>CM067841.1:603091979-603706979 GCA_034509565.1 Triticum monococcum | reverse complement strand
AAAAATCACCATGGGACCAAGACAAAAGAAATGGGAGAGGTAGCGAAAATCCACTTTGGCTCATAGGTGTATATGCATATACATTTTTAAAAGTTAGAAAATTCAAGAAAAAACCCCGCTTGTGAATCCGGACATTATATGTGCGTGCATCAAGTTTTGATGAAAAAGGACATTTTTTTGGCTTGTGTAAAAAAAAGACAATTTTCGATGCATGATTACAACTATTCACGAGGCGTTTTTTTTTATCTTTTTATACATGCCACAAAAAATGTTCCTTTTCACCGAAATTTTATGTGCGAACATAGGATGTCCGGATGTATACGCGGTTTTTTTTTCTCAATTCTTTAACATTTTGAAATTTGTTTTTCATACATATTCATAATAGATGTATCTACACCTAGGAGCCAAAACGCCACTCTCGCAGTTTGTACTGATGCAAAGGCCACGACAGGAGGACCAGGGTCAGAGATGGCCACGCTTGACTAGGGCGTCGGTGAGCTGCCGACCAGGGAGTTGTTCCGAGGGCGACGGATAAGGGTAACCAATCGCGTGGTACGACGGCAGCGGCAACAGCGAACATGAACTGTTGCTACGTTAATAACAGGAAATGAGTAAATGACTATACTAATCTCAGGAAATCAACGGTGGGAAATTAGTGTACTGCTCCCTCCACTCTATGGCCTCATTCGTTTCATAGGATTTGCATGTCATAGGAATAGGAAATGTATAGGAATAGGGTGCCCGGTCCAGCCAAATCCTATGGGAAGCAAAATCCAAAGGAATAAAGAAAAAAGAGCATTCGGTTTACACCACAGGAAAAGTACAGGAAACTACTAGTCTTTGGTTCATTTATTTATTATTACTAGGTGCTCAACTAGCCGTTAGCTCAAGTGCATCAACTAGCCGTTAGCTCAAGTGTATAAATGGCATTCTTCTCTCCATTTCCTTCCTCTGTCTACTCTTCTCTTCTTCTCTTCACACAATTCAATCATCAGCCTGCTCTTTTGTTCTCTTTCATCCAGTGTCATTTTCTGGAGAGCTTTGGAAGACACTGCAAGTTGCTACTTGCTGGAGAAACAAGGTTAGTACCTATCCATCTTGTGCAACAAAATGTCATTGTTCAGCCAAGCAAAAGTCAAGATTTTTTACGCTTTTCTATCGATTTTTCAGCATCAGACAAACTTCTTAACAACTGTACACCATGTATTCAAGCTACCAACGTAGATCAGGAAGCGACGATGAGTTCATTCATTTTGTTCTCCCTACTTTAGGAGATACATCACAATCATCTTCTAGTAGGAGACCAATGCACACATCAAAGCTTACGGGGGGTTGTCGTGTTCATGAGATTTTAACAGGACATGAAAGTTTATGCAAAAGGAATTTCCGCATGGAGGTTCCTGTTTTTCAGGCACTAGTCAATAAACTGCGTGAGAAAAGCTATCTAGCTGATACAACATATCTTTCAGTAGAAGAGCAAGTTGCTATATTTTTGTATGGAGTGGCAAAAAATGCGACCAATGAAACACTTCAAGATTGGTTTCAGCATAGCCCAGATACAATACATTGACATTTTAAAAGAGTGCTTGAAGCAATCACCAATCTCACAACTATCTACATACGTCCACCTTCTCTACACCCACATCCAGTATTGAGCAAACCAAAGTTCTACCCCTTTTTTAAGGTATCAAAATCTTGAAACATTCTGATTTTAACATGATTTGGTATGAACTAGATACAAATTTCTAACACGGATGTGCCTTGTTTTTGTGCAGAACTGTATTGGTGCTATAGACGGTACTCACGACCAAAATATATGCTAACCACCAGAAGACACTACGAGATGTTAGTTCTACTCCGGGTTGCTACGTGCAATCTCCCTTTTAATCCAAGCCAATCGTCGTTCATTAGTAGAAAATGACAAGAAAACTTCCCTGTTATTCTTTGCCCTGGAAGATATCTGATGCCATGAGAATGTCACTCAATTGTAGTCCCTCCAACTCTTCAACAGTTGTAATGCACTTGTTAATGCTGTAGGGATCCTCTGTTTTTTTCTCCTCAATAGCTGCTTTCTTCTCCTCAATAGCTGCAAATCGGTCTATTTCTTCCTGCTTCAACTTCAAATATCTCTCATGAAATCCATCCGGAGGTTCAGCAGTACTTCTCTTTTGTTTTTTCTTGCTAGGCTTCTCTGTACGTGCTTGTGTGGAGCTTGGTGTGGTTTTCATTTCTTGCATAGGTGTTGATGAATGTTGTCCAGCATCCACATTTAAATTCTCAGTCTCTTCTTCAACAGAAAAATGGAAACCAAATTCACCTGCACCTTGTAAAGTAGGTGAAGGCGACTGATAAGCATTAGGCTCTTCATCAACATAGTTCACCACATTATTTGCCCTGCTTGCGTAGTAGTCCATACCACGACGAGTCCTGCCTTCAGCATAACGACCTATATATCATGTTCAAGAAAAAAATTAGCGTGCCATCAAGAAAAATATGAGTAGAGCGTGATGTAAAAATTAACAAATAAGAATATTTCACTAACCTTCATAGAGCGAAGCCAATTCATCATAGTATGGGAAAGACTTATCTCGCCATTGGAGGGCGTCCTTGCTGTTCTTGCGAGCAGCAAATGCAGCCAAACACTCGCCGGTGCATCTACCATCATTCTATCTTTATCCCATCCAAAGCCACTTTCAGCTATCAAATCTTTTACACTCCGATAAGCTTTTTTCAAATCTTGCTCCTTTTGCTTGACTTGGTTAACATTAAACGACATGCCAAACTTGGTATTTAGTTGAGAAGTAATACTTGTCCATGCTTCCTTGCTCCATGCATTGTGTGTTCGATAACCAGGTACACCATGATCTTTCAAGAGCTGAATAAGAGACACCTTCATTTCGCGACTCCATTTAGCTCTTGAGCAGGGCTTTATGGTACCTAAAGCAGATAAAAATTTGCTCAATTTCAGTTATACTAGCCACATAAAAAAAATAGCAATACCTAGTTATTATGTGCTTAGTTTTCAGTACCAAACTATCACTCCAAGTAATTCAAAATTGATGAAATACCTATATGTTGAGAAGGCAGTGAAGTCAATCGATTAGCTTCAACATCACTGAATCCTTGTGACTGTGAACGAGGGCCTACTTGGTCATAGTTCCGACCTACTTGCTCATAGTTCTGATAATTAGCCATCTGCAGTAGGACAGAAATAGATCGACAGAGAAGAAATTTGTTAGAATATAAACATGTAAGTGCTTGTTGCTACTAGCTTATTTTTACGTGCTAGTCTCCAAAAAATCAATCAACCTGCTTCCAAGCACTTGTACGTGCTTGTTGCTATGGCCGAACGCTATTGAGCAATCACTACAAGAACTGATTAAAATTTCACTTACTAGGATCTACTCTGTATCTGATAGGACATGGCCAGATCGATTCTTTCACCAAATAAATTGCAAAGAGCTTTTCTAATCTGATAGGATCTGTCCAGATCGATTCATCACCAGATAAATTGCAAAGAGCTCTCGAACTAACAAAGACATGAGGCGGATTGATTTCTAATTACTCTCGAACCAACATACCAGTGAAGAAGAGGAGCAGCCCGGGAGCGCCCGACGGAGACGAGATGGCTGCTGCTGGTAGGGGTTGATGCCTGCTGCTGTGTGTAGAAGAGGGGATCCAGAATAGAGAGAGGAGGGGAGATTCAGAGGAGATGGATGCGGATGGCCGGTCGCCTCTGCCGCTCGTCTTCTACAGTCCTTCTCCAGTTCTTCCCCCTTCTATTTTCCACCTCGGACTCAGAAGATTAATGAAGCGGAAGCGGAATCGCTATCTTTTTTGCCGCGGAAAGGAGAGGGCGCCGCGCCGCTTCGCGCGCTCTTTTCGCGCCAGGATTTTTTCCGAGAGGTCTGACTGGATGCAACGAATCCTCTGGAATAGGGTAGTTAGTAATAAAATCCTCAGGATTTTGTAATCTCAATTCCTGTAAACCGAAAATCCTGTAAAAATCCTATAAAAATCCTACGAAACGAATGAGGCCTATAGCAGTATAAGATACCATAAAAAAGCTCAACTAATTAGGTTTCAAGCATCATGCTACAACAGTAGCCGGCACCCTGCCTCCATATCTAATCTCTCGCCCCCTCCTCTACATCATTGCTCTGGTTCTGCGGGACAGATGGGAGAGAATCGTCGTCCATCGTTTGGTTAATTTTTTTATTAGGTTCTGCTGTCTTGGTGAAATTTCTTTCACTATGCAGTATTACCTCGAATAAAATTCCCACGGCTCCAATCTCATCGAAAGCGCTTGGTACGGTCCTACCAAGGAGCTTGAGAGTGTTTGTGCAGCGAGAGTGAGAGAGAGGTCATGGACGAAACATCTTGAGAAGAGGGAAGAATATGCATCAATATTTTCATTTTGCACCAAAAGATTGCACACAATTCAAAATTAAGCCAGTTTTATAATATAAATAAGTATAAATTTAATTTAAGCTAGTATTCAAACTTTGCAATGCACCGCCAAATGTAAAAATCAGAAATTACCTTTTACAAATACACAAAGGATGTTACTGAACACAAAGTAAAAGTTGAGACAAACCAAAACCAAGTAGCTAGTGGAATTCATACATCCAGTGTTGTAAGAATTTCCATACATTATTCTATAGTAAAAGACTGAACGAATTTTTTAAAAATGCTCCAATTCAATTCAACCTCCTACCCAAAAACTTATTATATATTCTTCGCTGATAATACATAAACCATCATTGTAGATGGCTCAAAAAGCAGTGGAAAATGTTTCCTTTCATCTATAAAGCAGAGTCTTTGGTGCGATAACTCATACAACTTCCTAGAGATATAAGGAAAGGCATCACAACTCTCAATGACAAGATGGGGTGGGGGATATTGGATATCTTAGATGAAGGCATAAAATGCGGCTCTGGTTTTGACCGAGTCATCTGTGATACTGTTCCAGGAGTACAATTCACATAACTAAATAATCTTCCACAACACCACTAGAACAAAAAGTAATAGCGTCAAACCAAGATATATATAATGTTCAAGACTATACTCTCTCGATACGAAAAAATTCAAATGTTGTTCTGGTTTCCACATCACCTTCACGATGCTCACTTTAAGGGTGCATCCACCCAAAACCTGAAACAAGAGAAAGAAGGCATCCATTGATCGTTATACATCTACAAACCAACCAAAGATGATCATATGCATAATTTGATAACTGAAAACACACTTAATCTTCTATATCTAAATAGCTAGCCCACTAACATATTTTTGTGAACATGCACACATCATGCCACCTCATCATGTAAACATGCATGCACAAGACCTACCCTCATCATGCAAACAGGATGGGAAAAGGCCCATCACCTCATCAAGTTACACATGCATGCAAAACACCCACATCGTCATGCAAACATGCATGCAAAAAGGCCCACCTCATCAATAATTAAATACAGTAAATCATATATGTTTTTAGTTTTAGTTCTCATTTATTAAAAATATTCATATTAAAAATAATCAAATGACATGAAATTATATTGCAACCACCAGTCCCACATCAAACACATGAGGTATCATCTAGTTAAGCCATAAATAATATGTATGCACTCACCAGTCCGTCAAGTGTAGCAAGAGCATTAGCATGTTCCTCGACCATCTCAATGATCACATGCCCGAATCCCTTTGAGATATTGGTCTTCTTCTTACATCTCACCTTAGCTTCGGACACCTTACCGTGTTGGCTGAAGAACCGACACAGCTGAGAGTTATTCACCCTGTGAGGCAGGTTGTTTACGATCACCGTGAAATAAGACTTATAATGTTGTTGCCGAGGTCTCTCCATGTGAATAGTGCTTTTTGGAGTTGTGGTCATCTGCTGGTTTTTCCTCTTCCACCATTTTGAACTCTCACACCTTTCACTGATTTCCTGATCCAGGAAAATCAAATTTATAGCGGAACAGAGGGTTAGTACATTTATCTAACCAGTACTATAATGATGCAATACACAATTTAACCATCAGCTTATTCTATGACATTTGTTAAATTAAAACAAATATAAAATATAGCACTACTAACCGCTACATTGAATGAATAATGCTCATGATGCATGGATAAAATGTGGTTTTTACAAGTATAGCCCTAGTCACTGAACTAGCAAAAAAGGGTTTTGTCTATTTCCAAGAAAATAACTCTTCCTCACTTCTAAGTTGATGCCAAGGTCTAAGGTTGTTGGCCGAATCACAAATGGACGAGAAGATTTGATCGCACAACTGTGAATGTTGTCAGAGAAATAACAATATCTAAGTTGAATGTGAAATAGTCATGTTCAGTACGAGATATAACTTCAGTGGAGTTAGGTCTAAATATAATTGCATTTGGCAGAAAAGAGATCTAAATATAATTGCATATACCTGGTTTGGAGCAACGGCAGGCTGGGGGAAGAGCCACATGCACATATCATCGTCCCATCCACGAGGCAACTGCTCCACGAATTTGGCCTTGCCGTTGATGAGGTTGTACCTAAACACATAACACGACTGACCCGGCATGTTGTTCTCTATGTTGTAGACAAAATATGCACACCCGCCGGGCACGGCATCACCGCCTAGCCGCGAGGCATCCACGGCAAAGCTGTTGGGCCACCCCAGGAACAGGACGCGGTTGGCTAGGCTCTCGCCATCCTTCCTCACCCACCGCATTTTCTCCGGCGCCTCCCCCTCTAGGGCGTGAATGGACACCGAGAGAGCGCCAACCAGGCAAGAGACAAAGGCCACACCGCGGCGCTGCTGCAAATCCATGTAATCTTTGCGGACCTCAACGGATGCCCAGAGAAGCTCGCCGTGGGACTCGAGAAGGTAGTTGTATCCGTATAAGTAGTCCTGGCGCTCCCCTGGCATCCACGGGCTCGGCACCACCACATCTCGAACGCCATGGTGATCGTCCGGTGTCACGGCGTGCCACAGGTTATCCTCGACGGTGACCAATATCTTTCCACGGTGATACGTGACGTAGAAGTTGGTAATGTCCGGGCATTCAAGCGTCCGCTCGACGACCGTCCACGTGGCTTCTCCGGGATGCAGGAGGGCTGCCCAGAAGCTGGCAATAGAGTCGTCCTCCGGGTCGGTCTCGTACAGGCCGTACAGAAGTGTGGCGCCGTCACCGTAGACGACGCTTTGGAGGTCATACCCAAGTCCAAGTGTACTAGTGGTAGTCCCCTTGGTGATGCAATCTTTGATTTGTTTCGGGAACGGGGGGAGATGTTTGACGACGGCTCCGGTGAGAATGTCACGGAGAGTAGGGCACGGGCCATCGTCGACCAAATACCAGACGGCGGCGCCGTCGACGCTGGCCACCAAGTCCCGGTGGCTGGATGGCGGCGCGGCGCGGTAGGTTTTCCTGGAGAAAACGCATCTGAACTTGACGTCCTTGATGTTGGGCGCGAGGAGCCATGGCAGAAAGGAGGGCTGCTTCGCCGTCAGGGTCGCATCGGGCGCTGTGTCGCGCCATGCCTTGCAGACGGCGTGGAAGCGGACGTAGTCGGCGACGTCGCGCAGGCGGCCGGAGATGTCGCGGAGCGCGTCTGCCGGCAGGTCAGGCCACGGTGCCGGCGCGTGCACTGGAGACTGATGATTTTGGACAAGAGAGGCGCAAGTAGACGATGAGGACTCGATGTTTTGATTGCTAGTGACGCCGCGACGGTGCCTGCAGCGACGACCTCTCGCCATCCAAATCGATCGATGTTTGTGGTTTCGCTTCCAGATGATGATATGTCGATTTCTCTTCCCACGACATGGATACAGCACGTGGCTATATATAGGAGTACATATTATTACTACTAATACGAGTAGTATCTACTGTAGTATTCTGCACGAATACGGACTCGTATTGCCGCCGCAGGAAACTAGCTAGTGTGTTCGTCCGTACACACGTACGTATGGTCAAGGATATACACATTCAAAAAAAGAAGAAAACGATTCGATCGCCTGCTGTCTTTTCCCTTCCGTCCAAATTTCGACCGGAATCCGACCTCCCTGATCAGCAAAGCCGTCCACGACTCTCATCGCCGTCGTCCATGCCAACGACCTCCCTCCATGTTTACGCCTTCTGCATGCATGCGACACCTTGTTTCTTCCACGCCCCGCCCACCACAAAAATGACCCCTTGCGTACGTGCAATATAATTTGAATGTCCTCGATCGGTGCGACGTACTCCCTCCGTTCCTAAATATAAGTCTTTGGAGTGATTCCATTATGGACCACATACGGAGCAAAATGAGTGAATCTATACTTAAAATGCATCTATATACATCCGTATGTGGTTCATAGTGGAATCTCTACAAAGACTTATATTTAGGAACGGAGGGAGTATTTCCTATAAACAAGGTTAATTATTTATAATTCCTAAACACCGTGCCTTTCAAATTTTCAAGTCATATTAACAAATTATCTGGCACGCGTCGTCGATAGATGGAGACGATGTGCTTGCTTGGGCCCTAGAGAGAAATGGAGTATTCACACTTCGGGGTGCGGCTCTTCGTCTCGCTTGGATCGTGCGGCTCCCGATTCGACGGACGGGCGGAATCCTAAATGTAAGTCTTTTTAGAGATTTCAATCAGGGAGTACATACGAAACAAAATGGATGAATGTACACTTTAAAATATGTCTACATACATTCGTATGTATTTTGTATTGAAACCTCTAAAAAGACTTAAATTTAGAAATGAAGGGAGCAGATGGGTATAGCCATGCATGGCGTCGTCCTTGTTCAAGGGACATGTGTGAATATGTCTTAAAGTTCAATCCAGGTTGATCTGAGCTCTTGTCTGTCATGTCCCATCTCATTGCTTGATAAATCTCACAAGCACAGGAAGGATTTGGGGTGAGAGACAGAGCACATGTGAGGATCAGAGAGGAATGTTCAGAGAGGTTCAGAGAACAAGAAGGAGGTTTCAGAGTTCAACTCACGCATACCCACCCCTCACACACGACATGCCCAGCTAATATACAGAGCACACGGACACAACCTTGTCATGTTGACACACCAGCCAGCCCACCACAACCACTCGAGGCTTCACCCTGCGCCACCAACTTTCTGACGGTTGGGTTCCGCACCATCGCCTGGATCATCAGGTTCAGGCGACTCGCTGTCCGCCGACGCAGGCGAAGGCGTGACACTGTCCTTCATGTGCAGCAGCTGCAACAGCAGCACGATCCCATTGGTAGGTACGGTAGAAAGAGAACAAGGGGTTCATCCAGTAGGTGTGCGGTGCTAGGCTTTCCGTTGGACTTTTGTTAGATGATTGAGACCTAGCGTCAATAACCCCTTTTCTTTATTATTTGATTGCAAGATTTGATAGCAAAGCATATCAGTAAGTGATCCAAAGGAAGGACTTTTACCTCTGATCTAGCTCAGTATTATTAGTTTATTACTACTGGATAGACATCCATTGTTTGCTTAGTGTTCTGGTTCTTGGTGGAATTAGCTGGATCCACAAAATATGTCAGCTATATATGGCAAAAGGTGCTACCTTGCCGTATCGTATTATGCAGAAAATGCAGCAACTTTCTATGGCAAAAGGTTGCCCTAGATGGCTATATTATTCTTAATGTTGTTCTCTTCTATAAATAATTTTGACGGATATGCATATAGATCACACTGTTTTTGCTCAAATCCCCACTGTTTCATATGAAAGTAGTTGGAATTGCTCTGCATATGTCCATCTAATATGAACTGAATTGTACATCCATGCCATTGCCAAGTCCATGCATCCTCTCTCCAATGAATGAATGGATTTCTTTGTCTGTTTGTCTGGTTAACTACGTGCTCTGAATATTCTTTCCAGTTTCCATTCCCCTTAAATAATCAAGTACAAGTCCTTATGTTGCTGTTAAAGTATAAAGTACTCACTCTGCTGGAGTACTTCTGTTTGGCTATTGTACTTTCCTAAAATCTGCAGTTGAAGGGTCATGTGTATATATTTTGTTGGACTGTTAAAGCGATCCCTTTTTATGTCTTGTTTCAAGTATTATTAATTAGTTCTCAATTTGGATGATGGCAGTCCTGGCACAAATTAAATGCAGCTGACAGAGTACTGGGGGGAAGTGCTCTTCTCTGCGCTCAAGTGTACTGGTGGGTCTGCCTTCAGTGTAGAAGACTATAGGATGCAACTCAATGTATTCCATCGAAGTCGGTTACAATATATACAGGTGGTGTCTTGCGTGACAAGCCAACTAACCCTACAATATCTCTAGAGATCAATCTATACAAGGCTAGAGATAATAGGAGAATCAGTCGGAAATAAATACAAACATATCACGTTTCAACACCCCCCCCCCCCCCCCCCCCCCGCGCAGTCGAAGCGTCGGCGTCGGCGATGCAAAGACTGTAACGGGACTCCTGGAATGCAGCGGTAGGCAATCCCTTGGTCATGATGTCGGCAAACTGTTGGGTGGTCGGTACATGAAGAACACGAAGCTGACCCAACTGAACCTTCTCGCACACAAAGTGAACATCGAGCTCAATGTGTTTGGTGCGCTTGTGCTGCACCGGATTAGCCGCGAGATAGGTGGCCGACACGTTGTCACAGAAGACCACAGTAGCCTTCGGAAGAGAAATCCAAAGCTCACCGAGAAGTTGGCGAAGCCAACAAGTCTCCGCAACGACGTTGGCGACAGCTCGATACTCGGCCTCAGCACTCGAACGGGAGACAGTAGGCTGCCGTTTAGAGGACCGGGAGACCAGAGAATCCCCGAAGAAGACACAGTAGCCAGACGTAGAACGTCGAGTGTCTGGACAGCCAGCCCAATCCGCGTCAGTATAAGCAAGAAGCTCAGTCGGGGCGGATGCACGGAGACGAAGACCGTAGGTCAGAGTGCCGCGAATGTACCGAAGAATGCGCTTGACCAAAGACCAGTGGACGTCACGGGGTGAGTGCATGTGCAAGCAAACTTGCTGCACCGCGAACTGAATGTCTGGTCTGGTGAGCGTAAGGTACTGAAGGGCGCCCACAATGCTGCGGTAGAGAGCGGCGTCGGTGGCAGGCTGACCGGCAGTAGCGGAGAGCTTCGGCTTGGCCGCAGCAGGTGTGGCGGCTGGCTTGCAGTCAGTCATGCCGGCACGGTCCAGAAGATCAAGAGCGTACTGTCCCTGATGCAGAAAGAACCCAGTGGCATCACATCGCACATGAATGCCGAGGAAGAAATGCAACGCGCCAAGATCCTTCAGCCGAAACTCAGAGCCGAGACGACCAATGATGTCACGAAGAAGATCCGCTCGGGAGGCAGTGATGACGATATCATCAACGTAGAGCAGAAGCATAGCCACATGATCAGCCCGATGCAGCACGAACAACGACGTGTCAGAGGTGGTGGTGCGAAACCCGAGAAGACCGAGAAACCCAACGATGCGCTGGTACCAGGCGCGCGGAGCCTGTTTGAGGCCATATAATGATCGTGACAATAGGCAGACATCATCCGGTCGCTGAGGATCAACGAACCCGGTCGGCTGCTGACAGAGGACTCGCTCCTGAAGATGGCCGTACAAAAAGGCGTTGTTGATGTCGAGCTGATGTATGGGCCAGTTACGAGAAGCAGCCAGCTGAAGAACCACACGAATCGTGGCGGGTTTGACGACCGGAGAAAAGGTCTCAGAGAAGTCAACACCGGCACGTTGTGCAAATCCACGGACAACCCAGCGGGCCTTGTACCTGTCCAGAGAACCGTCTGGGAGGAGTTTGTGATGAAAAACCCATTTGCCCGAGATGACGTTCGCTCCAGGGGGACGAGGAACAAGAGTCCAAGTCCGGTTGGCGACAAGAGCATCGTACTCGGCACGCATACGGCGGTCCAATGCGGATCACTCAACGCAGAACGCACCGATCGTGGAATCGGAGAGACGGTCGTGACGCTAAGGTTGTGGTAGCGCGGGTTCGGCTGATGCACACCAACCTTGGCGCGCGTCACCATATGATGGTGAGGCGGCGGGGGAGGCGGGCGTGGACCGCGGCGCCGAGGAGCCACAACAACCGGCTCGGATGACGAGGAAGATGCCGGCGAGCCCACAGGTGTTGGTGTTGAGGGCATCGGCGAAGCATGAGAAGATCCGGCCGACGGGGCCGAGAGGGTCGGCTCCTCTAGAACCGACAGAGAGCCAGGAGGCTCGGGCTCGGTTGTAGACGGGGATGCGGGCGCGGTCGGGCCCGAAGTGCCCGGCTCCTCCTAAGCCAACGAGGGGCCTGAGAGCCCAGCTGGGGTCGCGCCCGACTCCGCCAGAGTCGAGAGGCGACGACCCGACGAGGCCGGGGAAACCGGCTCCTCCAGAGCCAAGAAGCGGGGGCCCGGCGTGGCCAGGGAGGCCGACTCCTCCTGAGTCGGCGAAGAAAACACCGAGGGCGGCGAGACAGCGGGCGACGAGGCCGCAACCGCGCCCGACCGGCGAGGTGGTGGGAGCGCAAGGGCTCCACGAGTCCATCGAGGAGAGGCGTCCAGAGATGGCGAGGGACGCGGCGATGCCTGCTGAAACGGAGTACAACCTCATCAAAATAAACGTGCCTAGACACGATCACACGATGGAACTCCGGGTCGTAGCAACGGAAGCCTTTTGTGTTTGGTTGGTAGCCAAGAAAGACACAAGCGATGGAGCGACGTGCTAGCTTATGTGGTGTCCTGGCGGTGATATTAGGATAACAAAGGCAACCGAAAACATGAAGATCATCATATGACGGAGGTGACCCGAATAATAGGTGATGAGGGGTATAGTTCCATCGGGGTTGGCAAGGCCGGATGTTAAGAAGAAGAGTAGCCGCGGCGAGGGCATCTGGCCAGAACCGAGCAGGCATGTGTGCATGGAAGAGCAAGGCGCGAACACTCTCATTAAGAGTGCGGAGAACACGTTTGGCACGACCGTTTTGTTGGGATGTGTATGGACATGTGAGGCGAAAAATGGTGCCATGAGGGGATAAAAGGGTGCGAATAGCAAGGTTATCAAATTCCTTTCCGTTGTCGGTTTGAAGATGGGCAATGGTGCGGTGAAAGTGGGTGGCAACATAGGCGTAAAAGGCATGAAGGGAGGAAGCGACGTCGGATTTGCGGCGCAACGGAAAGGTCCAAGTGAAGTGAGAGAAATTATCCCAAATCACAAGGTAATAGGATAAACCCGAATTGCTAGGCACGGGAGATGTCCAAACATCACAATGAATAACGTCAAAGGGAAAAGTGGCAATTGACGAGGAAGTTGAAAACGGCAAACGAACGTGTTTTCCTATGCGACAGGCATGACAAGTGTGTGCCTTCGATTTATTACATGAAAAAGGAAAAGTCTGCAAAACTTTATGAAGAGCGGCGGCGCCGGGGTGACCAAGACGAGCATGCCAGAGAGCGACGTCGGCGTGGAGAGCGACAGGACCACTGCTTGTCGTTTGGCCACATGGGTAGAAATCGCCGGGAGAATCACATCGGTGCAGAACCTTCCGGGAGTGAGCATCCTTGACAGAAAAACCATGTTTGTCAAACTCAACGGTAACAGGGTGTTCACGAGTAAGAGTATGGACAGAACATAAATTTTTGATTAAGGATGGAGACACAAGTACGTTATTGAGAGGGGGAGAAGATGAGGAGAGAGGGAGGGAAGACGCGCCGTGGTGGGTGATGGGAAGTGTAGATCCATCACCGGCAACGATGCGAGAAAGAAGAGGGTACGGGGAGACACAAGAGAGGATACCGGGGTTCGACGCCATATGGGCAGCGGCGCCTGTGTCCATGTACCAGTCCCCGCCGCCGGAGTAGTTGCTTGTGGAAGGGGCGGCGTGGAGGGCGGCTAGGAGCGCTGGGTCGTAGGTGTAGCCGGTCCCGTTGGACGGCGAAGGACCGGCGGGTCCGGAGCCGCCCGGCGCGGCCAAGAGAGCCTGATGAAGTCCCGGGCGAAGGTCAAGTAGGCCCGGAGCAGGCGCCCGCGGAAGTGGCATCGAGTAGGCGTGCACCACCCCCGTCCAGGGGTTGTACCCCGTGAGCCAGGGCGGGGGTGCCGCGGCCTGAGCAGGGGCGGAAGGAGCCGCCTGGCGGGGCTGAGAGCCGCCGTTACGGCCACGGCCGTCGCGACCTCCCCGCCTCTTCTGGCGGCCCTGGTCAGGGGCGGCGGGCGGCTGTGGAGCCGGCGCGCGGGGAGGCTGCGGGGGGCGGCGGGCCCCTTGACGGTGCCGGCGTGGAGAGCGGCGAGGGGAGCCTGCCGCGCCGCGTGACAGAGACGCTTCTCCTCCATGCGAAGATATGTGACCGCCTTGGCGTACGTGGGCGTGATGAGGGAGAGGTTGGCGGATTGGCCGAGGTCGGGGTGGAGGCCGCGAAGTAGGTTGGTGAGGAGGACGGAGTCGTCGATGTTCATGCCGACATCGCGAAGCTCATCCGCGTGCAGTACTCGTCGATCGAGAGATCGTTTTGCTGCATGGTAAAAAAGTCACCTTGGAGGAAGACACGACGCTGGAGTTGATTGTCGAGGAAGAGGTCGCACAACCGTGTCCACATAGCGTACGCCGAGGGATCACGGGAGTTCACCATGTTGAAGAGCCCCGGGGAGATGGTGAGAAAAAGCCACTTGACGATGCAGGCGTCCACAGCAAGCCACTCGCCGTCGTCCTTCATGTCGCGGATGTCGACGCTGCCATCAACATGCTCGATGAGGCAGAAGGAGCGGAAGAGGAGCGCGAAGTAGGTGCGCCATGCGTTGTAGGAAGGAGAGTCGAGGTCGAGGATGACGGGGACGTGGTCTTTGATGTGGAGCTCGTTGAGGCGATCGGAGGTGAAGGCAGGACCGGCGAAGGACCGGCGTCGGAGAGGTCGGGTTTGGAGCGAGACATGGTGGTGGCGTTGGTTGGAGAGTGGGAGGGAGGGACGGCGGCGGCGGCTACAGAGGAGGGAGTAGCGGCGGCGGCGGGACAGGGAGTAGGGTTTGGTGTGGCGGCGGCGGCTACAGAGGAGGGAGTAGCGGCGGCGGCGGGCGAGGGTTTAGGGTTTGGTGTAGCTGCGGCGGCGGCTGCGATAGAGGAAGTGGCAGCGGCGGCGGCGGCAGGGAGAGAGAGAGAGGCGACGGCGGCGTGGGACGCGGCGGTGGCCTAGAGCGGAAGCGATGGAGATCGGGAGAAAACTGATACCATGTAGAAGACTATAGGATGCAACTCAATGTATTCCATCGGAGTCGGTTACAATATATACAGGTGGTGTCTTGCGTGACAAGCCAATTAACCCTACAATATCTCTAGAGATCAATCTATACAAGGCTAGAGATAATAGAAGAATCAGTCGGAAATAAATACAAACATATCACGTTTCAACATTCAGCAACATGGCCGTTGGGTACAACAACGTCGACGGTGATGCTGCCAACAGGAATGGCATCACCATCGGCAATACACATGTATGTATCATACGTCCAATTAATTTGATTGACAAACAAGTTCCTTTTGTTATGATGAGTGTTACTCTGAACTCTGAAGTCTGAATATCTTTGGTATGATGAATGTTTGAAGTCTGAACGTCCTTGATATGATGAGTGTTTCTATGTAGTAAAATATCTTAATCCCCATGAATGAGCATGTACAGCTGCTGTAGGCTACATTGTTCTTTTCCTACACTAGGGTGGCTTAATGAGATCTCGGTCTTGTATGATGTGTGTGTGTGGTTGATGGTCATGTACTAAGCTAACATTCTTTTGCTACTGAATCATATTTCAGTTTGCAGCGGATCTACCTCACTGTTATTATTACTAAAACCTCTACTGGATAGACAATGTTTGGTTTGTGCTCCCGTTCTTGGTGGACTAAACTAGATGAAGATGTTACAAATATTTTAGGTTTCACATCATGGGATTAGAAAGCTGGAGCCTGGAGACATCTCTCTCTCTCTCTCTCACACACACACACACACACGCACGCGCGCGCGCGCGCGCACGCACATCACATGAACTGGGCTTTACTCGTACTTTCTTTGGTCAAGTGGATCATGCCGAATCCATCAGCAATGCAATGGCTCGGCTGCACATCAAAGTCGGATAGAGTTGTAGTCTCTCTGATTGTGAAGATGATAGCAACCAAAACTGATTTTGGGTTCGTGCAGTTTGATTGTTGCTGCTCCGGGACATGAGTTGGAGAGTGTGCTTGCTGATTTGCTTCCACTCTCGTCTTATTCGGCCCCATTTACTATCTATTGCCCACTCTCTCTCAGTCTGTCTCTGTCTCTGTTCAGTCCATGAGCAGAATCATGAACCAACCAATATAAACATGAGTAGGCAGATTCATCAATCAATTAGTCATTATGAGGCAGGCAGTTCTATATATGACAAATAAATACAGTAGCTTCTTGTGGCTGTGAATTACGTGTGTTAAGAGTTAGATTAGATAATCTTGCAACTCTTGTGTTTGTTTTACCCAGGTTGTCTCTAGCCTGCCTTGTTTCTATTCTGGTGATTGGTTGTGATTTGTGAAACCAAACTACCAGAGCTGAGTGAGGTCCGTCCATCTTGGGTTAATTTGGGTTGCCGCTTAATTAATTTATGCCACTGGACTTCCACTTCTTTTTCTCTCTTTCCGATTTAAACATGAGCAGCGGATCCCAGTATCTATGTTATCGTCCATGTGCCATGGAGCTGTAGCATTTGATCACTACCATTAATCCTGTAAGCATTGCTCTTGCAAATTTGCTGGCTTGGGGGTGTTCTAATCCGTAGTTAAACCACTATAGTTAATTACTTAGTTGATGCAATATAAGGATGCTTTGTTGTCCTGCCTACGGCACTGCTGCTCGGTTCTTAGTGCATTCTGGTATATTGCCTAGCTGCTGTATGGTGGAATTGATTGATTGTCTCATGTTTACATAATATCGTTGATTACCCGCAGGTCCAATTTGCCGAGATTGCTCTTCTATACATGATTATCTCTAAGATTGAGAGTCTGTACTTGCTGTATGATTGGTTGTCTGTTATGTGCAAAATCTGCTATGCTGAAATTACTCTTTTGTAAATGAGCAGGTTTCACGGACTTGTATGATGGCGACTCGGCGAGAAAGAGGTTGCCCGAGGAGGCATGGGTGTTGCATAAACATGTATGGATATTCCTGCTTGCTGTACATACAGTACAAGTGAGCACCCGTTTCCCATCTCCATCGATCCAAAGCACGTTCATATCTTTGATTCAAACTGTGTTACAAGTAGGACTGCAGGCATGTAGAATCCGTTTGTTATGTTCCATCGATCATGCCACCAGATGGTCTTTTCCTTGCCTCAAAAAATTTATGCGTGCTTCGTGCTGTCATTTATTGATGAACACCATTAAAGTGTTTGGTGATGATTAGTTGTGCTGTGGAACTGCATTTATTTGTAGCAAAGATACCATTTCTCTTACATCTTGGCCTTGATTCGCCTCATGTACTGGGAATTGAACTGTGATGTCTGACTGAATTATCTTCGTTATCTGATGCTCCTACTGGTGGCATAATGGTTTTAGTAGTATAATTTAGGAAGATAGGTTGTTGTTTCTTGACCGGAAATCCCTTTTGGAGCTCGGCCTCCAAATTCAAATTTGAAATTTTATCGAAATTCATATTTTTACATTTCAAAAAATTCTTAAAAAAATACGGATATAGATGAAGGCATAACACACGTGTGTGTAAATTTTCAGTTCAAAATACATTGAAATGTGGGCTGCGCAAAAAAGACAAATCTGAGGCTGTCGAACACATGATACTATTACCGAAAAAGGCTTTCGTCCCGCTTTATAAATAAAGCAAACCGCCACAGAGCACACATACAAGGACAAGTTCACACGCACCCAAGTCTCACAAACAAGAGGAAGGTTCTGCTGAGGGCACAACTCAACAAGCCCAAAAAAGAAAGAGACAAAAACAAAAAGAAAAGGGCGGGGGCGGGGGGGGGGGGGGGGGGGGGGGCAGGGGCCCAGGGGCCCAACAACTGACTAGTCAGGATCCGGCGGTGGCGGCGGGGGCGGCGGCGACAGGCGGACAGCCATCGAGCGAAGGTCGGCGATGAAGGCTGAGATGGCATCGCGGTCCTGGGGGCGGCTAAGCGGCCGCCAAAGCTGCAAGAAACCAGACAGTTTGAAGATAGCGTCAGTAGCTCGTCGAAGAGGAACGCGCTGGATCACAAACTTATTACGGATCGTCCATAGGGTCCAAGCGAGGACACCGATCTCAAGCCACCTAATGTGGCGAGAAGACAAGGGGGAGGACTGGAGCTCGTCAAATAAGTCGGGAAAGTTGGTTGGACACCAATTTCCGCCCACCACGTCACGGAAACAACTCCAAACGAATCGCGCGGAGACGCAGGAGAAGAAGATGTGATTTGAGTCCTCGGGAATGGTGCAAAGAGGGCAGAGGCCGGATCCCAGGCCATTGCGCTTGCGGACCTCAACGCCAGACGGGAGTCGACCGCGAATCCACTGCCACATGAAGATCCGGATTTTCAGGGCCAGGCGGATGGACCACACCGTCACAAGGGGGGAGGGGCGGAGGAGGGAGCGATGGTCTGGTATAGAGACCTGGTGGAGAATTGCCCCGAAGGTTCGAGGCGCCATCTCACCCGGTCAAGGTCACTATCAACCACCGGTTCGTGAAGAGCAACGCAGTCCAGCAACGCACGCCAGGTGGCGGATTTCGGAGGGCCAAAGGGCCTCCGAAAAGCAAGGCGCCCTAGGTCAATAAGGGCCCTCTCAACCGAGATCAGGGGTTCTACCGCGATGGAGAAGAGGTCGGGGAAGCGCGCAGCGAAGGGGGAATCTCCAGCCCATCTGTCAAACCAGAACAGAGTCGCCGATCCGGAGCCCACCGAGATGGATGTCCCGATGCGAAGGACTGGGAGCAGCTGGACGACCGACTGCCAAAACCGAGAGCCACGAGATCTCTGACAAAACGCGAGGGGTTGGCCTCGCAAATATTTTTTCGAATGATGTCAAGCCAGAGACCCCCCTGGCCCTGCGAAATCCGCTAGAGCCAACGGGAAAGGAGGGCGATATTCATGCGTTTGGAGCAGATGATCTCGAGGCCTCCTTGATCCCTAGGCTTGCAGATGTCAGGCCAGCTCACCATGTGGTATTTCTGTTTATTATGATCACCGGCCCAGTAGAAGCGGGACTGAATTTTGGCAATCTCATGGTGCAGGGTCTCGTGGAGGCTGTAGAAGCTCATGAGGAACATGAGGAGGCTGGAGAGGGATGAGTTAATGAGAATGGTTCGAGCCGCCTTTGACAGCCATCTACCCTGCCAGGGTTCGATGCACGTTTCGAGTTTGGTTACGGTCGGGTGTAGGTCCGCGACGGTAAGCCGAGAGTCGCTAATGGGCGTTCCCAGGTATGTTGTGGGAAAGGCGCCGAGGCGGCAGTTGA
The DNA here is from genome assembly GCA_034509565.1 of Triticum monococcum. Lineage (NCBI taxonomy): Eukaryota > Viridiplantae > Streptophyta > Magnoliopsida > Poales > Poaceae > Triticum > Triticum monococcum. The sequence continues at coordinate 603,687,580 of CM067841.1, read as the reverse complement.
GCCGGTTGGCAATGGCAAGCGACTCGGATGGAGAGTAGCCCATCACCATCACATCACTCTTGTCGAAGTTTATCTTAAGGCCAGACATTTGTTGGAAGCAGAGGCGGAGGAACTTAAGGTTGGCGACATCCGACTCCGAGCCTTTCACCATGATAATGGTGTCGTCGGCATACTGGAGGAGGGAGATCCTGGAGCCGCCAGCCAGGTGGGGAGTGATTCCCTGAATGTGGCCAGCAGCCTTAGCCTTATCTAGAATGGCGGCAAGCGCGTCCACCACCATACTGAACAAGAAGGGGGAGAAGGGATCACCTTGCCTTACCCCACAGGAGGTGGGGAAGTAGGGCCCGATCTCCCCATTGATGTTCACGGCAGTACGACCGCAAGAGACCATCTGCATTACCCTGGAAATCCGCCGGTCGTCGAAGCCCTTACGGAGCAATACTTTCCGAAGGAAGGGCCAACATACCGTGTCGTAGGCCTTATGGAAATCAATCTTCAAGAAGACTGCCTTAAGGTGTTTAGCGCGCACCTCATGGAGGACTTCGTGAAGGACTAGCACCCCATCCAGAATGTATCACCCTTGAATGAAGGCGGACTGGTTTGGGTGGGTAATCTGGTCAGCGAGGAGGGTCACCCTATTGGCGTACCCTTTAGCCAGAATCCGAAAAATCACGTTGATGACCGTGATTGGACGAAACTGACGAATGTCCGAGGCTCCCGGGACCTTTGGGATGAGCGAGATGATCCCATAGTTGAGGCGCCCGAGGTCGATAGACCCAACATAGAACTCTTCGAAGATGGCCATGAGCTCCGGTTTGATCACATTCCAGAAAGACTGGAAGAATTTCACCGGTAGGCCGTCCGAACCCGGGACCGAGGTAGGGTTCATGCCGTGGATGGCATCCCAAACCTCGTCCTCGGAGAAGGGGGCTGTAAGGACCGCGTTCTCCTCAGCGGAAACAAGCTGGCGGCCGGACCAGCAGTCGAGGGCCAAAGATAAGCCTCCCCGAGGAGAGGCAGAGAAAAGGGTCCTATAGAATCCATCGACGAGAGCCCTGATGTCACGGGGAGACTGAAGCAGAGACTCCTCGTCCCAAAGAAGGGGAATGGTATTGCGTCTACGCCGACCATTCGCAATGGCCTGGAAGTAGGCCGTGTTCACATCACCTTTCAGGACCCATTTCTGGGAGCCGCGAAGGTGCCAGTAGGCCTCCTCATCGGTGTAAATGACCGCGAGCTGGTCCTCCAAGTCGTACCTAGAAAGCCAATCCTCAGGCGAGAGACCAAACACATCAGCGCGCAGGTCGAGGGCCTGGATGGCAGACAGCAAGGTCTTCTTGCGCTCACGCAGGTCATGTCCCAGGTTGGCACCCCAACCCTTCATAAATTGTCGGCTCCGCTTGGCACAGAACTGCCAGGCATCAATGGCCGAGGGGGGACGAGGGTGAGGGTGCTCGCGGGCCTCAACCCACCGAGCACGGACCGCCTCCACGAAGCCGATCTGGGACAACCAGAAAGTCTCAAACCGGAATCGTGGGGGTATCGGGGGGCGCTCGTCGGCAGAGGAAAGGAGAAGGGGGACGTGGTCAGAGCGAATCCTAGTGATAGCACAGAGGGAGGCGAGGGAGTAGCGGATGTCCCATTCCGGGGACACTAGGACGGTCCAGGTAAACTTGGCACCAACCCTATCTAATTCGCGGAGACCAAGGTCGGCAATCCAGTCATTAAACATTTGCAAGCGTGCAAAGTTGACATGTGAGTTGCTCTTGTCTTCCGCGAATCTGAGGAGGTTAAAGTTGCCCCCGATCACTACCGGAAGAGAGGCGGCCGACACCTTCCAGTGGAGCTCCTCGAGGAAGGAGGCAGACCTACTATGGTCCGCAGGGCCGTAGATGAGAATAACCTCCCACTTGAAGTTGAGGGCCCGTAAAAGTTCCATACTCACAAAGAACTGGCCCCGATCCATGCCTCCAACCTTAAAGGTGGCATCCTTTACGCCTAATAGGATGCCGCCGGAATGGCCAGTGCTCCCACTAGAAGGGAGCCAATGCCACGCAAAGAGGTGGGAGCTTAGCCGCTCGAGTTCAGACAGGGAGAATTCCGTGCGCATAGTTTCCTAGATGGCTACAATGTCAATGTGCTCCTCTCTCATGTACTCGATGAGTTGGCGGCGGCAGCCATCATGGCCGAAGCCGCGGATGTTCCAGAAGAGAGCACGCATCAGGTGTTTATCGGGGGGCCGCTTGACCCCAAGACACGTGATGCGCTCTGAGCACGAAGGGCTGCGGTCCGGGCGCGAGTGCGTCCACGACGGTCAGCCTCAGCCAACGGTAGCAGGCCGCCCGGCCGCCGGAGGGGGGGAGGGCGCCGGAGGGGGCACCACCATCGCCGAAGATGACCCGGAAAAGGAGGAGAGAATTGCGCGGGCTTCCGCAAGTCTACCATCAAGGATCTCACGGGCCCTAATGGCCTCGATCTGCACTAAGGGGGAAGCCACCTCCCCCCTGAAGATGATCGCAGAGTCCGACGCAACCTTAGCTAGATGGCCAAGCGGGATCGACTCAAGAGCAGAGAACGAGCAGGAAGAAACAGACGGGGGAGCCGATGGTGTACCTAGCTCTAGGTTCCGGGCCGCAGCCCGAAGCTCAGCTCGCTCGTGGATGAGCAGTGCCGGGGTGCCCGAGGGGTGAGCCGCGTCCAGCCGAGCACTCCGGTGGGAGGCGGTCACCGGGGAGGAGGCGGACCAGCCACGTTGAGAGGAAGGGGTGGAACCCCTCCTGGAGTAGGCCGCGGTCCGGGGCGGAGGAGGAGGGGCGGCCGCCGGGGTGGTCACCACGGCCGACGCTCCACCAAGGGCGATGCAGCAGGAGCTCGGAAGCGGAGACGATGGAGACGTGGGCCTGGAGATGAGCGCGGACGGGGACCCAGCGGCCCCAGGAGGGGGGACAATCACCACGGGGCGAGTCGAGGCCGGAGGGACGGGAGGAGGAGCGAGGGTGGAGTCCCAAGAGCACCCATCCTCCTCGTCCCGAGCAGGAGCCGGCGGCGAGAGCAAGAATGGAGGCGGAGTGTCGGACGATCCAGGAGGGGGATCAGAGCCCTCCCGGTCCGACGGGTCCAGAGCGGCGCGAGGGGACGAGGGAGGAGGGTCAAGGCAGGATCCCTCCCCCTCGAGGAGAGCCAGCCCCGGGCGGGAAGCGGGTCGGTCGCAGGGTGGAGAAGCTCGGAGACAGGAGCATCCGGGGAGCGTGGAAATGAGGCGGGGAAGACCTGGAGGCTGACCTCCGACACGTCGCTGCCGTCGGAGGGGAGCGAGGGAACCACCAGAGAGAGGCCAGCACTAGAGCCCCCTGTGGAGGAAGCGGGAGGCGGGTCATGCTGGGGGCTATCCTCATACTCCTCGTCGTCGTCCTCGGAGCCAGAGTGGTGGCCGTGACGGGGGCCTCGGTTGTGGCGAGGCCCCCCACGACGCCCACCATCGGGGCCACCCAGAAGGCTGTCGTCGGGGATGCGGGGGGGGGGGGGGGGGCGATGTGGTTGGGTGGCTCAGGCGAGATGCGGAGGTAAAAGCCCTGGTCGTTGAAGAACACACGGACCGTGGCACAGAGCTTGGACGAGTCAAGGGATTTGACCTTGACCCGCACCTCCTCCTCCTTGCGGAGAGAGAGCTCATCCACCACGACCACCTTGCCGAGGATGCGGGACATGTTCCGAATGACCCTCTCAGAGCGCGCGATGTCGAGGAGGCCGCCGATGAGGATCCACGCCGTGTCCAAGACCGCCACAGCGAGAGGTCCCGGACCGGCACTGAGATGTTCATCACGAGCGAGTTGAGAGCGAGGGTGATGTCACCACTGCGGGTGCCGTAGCCGTGACTAACCGCATCGGGGAACACCACAGAGAACTGGTTCCCCGACAACAAGGTGCCTGCCAGTCCCAGGAGCAGAGGTAGAGGTGGTTGAGTTCCTCCTCGATCATCTCCGGGGAAGCCACACCATCCTTCACCGACACAATCGCCAGGAGCGAGGGGGTGGGCGGCGGGAGATCCGGGACCTCGATGTGGAAGTAGCCAAGACCCTCGATCCTGTGCCCATACATCATCAACTCCTCCGAGACCGGGCGATCGGGGCAAAGGGCGGCGGGGTGGTCCGGGTCCGAACATACAAAGCAGCACTGGGGGTGAGGGCAGGCCATCTGGGAATGGCCCGTGTGGCCACAGTTGAAGCACTTGACAAGGTCAGCCACGGGATCATCGGAGCGGAGGGCAGTCGGGGCGGGCGCGGCCGGAGGGAGCGCGGGGGCAGGGGCCAAAGCCTGGCCATTGCCACGGCCGAGGCCCCGCTTCTTCTCGCGCTTCGGACCGGCCTTGCCGCGGCCGGCCCCGGCGGCGCCCGGAGGGAAGCTTGGAGCGGAGCGCGGGGGCTGGTACCGGCGGGTCTCGGAGGAAGCCGCAGGGGGACGGTCGGGGACCGGGGAGCCGGAGCGACCGCTTCGGGCGGGCGAGCGGCCACCATCACAACATCGATGGGGAGACGAGGAGCGGCGGCGCTGTGACCTCCACTCCGGCGCGGGCGCGGGCGAGCGGGACCGGGAGCGGTCCCGGCGGTGAGCCCTGGCTGGAGATCGGCGCGGCGGGGAGCGGTGGTCGGCACGCGGGAGGGGGGAGGGGGAGCGGCGTTCCGAACGGGGTGGGGACCGTCGGGAATCGCGGGTCGAGAGCTGCCGGCGGAGATCCTCCACATGACGGGAAGCATCGGGAGAGGGGCGGGGGGCGGCGCGACGGTCGTCGGCCCGCCGCTTGGGGCGCGGGGCGTCGTCCCCCCAGGAGCGCGGCATGGGGGCCGACAGGGAGGGGGAGTGGCGGGGGACGGGGTGACTCGCGGCGGCGGGGGGCGGAGGAGCAGCGAGCGCTAGGGTTCTGGATGGGGGAGAGGAATGCATGGATGGGGGACGAGGCAGGCCAGCGGGAAGCCAGATGGCTGGGCGAACCGAATGGGCCGGCCCAATCGCGGGTCCAGGAGGGGGGCCCAAAATCGAAGGGTAGGCCTGCCTGTGGGGAGGCCTAGGAGGCCCCCAGCCCAGGACAGCACGGCCCAGCCTGCGAGGCAGAGTGGTCAGGGCGAGGGTTTCCCCTGCCGCCGCTGTCTCTACCGCGGCCGGTGCCGGCGCTACCTGGGAGGCGGGCCAAGCCCTACTGGGCGCACATGCCGGAGACAGGCGCAGCACGGAGGACCCGAAGGCGGCGATGAAGGGGCGAAACGGGGACGTGCGGCGGAGGACCGGCGAGCCGGCGGGGGAGAATGCCGCCCGACACGGCGATGCCCGAGGTACGCCGGCCAGGGATGTGGCCACAATGAGGCGCCAGGATGTGCCGGCCAGCCCCAGGTCAGACCGCCCCGCGACACCCCACGCCGAAGCGCGGGGGTGGCAAGCAGTCCGAGGTCCCAAGGCGGCGGCTTTCCCGGGCGTCCCCGGCGAAGGCACATCAGTGTGGCGCGAACGAGGAGGGGGGCCGGAGCGACCAGACCGGGGCGGCGGCGAGGGGGGTCGATGGGGCCCGACCGGCCGAGGCCTAGGAGGGGGATCCCAGCGAACCACCGAGCGACCGGCCGCCACGTCGTCCTGCTCCGCCCAATCAGCCCAACGGGGCACCGGAGATGGCGAGGAGGGCTGAGGAGAGGAGGGGGTCGCCGCGGGGGGCGCGGGGGCGGGCGCCGGCGCCGGGGAGGAGGGTCGCGCGGCCGCGGGCGCCGAGTCGCCAGGGGCGTCGCAGGAGCCCATGATCAGTGTAGCATATCGGATACTTCCATTCGGTATGCCATGATACTATTCATCCTTCCAGGCCATGAATGTCTTTTTTTATAGGTCGCAAATCAAGGTATTTCATCATGAATTTTTACACACATGTGGGTTACATCCTTACATACACACATATTTTTTTCAGAATTTTTTGAACCATAAAGGTTTGAATTTGATTTTTTCAAAAATAAAGACCTCCATGGAGCTGGGCCTCCAAAACGCCTCTCTCATTCTTGACCAACTGATAGCTTGATGACGATGTAGGGATGGTCTACTTATGTAGATGATGATGTGGACTCGGATGGCAACTTCTAATGCTTTTGGTATATGAATCATGAAGCCCTATATTGCTTATGTATGTCTTCATGCATGTGTTTTTCTAATGCTTTGTTATGTATTGAAATTTTGTTATTCTCCCTTCTGTACATGGCGTGGTATGTGGTGTAGTCAGGTAGACATCCATGAGTCCATGATTCATGGAAAGCATGTCATGAACAAGTCAATAGTTACAAAGACAATTGCTACAAAGGGTATGATACTAGAGAGGAGGCAGAGCATGCTTACTCCATGTATTTGCTCCAAGTAGGGAGAAATCAGACCGGGTGGAAGTGGATGCAGCATCTCTTTATCCTACTTGTGATCTTTATTAGTTTGATGCTTGTGTGGTCCATGTAAGACAAACGTGTCACATTGAGGTTTTAGTGACTATTTGAGACTTGTAATGATGCTTTAGTTGGTCTGATGAAGAACTTTAGGCTTTAGTTAATTTGATTTGATGAAGAATATTGAACTTGTTATGATTCTTGTGCATTGCCTATGATGTGGTATTGTCTGTAGACAAATTTTTGTTGTTTATATGTCTTTTGTTTCAGGGCTGATGCAGAAACAAATAAAACAAAAAATATGCCTTCATCTTTGCCGAGTAAACCAGCTTGCCGAGAACACAACTCAGTAAAACCAGTTTGCCGAGAACACAATTCGGCAAAAAAGCCACATGTGTCCTTCTTTAAAAGCGTGGTTCATATCTTTGCCGAGTGTAAAGTCATGGATCTCGGGAAACAGGGGCCGTTGGGGCTTGCTTGGGCACTGTATCACCGAGTGGGCCACTCGGCAAATACGTAGTTTGCCGAGATTTGTGGCCAGCAACTCGGCAAATAGTTGAGCCGACGTGTCTCACTCATGGGCTTTCATGTTTGCCGAGTGCCTATCGCAAGTACTTGGCAAAGTTTCTGCCACGTGGCACCCGTCGTCTCTGTCCGGCCCGTCAAGTCTTTTTTTTTCGAATCCCTGTTTCAGCACTCGGCAAAGACTTTCCTGAGTTCCTGTGTTCTGATTCTTGGCAAACTCAGACGTCCGACAGATTGCCGGCGCCGGCGGGTCAGTAGGGAGCTCCTCGCAAACTAAATTTGTGTTTGTCGACGATGACAAGTTTAGTTGGCAAGCATAGCAAATCCGTCTCGGTTCATTTTTGTTATCGGAAAATCGTCGTGCTCGTAGACTGAATTTTCCATTCTCATGCCAACTAAATTTGGCACGTTGGATTTCCCACGCTTACAAATCCAGCTAACGTCAGATATATAGCATGAATGAAGTTAACTTATTCCCTGTTTCTCAAGTTTCCGATCAAAAGAACGAATGGGCGCAACCACAAGTGGGCATATCAGTACGACTCTAAATCTCACAAGGCACAAAACTTGAAGAGACGGAGTGTATTTAAAGAAGTGCAACACTACGATATACTCCCTCCGTCCCAAAATTCTTGTCTTAGATTTGTCTCAATACGGATGTATTAAGTCAGGTACATCCGTATTGAGACAAATCTAAGACAAGATTTTTGGGACGGAGGGAGTATGAAATTAACGGTCGCATCTAATCAACTAAGATACAAGTTTGGAAGATTATGACAACTACCAGTTTCAAGCTACAATGCTTTCCCAGATCTATAGCTAGATAGCCAATAGGCTCTACAAATTCCACAACCATGTTTTGTTTCTGTTAATTCCACGCTCTATCTACTCCTCTTGGCGGGCATCACGCGTCCTGCTCGTCGTCGGTCCACTCTGCTAGAATCCTAGTCCAGTGCACATCAGATTCCTCCAGATAATACACACGGACAATCTGCAAAAAACAATGGATGAGAACATATTTGAATCGCAATAGCAATATTTAGCATCAAGGACTGCGTATGTTACCTCTATGATCTGGTGATAGGGCCAGTTCTCAGCCGTGGCAAGGCGAGAAGTCCGTGCCCGTCCACGCAGACGGGCCGTATCCTCGGTCACTCCTGAAGAGCGGGCACAATGGCGGCGCATTGGAACAGGAGACTTGACCTGAAGTGAAAGGAAATCACACTATTCTTAGACGACTAAAGAAATCACAGTGAAGCTCAAGATCTGTAGAATGAGACAACCGAGAAGAACCAAAGATTCAATCAACAAACTCAATAACCCAAGAAGCTAATTGCAGAATCGCGACAACGCAAGAACCTCGAGAACCAAAGATGCGCAAGAAACAATCTCAAAGATGCTAAAAGGGTAGCGGTTTTCGTCGCCGACGCGGAGCTGGTGGCATCCGCCGCGTCCCAGACTCCCAAGAACCCAAGAACGCGGAAGAAGCCAAAGAAACCAAGAATGCAGCAGAATCAAAAGAACCCCACACCAGAGACAAGAATCCAAGCCAAGATTTAAGAAGGGCAAGAATCAAAGATCCTCAAGAAGTTTAGCTGTCATCGATCCTCACCGATGAAGCGGCGGAGCTGGAGGCTCCTGCTGGCGCGTCTCCCGCCGGCCTGTCGCGTCGCCTCCTCGCGCTCTCGTGGCCAGAGGAGGAATCCTCTGGCTGTCGACGGACAGCGGACGAAATCTCCCGCTGCAGACGACCAGCGGCTGATCGGACCGTGGCCGGTGGCAAGCTCGTCGCCGGCCTCTTGGGTGAACAGAGCCGGCGGGCCGCGCGGGGCGCGCGCGGGGGAGACGCCCGTGACCCGCCTGGTGGCGAGCTCAGAGGGCTGTGCGGCGATGTCGCGGAAGCAGCTGGCTGGGGCGGCGGCGTCCCGGGAGGCGAGGTGGCCGCAGTCCGCGAGGCTGGCGTGCGGGCCCCGGCGGTGGCGGGGCGGGCTCGGGGATGCTTTGTGGGGAGTAATTGACAAAAAACTACCACATTTTACGTATTCGTCCCACAAAACTACCACATTTTAAAAACTGACAAAAAACTCCAGATTAATGCTAATTTCATGACAAAAAACTACCACTTCTGGAAAATGTCTGGTTTAGACGATTTAAACGTGTTTATGACAGGCGGAGCCCACTCGTCAGGGCTGACGTGGCAGCAAAGTCAACTCCGTTTATTTTGACCGTCAAGTTGACTGATGGGGCCCACGCGTCAGCATCACCTTCTTCTTCCTCCTCTCTCTCTATGTGGCATTTCAACAAACACTACATGTGCACACATGGGGATGAGCTGCACCTGTGCCCACGCACGGCCACCGGCTGCAGCCGCGGCCACAGGCGACAAGTAGCAGCAGAGGCCAATACGGCCATGAGAAGTAGCTTGCCCTACCGCCCCCACCACTGCTGCTCCCCGGCGGCCCCTGCTACCACACACGGCCATGAGAAGCCGAGAATGGCGTTGTGCCCGCCGGCGAGGGAGTAGGGCAGGAGGAACCAGGCGAGGACGCGGAAGGAGTGGCTGAGCTACGCGGTGTAGTCGGCGCGCACCTCGTCTGAGTCGTGGTGAGCGCGGGCGGCAGTGGTGCTCCGGCCATGGTGAGCATCAACGACGACGGGAGCGCGGCAGTGGGCGGAGCTAGCGGGGCGTGGCTGGGCGCTGTCGGCAGGCGAGCGCGGCAGTGGGCGGAGCTAGCGGGGCGGGGCTGGGCGCTGTTGGCAGGCGAGCGCGGCAGTGGGCGGAGCTAGCGGGGCGGGGCTGGGCGCTGTTGGCAGGCGAGCGCAGCAGTGGGCGGAGCTAGCGGGGCGGGGCAGCAGCAGTGCATCAGTAGGCAGGGGCGCTGTCACTTAACAGGGAGCAGGGAGAAGGAGGAGGAGGAAGAAGGTCGCCGGTGCCACGGGCTGCCGCTGCTCACCGGCGTCGATGCGTCGGCACGGTGGTGCTGCCCGATGCACATAAGGTGCTTGTTGAAATGTCAAACAAGAAGGAGGGAAGGAAGAAGAAGGTTGATGATGACGTGTGGGTCCCATTTGTCATAACGGTTAACTTCACGGTCAAAATAAACAGAGTTGACTTTGCTGCCAGTCCCACATGTCATAAACAGGTTTAAAATCATAAAAACGGTCATTAACTCAACTTGGTAGTTTTTTGTCACAAAATTAGCATTAATCTGGAGTTTTTGATCAGTTTTCAAAATATGGTAGTTCTGTGGGACGGATACGTGAAATGTGGTAGTTTTTTGTCCATTACTCCTTTGTGGGACACATCTTCACTCGGAACGGATTTTGCGGTTTTCCACTTTCGCCCCTCATGGGGGTCCATATTTATGGAGAGGGGCTCATGCCCTGTGGGACACATCTTGGATGTTTTTTTAAACGTAAATAACTTTATTCCTCACCTAATAGCCATGTCATTTACAATATGTGGAAGAATAAAGTCAGAGGGGGTTGGAGACCCAAAAATCAGATAAACCATGACAAAGCAGTGCTTTGCTAAACAATCAACAACAAGATTGGTTTCCCTTCTACAATGGACAAAGCTAACATTTGAAACATCCATGGCCAGCAGCAGACTAGTCTCGGTGATGATTGGCACATCTTGAATGTTGCCATAAGAGGAGTTCAATTTCTCATGACCGTACAAGTCAAAAAATAATGATCTAATCATAACCCTCTTTCCGTCTTCCTAATTAGTTTGGATTAGATGTGCTTTCCGTTTTCCGCTACCCGGTGGCCTGCTTGCTTGATGTACTGACAAGGTGCTCCCTCCTCAGCTTATCGTCCCCTAGCAGAGAAAGCTAGGGTTTGATGTCCTCTGGCGGATCCATTGACCGAGTGTTCTTCCGTCAATCGCCGCTGAAAATGTTGGGATCTGTTGTCCTTGGGCGACTACACCGATTGAGAAGTTGTTTCGTTAAAACCCTCCTCACTTCTCTTATTTTCCTCGAATGCAAGGCAGTCTCTAGAAAACTTAGAAGGGGGATGACCTCCCGCATTCATGGTGCGCCGGCTGATTGGCCCAGCTCTGGCTATATAAGACGGCGCCGCCGCACCCAAACCCTAACCCACCCAGGTGTGCCCCCGTTTTCCCCACAGTCGACGCCTCCGACGCGGCCGTTGGTCGAGCTCGAGCGCCCGCCGCAGCGTAGTGCCACCTACCATACACCGCCGCCGCTCCTCGCCGCCTCATGGCCGCCGCCGCTGTGGTTCGCTACTTCCAGCCACGAGCGACACTCAACTTTCCAACCAACACCGCTTTTGCGGCCATTCGGCCACTAGTAGGAAAAAAAGCCTAGCAGTGGCGTTCCGAATATGTCGTTACCGGCACGATTTGAAGACGCCGGTAATATGATGTCTATGATGAGATGTACACTAGCGGCATCGACCGGAGACGCCGATAACTGACTGGATATTACAGGCCATGGCTGCCAATGTCACTGCTACCGTGGTTACCACCGGTGTTGGTTGTCCGACGCCACAGTTACCGAAAGCGTTAGTACCGCCTCTTTTGCGCGAATGCCGATTTCTTTATTAATAGTCCCATTCAGATTCTCTACAACCCCACTGATGAGTGTTGACGAATTAAAAAAAATGCTTCCCAGCCTACACATGCCAGTACTACTAATGTAAAGTACAAGTACAACACATAGGTTTAACACAACTGTTCACATACCAGTAACATAACATATAACATACTTAATTACATGCACATAAATAATAAGTTCAAAGAAGTACGATAATACGAGATAAAGCTAGCATGTATGCATGGCTATGAACGCATAATCAACTCGTAGGAACTATGGTGATTCTGGGCAGTTATACGCCACCCAGATGTCAGAGTCAGCTTCTTCGTTAATAACCATCAAGATCATCTTCCCAGCTTCCACCCCCCATTCTTCTGCAAGTCTTCTCCAACGACGGCCACTAATAAAGGTTTTGTCAGCCTTGGTGACATGAAGGTTCAAGCATGCCCCATTTTTGTACATGGCTATCTCTACCTCTAATGTTATCTCCGCGTTTATGTGCATGTTCACCTTCTGAAGGAAGTCATTTGTTGTCCAACAAGAGATGTATTGAGCACAATTATAAGACACACCAAGTTAATTAATTTTTGGAGCAACTGTATATATACACATCAAGCAGAATATGTTGAATTGAGATCAAAGAATGTACCGTCCTTGATGCGAAGTTCTCTGAATGATCTATGAAGATTTATCTAGAGTAGACATCCAACTTGACGCACAAACCTAACCTATTATCACCGTCCTAAGTAAATTTTCATGTGCCAACTCTAAACCTTCAAAATAAACTTCTGTTTTGTATGCCCGTACCACTCATGAAGCGGCAGGGTGGCTAATATCTTTCATGCTACGCGGGGTATTCTCAAGATGAGTGTTTATTCACTTGTCATTGCACGAGAAAATGGCAAGGTAATAGGGATGCCCAGTCCCGAAATAGAAAAAATAAATAATAAATTCCTTGGAAAGTGAACAGTTTGGAATGCACTCGTGGATATGACTAGCCATGGATTGTGAAAGAATGGTGGAAATGAAATGAACTTTATTTTCTGTTTGGGAACTGCCTATAATATGTCTAGCATGGAAGATGTTAGGAATTCTTGGTCATGACGTTGACAGGAAAAGCATGCCTCTCAAAATAATTTTATCTCTCTATTTTAAACCTTAAGCTCTGGCACATCTGCAAATCTCTGCTTCCCTCTACGAAGGGCCTATCTATTTACTTTTATGCAATTTTTATTTTTATTTGAGTCTCCATATTCTCTTATAAAGCACCAACTGGGACACTATTGTTATATATACTTGTGCATTGGATGTAGTTAATATTGAGTGTGTTTCATGAATTGATCAATGATTGAGTATAATGGGCTAGGGATAACTTTCTTTAGCATTGATATTTTGAAAGATATGGTTGCTTATTGGTATTCCTTGAGTATTTATGTTTTCATGTCAAATTATAGACTATTGCTTTGAATCATTCAAGTCCAAATATCCATGACGTAAAAGAAAATAATATATAATGAACATGATGGGTAGCATTCCACATCAAAAATTCTATTTTTTACCATTTACCTACTCGAGGACGAGGAAGAATTAAGCTTGGGGATGCTTGATACGTCTCCAACATATCTATAATTTTTGATTGTTTCATGTTATTATAGTATCAATCTTGGTTGTTTTATATGCATTTACAAGCAATTATATATCATTTTTTGGGACTAACCTATTAACTTAGTGCCCAATGCTAGTTCCTATTTTTGCCTGTTTTTGGTTTTATAGAATATTAGTACCAAACGAAGCCCAAATGCCATGAAACTCTTTGGAGATTTTTGTGGACAAAAGAGACACTAGAAGCTTTGGGAGAAGACTAGATGATGAAACCGTGGGCCCACGAGGCACCAGGGCGCACCTAGGGGAGGTAGGCGTGCCCTGGTGGCTTGTGGGGCCCACGTGGCTCCGTTTGACCTAACTCCACCTCTATAAATTCTCTAAAACCATAAAACCAACAAAGAGCTAGACAAAATACTTTTTCTGTTGCCACAAGTTCCTGTTCTTGAGAGATCCCATCTAGGGGCCTTTTCTGGCACTCTGCCGGAGGGGGAATCAATCACGGATGGGCTCTACATCAACCTTGCTGCCCTTCTGATGATGTGTGAGTAGCTTACAACAGACCTACGGGTCCATAGTTAGTAGCTAGATGGCTTCTTCTCTCTTTGATCTTCAATACAATGTTCTCCTTGATGTTCTTGGAGATCTATTCAATGTAATCACTTTTTGCGGTGTGTTTGTTGGGATCCGATGAATTGTGAGTTTATGATCAGATTTATCCATGAATATTATTTGAGTTTCCTTTGAACTCTTTTATGTATGATTGTTATAGCTTCATATTTCTCTCCCATCTATTGATTTGGTTTGGCCAACTAGATTGATTTTTCTTGCAATGGGAGATGTGCTTTGTGATGGGTTCGATCTTGCGGTGATCAATCCCAGTGACATAAAGGGACATGACACATATTGTATCGTCTCCATTAAGGATAAAAAGAGGAGTTTTTTTTTCATGCATGAGTTTACTTTGTCTACATCATGTCATCTTGTTTAAGGCGTTACTCTGTTCTTTATGAACTTAATGGTCTAGATGCATGCCGGATAGTGATTGATGTGTGGAGTAATAGTAGTAGATGCAGAATCATTTTGGTCTACTTGTCCCGGACGTGATGCTTATATATATATATATATATATATATATATATATATATCAATATGATCATTGACTTGAATATCGTCACGATTATTTGCTTTTCTATCAATTGCCCAACAAAAATTTGTTTACCCACCATATGCTATTTTTGAGAGAGAAGCCTCTAGTGAAAACTATGGGCCCCGGGTCTACTTTTATCATATATAAAATCCTAAAAATACCTTGCCACACTTTTTCTTTCTTTATTTTATTTTGTACTTTTGTTCAATCGATCTATCAAACACCATACATTTTAATCTTGCACGTAACCACCGAGGGATGGGCATTTAAATTGTTGAAAGAAAAGGGGACTGTAATTCATGAAAGAATTGAAGAAAGCCCGTCTCGGATTGATAAACTAGAAGAAATCTTTAGTAATCTAAGTACGAGTTTTGCTTCCACCAAAACTATTGAAAAAAATCCAGTAAAAACTGGCAAGATCACTCAAGCCACTAAAAACAAGGGTGCGAGTTCCAATAGCAACTGAGAAGATCTTAAGATGATTAGTATTCACCCAAATTTTGTTGAAGTTATAAGAAACCCTTTGTGCTAGAATGAGTTCCTTAAACTTGTTCCTAGGGCATTGTCATTGAAATTTATATGCTAAGTCCTTGAAGAATTCCAAGTGTTTGATTGAAGAGTTGGAAACTAAAGATGACAATACTTGAATCTTTGCATTATGCCTAGCTGGGGGCACAAAACGATAGCGCTTGTTGGGAGGCAACCCAATGAATAATTTTTTTTTTATCTTTTTCTTTCTGTTCTTGAGTGTTTGCACAATTATGATACTATTATGAGTGTATTTTAATTAGTGTTTATGCCAAGCAAAGCCTTTGGGACCATGTTGGGTGATAGTTGATTTGATCTTGCTGAAAATAAACTTTTGCGCTCACGAAAATAGTTCTCATTTTTAACAGATGCGTGATAAAATACTGATTATTTTTGCAGAACATTAATATACAAATTTCCCATGTTTTTCCTAATTTTTCAGAATTTTTGGAATTACAGAAGTATTTGAAGTATTCAGATTACTATAGACTGTTCTGTTTTTGACAGATTCTGTTTTCTTTGCGTTGTGTGCTTATTTTGATGAATCTATGGTTTGTATTGGAGGGTGTAAGCTATAGAAAAGTTGAAATACAGTATATATAATACAAAAGTAAAATATGAATGGGTTTGTAACAGAACTAATAGTAGTGATTTGCTTTCTTATACTAACGGATCTCACGAAGGTTTTGTTGAGTTTTGTGCGATTGAAGTTTTCAAGTTTTGGGTGACATCACGATGGATGAAGGAATAATGAGTAAGAAGAGCCTAAGCTTGGGGATGCCCATGGCATCCCAAGCTATTATCTAAAGAGAAGCAAGCAACTAAGCTTGGGGATGCCCGAGTGGCAACCCCTCTTTCTTCTAACGACCATCGGTATTTTACTTGGAGCTATATTTTTATTCGTCACATATCATGAGTTTTGCTTGGAGCATCTTGTATGATATGAGTCTTTGCTTGTTTTGCTTTTTATTTTTAGTCATGAATCCTTTCTGGACACCTATTTGAGAGATCCAAAATTATGCTATGACTTGTTACAATTGCTCTCTATGCTCCACTTAAATCTTTATGAACTTTGGAATTGCTCTAGTGCTTCACTTATATCTTTTTAAGCACGGTGTGCTTTAGTATTTTTAAAGAAATGCTCTCTTAATTCACTTAGATTTATTTGAGAGTTAGTAATTTTTTTAAGAAATTATCTCTCGCTTCACTTAAATTATTTTGAGAGAATAAATTTTTATGCTCTTGTTCTTCACTTAGATTTGTTTGAGCTATCAAAAGCAACATATGAAACTAATCCCAAAGTGATAGATATTCAAGAGGGATATAATAAAAACTTTCATGTAGATCATTGGACAAAATAACCTAATTCCTTGTAATAGTTCTGCGATATGATGATATAATATGTGAGTCATGTTGATGAGTAATTATGCTCTAGTAAGAATATTGGTGTTAAGGTTTGTGATTCCCTTTGCAAGCACGAAAGTCAATAGTTATGCAATGAAATTGCATCCTACTTGTGGTGCATCACTCAGTGTTAGTTATGCTTAATGCTCGCTGATGAGATTTTTCGTTTCTTGGTTGGATGCTTCTCAATCTTTTGCTGGCCTTCATTTGCACTAAGAATGATCACTACTTGTGCATCCAAAATCCCTTAAACCAGTTTTGCCATATAAGTCCACTATACCTATCTATATGCGATATTCTTTTGCCGTTCTAAGAAAATTTGTATGTCATCTCTAATTTTCAAAATAAATTTCTCTTTTGTGTGGCTGATATATTGATATGCCTCCAACATATCTATAATTTTTGATTGTTCCATGCTGTTTTATTATCAATATTGGATGTTTTATAATCATTTTATATCATTTTTTGGTACTAACCTATTGACATAGTGGCAAGTGTTAGTTGCTGTTTTTTTCCATGTTTTCTACATCGCAGAAAATCAATACCAAACGGAGTCCAAATGCTACGAAACTTTACAAAGATTTTTTATGGACCGGAAGGAAGGCAATGGGCCTTGGTTGCACCTGGGGGTGCCCCGAGGGGGGCACAACCCACCAGGGCGTGCCAGGAGGCCCTGGCGCGCCCCGGTGGGTTGTGCCCACCTCGGGTGCCCCCTGGACCGCCTTTTTACTCTATAAATACCCCAATACCAGAACCCTAGGGGAGTGGACAAAATATTCATCCAGCCACCGCACAGTCCAGAAACACCAGATCCAATCTAGACACCATCACGGAGGGGTTCACCACTTCCATTGGTGCCTCTCTGATGATGCAGGAGTAGTTCTTTGTAGACCTTCGGGTCCGTAATTAGTAGCTAGATGGCTTCATCTGTCTCTCTTGCTTCTCAATACAATGGTCTCTTGGAGATCCATATGATGTAACTCTTTTGCGTTGTGTTTGTTGGGATCGATGAACTTCGAGTTTACGATCAAATCTATGTTTTCATATCCATGAAAGTATTTGAGTTTCTTTGATCTCTTTTATGCATGATTTCTTATAGCCTCGTATTTATTCTTTGATATTTGGGTTTTGTCTGGCCAACTTGATCTATTTATCTTGCAATGGGAAGAGGTGCCCAGTAGTGGGTTCGATCTTACGGTGCTTGATCCCAGTCACAGAAAGGGAACCGACATGTATGTATCGTTGCTACTAAGTATAAAAAGACGAGATCTATATCTACCGCCATATAGATAAACGGATCTTGTCTACATCATGTCATGGTTCTTATTGCATTACTCCGTTTTTCCATGAACTTAATACACTAGATGCATGCTGGATAGCGGTCGATGTGTGGAGTAATAGTAGTAGATGCAGGCAGGAGTCGGTCTACTAATCTTGGACGTGATGCCTATGTAATGATCATTGCCTGGATATCGTCATAATATTTGAAGTTCTATCAATTTTCCAACAGTAATTTGTTCACCCACCGTTTGCTATTTTTCTTGAGAGAAGCCACTAGTGAAACCTACGACCCCCGGGTCTTATTCCTCATATATTTGCCTTTGCAATCTACTTTTTCCTTGCTTTTATTTTCAGATCTATTAAACCAAAAATACAAAAATACTTTGCTGCACTTTATTTTATTTGCGATCTATTTATCCAATCTATCACAACATTTCTAGTTTTTACCATCACGCACCAATTTCTGGTGCCGTCACCCGAAAGGGATTGACAACCCCTTTAACACGTTGATAACCCACAAGTATAGGGGATCGCAACAGTTTTCGAGGGTAGAGTATTCAACCCAAATTTATTGATTCGACACAAGGGGAGTCAAAGAATATTCTCAAGTATTAGCAGCTGAGTTATCAATTCAACCACACCTAGAAACTTAATATCTGTAGCAAAGTATTTAGTAGCAAAGTAATATGATAGTAGTGGTAACGGTAGCAAGAGTAATGTTTTTGGTATTTTGTAGTGATGATAGCAATAGCAACGGAAAAGTAAATAAGCAAAGAACAATATATGGAAAGCTCATAGGCAATGGATCGGTGATGGAGAATTATGCTGGATGCGGTTCATCATGTATCAATCATAACCTAGGGTGACACAGAACTAGCTCCAGTTCATCAATGTAATGTAGGCATGTATTTCGAATATAGTCATACGTGCTTATGGAAAAGAACTTGCATGACATCTTTTGTCCTATCCTCCCGTGGCACCGAGGTCCTAATGGAAACTAAGGAATATTAAGGCCTCCTTTTAATAGAGTACCGGACCAAAGCATTAACACATAGTGAATACATGAACTCCTCAAATTACGGTCATCACCGGTAAGTATCCCGATTATTGTCACTTCGGGGTTAATGGATCATAACACATAATAGGTGACTATAGACTTGCAAGATAGGATCAAGAACTCTCATATATTGATGAAAACATGATACGTGCAGTTCTGAAATCATGGCACCCGGGCCCTAGTGACAAGCATTAAGCATAGCAAAGTCATAGCAACATCAATCTCAGAACATAGTGGATATTAGGGATCAAACCCTAACAAAACTAACTCGATTACATGATAGATCCCATCCAACCCATAACCGTTCAGCAAGCCTACAATGGAATTACTCACGCATGGCGGTGAGCATCATGAAATTGGTGATGGAGGATGGTTGATGATGACGATGGCGACGGATTCCCCTCTCCGGTGCCCCGAACGGACTCCAGATCAGCCCTCCTGAGAGGTTTTAGGGCTTGGCGGCGGCTCCGTATCGTAAAACGCGATGAATCCTTCTCTCTGATTTTTTCTCCCCGAAAGCAAATATATAGTTGGAGTTGAGGTCGGAGGAGCTCCAGGGGGCCCACGAGGTAGGGGGGCGCGCCCCCCACCCTCATGGACAGGCGGTGGCCCCCTAGCCTTCATCTTTTGCAAGGATTTTTTATTATTTCCGAAAAGTTGTTCCGCGAAGTTTCAGGTCATTCCGAGAACTTTTGTTTCTGCACATAAATAACACCATGGTAATTCTGCTGAAAACAACGTCAGTCCGGGTTAGTTCCATTCAAATCATGCAATTTAGAGTCCAAAACAAGGGCAAAAGTGTTTGGAAAAGTAGATATAACGGAGACGTATCAACTCCCCCAAGCTTAAACTTTTGCTTGTCCTCAAGCAATTCAGTTGATAAACTGAAAGTGATAAAGAAAAACTTTTACGAACTCTGTTTGCTCTTGTTGTTGTAAATATGTAAAGCCAACATTCAAGTTTTCAGCAAAGATTATGACCAACCACATTCACAATAGCGCTTAGGTCTCAAGTTTACTCATATCAATGGCATAATCAACTAGCGAGCAATAATAATAAATCTCGGATGACAACACTTTATCAAAACAATCATAATATGATATAACAAGATGGTATCTCGCTAGCCCTTTCTGAGACCGCAAAAGATAAATGCAGAGCACCTTTAAAGATCAAGGACTGACTAGACATTGTAATTCATGGTAAAAGAGATCCATTCAAGTCATACTCAATGTAAACTAACAGTAATGAATGCAAATGACAGCGGTGCTCTCCAACTGGTGCTTTTTAATAAGAGGATGATGACTCAACATGAAAGTAAATAGATAGGCCCTTCGTAGAGGGAAGCAGGGATTTGTAGAGGTGCGAGAGCTCGGTTTTGAAACAGAGGTGAATAATATTTTGAGCGGTATAATTTCATTGTCAACATAACAACCAAGAGATGGCGATATCTTCCATGCTACGTACACATATTATAGGCGGTTCCCAAACAGAATGGTAAAGTTTATACTCCCCCTTCCACCAACAAGCATCAATCCATGGCTTGCTCGAAATAACGAGTGCCTCCAACTAACAAGAGTCCCAGGGGGAATTTTGTTTGCAATTATTTTGACTTGATTTGCATAAAGCATGGGACTGGGCATCTCGGTGACCAGCCACTTTCTCGTGAGTGAGGAGTGGAGTCCACTCCTCTTGAGAATAACCCGCCTAACATGGAAGATACAGACAACCCTAGTTGATACATGAGCTATTCGAGCATACAAAATAGGATATTTATTTGAAGGTTTAGAGTTCGGCACATACAAATTTACTTGGAACGGCAGGTAGATACCGTATATAGGTAGGTATGGTGGACTTATATGGAATAACTTTGGGCTTTATGGAGTTAGATGCACAAGCAGTATTCCCGCTTAGTACAGGTGAAGGCTAGCAAGAGACTGGGAAGCGACCCGTTAGAGAGTGACAACAGTCATGAACATGCATTAAAATTAATCAACACCGAATGCAAGCATGAGTAGGATATAATTCACCATGAACATAAATATCGTGAAGGCTATGTTGATTTTGTTTCAACTACATGCGTGAACATGCGCCAAGTCAAGTCACTTAAATCATTCAGAGGAGGATACCACCCTATCATACCACATCACAACCATTTTAATAGCATGTTGGCACACAAGGTAAACCATTATAAGCTCCTAGCTAATCAAGCATGGCACAAGAACTATGATCTCTAGTTGTCATTGCAAACATGTTTATTCATAATAGGCTGAATCAGGAACGATGAACTAATAATATTTACAAAAACAAGAGAGGTCGAGTTCATACCAGCTTTTCTCATCTCAATAAGTTCATCATATAATCATCATTATTGCCTTTCACTTGCATGACCTGACGGTGTGGATAATAATAATAATAGTGCACGTGCATTGGACTAAGCTAGAATCTGCAAGCATTCAATAAACAGGAGAAGACAAGGCAATATGGGCTCTTTTGTCAGATCAACAATAATGCAAATAAGAGCCACTTCAACAATTTAATTATGGTCTTCTCCTATCGACCCCCAAATAAAAGAAAAGAAATAAAACTATTTACACGGGAGAGCTCCCAACAAGTAAAAGAAGAACATGAAATCTTTTTGGGTTTTCTTTTTAATTACTACTACAAGCATGGAAAGTAAACTAATTAAAAGCTACAACTAAATTTTTTGGGTTTTTCTTAAGGTTTATCAAACACACAAGAAGAAAGCATAAAAAAGGAAATAAACTAGCATGGATGATACAATGAAAAAGTATGAGCACCGACATCTGGCAATGAGTGTGTGAATATAAATGTAATGTTGGTGAGAAATACGTACTCCCCCAAACTTAGGCTTTTGGCCTAAGCTGGTCTATGGCCACGGCTAGCCTGGTGGATATCCATAATAATAGTTGGGGTCGTACTGAGAAGAAGACTCCGATTGCCACTGGTTGGCAATCATCTCCGGATCCCACTGGTAATTAGACTGTCGTGGAGGATCAACTTGTGGTTTCAGCTCTGGCTCTGTGGCTGATGTAGGGTTCCGATAGGCGTGAATAGCTTCTAACGGAACAAGGTACTGGCCTGCAGATAAATCAAACAAGGAAGGAGCAGGCAGGGTAATAGTCCCAGGATGATGTTTATCAAAGAACAATTTGTATTTAAGCTCTCCTTCCCTATTCTTAACAATAAAATCATGTGCTAACATACTCTTATAATCTAAATAAACACGAGGCATCACTTTTTATTCCTTCTCATAATCCCTGATAGGTATATTAAAATGTGCAGCTAGGCGTGAAGCATAGATGCCTCCAAAGATGGGGCACTTTGTACGGTTCAGACTTAACCGTTTAGCAACAATGCCGCCCATACTAACAGAGTTATCACTGAATAAACCGTGGAGCAAAATAATAATATCAGGAACACTAAGGTTTCCATAGTTTCCGCGACCAATTAAGCAACAACTAGCAAATAATGCAAAATAGCGTAAAACAGGAAAATGTATGCTAGTGATTCGTGCATCGGAAACCTTCCTCGTTTCCCCTACAGTGATGATATCAATAAACCCATCCACATCGCTGCGATGTGGTTCCTCTGTCGTTCCCTCGAAAGGGACCAAACAAACCCAACAAAAATCATAAAGTGACATATCCTTATGCTCATCATATAAATAAAACTCCACCGTAGGTGGTGAGCTCCTAGAATGGAAATGAAAGTTTTGCACAAAGATATTTGTGAGTAAGAGATACTGATCGCGTTGGTCGTGGAGGAAAGCGGTGAGGCCTGCATTCTTAGCCAATTCATAAAAATCTTCATAAATCCTGGCTGCTCTCAAGAAATCATCGGAAGGCTATTCACACGACCGAACCTCCACGGTGCGAGGCAGATTATACTTGGGCTTCTATGCCGTTTCCTTCGAGCTTCGGCTTGATGAGCCCCTCAAAAGTCTCTTCATTATTTTCTGAAAAATTCTGAAATTTTTAGTAACTTCAAAATAAAAGTAAACCAAACTCAATAATATTGGTAGCAACTACTCCTACAAGTGCCTAGGGCCTATATCATGCATCAAAAGTACTTTTGACCATATAAATTTGACATGCAAGCTCAAGAACAGGGTCACCTAAGCAGCAAAAATTTGCAATGAATAAAGCACTAGAACAAAAACTAATTGGACCAATGGAGGAGTCACATACCAAGGAACAATCTCCCCAAGCAGTTTTGTGGGAGGTGCTTTGAGCAAGGAGATTGAAAATGGCAGCAAAATGAGCTTGGACTCGGGTTTGAGCTGGATATTCGTGTTTGGGGGAGGAAGAAGGAGTGTGTGGGTGAAAGGATAAGTGGAGGAGGACCACCGTGGGCCCACAAGGTAGGGGGCGCGCCCAAGGGGGTAGGGCGCGCCCTCCACCCTCGTGGCCAGGTGGATGACCCCCCTGCTGTGTTCTCAGTGCCAAATATTCTTAAATATTCTAGAAAAAATCATATTTAAATTTCAGGGCATTTGGAGAACTTTTATTTTTGGGGTATTTTTATATTGCACGGATAATCAGATAATAGACACAAAAATACTAATTTTATTTTATTTAATATAAATAACAGAAAGTAAAAGGAGGGTACAGAAGGTTGTGCCTTCTAGTTTCATCCATCTCATGCTCATCAAAAGGAATCCACTAACAAGGTTGATCAAGTCTTGTTAACGAACTCATTCCGAAATAACATGGAACCGGAGAAATTTCGAATAACACTTTGTTACCTCAACGGGGATATGCACATCCCCAATAATAAGAATATCATATTTCTTCTTGACAGTAGGGAGAGGAAATTCAAAACCTCCAAATATAATCGATGGAATTTTTCCAATAGAGTTGATACTATGAACTTGAGGTTGTTTCCTTGGAAAGTGTACCGTATGCTAATTACCATTAACATGAAAAGTGATATTGCCTTTAGTGCAATCAATAACAGCCCCTGCAGTATTCAAAAAGGGTCTTCCAAGAATAATAGACATACTATCGTCCTCGGGAATATCAAGAATAACAAAGTCCGTTAAAATAGTAACGTTTGCAACTACAACAGGCACATCCTCACAAATACCGACAGGTATAACAGTTGATTTATCAGCCATTTGCAAAGATATTTCAGTAGGTGCCAACTTATTCAAATCAAGTCTACGATATAAAGAGAGAGGCATAACACTAACACCGGCTCCAAGATCACATAAAGCAGTTTTAACATAGTTTCTTTTAATGGAGCATGGTATAGTGGGTACTCCTGGATATCCTAGTTTCTTAGGTATTCCACCCTTAAAAGTATAATTAGCAAGCATGGTGGAAATTTCAGCTTCCGGTATCTTTCCCTTATTTGTAACAATATCTTTCATGTACTTAGCATAATGATTCATTTTAAGCATATCAGTTAATCGCATACGGAAAAAGATAGGTCCAATCATTTCAGCAAAGCGCTTAAAATCCTCATCATCCTTTTTCTTCGATGGTTTGGGAGGAAAAGGCATGGGTTTCTGAACCCATGGTTCTCTTTCTTTACCATGTTTCCTAGCAACAAAGTCTTTCTTATCATAACATTGATTCTTTGATTGTGGGTTATCAAGATCAACAACAGGTTCAATTTCTATATCATTATCATTACTAGGTTGAGCATCATCATGAACATTATCATTAACATTATCACTAGTTTCAGGTTCATTAGCAGATTGTGTTTCAGCATCAGAGATAGAAATATCATTTGGATTCTCAGGTGTTTCAATAACAGGTTCACTAGAAGCATGCAAAGTCCTATCATTTTTCTTTTTCTTCCTTTTAGAAGGACTAGGTGCATCCACATTATTTCTCTGAGAATCTTGCTCAATTCTCTTAGGGTGGCCTTCAGGATACAAAGGTTCCTGAGTCATTCTACCACCTCTAGTCATAGCTCTAACAACATTATCATTATTCTTACTATTCAATTCATTGAGCAAATCATTTTGAGCTTTAAGTACTTGTTCTACTTGAGTGGTAACCATAGAAGCATGTTTACTAATAAGTTTAAGTTCACCTTTGACATTAGCCATATAATCACCCAAGTGTTCAAGCATATTTGAATTGTATTTCAATTGTCTACCAAAATAAGCATTAAATCTTCTTGCTTAACCATAAATTTATCATACTCATCTAAGCATGGGCTAGCAAACTTAGTAAATGGGATTTCAGCTTTATCATATCTATAGAGAGAATTTACCTTTACTACTTGTGTCGGGTTATCAAGACCATGAGTTTCTTCAATAGGTAAAGGATTAAGATCATATGTTTCTTCAACAGGCGGTAAATTAAGACCATGTATTTCTTCAATATGAGGTAAATTCTTAACATCTTCAGCTCTAATACCTTTTTTCCATCATAGATTTCTTTGCCTCTTGCATATCTTCAGGACTGGGACATAGAATACCCCTCTTCTTCGGAGTTGGTTTAGGAATAGGCTCAGGAATTGGCTCCGGAGCTGGCTCAGGAAGTGTCCAATTATTTTCATTTGTCAACATATTATTCAATAGAATTTCAGCTTCATCTAGTGTTCTTTCCCTGAAAATAGAACTAGCACAACTATCCAGGTAATCTCTGGAGGCATCGGTTAGTCCATTATAAAAGATATCAAGTATTTCATTTTTCTTAAGAGGATGATCAGGCAAAGCATTAATTAACTTGAGAAGCCTCCCCCAAGCTTGTGGGAGACTCTCTTCTTCAATTTGCACAAAATTATATATATCCCTTAAAGCAGCTTGTTTCTTATGAGAAGGGAAATATTTAGCAGAGAAGTAATAAATCATATCCTGGGGACTACGCACACAACCAGGATCAAGAGAATAAAACCATATCTTAGCATCACCCTTTAATGAGAACGGAAATATTTTAAGGATATAAAAGTAACGAGTTCTCTCATCATTAGTGAATAGGGTGGCTATATCATTTAATTTAGTAAGATGTGCCACAACAGTTTCGATTCATAGCCATGAGAAGGATCAGATTCAACCAAAGTAATTATATCAGGATCAACAGAGAATTCATAATCCTTATCAGTAACAAAGATAGGTGAAGTAGTGATGTCTGCTACACAACCTTCTTCTTGTAGATGTTGTTGGGCCTCCAAGTGCAGAGGTTTGTAGGGCAGTAGCAAATTTCCCTCAAGTGGATGACCTAAGGTTTATCAATCCGTAGGAGGCATAGGATGAAGATGGTCTCTCTCAAGCAACCCTGCAACCAAATAACAAAGAGTCTCTTGTGTCCCCAACACACCCAATACAATGGTAAATTGTATAGGTGCACTAGTTCGGCGAAGAGATGATGATACAAGTGCAATATGGATAGCACATAAAGGTTTTTGTAATCTGAAATTATAAAAATAGCAAGGTAACTAATGATAAAAGTGAGCGTAAACGGTATTGCAATGATAGGAAACAAGGCCTATGGTTCATACTTTCGCTAGTGTAAGTTCCCTCAACAATAATAACATAATTGGATCATATAACTATCCCTCAACATGCAACAAAGAGTCACTCCAAAGTCACTAATAGTGGAGAACGAACGAAGAGATTATGGTAGGGTACGAAACCACCTCAAAGTTATTCTTTCCAATCAATCCGTTGGGCTATTCCTATAAGTGTCACAAACAGCCCTAGAGTTCGTACTAGAATAACACCTTAAGACACAAATCAACCAAAACCCTAATGTCACCTAGATACTCCAATGTCACCTCAAGTATCTTTGGGTATGATTATACGATATGCATCACACAATCTCAGATTCATCTATTCAACCAACACATAGAACCTCAAAGAGTGCCCCAAAGTTTCTACCGGAGAATCACGACGAAAACGTGTGCCAACCCCTATGCATAGGTTCATGGGCGGAACCCGCAAGTTGGTCACCAAAACATACATCAAGTGAATCACGTGATATCCCATTGTCACCACAGATATCCACGGCAAGACATACATCAAGTGTTCTCAAATCTTTAAAGACTCAATCCAATAAGATTACTTGAAAGGGGAAACTCAATTCATTACAAGAGAGTAGAGGGGGAGGAGAAACATAAGATCCAACTATAATAGCAAAGCTCGCGATACATCAAGATCGTATCACCTCAAGAACACAAGAGAGAGAGAGAGATCAAACACATAGCTACCGGTACATACCCTCAGCCCCGAGGGAGAACTACTCCCTCCTCATCATGGAGAGCACCGGGATGATGAAGATGGCCACCGGAGAAGGATTCCCCCACCGGCAGGGTGCCGCAACGGGTCTAGATTGGCTTTCGGTGGCTACGGAGGCTTCTGGTGGCGGAACTCCCGATCTAATCTTTGTTCTGGAAGTTTTAGGATACATGGGTATATATGGGTGAAAGGAGTACGTCGGTGGATCGAAGGGGGGCCACGCGGCAGGGGGCGCGCCCCAGGGGGGTGGGCGCGCCCCCTACCCTCGTGAGCTCCTCCTTCATCTTCTAACGTAGGGTCCAAGTCTATCCGGTAGGTTTCCTTCCAAAAATAACCTCTCTAGTTGATTTCGTTCCGTTTCGACTCCGTTTGATATTTCTTTTCTTCGAAACACTGAAATAGGCATAAAACAGCAAATCTGGGCTGGGCCTCCGGTTAATAGGTTAGTCCGAAAAATAATATAAAAGTGGAAAATAAAGCCCAATATTGCCCAAAACAGTAGATAATATAGCATGGAGCAATCAAAAATTATAGATACGTTGGAGACGTATCAAGCATCCCCAAGCTTAATTCCTGCTCGTCCTCGAGTAGGTAAATGATAAAAAGATAATTTTTGATGTGGAATGCTAGTTGGCATAATTTCAATGTAATTCTCCTTACTTGTGGTATGAATATTCAGATTCATAAGATTGAAGACAAAAGTTCATATTGACATAAAAATAATAATACTTCAAGCATACCAACTAAGCAATTATGTCTTCTCAAAATAACATGTCCAAAGAAAGCTATCCCTACAAAATCATATAGTCTGGTTATGCTCTATCTTCACCACACAAAATATTTAAATCATGCACAACCCCGATGACAAGCCAAGCAATTGTTTCATACTTTTGATGTTCTCAAACTTTTTCAATCTTCATGCAATACATGAGCGTGAGCCATGGACATAGCACTATAGGTGGAATAGAATGGTGGTTGTGGAGAAGACAAAAAGGGAGAAGATAGTCTCACATCAACTAGGCGTATCAACGGGCTATGGAGATGCCCATCAATAGATATCAATGTGAGTGAGTAGGGATTGCCATGCAACGGATGCACTAGAGCTATAAGTATATGAAAGCTCAACAAAAGAAACTAGTGGGTGTGCATCCAACTTGCTTGCTCACGAAGACCTAGGGCATTTTGAGGAAGCCAATCATTGGAATATACAATCCAAGTTCTATAATGAAAGATTCCCACTAGTATATGAAAGTGACAACATAGGAGACTCTCTATCATGAAGATCATGGTGCTACTTTGAAGCACAAGTGTGGTAAAAGGATAGTAGCATTGCCCTTCTCTCTTTTTCTCTCATTTTATTTTTATTTTTTTGGAGCTTATCTTTTTTATGGCCTCTTTTCCCTTTTTTAATTTGGGCTTCTTTGACCTCTTTTAGTTATTTATTTTCGCCCGGAGTCTCATCCCGACTTGTGGGGGAATCATAGTCTCCATCATCCTTTCCTCACTGGGACAATGCTCTAATAATGATGATCATCACACTTTTATTTACTTACAACTCAAGAATTACAACTCGATACTTAGAACAAGATATGACTCTATATGAATGCCTCCAGCGGTGTACCGGGATGTGCAATGACTCATGAGTGACATCTATGAAAGAATTATCAATGGTGGCTTTTCCACAAATACGATGTCAACTACATGATCATGCTAAGCAATATGACAATGATGAAGCGTGTCATAATAAATGGAATGGTGGAAAGTTACATGGAAATATATCTCAGAATGGCTATGGAAATGCCATAATAGGTAGGTATGGTGGCTGTTTTGAGGAAGGTATATGGTGGGTGTATGGTACCGGCGAAAGTTGCGCAGTTTTAGAGAGGCTAGCAATGGTGCAAGGAAGGAAAGTGTGTATAATCCATGGACTCAACATTAGTCATAAAGAACTCACATACTTATTGCAAAAATCTATTTGTTATCGAAACAAAGTACTACGCGCATGCTCCTAGGGGGATAGATTGGTAGGAAAAGACCATCGCTCGTCCCCGACCGCCACTCATAAGGAGGACAATCAATAAATAAATCATGCTCCGATTTCATCACATAACGGTTCACCATACGTGCATGCTACGAGAATCACAAACTTCAACACAAGTATCTCTCAAATTCACAACTACTCAACTAGCATGACTCTAATATCACCATCTCCATATCTCAAAACAATTATCAGGTATCAAACTTCTCATAGTATTCAACACACTCATAAGAGAATTTTATTATTCTTGAATACCTAGCATATTAGGATTTTAAGCAAATTACCATGCTATTTAAGACTCTCAAAATAATATAAGTGAAGCATGAGAGTTCATTTATTTCTTCAAAATAAAACTACCACCATGCTCTAAACGATATAAGTGAAGCACTAGAGCAAATGGCAAACTACTCCGAAAGATATAAGTGAAGATCAATGAGTAGTCGAATAATTATGCAACTATGTGAAGACTCTCTAACATTTAATAATTTCAGATCTTCGTATTCTATTCAAACAGCAATCAAAGCAAAATAAAATTACATTCTAAGAATGGCAAACATCATGTGAAGAAGCAAAAACTTAGGATCAACCGAAACTAACCGATAATTGTTGAAGAAGAAAGGTGGGATGCCAACCAGGGCATCCCCAAGCTTAGATGCTTGAGACTTCTTGAAATATTATCTTGGGGTGCCTTGGGCATCCCCAAGCTTGAGCTTTTGTGTCTCCTTAATTCCTCTCATATCACGGTCTCCCTAAATCTCAAAAGCTTCATCCACACAAAACTTCAACAAGGACTCGTGAGATAAGTTAGTATAAACCATTGCAAAAACCTTATCATACTCTACTGTAGAAAATTAATAAAATTATTATTAAAAATTGCATACTAAATGCCTCTGCTTATTTAATAGTCCTATCCTCAAATAGAATCATTAAAGAAGCAAACATATGCAAACAATGCAAACATAACAGCAATCTGCCTAAACAGGATAGTCTGTAAAGAATGCAGCAACATCCATACTTCCCTAGCTCCAAAAATTACGAAAGAAAATTCCCACTGTAGTAAATTTATTAGATCTTAATATGAAAAAGGTTTCAACATTTTATCACATTCTGACTTTTCTAGGGAATTATTGCAACAGCGGTAAACTTTCTGTTTTCAAACAGCAACATGTATACTTGTAACATAGGCATAGTAAAGGCTATCAATGCCACTTTTATTGAAATAAAAGATGAAAAACATTGTTCTAAATAACAGAAAGCAAATCCTAACAAAATAAATTGACGCTCCAAGCAAAACACATATCATGTGGCGAATAAAAATATAGCTCCAAGTAAAGTTACCGATGAACGAAGACGAAAGAGGGGATGCCTTCCGTGGAATCCCCAAGCTTAGGCTCTTGGTTGTCCTTGAATATTACCTTGGGGTGCCTTGGGCATCCCCAAGCTTAGGCTCTTGCCACTCCTTATTCAACAGTCCATCGAATCCTTACCCAAAACTTGAAAACTTCACAACACAAAACTTAACAGAAAACTCGTAAGCTCCATTAGTATAAGAAAACAAAAGACCACTTCAAGGTACTGTAATGAACTCATTCTTTATTTATATTGGTGTTAAACCTACTGTATTCCAACTTCTATATGGTTTATAAACTATTTTACTAGCCATAGATTCATCAAAATAAGCAAACAACACATCGAAAACAGAATCTGGCAAAAACAGAACAGTCTGTAGTAATCTGGATCAAACGTATGCTTATGGAACTCATAAAATTCTCAAATAAATTTCTGGACCTGAGGAATTTATCTATTAATCATTTGCAAAAATAATTAACTAAATATCACTCTCTAAATAAAAATGGAAGCAATTCTCGTGAGCGCTAAAGTTTCTATTTTTGACAGCATGATCAACAAGACTTTCCCCAAGTCTTCCCAAAGGTTCTATTTGGCACAAACACTAATTAAACACATAAAACCACATCTAAACAGAGGCTAGATGAATTATTTATTACTAAACAAGAACAAAAATCAAGGAACAAAAATAAAATTGGGTTGCCTCCCAACAAGCGCAATCGTTTAACGCCCCTAACTAGGCATGATGATGTCAATGATGCTCACATAAAAGATAAGAATCGAAATATAAAGAGAGCATCATGAAGAATCTGACTAGCGCATTTAAGTATAACCCACTTCCTATGCATAGGGATTTTGTGAGAAAACAACCTATGAGAACAATAATCAACTAGCATAGGAGGGTAAAACAAGCATAACTTCAAAACTTTAAGCACATAGAGAGGAAACTTGATATTATTGCAATTCCTACAAGCATATATTCCTCCCTCATAATAATTTTCAGTAGCATCATGAATGAATTCAACAATATAACCATCACCTAAAGCATTCTTTTCATGATCTACAAGCATAGAAATTTTATTACTCTCCACATAAGCAAAATTCTTCTCATGGATAATAGTGGGAGCAAACTCAACAAAATAATTATCATGTGAGGCATAATCCAATTGAAAACTAAAATCATGATGACAAGTTTCATGGATATAATTATTCTTTATAGCATACAAGTCAGCACAATAATCATCACAGATAGCAACTTTGTTCTCATAATCAATTGGGACCTCTTCCGGAATAGTGGATTCATCACAAATTAAAGTCATGACCTCTCCAAATCCACTTTCATCAATATAATCATCATAAATATGAGGCATGCTTTCATCATAATAAATTTGCTCATCAAAATTTGGGGGACAAAAAATATCATCTTCATCAAACATAACTTCCCCAAGCTTGTGGCTTTGCATATCATTAGCATCATCGATATTCAAGGAATTCATACTAACAACATTGCAATCATGCCCATCATTCAAATATTTAGTGCCAAACATTTTATAGATTTCTTCTTCTAGCACTTGAGCACAATTATCCTTTCCATCATACTCATGAAAGATATTAAAAAGGTGAAGTGTATGAGACAAACTTAATTCCATTTTTTTTGTAATTTTCCTTTATAAACTAAACTAGTGATAAAACAAGAAACTAAAAGACTCGATTGCAAGAACTAAAGATATACCTTCAAGCGCTAACCTCCCCGGCAACGGCGCCAGAAAAGAGCTTGATCTCTGCTACACAACCTTCTTCTTATAGACGTTGTTGGGCCTCCAAGTGCAGAGGTTTGTAGGACAGTAGAAAATTTCCCTCAAGTGGATGACCTAAGGTTTATCATTCCGTAGGAGGCGTAGAATGAAGATGGTCTCTCTCAAGCAACCCTCCAACCAAATAACAAAGAGTCTCTTGTGTCCCCAACACACCCAATACAATCGTAAATTGTATAGGGCTAGTTTGGCGAAGAGATGGTGATACAAGTGCAATATGGATAGCAGATAAAGGTTTTTGTAATCTGAAATTATAAAAACAGCAAGGTAACTAATGATAAAAGTGAGCGTAAACGGTATTGCAATGATAGGAAACAAGGCCTAGGGTTCATACTTTCGCTAGTGTAAGTTCCCTCAACAATAATAACATAATTGGATCATATAACTATCCCTCAACATGCAACAACGAGTCACTCCAAAGTCACTAATAGTGGAGAACGAACGAAGAGATTATGGTAGGGTACGAAACCACCTCAAAGTTATTCTTTCCAATCAATCCGTTGGGCTATTCCTATAAGTGTCACAAACAGCCCTAGAGTTCGTACTAGAATAACACCTTAAGACACAAATCAACCAAAACCCTAATGTCACCTAGATACTCCAATGTCACCTCAAGTATCCGTGGGTATGATTATACGATATGCGTCACACAATCTTAGATCCATCTATTCAACCAACACATAGAACCTCAAAGAGTGCCCCAAAGTTTCTACCGGAGAATCACGACGAAAACGTGTGCCAACCCCTATGCATAGGTTCATGGGCGGAACCTGCAAGTTGGTCACCAAAACATACATCAAGTGAATCACGTGATATCCCATTGTCACCACAGATATCCACGGCAAGACATACATCAAGTGTTCTCAAATCTTTAAAGACTCAATCCGATAAGATTACTTCAAAGGGGAAACTCAATTCATTACAAGAGAGTAGAGGGGGAGGATAAACATAAGATCCAACTATAATAGCAAAGCTCGCGATACATCAAGATCGTATCACCTCAAGAACACGAGAGAGAGAGAGAGAGAGAGAGATCAAACACATAGCTACTGGTACATACCCTCAGCCCCGAGGGAGAACTACTCCCTCCTCGTCATGGAGAGCACCGGGATGATGAAGATGGCCACCGGAGAAGGATTCCCCCACCGGCAGGGTGCCAGAACGGTTCTAGATTGGCTTTCGGTGGCTACGGAGGCTTCTGGCAGTGGAACTCCCGATCTAATCTCTGTTCTGGAAGTTTTAGGATACGTGGGTATATATGGGTGAAAGGAGTACGTCGGTGGACCGAAGGGGGGCCACGAGGCAGGGGGGCGCGCCCCAGGGGGGTGGGCGCGCCCCCTACCCTCGTGAGCTCCTCCTTCATCTTTTGACGTAGGGTCCAAGTCTATCCGGTAGGTTTTCTTCCAAAAATAACTTCTCTAGTTGATTTCGTTCCGTTTCGACTCCGTTTGATATTCCTTTTCTTCGAAACACTGAAATAGGCATGAAACATCAAATCTGGGCTGGGCCTCCGATTAATAGGTTAGTCCCAAAAATAATATAAAAGTGGAAAATAAAGCCCAATATTGCCCAACACAGTAGATAATATAGCATGTAGCAATCAAAAATTATAGATATGTTGGAGACGTATCAAGTACTAAGAGATTGCTGCTTCCATTTAGCTAATAACCTCTTGAGCTCGTATCTATCTTTGCAAGCTAAAATAGCTAAAGAATCTTCATTATCAAAAACATAACCCTCAGGAATAACAGGTGAGTCTTCATCATCACTTTCATCAATATTATTAGATTCAATATTTTCATTCTCTCTAGCCCTAGCAAGTTGTTCATCAAGAAATTCACCAAGTGGCACAGTAGTATCAAGCATAGAAGTAGTTTCATCATAAGTATCATGTATAGCAGAAGTGGCATCATCAATAACATGCGACATATCAGAACGAATAGCAGAAGCAGGTTTAGGTGTCGCAAGGTTACTCAAAACAGAAGGTGAATCAAGTGCAGAGCTAGATGGCAGTTCCTTACCTCCCCTCGTAGTTGAGGGATAAATCTTAGTTCTCAGATCTTTCAAGTTCTTCATAATGATAAGCAGATATAAATCCCAAGTGACTCAAAGAATAGAGCTATGCTCCCCGGCAATGGCGCTAGAAAATAGTCTTGATAACCCACAAGCACTACAAAAAAAGACACATCCGTGACATTTTGGGTCAAACGAATTTTTTTCTATCATACATATGACACTTCTATGACGATAATTGTGACAAAACCCGGTATCATCATAGATGTGGTGGGCTCCTACTTCCATGACAAAAAATCATGATAGAAAATGGGCTTTTCGTCCTGGGCGGGCCGGAGACGCAGATGCATGACATTCTTTGGGCCGTCCATGATGGAAAAAACCATGGTAGAAGCAAGGGGGAGGAAAATTTCAGGGAGTTCCCGGTTACGGTGGGAGGTCGGCGGCTGAGCGATGCGCGTTTCTCTCGTACACGTACGCGCGTGTGTGCGAGGCATTGGCTCTAACTGAACCCGAGCGAGGCGTTGGGATCTAACTGAACCCGAGCGATTGCACTGCAGGCTACGCGTTACTGAACCCCGAGCGATCGATCGATGGCTGTTAACTGAACCCAATCGAGCGATTCCTTCGCTACTGCTGCTAAATGAAGTCGATCGATTGGATGAACAGTGAGCGCTGTGGGGGGAGGGGGGTTGGATGAACAGTGAGCGGTGGCGTTGCCTCTGGATGAACAGGACCCCATGGTGTGGAGGGCTGAATGAACAGTAGACGGTGGAGGGGTGCCCATGGAGGGGTGGTTGAACAGGACCCCGTGGTGTGGAGGGCTGGATGAACAGTAGATGGTGGAGGGGTGCCCGTGGAGGGGTGGTTGAACAGTAGCCGGTGGAGTAGCGCATGGTGGAGGCTGGATGAACAGGAGCCTGTGGAGGCTGGAGGAGGTCAACGGTAGCCCGTGGAGGCTGGAGGAGGTCGACGGTGGAGATGAACAGTATCCCGTGGAGTCCCGTTTTGCGATATGCCACACCCCTCCCGATCAACATGACCCCTGTTTCGACCGTAGCGCTCCAACACTTGTCCGTTTCCTCCGTTTTGTGGTACGCCACACCCCTTCTGATCAACAGGACCCCCGTTTCGACTGTAGGAGGTCCGTTTCCTCCGTTTTGCAGTACGCCAGACCCCTCCCGATGAACAGGATCTCGTTTCGAACGTGGACGGTCGAACACAAGGTCGTTTCCTCCGTTTTGCGGTATGCCAGGCCTCGTTTCCATCGCCTGTTCCGTCCAAGCCCTCCCGATGAACACGACCACGCATTCCGTTCCGACCCAGCCAGTTGGCTCCCACGCGTTCCATTGCCTCCCGATGAACACGACGCATTCTGTTGCCTCCCCATGAACACGACGCATTCCGTTGCCTCCCCATGAACACGACGACGACGTTGTTTCTCCGTTTCGACCCAGCCATGTACACGAGCCCTGGTCGTACGTATGCGCGAGTAGGCGTTCTAGACCCTACCTGTATGTACGTACGTGGCCGTATTTTCTTTCTTGCACCCTGGCCACTATACGTATGTGTACATGCTACGTGCGCGCCTCTATTACGACACGTACGCGCCTCTACTACGACACGTGCGCGCCTATACATCGACCAGTATATATGTACGTACACGTTCGCGACCAGAATGACAACGCTACGTACGCTTCGACCAGGTGGGTCTCGACTGTCACGCACTTCCTTGCCTGCGAAGATGTAGCTGGTGGGTCCCAGCAGTCAGGGGGGAGAATTGTTTTTTTTGCCCGGTCGCACTTCCTTGCGTGCGAAGATGTAGCTGCTGGGTCCCAGCAGTTAGGGGGAATCGTTTTGTTTTTTTGCCCGGACGCACTTCCTTGCGTGCGAAGATGTAGCTGGTGGGTCCCAGCAGTCAGGGGGGCAAATCGTTTTTTACGCACTTCCTTGCGTGCGAAGATGTAGCTGGTGGGTCCCAGCAGTCAGGGGGGCGAATCGTTTTTTTTCGGACGCACTTCCTTGCGTGCGAAGATGTAGCTGGTGGGTCCCAACAGTCAGAGGGAAACGTTTTTTTCGTGAAATACGGTGGCCCGTCTGGTGGGTCCCCGCTATCAGGTGGAGGAATAATTATTTTGCCCGTAATAAGGAGGCACTTCCTTGCTGCAGCCGTGGACCCAGCTGTCAGCCTCTCCACGTACAGTCCACGTCCGATGGAAGCCATTCCTTGATCACATTGACCACGCCGCGCCAAGAGCACCAGGGCAGTGGACGATGGTGAGGCCTAGGAAGGGGACGACACGGAGCTGGGGAAGACGCGACAGTGGATGCCCACGCGTAGAGGAGTATGAGGGTTCACTCGTTCGGCTGCGGTGTGAGGCTGCCGTCGCCGCAGAATAACAGGGGTGTGGGTGCGTAGAGGGATGGACTGGCCAGCGGTGGGAGTAGTAGGGGGCGGTGAGGCCTCCGCGGCATCATAGCCGGCCACGGGCGGCAGGAGCAGGCGGCATGACCGACGCTGCTTTGGGCGGCTGGAGCAAGTGGACCAGAGGTTGAAGAAGCACTATGGTCGTTCGATGGACATCGTACGGTCACTGGAGCTAGAATCATTCATATATTGACAAAAGTTGACAAAGGCCTCCGTCCTAGTCAACTTAGTAGGCCCACAAGTCAGCCTCCCACCAAGGTGGGTCCCAGCTAGCAGGGGGTATTCATTTTTTTTGTGCGTAATAAGGAGGCACTTCCGGTGGGTCCGAGCTGACAGCGGGGGGAACGTTTTTTTCACGAAATACGGTGGCCCGTCCTCTAGGTCCCAGCAGTCAGGGGGAAACTTTTTTTTTCGCGAAATACTGGTGGCCCATCCGGTGGGTCCCTGCTGTCAGATGGAGGAATAATTATTTTCCGCGTAATAAGGAGGCAGTTCCTTGCGGCTGCCGTGGACCCAACTGTCAACCTCTCCACGTACATTACTCTTCCGATGGAAGTCGGTCGTTGACCACATTTACCACGCCGCACCGAGAGCACCACGGTGGTGGACGATGGCGAGGCCTAGGAAGGGGATGACGCGGAGCCGGGGAAGACGCGACAGTGGAAGCCCGCGCGGAGAGGAGTATGAGGGTTCATCGGTTTGGCTGCGGTGTCAGGCTACCGTCGCCGCAGAATAACAGGGGGTGTGGGTGAGTAGAGGGATGCCCTGGCCAGCGGTGGGAGTAGTAGGGGGCGCCGAGGCCTGCGCGGCAGCACAGCCGACCACGGGAGGTGGGAGTAGGCGGTCCCGCCGGCGCTGCTTTGGCGGCTGGAGCAAGAAGATCAGAGATTGAAGAAACACGACGACCATTGGATTGACATCCAACGGTTACGTCTGCTAGAATCGTTTGTTGACGTATATAACAACTAAAAAAATCTTGCATACGCATCAACTAAACAGGCCCACAGGTCAGACCACTCCCTCTTTTTTTAAATAATTTATATATAGCTCATGGCAACTTCTTATGCAATTTATTGCAGTCGTTTTTTGGTTGGCCAAGGCCAATTTCGCATATTTCTGTGGGTTCCAAACTATTTTTAATACCGAAATGTCGAGCCAGATCTAAAGTACTTTGAGGATATATTTAAATTAAGTTAATGCCCAGTGAAATAGGAACATGAAAATGTGAAAAAATTCAGAAATTATAAAGTAATTGCCAATTTTTCATCTGTTTTTATATTTACAACCCATTTCATATTACTTTCAAGATTTGCAGGCGTCTTGAAAGAGTTGCAGCCCATCAGGGCGTA
Organism: Triticum monococcum; assembly: GCA_034509565.1. Taxonomy (NCBI): domain Eukaryota; kingdom Viridiplantae; phylum Streptophyta; class Magnoliopsida; order Poales; family Poaceae; genus Triticum; species Triticum monococcum. The sequence goes on along the minus strand of CM067841.1, from coordinate 603,649,869 downwards.
GAAAAATAAGTAGCCCTGGAATGGGTATTCTTCAGAAAAAATAAACTGGGCTCATTTTCACAAAGAAAAAATAGCTGGGCTGGTCACATGGTGAACATAAAATATAAGCCTGGGCTAGATGGGCCACAACCCAGTTCAAACCCTACTCCGTCTCAACAACACCAAACCAAAAAAATACTGCTCGAGTAGCTACGTCCCAGGTGTCAGCCGATCTTGTGCTATTCTCTTGTATATTGACTATATACGCTCACAATGTCAAGGGTCCCAGATGTCAGGAAAACACTAGGAGGGAGCATTTTATTTTTCCATACGCTGACGTGGTGGGCCCCTACTGTCATCCTCTCCACGTACTTCTGCTGATTCCTGTTGTTTGATGACCATGATGACAACGCGAGAGGGCGGCGCCGCGGTGAGCGCACCAAAGCGCGCGGAGGATTGATGTCTACTACACAACCTTCTTCTTGTAGACGTTGTTGGGCCTCCAAGTGCAGAGGTTTGTAGGACAGTAGCAAATTTCCCTCAAGTGGATGACCTAAGGTTTATCAATCCGTAGGAGGCGTAGGATAAAGATGGTCTCTCTCAAGCAACCCTGCAACCAAATAACAAAGAGTCTCTTGTGTCCCCAACACACCCAATACAATGGTAAATTGTATAGGTGCACTAGTTCGGCGAAGAGATGGTGATAAAAGTGGTATATGGATAGTAGATACAGGTATTCGTAATCTGAAATTATAAAAACAGCAAGGTAACAAGTGATAAAAGTGAGCGTAGACGGTATTGCAATGTGTTGAAACAAGGCCTAGGGTTCATACTTTCGCTAGTGTAAGTTCCCTCAACAATACTAACATAATTGGATCACATAACTATCCCTCAACATGCAACAAAGAGTCACTCCAAAGTCACTAATAGCGGAGAACTAACGAAGAGATTATGGTAGGGTACGAAACCACCTCAAAGTTATTCTTTCCAATCAATCCGTTGGGCTATTCCTATAAGTGCCACAAACATCCCTAGAGTTCGTACTAGAATAACACCTTAAGACACACAGCAACCAAAACCCTAATGTCACCTAGATACTCCAATGTCACCTCAAGTATCCATGGGTATGATTATACGCTATGCATCACACAATCTCAGATTCATCTATTCAACCAACACAAAGGACCTCAAAGAGTGCCCCAAAGTTCTACCGGAGAATCACAACGAAAACGTGTGCCAACCCCTATGCATAGGTTCATGGGAGGAGCCCGCAAGTTGATCACCAAAACATACATCAAGTGAATCACGTCATATCCCATTTTCACCACAGATATCCACGGCAAGACATACATCAAGTGTTCTCAAATCTTTAAAGACTCAATCCGATAAGATAACTTCAAAGGGGAAACTCAATCCATTACAAGAGAGTAGAGGGGGGAAGAAACATCATAGGATCCAAATATAATAGCAAAGCTCGTGATACATCAAGATCGTATCACCTCAAGAACACGAGAGAGAGAGAGAGAGAGAGAGAGATCAAACACATAGCTACTGGTACATACCCTCAGCCCCGAGGGAGAACTACTCCCTCCTCGTCATGGAGAGCACCGGGATGATGAAGATGGCCACTGGAGAAGGATTGCCCCCTCCGGCAGGGTGCCAGAACGGGTCTAGATTGGTTTTCGGTGGCTACAGAGGCTTTTGGTGGTGGAACTCCCGATCTATTGTGCTCACAGATGTTTTTAGGGTATACGGAGATATATAGGTGGAAGAAGTACGCCAGGGGGCCACGAGGGGCTCACGAGGGTGGAGGGCGCGCCCAGGGGGGGTGGGCGCCCCCTGCCTCGTGACCTCCTCGTAGGTCCCCCGACGTGCACTCCAAGTCTTCTGGGCGTCTTTCCTTCCAAAAATGAGTTCCGTGAAGTTTCAGGTCAATTGGACTCCGTTTGATTTTCCTTTTCTTCGAAACCCTAAAACAGGGTAAAAACAGAAACTGGCACTGGGCTCTGGGTTAATAGGTTAGTCCCAAAAATGATATAAAAGTGTATAACAAAGCCCATAAACATTCAAAACAGTAGATAATATAGCATGGAGCAATCAAAAATTATAGATACGTTGGAGACGTATCAGCATCCCCAAGCTTAATTCCTGCTCGTCCTTGAGTAGGTAAATGATAAAAGCAGAATTTTTGATGCGGAGTGCTACTTGGCATAATTTCAATGTAATTCTTATTAATTGTGGCATGAATATTCAGATCCATAAGATTCAAGATAAAAGTTCATATTGACATAAAAATAATAATACTTCAAGCATACTAACTAAGCAATTATGTCTTCTCAAAATAACATGGCCAAAGAAAGCTATCCCTACAAAATCATATAGTCTGGCTATGCTCCATCTTCACCACACAAAATATTTAAATCATGCACAACCCCGAAGACAAGCCAAGTAATTGTTTCATACTTTTGATGTTCTCAAACTTTTTCAATCTTCATGCGATATATGAGCGTGAGCCATGGACATAGCACTATAGGTGGAATAGAATGGTGGTTGTGGAGAAGAAAAAGGAGAAGATAGTCTTGTTGGGGAACGTAGTAATTTCAAAAATTTTCCTACGCACACGCAAGATCATGGTGATGCACAGCAACGAGAGGAGAGTGTGATCTACGTACCCTTGTAGACCGCAACGGAAGCGTTGACACAACGTAGAGGAAGTAGTCGTACGTCTTCTTCCCGATCCGACCGATCCCAGCACCGTTACTCCGGCACCTCCGAGTTCTTAGCACACGTACAGCTCGATGACGATCCCCGGGCTCCGATCCAGCAAAGCTTCGGGGAGGAGTTCCGTCAGCACGACGGCGTGGTGACGATCTTGATGTTCTACCGACGCACGGCTTCGCCTAAGCACTACAATGATATGATCGAGGTGGAATATGGTGGCAGGGGGCACTGCACACGGCTAAGGAACGATCACGTGGATCAACTTGTGTGTCTAGAGGTGCCCCCCTGCCCCCATATATAAAGGATCCAAGGGGAAGGGGTTCGGCCGGCCCTATGGTGGCGCAGGAGGAGTCCTACTCCTACTGGGAGTAGGACTCCCCCCCTTTTCCTAGTCCAAGTAGGATTGGTGGAGAAGAGAGGGAAAGAGGGGGGCGCCGCCCCTCCCTCCTAGTCCAATTCGGACCAGGGGGAGAGGGGGCGCGCGGCCTGCCCTGGCAGCCCCTCCCACTTCTCCACTTTAGGCCCATAAGGCCCATTAACCCCCCGGGGGGGTTCCGGTAACCCCCCGGTGCTCCGGTTTTATCCGATACTCTTCCGAAACCCTTCCGGTGTCCGAATATAGTCATCCAATATATCAATCTTTATGTCTCGACCATTTCGAGACTCCTTGTCATGTCCGTGATCACATCCGAGACTCCGAACTAACTTCGGTACATCAAAATGCATAAACTCATAATAACTGTCATCGTAACGTTAAGCGTGCGGACCCTACGGTTCGAGAACAATGTAGACATGACTGAGACACATCTCCGGTCAATAACCAATAGCGGGACCTGGATGCCCATATTGGCTCCTACATATTCTACGAAGATCTTATCGGTCAGACCGCATAACAACATACGTTGTTCCCTTTGTCATCGGTATGTTACTTGTCCGAGATTCGATCATCGGTATCCAATACCTAGTTCAATATCGTTACCGGCAAGTCTCTTTACTCGTTCCGTAATACATCATCTCGTAACTAACTCATTAGTCACAATGCTTGCAAGGCTTATATGATGTGCATTACCGAGAGGGCCCAGAGATACCTCTCCGACAATCGGAGTGACAAATCCTAATCTCAAAATACGACAAAACCCAACATCTACCTTTGGAGACACCTGTAGAGCTCCTTTATAATCACCCAGTTACGTTCAGACGTTTGGTAGCACACAAAGTGTTCCTCCGGCACACGGGAGTTACATAATCTCATAGTCATAGGAACATGTATAAGTCATGAAGAAAGCAATAGCAACATACTAAACGATCGGGTGCTAAGCTAGTGGAATGGGTCATGTCAATCAGATCATTCAACTAATGATGTGATCCCATTAATCAAATGACAACTCTTTGTCCATGGTTAGGAAACACAACCATCTTTGATTAACGAGCTAGTCAAGTAGAGGCATACTAGTGACACTTTGTTTGTTTATGTATTCACACATGTATTATGTTTCCGGTTAATACAATTCTAGCATGAATAATAAACATTTATCATGATATAAGGAAATAAATAATATCTTTATTATGGCCTCTAGGGCATATTTCCTTCAGTCTCCCACTTGCACTAGAGTCAATAATCTAGATTATACAGTAATGATTCTAACGCCCATGGAGCCTTGGTGCTGATCATGTTTTGCTCGTGGAAGAGGCTTAGTCAACGGGTCTGCCACATTCAGATCCGTATGTATCTTGAAAATCTCTATGTCTCCTACCTGGACTAGACCCCGGATGGAATTGAAGCGTCTCTTGATGTGCTTGGTTCTTTTGTGAAATCTGGATTCCTTTGCCAAGGCAATTGCACCAGTATTGTCACAAAAGATTTTCATTGGACCCGATGCACTAGGTATGACACCTAGATCGGATATGAACTCCTTCATCCAGACTCCTTCGTTCGCTGCTTCCGAAGCAGCTATGTATTCCGCTTCACATGTAGATCCCGCTACGACGCTTTGTTTAGAACTGCACCAACTGACAGCTCCACCGTTTAATGTAAACACGTATCCGGTTTGTGATTTAGAATCGTCCGGATCAGTGTCAAAGCTTGCATCAACGTAACCTTTTACGGTGAGCTCTTTGTCACCTCCATATACGAGAAACATATCCTTAGTCCTTTTCAGGTATTTCAGGATGTTCTTGACCGCTGTCCAGTGATCCACTCCTGGATTACTTTGGTACCTCCCTGCTAAACTTATAGCAAGGCACACATCAGGTCTGGTACACAGCATTGCATACATGATAGAGCCTATGGCTGAAGCATAGGGAACATCTTTCATTTTCTCTCTATCTTCTACAGTGGTCGGGCATTGTGTCTGACTCAATTTCACACCTTGTAACACAGGCAAGAACCCTTTCTTTGCTTGATCCATTTTGAACTTCTTCAAAATTTTGTCAAGGTATGTGCTTTGTGAAAGTACAATTATGCGTCTTGATCTATCTCTATAGATCTTTATGCCTAATATGTAAGCAGCTTCACCGAGGTCTTTCATTGAAAAACTCTTATTCAAGTATCCCTTTATGCTATACAGAAATTCTATATCATTTCCAATCAGCAATATGTCATCCACATATAATATCAGAAATGCTACAGAGCTCCCACTCACTTTCTTGTAAATACAGGCTTCTCCGAAAGTCTGTATAAAACCAAATGCTTTGATCACACTATCAAAGCGCTTATTCCAACTCTGAGAGGCTTGCACCAGTCCATAAATGGATCGCTGGAGCTTGCATACTTTGTTTGCTCCCTTTGGATCGACAAAACCTTCCGGTTGCATCATATACAACTCTTCTTCCAGAAATCCATTCAGGAATGCAGTTTTGACATCCATCTGCCAAATTTCATAATCATAAAATGCGGCAATTGCTAACATGATTCAGACAGACTTAAGCATCGCTATGGGTGAGAAGGTCTCATCGTAGTCAACCCCTTGAACTTGTCGAAAACCTTTTGTGACAAGTCGAGCTTTATAGACAGTAACATTACCATCAGCGTCAGTCTTTTTCTTGAAGATCCATTTATTCTCAATTGCTTGCCGATCATCGGGCAAGTCAACCAAAGTCCATACTTTGTTCTCATACATGGATCCCATCTCAGATTTCATGGCTTCAAGCCACTTTGCGGAATCTGGGCTCACCATCGCTTCTTCATAGTTCGTAGGTTCATCATGATCTAGTAGCATGACTTCCAGAACAGGATTACCATACCACTCTGGTGCGGATCTCACTCTGGTTGATCTACGAGGTTCAGTAGTATCTTGACCTAAAGTTTCATGATCATCATCATTAGCTTCCTCACTTATTGGTGTAGGTGTCACAGAAACAGTTTTCTGTGATGTACTACCTTCTAATAAGGGAGTAGGAACAGTTACCTCGTCAAGTTCTACTTTCCTCCCACTCACTTCTTTCGAGAGAAGCTCCTTCTCCAGAAAGTTTCCGAATTTAGCAACAAAAGTCTTGCCTTCGGATCTGTGATAGAAGGTGTATCCAATAGTTTCCTTTGGATATCCTATGAAGACACATTTCTCCGATTTGGGTTCGAGCTTATCAGGTTGAAGCTTTTTCACATAAGCATCGCAGCCCCAAACTTTCAGAAACGACAACTTTGGTTTCTTGCCAAACCACAGTTCATAAGGCGTCGTCTCAACGGATTTTGATGGTGCCCTATTTAACGTGAATGCGGCCGTCTCTAGAGCGTATCCCCAAAACGATAGCGGTAAATCAGTAAGAGACATCATAGATCGCACCATATCTAGTAAAGTACGATTACGACGTTCGGACACACCATTATGCTGTGGTGTTCCGGGTGGCGTGAGTTGCGAAACTATTCCACAATTTTTCAAATGTACACCAAAATCGTAACTCAAATATTCTCCTCCACGATCAGATCGTAGAAACTTTATTTTCTTGTTACGATGATTTTCTACTTCACTCTGAAATTCTTTGAACTTTTTAAATGTTTCAGACTTATGTTTCATTAAGTAGATATACCCATATCTGCTTAAATCATCTGTGAAGGTGAGAAAATAACGATATCCGCCACGAGCCTCAATATTCATTGGACAACATACATCTGTATGTATGATTTCCAACAAATCTGTTGCTCTCCCCATAGTACCGGAGAACGGTGTTTTAGTCATCTTGCCCATTAGGCACGGTTCGCAAGTACCAAGTGATTCATAATCAAGTGGTTCCAAAAGTCCATCAGTATGGAGTTTCTTCATGCGCTTTACACCGATATGACCTAAACAGCAGTGCCACAAATAAGTTGCACTATCATTATCAACTCTGCATCTTTTGGCTTCTACATTATGAATATGTGTATCACTACTATCGAGATTCAATAAGAATAGACCACTCTTCAAGGGTGCATGACCATAAAAGATATTACTCATATAAATAGAACAACCATTATTCTCTGATTTAAATGAATAACCGTCTCGCATTAAACAAGATCCAGATATAATGTTCATGCTCATCGCTGGCACCAAATAACAATTATTTAGGTCTAATATTAATCCTGAAGGTAGATGTAGAGGTAGCGTGCCGACTGCGATCACATCGACTTTGGAACCGTTTCCAACGCGCATCGTCACCTCGTCCTTAGCCAATCTTCGCTTAATCCGTAGTCCCTGTTTCGAGTTGCAAATATTAGCAACAGAACCAGTATCAAATACCCAGGTGCTACTGCGAGCATTAGTAAGGTACACATCAATAACATGTATATCACATATACCTTTGTTCACCTTGCCATCCTTCTTATCCGCCAAATACTTGGGGCAGTTTTGCTTCCAGTGACCAGTCTGCTTGCAGTAGAAGCACTCAGTTTCAGGCTTAGGTCCAGACTTGGGTTTCTTCTCTTGAGCAGCAACTTGCTTGCCGTTCTTCTTGAAGTTCCCCTTCTTCTTCCCTTTGCCCTTTTTCTTGAAACTAGTGGTCTTTTTGACCATCAACACTTGATGCTCCTTTTTGATTTCTACCTTCGCAGCTTTCAGCATTGCGAAGAGCTCGGGAATAGTCTTGTTCATCCCTTGCATATTATAGTTCATCACGAAGGTCTTGTAGCTTGGTGGCAGTGATTGGAGAATTCTGTCAATGATGTAATCATCTGGAAGATTAACTCCCAATTGAATCAAGTGATTATTATACCCAGACATTTTGAGTATATGCTCACTGACAGAACTGTTCTCCTCCATCTTGCAGCTATAGAACTTATTGGAGACTTCATATCTCTCAATCCGGGCATTTGCTTAAAATATTAACTTCAACTCCTGGAACATCTCATATGCTCCATGACGTTCAAAACGTCGTTGAAGTCCCGATTCTAAGCCGTAAAGCATGGCACACTGAACTATCGAGTAGTCATCAGCTTTGCTCTGCCAGACGTTCATAACATCTGGTGTTTCTCCAGCAGCAGGCCTGGCACCCAGCGGTGCTTCCAGGACGTAATTCTTCTATACAGCAATGAGGACAATCCTCAAGTTACGGACCCAGTCCGTGTAATTGCTACCATCATCTTTCAACTTTGCTTTCTCAAGGAACGCATTAAAATTCAACGGAACAACAGCACGAGCCATCTATCTACAATCAACATAAACAAGCAGGATACTATCAGGTACTAAGTTCATGATAAATTTAAGTTCAATTAATCATATTACTTAAGAACTCCCACTTAGATAGACATCCCTCTAATCCTCTAAGTGATTACGTGATCCAAATCAACTAAACCATGTCCGATCATCACGTGAGATGCAGTAGTTTCATTGGTGAACATCATTATGTTGATCATATCTACTATATCATTCACGCTTGACCTTTCGGTCTCCGTGTTCCGAGGCCATATCTGTATATGCTTGGCTCGTCAAGTATAACCTGAGTATTCCGCGTGTGCAACTGTTTTGCACCCGTTGTATTTGAACGTAGAGCCTATCACACCCGATCATCACGTGGTGTCTCAGCACGAAGAACTTTCGCAATGGTGCATACTCAGGGAGAACACTTCTTGATAATTTAGTGAGAGATCATCTATAATGCTATCGTCAATCAAAGCAAGATAAGATGCATAAAAGATAAACATCACATGCAATCAATATAAGTGATATGATATGGCCATCATCATCTTGTGCTTGTGATCTCCATCTCTGAAGCACCGTCATGATCACCATCGTCACCGGCGCGACACCTTGATCCCAATCGTAGCATCGTTGTCGTCTCGCCAATCTTATGCTTCCACGACTATCGCTACCGCTTAGTGATAAAGTAAAGCATTACATTGCGATTGCATTGCATACAATAAAGCAACAACCATATGGCTCCTGCCAGTTGCCGATAACTCGGTTACAAAACATGATCATCCCATACAATAAAATTTAGCATCATGTCTTGACCATATCACATCACAACATGCGCTGCAAAAACAAGTTAGACGTCCTCTACTTTGTTGTTGCAAGTTTTACGTGGCTGCTACGGGCTTAAGCAAGAACCAATCTCACCTACGAATCAAAACCACAACGATAGTTTGTCAAATAGACTCCGTTTTAACCTTCGCAAGGACCGGGCGTAGCCACACTCGGTTCAACTAAAGTTGGAGAGACAGTCGCCCGCAAGCCACCTCTGTGCAAAGCACGTCGGGGGAACCGGTCTCGCGTAAGCGTACGCGTAATGTTGGTCCGGGTCGTCTCGTCCAACAATACCGCTGAACCAAAGTATGACATGCTGGTAGGCAGTATGACTTATATCGTCCACAACTCACTTGTGTTCTACTCGTGCAAATAACATCAAACCATAAAACCTAGGCTCGGATGCCACTGTTGGGGAACATAGTAATTTCAAAAATTTTCCTACGCACACGCAAGATCATGGTGATGCACAGCAACGAGAGGAGAGTGTGATCTACGTACCCTTGTAGATCGCAACGGAAGCGTTGACACAACGTAGAGGAAGTAGTCGTACGTCTTCTTCCCGATCCGACCGATCCTAGCACCGTTACTCCGGCACCTCCGAGTTCTTAGCACCCATACAGCTCGATGACAATCCCCGGACTCCGATCCAGCAAAGCTTCGAGGAGGAGTTCCGTCAGCACGACGGCGTGGTGACGATCTTGATGTTCTACCGACGCAAGGCTTCGCCTAAGCACTACAACGATATGATCGAGGTGGCATATGGTGGCAGGGGGCACCGCACACGGCTAAGGAATGATCACGTGGATCAACTTGTGTGTCTAGAGGTGCCCCTGCCCCCGTATATAAAGGATCCAAGGGGAAGGCGTTCGGCCGGCCCTATGGTGGCACAGGAGGAGTCCTACTCCTACCGGGAGTAGGACCCCCCCTTTTCCTAGTCGAAGTAGGATTGGTGGAGAAGAGAGGGAAAGAGGGGGGCGCCGCCCCTCCCTCCTAGTCCAATTCGGACCAGGGGGAGAGGGGGCGCGCGGCCTGCCCTGGCAGCCCCTCCCACTTCTCCACTTTAGGCCCATAAGGCCCATTAACCCCCCGGGGGGTTCCGGTAACCCCCCGGTGCTCCGGTTTTATCCGATACTCTTCCGGAACCCTTCCGGTGTCTGAATATAGTCATCCAATATATCAATCTTTATGTCTCAACCATTTCGAGACTCTTCTTCATGTCCGCGATCACATCCGGGACTCCGGACTAACTTCGATACATCAAAATGCATAAACTCATAATAACTGTCATCATAACGTTAAGCGTGCGGACCCTACGATTCGAGAACAATGTAGACATGACTGAGACACATCTTCGGTCAATAACCAATAGCGGGACCTGGATGCCCATATTGGCTCCTACATATTCTACGAAGATCTTTATCGGTCAGACCGCATAACAACATACGTTGTTCCCTTTGTCATCGGTATGTTACTTGTCCGAGATTCGATCGTCGGTATCCAATACCTAGTTCAATCTCGTTACCGGCAAGTCTCTTTACTTGTTCTGTAATACATCATCTCGCAACTAACTCATTAGTCACAATGCTTGCAAGGCTTATATGATGTGCATTACCGAGAGGGCCCAGAGATACCTCTCCGACAATCGGAGTGACAAATCCTAATCTCAAAATACGCCAACCCAACATCTACCTTTGGAGACACCTTTAGAGCTCCTTTATAATCATCCAGTTACATTGTGACGTTTGGTAGCACACAAAGTGTTCCTCCGGTAAACGGGAGTTGCATAATCTCATAGTCATAGGAACATGTATAAGTCATGAAGAAAGCAATAGCAACATACTAAACGATCGGGTGCTAAGCTAATGAAATGGGTCATGTCAATCAGATCATTCAACTAATGATGTGACCTCGTTAATCAAATAACAACACATTTGTTCATGGTTAGGAAACATAACCATCTTTGATTAACGAGCTAGTCAAGTAGAGGCATACTAGTGACACTATGTTTGTCTATGTATTCACACATGTATTATGTTTCCGGTTATTACAATTCTAGCATGAATAATAAACATTTATCATGATATAAGGAAATAAATAATAACTTTATTATTGCCTCTAGGGCATATTTCCTTCAAGTCTCACATCAACTAGGGGTATCAACGGGCTATGGAGATGCCCATCAATAGATATCAATGTGAGTGAGTAGGGATTGCCATGCAACGGATGCACTAGAGCTATAAGTGTATGAAAGCTCAACAAAAGAAACTAGTGGATGTGCATCCAACTTGCTTGCTCACGAAGACCTAAGGCATTTTGAGGAAGCCCATCATTGGAATATACAAGCCAAGTTCTATAATGTAAAATTCCCACTAGTATATGAAAGTGACAACATAGGAGACTCTCTATCATGAAGATCATGGTGCTACTTTGAAGCACAAGTGTGGTAAAAGGATAGTAGCATTGCCCCTTCTCTCTATTTCTCTCATTTTTTATTTTTTATTTGGGCCTTTCTCTTTTTTTATGGCCTCTTTTCTATTTTTTTTATTTGGGATTCTTTGGCCTCTTTTATTTTTTTATTTTCGTCCGGAGTCTCATCCCGACTTGTGGGGGAATCATAGTCTCCATCATCCTTTCCTCACTGGGACAATACTCTAATAATGATGGTCATCACACTTTTATTTACTTACAACTCAAGAATTATAACTCGATACTTAGAACAAAATATGACTCTATATGAATGCCTCCGGCGGTGTACCGAGATGTGAAATGATGCATGAGTGACATGTATGAAAGAATTATGAACGGTGGCTTTGCCACAAATACGATGTCAACTACATGATCATGCATAGCAATATGACAATGATGGAGCGTGTCATAATAAAAGGAACGGTGGAAAGTTGCATGGCAATATATCTCGGAATGGCTATGGAAATGCCATAATAGGTAGATATGGTGGCTGTTTTGAGGAAGGTATATGGTGGGTTTAAGGTACTGGCGAAAGTTGCACGGTACTAGAGAGGCTAGGAATGGTGGAAGGGTGAGAGTGCGTATAGTCCATGGACTCAACATTAGTCATAAAGAACTCACATACTTATTGCAAAAATCTATTAGTTATCAAAACAAAGTACTACGCGCATGCTCCTAGGGGGATAGATTGGTAGGAAAAGACCATCTCATATCACGGTCTCCCTAAATCTCAAAAGCTTCATCCACACAAAACTCAACAAGAGTTCATGAGATAAGTTAGTATAAACCATTGCCAAAACCTTATCATACTCTATTGTAGCAAATCACTAAAATTATTATTCAACATTGCATACTAAATGCCTCTGCATATTTAATAGTCCTATCCTCAAATAGAATCATTAAAAAAGCAAACATATGCAAACAATGCAAACATAACAGCAATCTGCCTAAACAGGACAGTCTCTAAAGAATGCAGCAACATCCATACTGCTGTCGGGACCCCGATCCCATGTCACACCGATCTAGCATGTAACCCTTCATATCACTTTGCGGCCTCACGCACGGTATCCCCACGGGTGCCACCTTACTTGGCCCGGGATCGTTTGCACATTTTGGCTCACGTATATGATAGTGTCGCTAGCATCCATATGACAGAGAACCCGGGCCGACATGACTAGTCGTGAACCCAAAGTGGCACTAACCTATGGGAACAGGCATACCTGATTCACATCGAGCGTGTCGGTCAGCAGCGTGTGAATCCGGGCTGTAGCACTGGGCTAACAGGACTCCGGGAACCCGGGCTGTAGCAGGCTAAGCAGGACCCCGGATGTCACCGCGTGACATTTCCCTGAAGGGATAGACACAGGAACAAAGTGAAACACATGCCGGCCAGTCAAGTGTCCTGAGCAGTAGTGCTGGGCTAACAGGACTCCGGTGAACCGGGCTGTAGCGGACTACTATGGCACATGGAAACACAAGACTACATTTCCCCATAAGAGAGGCTATCAGAGGTAAACAACTAGGTTGTCGGATCCCACACATAGCAATACACGTTACACGTACGCATAACATGCATGTATGTGCTGTACATCATGGCATCACAACATAACTCAAACTCATATAGATAAAGGCCCAGAAGAGCCACATAGCATAAATACAAACAGGGGTCACATGACCCATCATTCAGAGCATACAAGCAACAAGCGGAAGCATTACATGTCTGAGTACAGACAACTACAAAAGAAAAAGACTAAGAAGCCTGACTAAACACGACCCTCCCAAGGGTACAAGATCGTAGCTGGGATACAAGCTACTCGTCGAAGCCACTAGTGTAACCAACTGCAAAACATAAATAAGCAAACGTGAGTACAAAGGTACTCAGCAAGTCTTACTTCAGAGCTATCTACATATCCATCATTATCAACAAAGGGGGTGGTGGAGTTTAACAGCAGCAAGCCAGCTTTGACTCAATGGCTAATCTATACTACGAGTATCAAAAACTTCTTTAGGTGGGAAGACGCACACGAGTCCACAAATTCACCATATCAATACTCCACTATGGATCCGTTCCCGTCTCCCTTCGAGAAGGCCATCCATAGCACTCATGCTCATCTTGCGTATTTTAGAGTATCCACTTCAAGTTGTCTATGTACTATATAAGTCCTCCAAGTTTCCATATCCGAGGAAAACGGCTATTCGAATAGATAATATTGACCCTGCAGGGGTGTACTTCTTCACACACGCTCTCGCCACTTATAGCCCTGTACACGTCATGTACCTCGGCAACCTTCAAGCGGAAGCCAGGCGGGGGTGTCGGCCACGACCTGACTAACCACACAAGTCTCTCATCCAGGTTTATCGCCTATTCGGGTTCCATCCGCAAGGAGATCCGGCCGGGGTGTCGCTCATGGCCCCAAACGATGTGTGCAGGGTTCCCAAGCCCACCATCCGGGTGCCACTTGGTACACCGTGCCACAGTGCCTAGTCTGTCCCAAGCCTGTCCCGTCGGACACCACCTGGTAGACAAGTAGCACTACCTACAAACGCCAGAAACTAGTTGCAACTCCTGGACAGAGATCAAGCGGATTAATAAGTCGAGAGGGGCCGGATAACCGGAACCCAATGTGTGGTAGTAACTGGACTTGGATAACATACACAGAACTCAGTGCTTAAGGACGATTCCAATGAGACAACCCACCATGTACTCCTACATGGCCTCTCATCGCTACCTTTACCAAAACGTGTTCATACACTTAGTCTTTACCGGTAGGACATGTTCACCACTCCGATTCATTCCCGATGAATCAGACCTGACACAACTCTAAGCATAGCTGGCATAAAGAAAACAAGCATGGACGAGCAGGCACATCAAGGCTCAAGCAACTCCTACTCATGCTAGTGGGTTTCAACTATTTACTGTGGCAATGACAGGTCATGCAGAGGAATGGGTTCAGCTACCGCAGCAGGAAGTAGCAGTTTGAATCGTTGTTGTCCTAATGCAGTAAAAGGAGCAGGAGCGAGAGAGTGGGACTTTATCGAGATGCTCAAGGGGGTATGCTTGCCTGATAGATCGACGAAGAAGCACTGCTCCTCAGACAGGTACTCGGGACAGCTTCCGGAGTAGAACCTATCGAGAGGGAACGGTGCCGGCAATCAATAAACAACCATATGCAACAATATGATGCATGAAGATAACATTCAAAGATGCTATGATTTTCCCTAATGCATCTAGTATCAATTTGATTGAAGTCTATATGAACCAAAGGTTCATATGCAAACCCCAATTTAAGTATATAACATGCCATTATTACATTTTCACTTATACAGCAGGTATAAGTTGGTTTTTCATGCATGAAACTGGCATAAATGGATTCCTTGCATTTTTCTGATAATTTTTCATATATAATTTATTTGATTTGGAGTTACGGTTGAATTACTATGATTTTTTGAAGTTTTAACTATATTCTGGAATTTCCTGATTAATTTTAATACCAGAAAATGATTTATTGCGTCAGCACAGCATCATGCTTGCGCCAGCAAGTCAACAGCGCTGACCAAGTCAAACCTGACATGTGGGGTCCACACGTCAGTGACTCATTTAGTTAACAGGGGGTTTAATTAGTCTAATTAGGATTAGTGGGCGCCGGGCCCACTGGTCAGTGACTAACTAGGTAACTAACCTAGTTAATTAGTGTCAATATAATACTAACTAATTATTAGGGGGTGGCCCATGCGTCAGTGACACAAGGGGGAGGGTCAACCCTGGTTAGCGGGGTCAAAGCCACCGGCGACTTGACGCCGGCGAGCCAGACGCGGCGGAGGGCCTCGGATTTCGCCCTCCGGCGACCATTTGGATGGCGGAGACCACTGGCAAGGAGCCAGCGCTCGTCCGCGTCATCTGGAGCAAGTAGGAGAGGCGGGGATGGCCGAAGCTCGCCGGGGCGGAGCTCGGGGCGGCGGCCGAGCACGGGCTTCAAGCGGGAGCGGGCTGTGGGGCACGGGGAGGCCACCCGAGGGGCTCTGCGGCACCCTCGTGGGACCAGGAGCACGGTGACGTGCTCGGTTGCGGCTGGCTCGGCCCCTGGCCACGGTGGCGCCATGAACGGCGGAGCCGAGCTCTCAGCCAAGGTGGCCGACAGGGCTAGGGGGGGCGCTCGAGCTACGGGGCTAGGGGGAGGAGGAAGGGGAGCTCACAGCAAACTCGAAGGCGTCGTCGGTGAGCTCGGGAAGGCGTGGGTTGCCGCGAATTTGACGGCGGTGATCCACGGCGGCCGAGGCGAAGACGCTGGCAATGGCGGCGCTCCAGGGCTTCCCGCGTCACGTGGCTCGACAGAGAGGTGGACGGCGATGTGGCGGAGCTTCTGAGCTGGTCGGAGAAGCGAGGGGGAGGTGGTGGCTACGGAAACAGCGAACGGCGGCGATGGCAGTGCTCGGGCGTGGTGAAGAGAGCGAGACAGAGGAGGGGAGAGAGGGAAGCGAGTGAGGGAGAGGAGAGAGGGACCTCCAGGGTGCCGTGGCGCTCGTAGCGGCGTCGGGGTGGCACCAGGCAGACAGGAGGTGGCAGTGCGCGTGGCTGCGTGCACCGGGCGCGTGCCCCTGTCCTCTTGGCGCGAGGAAGGGGACGACTGGCGTCGCCAGTCAGCTGGGCCGGCTAGAGGAGCTGGGCCGCCAGCTGGGCTGCCAGGCAAGTAAGGCCAGGTAGTTTTCCTCCATTTTTATTTTCTTTTCTACTTTCTGACATTTGTTTTGTAACTAAAAGAAATGTTGAAACATTTCCATAAATGCTGAAAATAATTGTGGCATCTAGATATAATATTCTAGAGGCCCTCACCAATTCCCAACATTTTTGGAGCTATTAAAAATATTTATATAATTTAAACAGCTCCAATTCAAATATTTATGCATTGATTCAAAAATCCAAAATGAGTAGGAAAAATGTGCATCACCTCTGGTTGTTGTTCCCAACATTTTCCAAAGACCATGAACATTTTTGAAAAGCATTTTGGGTTCATTGAAATTCCACTTTTAATTTGAACCTATTTGAATTGCTTTGGTGCTAGGGTTTGCAACTTCCCCATTTCAATTTCATTTGAAAAATAAACATGATGCACAAAGCAAGCCTAGGACCATACCAGAACTAGGGATGTGACAACTCGCCCCCACTCGAAGAAATCTCGTCCCGAGATTCAGGAGTTGGCGGAAAGAAAGCGGGGTACTCAAGTCAAAGACGATCTTCTCGCTCCCAAGTAGCTTCTCTCTCGGTATGATGAGACCATTGAACCTTGAGAAACTTGATGTTATGACGTCGAGTGACACGCTCTGCTTGATCCAGAATGTGAATGGGGTACTCTCGATAAGTGAGGTTATCTTGGAGATCAAGCGTTTCGTGGTCCACTCCGCGGATGGGATCCGAGAAGCAACGCCTCAGTTGAGAGACGTGGAAAACATCATGAACTCGAGAAAGATGTGGGGGTAGTTCCAACTGGTAGGCAACCTCTCCTCGTTTAGCGAGAATGTGAAAAGGACCGATGTAACGAGGAGCCAACTTGCCCTTGATACCGAAACGATGGGTACCCTTCAAAGGAGTAACACGAAGGTAAGCCTTGTCGCCAACTTCATAAGCCACTTCCTTATGACGACGGTCATACTGGCTCTTTTGACGAGATTGGGCTATTTTCAAATTCTCACGAATGATGCGAACTTGCTCTTCTTCCTCCTGGATCATATCCGGTCCAAAGAATTGTCTTTCGCCGGTTTCTGACCAGTTCAAAGGTGTTCGACATCTTCGTCCATACAGGATCTCGAAGGGTGCTTTCTTAAGACTGGATTGGTAGCTATTGTTATAAGCAAACTCGGCAAAGGGAAGACATTTCTCCCAATCCATACCGAATGAGATAACGCAAGCTCTAAGCATGTCTTCGAGAATTTGGTTGACCCTTTCCACCTGACCACTTGATTGAGGGTGGAAAGCGGTACTGAAAGAAAGATGGGTGCCCATGGCAGTTTGGAAACTTTCCCAGAAATGAGAGGTGAAAAGACTACCACGGTCTGAAGTGATCTCTAGTGGAACACCATGGAGTGACACTATTCGGGAGATATATAAGTCAGCGAGCTGACTAGCAGTGATACTCTCTCGAACAGGTAGGAAGTGAGCCACTTTGGAAAGACGATCAATGACTACGAAGATAGCATTATTTCCTTTCTTGGTCCTGGGAAAGCCGGTGATGAAGTCCATACCAACTTTGTCCCATTTCCACTCGGGAATAGCTAAAGGTTGAAGGGTGCCAGCAGGTCTTTGATGCTCTGCCTTAACGCGACGACAAATGTCACAGTTGGCAATATACTGAGCGATTTCTCTCTTCATCCTAGTCCACCAGAACCTCTGGCGTAGGTCCTGATACATCTTTGTACTACCGGGATGAATCGTGAGAGGGGATTCATGGGCCTCCTTAAGGATCAGTTGCTGCATCTATTGACATTTGGGAACCACCAAACGGTTACCAAAGTAAACAACACCTCGTTCATCCATAGAGAAACAACCAGCAACTCCCTTGGAAATATTCTTCTTGATCCGGGAGATTCCCGTATCATGCTTCTGAGCCTCTATGATCTGATCCGTAAGGGTAGGTTTCGCCACCAAGGTAGAAAGGAAACCATGAGGAGCTATGTGAAGGTTAAGCTTACAGAATTCCTCATGGAGGGGTGGTTGACAATGTTGCAACATGAGGTTGTTGCAATAGGATTTACGACTTAAAGCATCAGCCATGACATTGGCTTTGCCTGGGGTGTAGGTGATTCCTAAGTCGTAATCCGAGATCAACTCCAACCAACGTCTCTGTCTGAGATTCAGATCCGGTTGGGTGAAGATATACTTGAGACTCTGATGGTCGGTGTAGATTTCGCAACGGTTACCAAGAAGGTAATGTCGCCAAGTCTTAAGTGCATAGACTACGGCTGCAAGCTCCAGATCATGTGTAGGATAATTTTCCTCATATGGATGCAACTGTCGAGATGCATAGGCAATCACATGACGATCCTGCATAAGAATGCAACCTAGTCGTTGACGCGAAGCATCGCAATAGATAACAAAGTCTTTAGTGAAATCCGGTGGCACGAGTATGGGCGCAGAAGTCAGGCGTCTTTTCAGTTCCTGAAAACTATGCTCACACTGTGGGGTCCACTCAAACCTTTTATCTTTCTTGAGAAGCTCCGTGAGGGGTTTGGCCACTTTGGAGAAGTTTTCAACGAAGCGGCGACAATAATTGGCTAGACCAGGGAAACTCCTAACTTGTTTGACTGTTTCGGGTGGAGTCCAATCGAGAACGGCTTTGACTCTCTCGGGATTTACAGCAATGCCCTTACCGGAGATCACGTGGCCTAAATAGGTCACTTCTGGCAACCAAAATTCACACTTGGAGAACTTGGCATAAAGACGATGCTCTCGGAGTTTTCCTAACACAAGCCTAAGATGTTCGGCATGCTCTTCCTCGTTCTTCGAGTAAATAAGAATATCATCGAGATAAACCACGACGAACTTATCTAAGTACTCCATAAAGATCGAGTTCATCAAGCGGGAGAAAGTAGCTGGAGCATTGGTTAGGCTGAAAGACATCACGGTGTACTCGTATTGACCATAACGAGTGACAAAGGCCATTTTGGGGATGTCCCCATTTCTGATCTTGATTTGGTGGTAGCCTAACCTCAAATCCATCTTGGAAAAGACTGAGGATCCAGCGAGCTAATCATACAGGTCGTTGATCCTGGGGAGCGGATACTTGTTCTTTATCGTGACCAAATTAACGGGACGATAATCTACAACCATTCGATCTGACCATCCTTCTTCTTGACGAAGAGGACAGGACAAGCCCAAGGAGAAGAACTGGGACGGATGAAACCCTTTTGCAAGGACTCATCAAGTTGTTTCTTAAGCTCGGCTAACTCCAAAGGTGCCATCTTGTATGGTCTCCTAGAAATTGGAACAGTTCCTGGGATAAGTTCTATGACAAACTCTACATCTCTGTCAGGTGGGACACCTGGCAGTTCTTCTGGAAAGACATCCGGGAAGTCACGGACTACCGGAATATCTCCAAGGTCTGGAAGAGGGCTGGCATTAAGAGAATAGAGTTGACGCCTTGCAACTCTAGTGGAGACAGTGACTATTTTGCCAGATGGATGTGTAAGTTGAACAGATCTGGTGTAACAATCGATCTTGGCATGATGAGCTGTCATCCAGTCCATACCCAAGATGATGTTAATATCTGAGGACTTGAGAGATATCAAAGAAGCAAGGAAAACCAGTCTATCAACAAGGATTTCATTACCATGGCTGACCTTGGAGGTTTGCCATTTGGAACCAGGAGTCTGGATTATTAGTGGAGTTGGCATATCACAAAATGACATGTCGTGCAACCGAGCGTAACCTTCAGATATGAAGGAGTGGGATGCTCCAGTATCAAACAGAACTGAAGCTGGGTGACAATTGACAAGAAGTGTACCCAGTACGACATCGGGATCATCTTGAACTTCTGAAGCTGAGACATGGTGCACACATGCTCGTTCAATGGAGGCTGGCTTGGTACTGATCATCTGGACTGATGGCTTTTCACGGCCAACAGACCTCTCAAACTGGGGTGGAGCATAACTGGACTGAGGGCAGTCACGTGCATAGTGTCCTGGTTCTCCGCGGGTAAAGCAAGTTCCTGAGGTAGGACGTGGACCTACGTTGGCAAGTGGTCCACTAACAGGCCTGAGTGGAGCATGTTGCTGAGTTGGGTGAGGCGCCACATAGGATGGCCTCGGTGCATATCGAGGTGGAAGAGCCGAGTTCGGAATCCAAATCCGTCGCTTCTGAGAGCCAGAGCGGGAGGAAGAACCCAGATCACGGTTGTGCTTACGAGACTCCTCGTAAGTGAGTTGAGCTGTCTCTGCATTAATGGCCTTGTTCACAAGAGCCTGGAAAGTATCACAATGATGAAGGTGGAGATCACGACGCAACTTAGGGTGGAGACCCTTCCGGAACCTAGCCTGCTTCTTAGCGTCCGTGGACACTTCTTCTGTAGCATAGCGGGCGAGGTTTGCAAACTCCCTACTGTACATCAACAGGCAGCTTACCTTGGGTAAAATACAGAACTCTTCCCTCTTGCGGTCAAAGAGAGCCTGAGGAATGTGGTGCTCACGAAAAGCCTCGGTGAAATCTCTCCAGGTAGGAATCTAACCAGCTGGAAGCATAGCCTCAAAGCTCTGCCACCAAATACTAGCAGGTCCTTCCAAGTGATATGTAGCATAGGTGACCTTGTCACTTTCAACGACGTTCGCAGAATGCAACTTGTGAGTGATGCTTTGGAGCCAGTCATCCGCATCGAGTGGCTCAATGGAATGATGGAAGGTGGTTGGTTTCAGACCAATGAAGTCGGTGATGGAAACCAACTTCTTACACTGATGTGCGGTGTTCTGCTCAATCTGTGCCAGCAAGCGGTTAGTCTCACGCTTGTTCCTCTCGGATGCTAACAAGAACTCTGCCACCAAAGGTTGGTCAGGAGGATCCTCGTCCCTACCATCTCCATGGTTCTTGCTATGAGCAACTGAAGCTCGGTTAGCAGACGACATCCTGACACAGAAACCAAGGAAACAAGGATGGAATTAGCATCGACCTAGGGATGCGGAATGTAATGCAAAAGCATTGGAAAGTCTTGAAATCCTGGGACAATTTCGGCAGCATAATGGCTGTAAATGCTCAAAAGGATTTTTGAGACATTCATCAAAGGAATAGCATAATCAATCAGCATCATAATATCAAGGTTCTGGGTCAAACTGAGGACACACAGAAGTAGTAAAACTATATTGAGACACAACCCAACAATCCTAAGACTTTACGGTTTAGTAACATGTCATCCTGAGAGATAGAGGAGAAGCCTAGGCCTTAACCCTCGTAGAAAAGAAGAGGCTGACTCAGAAAGAATGACATGAGGTAAAGGAGTAAAAAGAGCCTTACGTTCCCTTCCACAATCAATTCCCTTATGTAACTAAAGCATTTCTAGACTCAACTTCGACCAGTTTGGCTTGGTAATCCTACAGTCAGTCAGGCTCTGATACCAACGCTGTCAGGACCCCGATCCCAAGTCACACCGATCTAGCATGTAACCCTTCATATCACTTTGCGGCCTCACTCACGGTATCCCCACGGGTGCCACCTTACCTGGCCCGGGACCGTTTGCGCATTTTGGCTCACGTATATGATAGTGTCGCTAGCATCCATATGACAGAGAACCTGGGCCGACATGACTAGTCGTGAACCCAAAGTGGCACTAACCTATGGGAACAGGCATACCTGATTCACATCGAGCGTGTCGGTCAGCAGCGTGTGAATCCGGGCTGTAGCACTGGGCTAACAGGAGTCCGGGAACCCGGGCTGTAGCAGGCTAAGCAGGACTCCGGATGTCACCGCGTGACATTTCCCCGAAGGGACAGACACAGGAACAAAGTGAAACACATGCCGACCAGTCAAGTGTCCTGAGCAGTAGTGCTGGGCTAACAGGACTCCGGTGAACCGGGCTGTAGCGGACTACTATGGCACATGGAAACACAAGACTACATTTCCCCATAAGAGAGGTCATCAGAGGTAAACAACTAGGTTGTTGGATCCCACACATAGCAATACACGTTACACGTACGCATAACATGCATGTATGTGATGTACATCATGTCATCACAACATAACTCAAACTCATATAGATAAAGGCCCAGAAGAGCCACATAGCATAAATACAAATAGGGGTCACATGACCCATCATTCAAAGCATACAAGCAACAAGCGGAAGCATTACATGTCTGAGTACAGACAACTACAAAAGAAAAAGACTAAGAAGCCTGACTAAACACGACCCTCCCAAGGGTACAAGATCGTAGCTGGGATACAAGCTACTCGTCGAAGCCACTAGTGTAACCAACTGCAAAACATAAATAAGCAAATGTGAGTACAAAGGTACTCAGCAAGTCTTACTTCAGAGCTATCTACAAATGCATCATTATCAACAAAGGGGGTGGTGGAGTTTAACAGCAGCAAGCCAGCTTTGACTCAATGGCTAATCTATACTACGAGTATCAGAAACTTCTTTAGGTGGGAAGACGCACACGAGTCCACAAATTCACCATATCAATACTCCACTATGGATCCGTTCCCGTCTCCCTTCGAGAAGGCCATCCATAGCACTCACGCTTATCTTGCGTATTTTAGAGTATCCACTTCAAGTTGTCTATGTACTATACAAGTCCTCCAAGTTTCCATATCCGAGGAAAACGGCTATTCGAATAGATAATATTGACCCTGCAGGGGTGTACTTCTTCACACACGCTCTCGCCACTTATAGCCCTGTACACGTCATGTACCTCGGCAACCTTCAAGCGAAAGCCGGGCGGGGGTGTCGGCCACGACCTGACTAACCACACAAGTCTCTCGTCCAGGTTTATCGCCTATTCGGGTTCCATGCGCAA
Source organism: Triticum monococcum (assembly GCA_034509565.1). NCBI lineage: Eukaryota > Viridiplantae > Streptophyta > Magnoliopsida > Poales > Poaceae > Triticum > Triticum monococcum. The sequence goes on along the minus strand of CM067841.1, from coordinate 603,626,776 downwards.
GGAGATCCGGCCGGGGTGTCGCTCACGGCCCCAAACGATGTGTGCAGGGTTCCCAAGCCCACCATTCGGGTGCCACTTGGTACACCGTGCCACAGTGCCTAGTCTGTCCCAAGCCTGTCCCGTCGGACACCACCTGGTAGACAAGTAGCACTACCTACAAAGATCAAGCGGATTAATAAGTCGAGAGGGGCCGGATAACCGGAACCCAATGTGTGGTAGTAACTGTACTTGGATAACATACACAGAACTTAGTGCTTAAGGACGGTTCCAATGAGACAACCCACCATGTACTCCTACATGGCCTCTCATCGCTACCTTTACAAAACGTGTTCACACACTTAGCCTTTACTGGTAGGACATCTTCACCACTCTGATTCATTCCCGATGAATCAGACCTGACACAACTCTAAGCATAGCTGGCATAAAGAAAACAAGCATGGACGAGCAGGCACATCAAGGCTCAAGCAACTCCTACTCATGCTAGTGGGTTTCAACTATTTACTGTGGCAATGACAGGTCATGCAGAGGAATGGGTTCAGCTACCGCAGCAGGAAGTAGCAGTATGAATCGTTGTTGTCCTAATGCAGTAAAAGGAGCAGGAGCGAGAGAGTGGGACTTTATCGAGATGCTCAAGGGGGTATGCTTGCCTGATAGATCGACGAAGAAGCACTGCTCCTCAGACAGGTACTCGGGACAGCTTCCGGAGTAGAACCTATCGAGAGGGAACGGTGCCGGCAATCAATAAACAACCATATGCAACAATATGATGCATGAAGATAATATTCAAAGATGCTATGATTTGCCCTAATGCATCTAGCATCAATTTGATTGAAGTCCATATGAACCAAAGGTTCATATGCAAACCCCAATTTAAGTATATAACATGCCATTATTACGTTTTCACTTATACAGCAGGTATAAGTTGGTTTTTCATGCATGAAACTGGCATAAATGGATTCCTTGCATTTTTCTGATAATTTTTCATATATAATTTATTTGATTTGGAGTTACGGTTGAATTACTATGATTTTTTTGAAGTTTTAACTATATTCTGGAATTTCCTGATTAATTTTAATACCAGGAAATGATTTATTGCGTCAGCACAGCGTCATGCTTGCGCCAGCAAGTCAACAGCGCTGACCAAGTCAAACCTGACGTGTGGGGTCCACACGTCAGTGACTCATTTAGTTAACAGGGGGTTTAATTAGTCTAATTAGGATTAGTGGGCGCCGGGCCCACTGGTCAGTGACTAACTAGGTAACTAACCTAGTTAATTAGTGTCAATATAATACTAACTAATTGTTAGGGGGGGGGGGGTGGCCCACGCATCAGTGACACAAGGGGGAGGGTCAACCCTGGTTAGCGGGGTCAAAGCCACCGGCGGCTTGACGCCGGCCAGCCAGACGCGGCGGAGGGCCTCGGATTTCGCCCTCCGACGACCATTTGGACGGCGGAGACCACTGGCGAGGAGCAAGCGCTCGTCCGCGTCATCTGGAGCAAGTGGGAGAGGCGGGGATGGCCGGAGCTCGCCGGGGCGGAGCTAGGGGCGGCGGCCGGAGCACGGGCTTCAAGCGGGAGCGGGCTGTGGGGCACGGGGAGGCCACCCGAGGGGCTCTGCAGCACCCTCGTGGCACCAGGAGCACGGTGACGTGCTCGGTTGCGGCTGGTTCGGCCCCTGGCCTCGGTGGCGCCATGAACGGTGGAGCCGAGCTCTTGGCCAAGGTGGCCGGCAGGGCTAGGGGGGCGGTCGAGCTACGGGGCTAGGGGGAGGAGGAAGGGGAGCTCACAGCGAACTCGAAGGCGTCGTCGGTGAGCTCGGGAAGGCGTGGGTTGCCGCGAATTTGACGGCAGCGATCCACGGCGGCCGAGGCGAAGACGATGGCAATGGCGGCGCTCCAGGGCTTCCCGCGTCACGTGGCTCGACAGAGAGGTGGACGGCGACGTGGCGGAGCTTCTGAGCTGGTCGGAGAAGCGAGGGGGAGGCGGTGGCTACGGAAACGGCGAACGGCGGCGACGGCAGTGCTCGGGCGTGGTGAAGAGAGCGAGACAGAGGAGGGGAGAGAGGGAAGCGAGTGAGGGAGAGGAGAGAGGGACCTCCAGGGTGCCGTGGCGCTCGTAGCGGCGTCGGGGTGGCACCAGGCAGACATGAGGTGGCGGTGCGCGTGGCTGCGTGCACCGGGCGCGTGCCCCTGTCCTCTTGGCGCGAGGAAGGGGACGACTGGCGTCGCCAGTCAGCTGGGCCGGCTAGAGGAGCTGGGCCGCCAGCTGGGCTGCCAGGCAAGTAAGGCCAGGTAGTTTTCCTCCATTTTTATTTTCTTTTCTACTTTCTGACATTTGTTTTGTAACTAAAAGAAATGTTGAAACATTTCCATAAATGCTGAAAATAATTGTGGCATCTAGATATAATATTCTAGAGGCCCTCACCAATTCCCAACATTTTTGGAGCTATTAAAAATATTTATATAATTTAAACAGCTCCAATTCAAATATTTATGCATTGATTCAAAAATCCAAAATGAGTAGGAAAAATGTGCATCACCTCTGGTTGTTGTTCCCAACATTTTCCAAAGACCATGAACATTTTTGAAAAGCATTTTGGGTTCATTGAAATTCCACTTTTAATTTGAACCTATTTGAATTGCTTTGGTGCTAGGGTTTGCAACTTCCCCATTTCAATTTCATTTGAAAAATAAACATGATGCACAAAGCAAGCCTAGGACCATACCAGAACTAGGGATGTGACAACTTCCCTAGATCCAAAAATTATGAAAGAAAATTCTCACTCTAGTAAATTTATCAGATCTTAATATGCAAAAGGTTTCAACATTTTATCACATTCTGACTTTTCTAGGGAATTATTGCAACAGCGGTAAACTTTCTGTTTTCAAACAGCAACATGTGGACTTCTAAAATAGGTATAGTAAAGGCTATCAATGCCACTTTTATTGAAATAAAAAGATGCCAAACATTGTTCTAAATAACAGAAAGCAAATCCTAACAAAATAAATTGATGCTCCAAGCAAAACACATATCATGTGGTCAATAAAAATATAGCTCCAAGTAAAGTTACCGATGAACGAAGACGAAAGAGGGGATGCCTTCCGGGGCATCCCCAATCTTAGGCTTTGGTTGTCCTTGAATATTACCTTGGGGTGCCTTGGGAATCCCCAAGATTAGGCTATTGCCACTCCTTATTCCATAGTCCATCGAATCTTTACCCAAAACATGAAAACTTCACAACACAAAACTTAAAGTAGAAAACTCGTGAGCTCCGTTAGTATAAGAAAATAAATAACCACTTCAAGGTACTGCAATAAACTCATTATTTATTTATATTTGTGTTAAACCTACTCTATTCCAACTTCTCTATGGTTTACAAACTCTTTTACTAGCCATAGATTCATCAAAATAAGCAAACAACATACGAAAAACAGAATCTGTCAAAAACAGAACAGTCTGTAGTAATCTGTAGCTAGCGCAAGATCTGGAACCCCAAAAATTCTAAAATAAATTGCTGTACATGAGGAATTTATCTATTAATCATCTTAAAAAAGAATTAACTAAATAGCACTCTCCAAATAAAAATGGCAGCAATTCTCGTGAGCGCTAAAGTTTCTTTTTTTTACAGCATGATCAACAAGACTCTCCCCAAGTCTTCCCAAAGGTTCTACTTGGCACAAACACTAATTAAACAACTAAAACCACATCTAAACAGAGGCTAGATGAATTATTTATTACTAAGCAGGAGCAGAAAGTAAGGAATAAAAATACAGTTGGGTTGCCTCCCAACAAGCGCTATCGTTTAACGCCCCTAGCTAGGGATGATGATTTCACTAATGCTCACATAAACGATAAGAATTGAAACATAAAGAGAGAATCATGAAGAATATGACTAGCAAATTTAAGCCTAACCCACTTCCTATGCATAGGGAGTTTGTGAGCAAACAACTTGTGGGAACAATAATCAACTAGCATAGGAGGGCAAAACAAGCATAACTTCAAGATTTTCAGCACATAGAGAGGAAACTTGATATTATTGCAATTCCTACAAGCATATATTCCCCCTCATAATAAATTTCAGTAGCATCATGAATGAATTCAACAATATAACCAGCACCTAAAGCATTCTTTCCATGATCTACAAGCATAGAAAATTTACTACTCTCCACACAAGCAAAATTCTTCTCATGAATAATAGTGGGAGCAAACTCAACTAAATAATTATCATGTGAGGCATAATCCAATTGAAAACTAAAATAATGATGACAAGTTTCATGGGTATCATTATTATTTATAGCATACAAGTCATCACAATAATCATCATAAATAGCCACTTTGTTCTCATAATCAATTGGAACCTCTTCCGAAATAGTGGAATCATTACTAAATAAAGTCATGACCTCTCCAAATCCACTTTCATCAATATAATCAACATAAATAGGAGGCATGCTTTCATCATAATAAATTTGCTCATCAAAATTTGGGGGACAAAAAATATCATCTTCATCAAACATAGCTTCCCCAAGCTTGTGGCTTTGCATATCATTAGCATCATGGATATTCAAGGAATTCATACTAACAACATTGCAGTCATGCTCATCATTCAAATATTTAGTGCCAAACATTCTAATGCATTCTTCTTATAGCACTTGAGCACAATTATTAGAATCCTTATTCTCACGATAGATATTAAAAATATGAAGCATATGAGGTACTCTTAATTCCATTTTTTTGTAGTTTTCTTTTATAAACTAAACTAGTGATAAAACAAGAAACTAAAAGACTCGATTGCAATATCTAAAGATATACCTTCAAGCACTCACCTCCCCGACAACGATGCCAGAAAAGAGCTTGATGTCTACTACACAACCTTCTTCTTGTAGACGTTGTTGGGCCTCCAAGTGCAGAGGTTTGTAGGACAGTAGCAAATTTCCCTCAAGTGGATGACCTAAGGTTTATCAATCCGTAGGAGGCGTAGGATGAAGATGGTCTCTCTCAAGCAACCCTGCAACCAAATAACAAAGAGTCTCTTGTGTCCCCAACACACCCAATACAATGGTAAATTGTATAGGTGCACTAGTTCGGCGAAGAGATGGTGATACAAGTGGTATATGGATAGTAGGTAAATGTATTCGTAATCTGAAATTATAAAACAGCAAGGTAACAAGTGATAAAAGTGAGCATAAACGGTATTGCAATGTGTTGAAACAAGGCCTAGGCTTCATACTTTCGCTAGTGTAAGTTCCCTCAACAATACTAACATAATTGGATCACATAACTATGCCTCAACATGCAACAAAGATTCACTCCAAAGTCACTAATAGCGGATAACGAACGAAGAGATTATGGTAGGGTACGAAACCACCTCAAAGTTATTCTTTCCAATCAATCTGTTGGGCTATTCCTATAAGTGTCACAAACAGCCCTAGAGTTCGTACTAGAATAACACCTTAAGACACACATCAACCAAAACCCTAATGTCACCTAGATACTCCAATGTCACCTCAAGTATCCGTGGGTATGATTATACGCTATGCATCACACAATCTCAGATTCATCTATTCAACCAACACAAAGGACCTCACAGAGTGCCCCAAAGTTCTACCGGAGAATCACGACAAAAACGTGTGCCAACCCCTATGCATAGGTTCATGGGTGGAACCCGCAAGTTGATCACCAAAACATACATCAAGTGAATCACGTGATATCCCATTTTCACCACAGATATCCACAGCAAGACATACATCAAGTGTTCTCAAATCTTTAAAGACTCAATCAGATAAGATAACTTCAAAGGGGAAACTCAATCCATTACAAGAGAGTAGAGGGGGGAAGAAACATCATAGGATCCAAATATAATAGCAAAGCTCGCGATACATCAAGATCGTATCACCTCAAGAACACAAGAGAGAGAGATCAAACACATAGCTACTGGTACATACCCTCAACCCCGAGGGAGAACTACTCCCTCCTTGTCATGGAGAGCACCGGGATGATGAAGATGGCTACCGGAGAAGGATTGCCCCCTCCGGCAGGGTGCCGGAATGGGTCTAGATTGGTTTTCGGTGGCTACGGAGGCTTCTGGCGGCAGAAGTCCCGATCTATTGTGCTCACGGATGTTTTTAGGCTATATGGAGATATATAGGCGGAAGAAGTACGTCAGGGGGGCCATGAGGGGCTCACGAGGGTGGAGGGCGCGCCCCCCTGCCTCGTGACCTCCTCGTAGGTCCCCCGACGTGCACTCCAAGTCTTCTGGGCTTCTTTCCTTCCAAAAATGAGTTCCGTGAAGTTTCAAGTCAATTGGACTCCGTTTGATTTTCCTTTTCTTCGAAATCCTAAAACAGGGTAAAAACAGAAACTGGCATTGGGCTCTGGGTTAATAGGTTAGTCCAAAAATGATATAAAAGTGTATAATAAAGCCCATAAACATTCAAAACAGTAGATAATATAGCATGGAGCAATCAAAAATTATAGATACGTTGGAGACGTATCAAGGATGTCGGCGTTAACGATTTTGGAGACGGTGGGGCGGTGATGCGTGCGTTGAGGCGCAGCCAACCGTGGGAGGCGGAAGCAAGCAGCCCCACCGACGCTGGTTTGGTTTTGGCGGCTGGAGGAAGACAGGACTGAAGAAACACGCGAGACTGTAAAAGCAGCAGGAGTACTTAACAAACTTAACTGAAACCAGTAGGGGCACTTAACAACCAAAGCTGAAAGCGGTATGAGTACTTATACAGGTTCAACCGTACAAAGCACGCCTCAAACAGTGCTATGTTGCCTATAGTTAACCAAGGCTGAGGCCGCCAAGCCCTAGGACAAGGCCCAGGCGCCACCCCGCGCATCCACAACCTTCTGAAAGCGGCTTCATCTCACAACGTGGTCAATAAACAGGATATTCGCTTTAGAGCCATGGAAAAGCATGAACATAATCTTCTGTACTATTCTCCAAGATGGACGGGCCTTCATTATTTGAGACCACCCATAAGTATCTTTTCACCTCCAAGGGGAATTGAGTAGGTCGACATAAACATCATGTTGTGACCAAGCGCAAGTCTGACCCGACCATGGTCAGGCATCTGTATAGGAACAATAGAACTCGGCAGTTCCTGTTTCAAGAAGATCACAGCTATAAAACTGTCTATAAGCAATAGTTTATGAACAACATATATAACATAAAACAACTCGTACCATAAGTTTCTCAACACAGTTGGACCTGTTCAATGAGTGCAGCAGTGGCACACATATCCCACGTGGCCTTCCACCATTGAAACGCCCCACAAGCACCTCAAGACAATCAATAAAGTGTAGGAACTTGTGGATGTCGATCCAGTCAACTTTAGTGCCATTAGTAACAGCCAAGTTATTACAGAGTAACAAACAAGCAGACTACTCAAACTCTAAAAAAACCTACACGTGCCACCAATTATAAGAAAATATTAGTTAGAAGTAGCATCTTCGTGAGAGATTCGTTGCTACTTCTAAAGTTAAATTGTGATTAGTTAGACATAATAGGTGGATTAAGAAGTAATCGAGGCAACAATCAAGAACCAGATACAAAACTAACATGGATGAACAATTGGAACGACGTCGGGGTGGAAGATCGCAGTGAAGATGAGACCAGGTTCTGCTATTTCCATCAACATTCGTGCGCCAACTTTTAGTCTGTAACACTTGAGAAAGTTTATCCAAGTTCGGCCATAAAAAAGCAGCGATCTTCTTGGTTCATGAACCCAACTTGGAACTTATATCCATGGCTTGTCTTCACTATGACCATTAAACTAGTGTATTCAGTTATGGCAAGGCCGAGCATCTTGAGTACATGTGTTCTGGCAGAGCAAATAATACACTGCAGGAAAAATAATATGAGAACACAACATGTTCAAAAAACCCCCCATCCTCCCAGATAGAAAAGAGGATTCTAGGAACATACTGTGCGCGTTTCAAAATGCTATGTTAGGATGAGAAGGAACAAGTGTGGCGTCTCGCCGAGGGCGCAGAAACCTGTAGGGTACTCGCACTTTGGGCACTGCAAATGAAACACACTAGATTCAGTAGGAAGAAAAATGCATCAACGGAGGCGGCTGCCATCCTAGGATTACCTGCGACCAAGGGACTTGGATTTATCGGGGATGGATGAAGAATTCGTACCTGGTTCCCCATGAGAAAACCCTATTCAATCGCCGAGAGGGGTTTTCTCTGAACAAGCATACGAGGGACAGGGGATTCAGGCCCAGTGAAATATTGCCGCTTCATCCGTCCAGCTTACTGCTAAAGCTGGAAATGGGGGGGGGGTTGTGATTTGACGACTCATTGGGCATTACTGCGGCGCTACGACCGGGGTGTGTCTACCGTGAAGTTGTGCACTCTAATTCGTGCATGTGGCACATGGACCCCGTTGCCGGTTGCCCCACATATCAGCGAAAGGAAGTAGAAAGACAGGAGTAACTAGTTACACATAAATATATTTTTTGACAGAGAGATACTCCCTCTGTAAAGAAATATACAAATCTTTTATATCACAGGCTCACCTTGCCGAGAAATATACTCCCTCTGCAACGCACGGGCATTATGGGGGTTCAACTTTTTTTTATGGGGGTTCAGCTGAGAATATAATACTCAGATAGGCTCACGGTTCTGGACTTTGGGCCGTAGGCTGACCCTGCATGTTTTGGGGCCCATGTGTTCTACCTCAGCACTTTTCATATTGCAAGCGATCGGTACGGCGCTGGTTTTAGATGCTGTCGCAAGGCGAATACACAAAATTGAATAAATCAAGGCAGCTGTTGGAATGAAATCGAACGACAGTTCCTAACTAGCAATCAGAGTTGCAATTCTGTCAATGATATACCATGTGATAAATAATACTGTCGTACTACTTATACACATTGGGGACACTTGTTTCACCATGCCAGATTATTACATCAAAACCTCTCGGAGGATAGATCAGTTCGGTAGTTGCGTGCTGCTACTGAAGAATTTCAAAGTTGATTTGGACCAACTCTCTCCTTGCCGAGAAAGTTCGATTTTGACATCATCCCCTACTGCAAGATATGATTTAGATTTGAACCTTGACCATCCTTTAGCATCAATCATCATGCGACCATCCTTTGTACTTACGGTATATTGAGCAGGTTCATTCACACCAAGGCTGCGCATGGTAAGAGAAACTTGGCCGCGGTCGCCCAGATTGTTGAACGACTCCCTCGTTGCTCTAGGAGTTGTCTGTTTGCAAACAAGAAGACATATCCAAACAGTTAGATCAACATTGTGAATCATGTGAAACAACATGGAAAGAAAAAAGAACGAAGCACTTGGGCGGCCAATGCTTACCAAGAAGGTGGACATGTCGGTTTTTGTAAGGACTTTGGTATATGAAGTGCGAACTGCAGCCCAGTCTGTTGCTGGTGCAACTGCACGGGTCGGAGCAGATGCAAGTGCAAGTGTTAGTGCAGGTGCCGAAGCCGCTGCTGCTGCCGGAGATGGTGCTCCTTGTAGAGCTGATGCCAGTGTCGGAGCAGGTGCCGGTGTCGATGCCCGATCCTCCGGTAGATCAGACTGATCCGCTGACGCGGTCGGTGCCCAATCCTCAGCTGGATCAGACTGAGCTGCTGCCGCTGTCAGTGCTAGAGCAACTGCCGGCGGTGCTCGATCTGTGCAAGACAGCGACGATCGTGTCTGGTCTGCTATGATCAGCTTTCTAACTTGACTAGGATCCGTGACCGTGATCCAGTTTTTTTCTTCATTTCTTTTAAATGCGAGAAGGACTAATTGTGGCGTTTTTGCTAAACCAAATTGCAGTTCATCATAGGGATTTAGCTTGTACTCAGACAACAGACTGATCCAATTTTTTCCAGTAATATAAGTGATGGACAGTGCCTTCGTTACTGACACGACATAAGAGGTGAAACCTGCAAAAATAGCCATCGTAGAGCAAACCAAATGGTTTATTCTGTGATGAATATCACGTGGCAAAACCTGCATCGTAAAATTGCAGGAAAAGAAAGAAAACATGACATTAAATCAATTAGATTTAGACAGTAAATCAATAAGATTTACTTGATGTGACACGAGTGAATCCTTACCAGGAAATCACTATGTTGAAGTACTAAACATAATATTGATCATCCAACTACAGGTGGCATGCAGGGGCCTCACCTACTCCCACAAGCAGGACAGTCCAAAGGCCGTGACAAATCGTATGGACCGAACATCCATGGGACTGGAAATCCTGGTGGGTGCGATAAACCCTGCAATGCATACAAATATTGGAGTGTAACCATAATTGATAAACCGTCCTCACAAAAAATATGATCTGGATACTTCAAAATATACAGACTGAATTGAGTGGACAGACATTAACATAGACCATTCTCAGGACTAACCACACACCAGAAGCGGCAATACTAATAAACAATACAGGGTTCACAAACACAAATCAAGTACTGGATAATAGTACTTACTACAGACAAGCAAAGTTGCACTAACTAAACTCTAGAGACTATTTCTTGCCACCGACCTATGGGATGAACCCCACATAACTGACTAGGCCATGGACTTCGTGTGAGATGTCTACATGCACCATCACCATCTTGTCAATCTTGGAGAACCTAACAGAGTGGTCTTTCCACTCATAAACATGATGATGAAGACATGCCGCATCAGATTTGTTGGGAAGCTTTACAAGAACCACACCATTCGTAATCGAAGGCACAACCAAGAAATTGTTGTGGTCAAGTACAGCCTCGAGAACACGCCTAGCAACAATGCTACAGGAAAACACTAGTTCAGGACACGTGGCGACAAGGACACAACAGCTGGATAGTTTAGCAGTAGAACTCATCATCAGGTCTTCCAGTTCACATGACATGACTTTGAGAACTTCATCTCCACCGTGGACCTGGTTCTAATTCAAACAGAAACCATATTTTATTACTGCCTCCATTCAGAAATATAAGATGATTTTCGATATTATACTCCATATATGACTACATATACGCACAGAAATGAGTGAACAAAGACACTAAAACATGTCTTCAAAGGCATGAGAGCAGAGGGATTACATGCAATATCCATAACACAAGTTACTGAGGCAAATATACCCTCTTAAAAGGTAGCATTGATGTTCATAAAGTACTCCCTCCGTCTCAAAATTCTTGTCTTAGATTTGTCTAGATACGGATGTATCAAGTCACATTTTAGTATTAGATACATCCGTATCTAGACAAATCTAAGACAAGAAATTTGGGATAGAGGGAGTAGTTGAAAGTAATCTATAATAAATCAGTGTCAACCTCTCGCATGTTTTGGTCAAAAGAGGAATTTAGAACCGTCATTTGGCACACTTAAATCACATGCAAGGTCACCCAGAAAGTTGTACTACCAGTACTAGTACTACGTGTTAGATGAGAAAACACGATCAAGATCGAGAAAAAGATCGTCAACAAGAGACATTACCTGGACTTGCTTAATGAGGGATCCTGGAGAGGGGGGCTTGGACAGGGCGATTGCTTTGAGCTTGTCTGCGGTAGTCTCGGCGGGGTGCTTGCGCTTCTTCGTACCATGAGCCTCGATGGTTTTGGCCAGAGCCATAGACATCACGTCGGCCGGTGCTCCGGTGTCCATCCAAGAGAGGAAGCTGAGAGAGAAGAGTGAAAGGAGGAACGAGATGAGGGAGAAGCGAAGCGAGTGGGGGTTTTCTTCAAGAGAGGAAGCTGAGAGAGAAGAGCGAAATGATGGTTTCTTCGTCCGTCCAACTTACTGCTAGAAAGGAGGGGGTTTTGTGATTTGACGGCTCATTGGGCATTACTGCGACGGTTCGATCAGGGTAGTCTACCGTCACTCTACTACGGAGTAATTTAGTGCATGGCTGGTGGACCCAGGTGCTGGCTGTCCCACATGTCGGCGAAAGTGAGTAATTTAGTGCATGGCTGGAGGAGGATCCGCACGGTAGAGCGTGTCCACTGTTTTTCTAAAGAAAAAAATGATTACAACAAGCCTTTCCACTCTTACAACGGAGGAGTGCGAAACACGACAGCCACTTGAACATACACAGTGCTCCTACTACTAGGCATGTGCAGTGGTTCATACGTCAGTACTACACAATCTTGTTGCTAGTGTAGTAAGATATGACGATAACAAATGATGTTGTGCGCATGTCAACTACTCCTATATGTAACATAATACCGCTTTTTTGACTATCCAGTCGAGAATGAACAGTGAGATCAATGTTAACAGAACTAGGTCCACAACGCATGGAGAGTACGGTGCTACAGTACTCCATGAAACATGAACCATATGAAGCACGAATAGTATTAGGCAGGGTGTATGAAGGGTGCACAGGATGGGAGCAAAAGTTCCCTTCTCGACCCACTTTTGGGTGTTTGGCAGAGTGCATGAAGGGTGCACGATTCCACACTAGTAGGTTGACAAAAATACACGAAGAGGAAACAACTATATTGAGATGAGAATGCAACCAAACACACCCACACGCTTTGTGCTACAGTGACTAATCTGCACCGTCTGAGTTTGAACCAACGGTCATGTTGCGCCGAGACATGGACATGACCATGCAGAGCGCGCCTAAACACCACCGAAGTCCCTCTGCTTCTCGAGGCGCACGACGTTGGTGATGCAGGGTGCAACCGCCCCCAGAGCCCGCTCCCGGTCGACGGAAGCCAGCTCGTCAAAGACGGCGTCCAATGGCACGAATGGATTCCGGTGACGGAGCCCTAAAAGGATTCGCCCGGCAACGGCGACGGCAGCCCGCAACCCCTCCTTGTCCAGCTCAGCCCCCACCATCGCGCAGAGACGACTCAGCTCCTCGGAGATATAGGTGAAGAAGGAGACCAGGTCAGGAAGCCACAACTCATTGAAGTTGACTGGGTGGTCGAATGGGTTTAGCCCGATGGCCGGCATCGTCGCGCTGACACGGCGGTAGGCATCGCGCAGCCGTAACACGTGCGTGGCAACTTGGTTCACCAAGTGGCTGAGGCGATCCTGGACCTCGTCACGATCGGCCCGCTTGCGCTCCAGCCGGCTCCCCTTACAGCCTATCGTATCTCCCGCTTTCTGCAGCAACGCCACCGACACCTCGAGCATCTTTGTGGTGGACGCCTGCCGCTTTTGAAGCTCCGTGAACTCCCACACAGAACGGAGGATCATGGCACTCTTCTCCTCCTTGAGCTCATGGAGCTCCACGTCCTTGGCCCTGAGCTCCGCATCCTTGGCATGGAGCTCCTGTGTCAGGAGCCTCACCTCGGACTCCGTGATCTGCTACGCTGCCATGGTACCAGGTAGAAGCAATGGGGAGAGGAAGCAAAGGGGGCGAAACGGCCGAAAGGAAATGCAATCTACGGGAAGGCGGAGGGGGCGGGGAATCTTTTGGTTTTCACCACGGTAAAACACCAGTCGATGACTTCTCACATTAGGGAGCAGTGGGTTTTTACAGGCGGAGTCATCATGACTAATTGTTGCCGTGTCTGCTCCCATCAATCAAAAAATTAAAAATCCTGCTGCGCCTGCTCCCATCAATCAAAAAATTAAAAATCCTGTCGCACCCAAACACCAGAGCAACGCCGCGGTGGATATTTAAATTTACGTGTCGGCAAGTAGATAAAAAAGGGGTGAAAAAACAAATGTGCCGGCGGCCTAGCTAATCGGTCGAACTAGCCCAACTAGCTAGCCACCGTGCTTCACTGATGTACTCGGCGGGAAATGTGGTCTTTCATGATTTGACGACTCATTTACTTGCTTCGGCGCTACGACCGAGGAGGACCCAGAAAACGCGCTGTAGGGCGTCCCACATCAGGAAGAATATATGCGTGCACCACCCGGGAGGACCCCGAAACCGCGCGGTAGGGTGTGCCACGTCTCGGCACGGAGGAAAAATGTGCGTGTAAAAATATACTGGATCAGACGTAGTACCTATGGTTTGACCTCGGGACCCAGCCAGTCGGCCGAAAACACCCCACTAGCCACACAGCTTCATCATGCAAACGTGGCACGGAGTATAGATGTGGTTAGCTCCGTCTCGACCAGCCACAACGTCTCTTGTTCTAGGCAATTCTTCTATTTTCCAAGCTTTTTTTAGTTGTAATAACACCACAGCCCTTCGTGTGTGCCCGTGCAAAGGTTAGACGATGGAGAGAAGAGAGATTGAGATCGCAGACCTGGGACCCCCCAGTAAGTGAGACAACGGTCATGCACGTGTTGACGAGGCACTCCCTCTACTCTACTCAACGCAAGTACTTTATAAAATCAAGTTATGGGACAAAGCCAACAACCGTTCATTTTTTCAGGCTATCGACTTATGCTTTGTAGTCCAGGTTGCCAGTTCTAATCTCGTCTTTCAGATTTGTTAGTTTTAGGTCCAAATTTGATTAATGACAAGTGGGACCCCCGTGTGTTGTTCCGATTTTTTAGTGTAGGATGGTTTTTTTGAACAAACACTTTGCGCGGTTAGACAAGTAACGGCACGAGTTACACGTATTTGGCAAGTTTACAAACAAAAATGACAGCGGCATATAATATCACATCCACCCCACAGCTTAGATACTATGGTGATACGAGGTTTTACACCATTGGAAGTGAGATCCAATGGCTTGGGAGTAGTCTTTGTAATTATGCGCAATTTCCAAACTCTCCAAAGGTTTTTTTGCAAATAAAACATTCAGGCCTCGTGTGTGCCGTTGCATCTTCGATCCAACGGCTCCCCGGTGCTCATATTAGGTGCTCCCCATAGCTTAATTACCCGCTACAGTGATATGAGCATCTAGGTCGTATGATCAGTGATCAGATGGCACATTCGTAGTACTTGTACTTTCTGCACATTTCCCAAACTTCATCAGCCGTATATTGTAAAAACATTCAAACCTCCTACTGTGGGCCATTAGATCTCAGTGAACTCGTATCACCATAGAATCTACGGTGCGGGAGCACCTCATACTCTCCCGTGCGCGAAAACATAAGGTGCTATCGCAGCTTGGATGCTACGGTGATACGAGCTTGGAGGTTGTTTGATCTGAGATCCAGTGGCATCTGAGCAGTCTTTGTGCTTGTAAGCAGTGGCCGAACTCTTTTGGGGCTTTTCTGCAAAAAAACCATTTGAACCACCGAGGAGGTGTTGGGTCACAAATCCAACGCCTCCGAAGAGCTTGTATCACCAAAGCATCTAAGGTGTGGTAGCACATGATATTCTTACATATAGGAGAATATGATGTCCTCCTTCATCTTAGATGCTACGGTGATACGAGCTTCGAGGTCGTTGGATATGGGATCAAAGGGCTTCTAAGTAGTTTTTGTACAAATTGTGTGCAATTCTCAAACTCATCAAGGTTTCCTACAAAAATATTAAGACACATCATGTGAGCTGCTATATCTCAGATCTACAAGCTCCAAGCAACTCGTATCGGCATATAGCATCTAAGGTATGGGGGCACATGATATTCTCCCGGGGAGGAGGGGTGGGGGGTGCACAACCAATCGATGGTTGGGAGGGTGGGGACAAATATAATCTAAACAACCCTAAACAGAGCTCCACAATTTTATCTAAGGTCGAGGCGTCCGAGCAGACCGCTGTGCAGGCTCACCGGGAGGCGAGCCCTTTGACCAGGCTCCGCTGCCCACCGTTGTCCCAACTGCTCCCACTTTTAATGTCGCCGGCGCCGTGGTTTAAAATCAACCCCGCACTACATGGTATCTCTACAATCCTCTCTCTTCCTCTCCGATTCTCCTGTCGTCTACCTCCAACTAGCCTGACCTAAACGTACACCATGCCGCATCATGATGGTCTGTCCTTAGTGTTCTAGTTTCCTGAGGAAGACACCCAGCCGGAGCCTCAAGAACATAAGGCGCTTTGGGACGAGCTTGAACTAGCCTTACGGGAAGACGCTGCGCCTGTTCCCTCTCCCGTTCCGGCTCCCGTCGCCCCGACTGCGCCAACGCCCATCCCCGTGCACCTGCCAGCGCATGCTCCTGCGCGTGCACTGACGCGCACGCCCGTGCCGGTGCCCGTGCACCTGCCAGCGCATGCGCCTGCGCGTGCACTGACACGCGCGCCCATGCCGGTGCCTATGCACATGAATGTCTCCACCGCACTGTTGACAGCGCTTGTCCCCGCGCAGGTGCCAGTGCCCCCCTCAGCAGCATGGATGGCCGCCGTCGACCGCTTCCTTGCACCAATGCCAGTCGCCTCCTCCCGCCAGTTGACTCGCTCCGAAGTCCAGAACATTTTGGTGTTCCTTGAAGCTAGGCCAACGTCTAGGAGTGCGCTAACAACGGCACAAGATGCCGCCATCGCCGTCTGTCAGTGGCCCGACGACACACAGAGCACGGCAGAGGAGCCACTTCCCACCGCGAGATGCCCCCGCCGCCGCCGCGTAATGTAAATTTGCCATGAAAAACGTTCGGATTGCCATGCTTAAAATCTGAACGTTTATCATTTCCGTTTATTTTATATCGATCGTCGTATAATTTAAAGTCCGAGTCAGACTGAACGAAATGTATGATTTGATCGATTGAATGTTCTGCTAGAGCCGTATCAAATTAAATATAAAACGTCATCGAGCCACATGTATTCCTTGTCATCCAACGACCTAGACTGCTTCAATGTGAAGCGCTCAACACGTTTAGCGTGCCGTTAATTTCATGCCAAAAATAGTGCTAATCACATGACAACAAGCATATAATATCCTAGTAGTTAATATCCGCATGCACTTAATCTTGGGGAACGTTGCAGAAAACAAAATTTTTTCCTACGTTTCACCAAGATCAATCTATGGAGTTAACTAGCAACGAGAGGAGAGTGCATCTACATACCCTTGTAGATCGCGAGCGGAAGCATTCAAGAGAACGGGGATGATGGAGTCGTACTCGCCGTGATCCAAATCACCGATGACCAAGTGCCGAACGGACGGCACCTCCGCGTTCGACACATGTACGGAGCGTATGACGTCTCCTCCTTCTTGATCCAGCAAGGGGGAAGGAGAGGTTGATGAAGATCCAGCAGCACGACGACGTGGTGGTGGATGCAGCAGTGATCGCAGCAGGGCTTCGCCGAGCTTCTGCGAGAGGGAGAGGTGTAGCAGGGGAGAGGGAGGCGCCAAGACTTCAGGTGCGGCTGCCCTCCCTCCCCCCCTTTATATAGGCCCCCTGGGGGGGGCACCGGCCCTAGGAGATGGGATCTCCTTGGGGGGGGGGTGACCAAGGGGGAGGCTTGCCCCCCAAGGCAAGTGGAGGCGCCCCCCACCCTAGGGTTTCCAACCCTAGGCGCAGGGGGGGCCAAGGGGGGGGGGGCACACCAGCCCACTAGGGGCTGGTTCCCTCCCCACTTTAGCCCACGGGGTCCTCCGGGATGGGTGGCCCCACCCAGTGGACCCCCGGGACCCATCCGGTGGTCCCGGTACAATATCGTTGACCCCGAATCTTTCCCGATGGCCGAAACTACACTTCATATATATAATTCTTCACCTCCGGACCATTCCGGAACTCCTCGTGACATCCAGGATCTCATCCGGGACTCCGAACAACTTTCGTATTACTGCATACTCATATCTCTACAACCCTAGCGTCACCGAACCGTAAGTGTGTAGACCCTACGGGTTCAGGAGACAAGCAGACATGACCGAGACGACTCTCCGGTCAATAACCAACAGCGGGATCTGGATACCCATGTTGGCTCCCACATGCTCCTCGATGATCTCATCGGATGAACCACGATGTCGAGGACTTAATCAATCCCGTATTCAATTCCCTTTATCAATCGGTACGTTACTTGCCCGAGACTCGATCGTCGGTATCCCAATACCTTGTTCAGTCTCGTTACCGGCAAGTCACTTTACTCATACCGTAATGCATGATCCCGTGATCAACTACTTGATCACATTGAGCTCATTATGATGATGCATTACCGAGTGGGCCCAGAGATACCTCTCCGTCATACGGAGTGACAAATCCCAGTCTCGATTCATGCCAACCCAACAGACACTTTCGGAGACACCTGTAATGTACCTTTATAGTCACCCAGTTACGTTATGACGTTTAGCACACCCAAAGCACTCCTACGGTATCCGGGAGTTACACAATCTCATGGTCTAAGGAAATGATACTTGACATTCAGAAAAGCTACAGAAAACGAACTACACGATCTTTGAGCTAAGCTTAGGATTGGGTCTTGTCCATCACATCATTCTCCTAATGATGTGATTCCGTTATCAATGACATCCCCATGTCCATAGCCAGGAAACCATGACTATCTGTTGATCAACGAGCTAGTCAACTAGAGGCTCACTAGGGACACATTGTGGTCTATGTATTCACAAATGTATTACGATTTCCGGATAATACAATTATAGCATGAATAATAGACAATTATCATGAACAAGGAAATATAATAATAATTTTATTATTGCCTCTAGGGCATATTTCCAACAGTCTCCCACTTGCACTACAGTCAATCATCTAGTTACATTGTGATGAATCGAACACCCATGGAATTCTGGTGTTGATCATGTTTTGCTCTAGGGAGAGGTTTAGTCAACGGATCTGCTACATTCAGGTCCGTATGTACTTTACAAATTTCTATGTCTCGATTTTGAACACTTTCACGAATGGAGTTGAAGTGACGCTTGATATGCCTGGTCTTCCTGTGAAACCTGGGCTCCTTGGCAAGGGCAATAGCTCCAGTGTTGTCACAGAAGAGAGTCATCAGCCCCGACACATTGGGTATGACTCCTAGGTCGGTAATGAACTCCTTCACCCAGACTGCTTCGTGTGCTGCCTCCGAGGCTGCCATGTATTTCGCTTCACATGTAGATCCCGCCACAACGCTTTGCTTGCAACTGCACCAGCTTACTGCCCCACCATTCAAAATGTACACGTATCCGGTTTGTGACTTAGAGTCATCCAGATCTGTGTCGAAGCTATCATCGTCTTAACCCCTTATGACGAGCTCTTCGTCACCTCCATAAACAAGAAACATTTCCTTGGTCCTTTTCAGGTACTTCAGGACATTCTTGACCGCTGTCCAGTGTTCCATGCCGGGATTACTTTGGTACCTTCCTACCAAACTTACGGCAAGGTTTACATCAGGTCTGGTACACAGCATAGCATACATGATAGACCCTATGGCCGAGGCATAGGGGATGACACTCATCTTTTCTCTATCTTCTGCCGTGGTCGGGCATTGAGCCATGCTCAATCTCGTACCTTGCAATATAGGCAAGAACCCCTTCTTTGACTGATCCATTTTGAACTTGTTCAATATCTTGTGAAGGTACGTACTCTGTGCAAGACCAATGAGGCGTCTCGATCTATCTCTATAGATCTTGATGCCTAATATATAAGCAGCTTCTCCAAGGTCCTTCATTGAAAAACACTTGTTCAAATAGGCCTTTATGCTTTCCAAGAATTCTATATCATTTCCCATCAACAATATGTCATCCACATACAATATGAGAAATGCTACAGAGCTCCCACTCACTTTCTTGTAAATGCAGGCTTCTCCATAAGTCTGCATAAACCCAAACGCTTTGATCATCTCATCAAAGCGAATGTTCCAACTCCGAGATGCTTGCACCAGCCCATAAATCGAGTGTTGGAGCTTGCACACCTTGTCAGCATTCTTAGGATCGACAAAACCTTCCGGCTGCATCATATACAATTCTTCCTTAAGGAAACCATTAAGGAATGCCGTTTTGACGTCCATTTGCCATATCTTATAATCATAGAATGCGGCAATTGCTAACATGATTCAGACAGACTTCAGCTTCGCTACGGGTGAGAAAGTCTCATCGTAGTCAACCCCTTGAACTTGTCGATAACCCTTAGCGACAAGCCGAGCTTTATAGATGGTTACATTACCGTCCGCGTCTGTCTTCTTCTTAAAGATCCATTTATTTTCTATGGCTCGCCGATCATCGGGCAAGTCAGTCAAAGTCCATACTTCATTTTCATACATGGATCCTATCTCGGATTTCATGGCTTCCAGCCATTTGTCGGAATCCGGGCCCGCCATCGCTTCTTCATAGTTCGAAGGTTCACCGTTGTCTAACAACATGATTTCCAAGACAGGGTTGCCGTACCACTCTGGTGCGGAACGTGTCCTTGTGGACCTACGAATTTCAGTAGCAACAAGATCTGAAGTTTCATGATCATCATCATCAACTTCCTCTCTAGTCGGTGCAGGCACCTCAGGAACATTTTCTTGAGCTGCGCTACTTACCGGTTCAAGAGGTAATACTTCATCAAGTTCTACCTTCCTCCCACTTATTTCTTTCGAGAGAAACTCTTTCTCTAGAAAGGACCCATTCTTGGCAACAAAGATCTTGCCTTCGGATCTGAGGTAGAAGGTATACCCAACAGTTTCTTTAGGGTATCCTATGAAGACACATTTTTCCGACTTGGGTTCGAGCTTTTCAGGTTGAAGTTTCTTGACATAAGCATCGCATCCCCACACTTTTAGAAACGACAACTTAGGTTTCTTCCCAAACCATAATTCATACAGTGTCGTCTCAACGGATTTCGACGGAGTCCTATTTAAAGTGAATGCGGCAGTCTCTAAAGCATAGCCCCAAAATGATAGCGGTAAATCGGTAAGAGACATCATAGATTGCACATATCTAATAGAGTGTGATTACGACGTTCGGACACACCATTACGCTGAGGTGTTCCAGGCGGCGTGAGTTGTGAAACTATTCCACATTATCTTAAGTGTGTGCCAAATTCGTGACTCAAGTATTCTCCCCCACGATTTGATCGCAAGAACTTGATTTTCCTGTCACCTTGATTCTCAACCTCACTCTGAAATTCCTTGAACTTTTCAAAGGTCTCAGACTTGTGTTTCATTAATTATACATACCCATATCTACTCAAGTCATTAGTGAGGGGGAGAACATAACGATAGCCACCGCGATCCTCAACACTCATTGGACCGCACACATCAGTATGTATGATTTCCAATAAGTTGGTTGCTCGCTCCATTGTTCCTGAGAACGGAGTCTTGGTCATTTTACCCATGAGGCATGGTTCGCACGTGTCAAATGATTAGTAATCAGGAGACTCTAAAAGTCCATCTGCATGGAGTTTCTTCATGTGTTTGACACCTATGTGACCAAGGCGGCAGTGCCACAAGTATGTGGGACTATCATTATCAACCTTACATCTTTTGGTATTCACACTATGAATATGTGTAGCATTACGCTCGAGATTCATTAAGAATAAACCATTCACCATCGGAGCATGACCATAAAACATATCTCTCATATAAATAGAACAACCATTATTCTTGGATTTAAATGAGTAGCCATCTCGAATTAAACGAGATCCTGATACAATGTTCATGCTCAAAGCTGGCACTAAATAACAATTATTGAGGTTTAAAACTAATCCCGTAGGTAAATGTAGAGGTAGCGTGCCGACGGCGATCACATCGACCTTGGAACCATTCCCGACGCGCATCGTCACCTCGTCCTTCGCCAGTCTCCACTTATTCCGTAGCTCCTGCTTTGAGTTACAAATGTGAGCAACCGCACCGGTATCAAATACCCAGGAGCTACTACGAGTACTGGTAAGGTACACATCAATTACATGTATATCACATATACCTTTTGTGATGCCGGCCTTCTTGTCCGCTAACTATTTGGGGCAGTTCCGCTTCCAGTGACCACTTCCCTTGCAATAAAAACACTCAGTCTCGGGCTTGGGTCCATTCTTTGGCTTCTTCCCGGCAGCTTGCTTACCGGGCGCGACAACTCCCTTGCTGTCCTTCTTGAAGTTCTTCTTACCCTTGCCTTTCTTGAACTTAGTGGTTTTATTCACCATCAACACTTGATGTTCCTTTTTGACCTCTGCTGATTTCAGCATTGCAAATACTTCAGGAATGGTCTTTTCCATCCCCTGCATATTGAAGTTCATCACAAAGCTCTTGTAGCTCAGTGGAAGCTACTGAAGGATTCTGTCAATGACCGTGTCATCTGGGAGATTAAGTCCCAGCTGAGTCAAGCGGTTATGCAACCCAGACATTTTGAGTATGTGCTCACTGACAGAACTATTTTCCTCCATCTTACAGCTGAAGAACTTATCGGAGACTTCATATCTCTCGACCCGGGCATGAGCTTGGAAAACCATTTTCAGCACTTCGAACATCTCATATGCTCCGTGTCGCTCAAAATGCTTTTGGAGCCCCGGTTCTAAGCTGTAAAGCATGCCGCACTGAATGAGGGAGTAATCATCAGCACGTGTCTGCTAAGCGTTCATAACGTCTTGGTTCTGTGGGACGGGTGCATCACCTAGCGGTGCTTCTAGGACATAGTCTTTCTTGGCAGCTATGAGGATGATCCTCAGGTTCCAGACCCAGTCCGTATAATTGCTGCCATCGTTTTTCAGCTTGGTTTTCTCTAGGAACGCGTTGAAGTTGAGGACAATGTTGGGCATTTGATCTACAAGACATATTGTAAAGATTTTAGACTAAGTTCATGATAATTAAGTTCATCTAATCAAATTATTCAATGAACTCCCACTCAGATAGACATCCCTCCAGTCATCTAAGTATAACATGATCCGAGTTAACTAGGTCGTGTCCGATCATCACGTGAGACAGACTAGTCAACATCGGTGAACATCTTCATGTTGATCGTATCTTCTATACGACTCATGCTCGACCTTTCGGTCTTCTGTGTTCCGAGGCCATGTCTGTACATGCTAGGCTCGTCAAGTCAACCTAAGTGTTTGCATGTGTAAATCTGTCTTACACCCGTTGTATGTGAACGTTGGAATCTATCACACCCGATCATCACGTGGTGCTTCAAAACAACGAACTGTCGCAACGGCGCACAGTTAGGGGGAACACTTCCTTGAAATTATTATGAGGGATCATCTTATTTACTACCGTCGTTCTAAGTAAACAAGATGCAAAAACATGATAAACATCACATGCAATCAGATAATAGTGACATGATATAGCCAATATCATATAGCTCCTTTGATCTCCATCTTGGGGCTCCATGATCATCTTGTCACTGGCATGACACCATGATCTCCATCATCGTGTCTCCATGAAGTTGCTCGCCAACTATTACTTCTACTACTATGGCTAACACGTTTAGCAATAAAGTAAAGTAATTTACATGGCGTTTCTCAATGACACGCATGTCATACAAAAATAACGACAACTCCTATGGCTCCTGCCGGTTGTCATACTCATCGACATGCAAGTCGTGATTCCTATTACAAGAACATGATCTCATACATCACATATATATCATTCATCATTCATCACAACTTTGGCCATATCACATCACATGACACTTGCTGCAAAAACAAGTTAGACGTCCTCTAATTGTTGTTGCAAGTTTTTACGTGGCTGCTATAGGTTTCTAGCAAGAACGTTTCTTACCTACGCCAAAACCACAACGTGAATTGCCAATTTCTATTTACCCTTCATAAGGACCCTGTTCATCGAATCCGATCCGACTAAAGTGTGAGAGACAGACACCCGCCAGCCACCTTATGCAACTAGTGCATGTCAGTCGGTGGAACTGGTCTCACGTAAGCGTACGTGTAAGGTTGGTCCGGGCCGCTTCATCCCAAGATGCCTCCGAATCAAGATAGGACTAGTAACGGTAAGCAAATTGACAATATCGACGCCCACAACTACTTTGTGTCTACTCGTGCATAGTAACTATGCATAGACCTAGCTCATGATGCCACTGTTGGGGAACGTTGCAGGAAACAAATTTTTTTCCTATGTTTCACCAAGATCAATCTATGGAGTCAACTAGCAACGAGAGGAGAGTGCATCTACATACCCTTGTAGATCGCGAGCCGAAGCGTTCAAGAGAACGGGGATGATGGAGTCGTACTCGCCGTGATCCAAATCACCGATGACCAAGTGCCGAATGGACGACACCTCCACGTTCAACACACGTACGGAGCGGATGACGTCTCCTCCTTCTTGATCTAGCAAGGGGGAAGGAGAGGTTGATGAAGATCTAGCAGCACGACGGCGTGGTGGTGGATGCAGCAGTGATCACAGCAGGGCTTCGCCGAGCTTCTACAAGAGGGAGAGGTGTAGCAGGGGAGAGGGAGGCGCCAAGACTTCAGGTGCGGCTGCCCTCCCTCCCCCCTTTATATAGGCCCCCTGGGGGGGGGGGGCGCCGGCCCTAGGAGATGGGATCTCCTTGGGGGGCGGCGGCCAAGGGGGAGACTTGCCCCCCAAGGCAAGTGGAGGCGCCCCCCACCCTAGGGTTTCCAACTAGGGATGGCAATTTTATCCATGGATTTGGATATCCATGGATACCCGACCCGGTTGGGCAAGGGTATGGAGCACATTTTCGCCCATGGGTCCATGGATATGGATACCCACGAACAGTCGGGTTGGGCATGGTTATAGTTTGTGCTCCATGGATATCCAATGGATACCCATATGACATGTGGGGACATATGACAGTGATAGTAGAAAGAGCGAATCAATGGGAAATGGCAGAAAATATGCAACTTGTTCCATGAGCTATATGCTGGAGAATCAACCTCTAGTATGTCACACTTAAGGACTCATCGTATTACTTGTTGCCTACTTATGCATGTAGCTTATGTTGTCATTTGTGAGTGAATGATGATGAGTTAATTTGCTCTTTGGGAAGGCTTCATGCTGACTTTTCTATGCCCATGGAGCTCCATGGGTATGTGGGTATCCAGTGGGTTTGGACATGGGCACAAGTTTTGCCCATGGATAATTTGGTGGATGGGCAGAGGGTAGGAAAATGGGTCATGGGTTGGATTTGGACCAGCTCCACCCGCCCCAAACCCGACCCATTGCCATCCCTATTTCCAACCCTAGGCGCAGGGGGGCCCAAGGCGGGGGGGGGGCGCACCAGCCCACTAGGGGCTGGTTCCCTCCCCACTTCAGCCCACGGGGCCCTCCGGGATGGGTGGCCCGACCAGGTGGACCCTCGGGACCCATCCGATGGTCCTGGTATAATACCGCTGACCCCGAATCTTTCCCGATGGCCGAAACTACACTTCCTATAAATAATTCTTCACCTCCGGACCATTCCGGAACTCCTCGTGATGTCCAGGATCTCATGCGGGACTCCGAACAACTTTCGGATTACTGCATACTCATATCTCTACAACCCTAGCGTCACCGAACCTTAAGTGTGTAGACCCTACGGGTTCGGGAGACAAGCAGACATGACCGAGACGACTCTCCGGTCAATAACCAACAACGGGATCTGGATACCCATGTTGGCTCCCACATTGAGGGAGTCCTGGATTAGGGGGTGTTCGAGTAGCCGGACTATACCTTCTGCCGGACTCCATGACTATGAAGATACAAGATTGAAGACTTCGTCCCGTGTCCGGATGGGACTTTCCTTGGCATGGAAGGCAAGCTTGGCGATGCGGATATTCAAGATCTCCTACCATTGTAACCGACTCTATGTAACCCTAACCCTATCCGGTGTCTATATAAACCGGAGGGTTGTAGTCCGTAGGCAACCAACTCCATAGATAACAACCATACCGTAGGCTAGCTTCTAGGGTTTAGCCTCCTTGATCTCGTGGTAGATCTACTCTTGTACTACCCATATCATCAATATTACTCAAGGAGGACATAGGGTTTTACCTCCATCGAGAGGGCCCGGACCTGGGTAAAACATCGTGTTCCCTGCCTCCTGTTACCATCCGGCCTAGACGCATAGTTCGGGACCCCCTACCCGAGATCCGCTGGTTTTGACACTGACATTGGTGCTTTCATTGAGAGTTCCTCTGTGTCGTCGCGTTTAGGCCCAATGGCTCCTTTGATCATCAACAACGATGCAGTCCAGGGTGAGACTTTTCTCCCCGGACAGATCTTTGTCTTCGGTAGCTTCGCTCTGCGGGCCAATTCACTTGGCCACCTGGAGCAGATCGAAAGCTACGCCCCTGGCCATCAAGTCAGGTTTGGAAGCTTAAACTACACGGCTGACATCTGCGAAGACTTGATCTTCGACGGGTTCGAGCCATGGCCAAGCACGCCGCACTATCTCGAGGGGCATGATCTAGCTCTGCCTCCGGACAGTGCCCTGGAGGCCGCACATGCATCGGTTCCAACCCCTAACTCGGAGCCTATTGCGCCAATCGAGGACGAGCGGTTGGACGTCACCTCGGGGGCTGCGATCTCAAAGGTGACCGAGCCGAATGCTAGCCCCGCACTCTGCATGACCCGTGACTCCGAGGATCCGGACTCCTCCCCGGACTCCGAACCCCCCACGCCCCTGCCGATCTAATCCGATTGGGCGCCGATAATGGAGTTCACCGCCGCAGACATCTTTCAGCACTCGCCTTTTGGCGTCATCCTGAATTCTCTTAAGTCTCTCTCTTTATCCGGAGAGCCCTGACCGGATTACGGTCAGCGAGGATGGGATACGGACGACGAAGAAATTCAAAGCCCACCCACCACCCACTTTGTAGCCACTGTCGATGATTTAACCGACATGCTTGACTTCGGCTCCGAAGACATCGACGGTATGGACGACGATGTAGGAGACGAACAAGAACCAGCACCTGTAGGGCGCTGGAAGGCCACCTCGTCATATGACATATATATGGTGGATACTCCAAAAGATGGAGATGGCGATGGAACAGTGGGGGATGACACCCCCAAGAAACAGCCAAAGCGCCGGCGACAGCGGTGCCGCTCTAAATCCCGCCAAAGCAAAAACGGTGATTCCGGCACGGGAGATAATACTACCCCGGATAGCACCGAAGAACAGCCACCTCAGCAAGATTCGGCACAGGATGATGGAGAAGCCAGCCCTCATGAGAGAGCGGCAGACCGAGAGGTCGAGGATGATAACTATATGCCTCCCTCCGAAGATGAGGCAAGCCTCGATGACGACGAATTCGTCATACCATCAGACCCCGCCGAGCAAGAGCGTTTCAAACACAGGCTTTTAGCCACGGCAAGTAGCCTCAAGAAAAAGCAGCAACAGCTTAGAGCTGCCCAAGATTTGCTAGCTGACAGATGGACTGAAGTCCTTGCGGCCGAAGAGTATGAACTCGAACGCCCCTCCAAGAGTTACCCAAAGCGCAGGCCGCTACCCCGATCAGAGGAGGAAGCACCTACATCACTAGCACATGACATGGCAGACCGGCCACCTCGCGGCCGCGACAGAGAGGCCTCTCGGCCCTCCACCCAAGCCATGCCCCAACGCCGCTCAACTAAGGCACGGGAAAATGCACCAGACTTGCGAGACGTACTGGAGGATAAGGCAAGACAAACAAGATCGATCTATGGATCGCGCAGGCGCCCTATGGCACGTGACGATGATCTTCACTCCAGATACAACAAATCCGGCCGGGCCGAACACAACAGACATAGCTCTTTCGAGCTGCGTCGTGATATAGCCCAGTACAGAGGCGCCGCACACCCGCTATGCTTCACGAATGAAGTAATGGATCATAAAATCCCAGAGGGTTTCAAACCCGTAAATATCGAATCATACAATGGCACAACAGATCCGGCGGTATGGATCGAGGATTATCTCCTTCACATCCACATGGCACGCGGCGATGATCTACATGCCATCAAATACCTCCCGCTCAAACTTAAAGGATCGGCCCGGCATTGGCTTAACAGCTTGCCAGCAGACTCAATCGGTTCTTGGGAGGACCTGGAAGCCGCATTCCTCGACAACTTCCAAGGCACTTATGTGCGACCACCGGATGCCGACGACTTAAGCCACATAATTCAGCAGCCAGAGGAATCGGCCAAACAATTCTGGACATGGTTCCTAACAAAGAAAAACCAGATAGCCGACTGTCCGGACACAGAGGCCCTAGCAGCCTTCAAGCATAACATCCGCGATGAATGGCTCGCCCGGCACCTGGGACAGGAAAAGCCGAAATCTATGGCAGCCCTCACGACACTCATGACCCGCTTTTGCGTGGGAGAAGACAGCTGGCTAGCTTGCAGTAACAACTTATCAAAGAACCCTGGTAATTCGGATACCAAGGACAAAAGTGGCAGGACACGTCGGAATAAGCAAAAATGCCGCGTTAGCAGCGACAGCAATGAAGACACGGCAGTCAATGCTGGATTCAAAGGCTATAAATCCGGTCAGCAGAAAAAGCCATTCAAAAAGAATATTCAGGGCCCGTCCAATTTGGACCGAATACTCTATCGCTTGTGCCAGATACATGGTACCCCCGAAAGGCCAGCCAATCACACTAACAGGGATTGTTGGGTGTTCAAGCAGGCAGGCAAGTTAAGGGCCGAAAACAGAGACAAGGGGCAGCACAGCGACGACGAGGAGGAGCCCAAGCCGCTGAACAACAATGCACAGAAGGGCTTTCCCCCACAAGTGCGGACGGTGAACATGATATACGCAACCCACATTCCCAAGCGGGAGCGGAAGCGTGCACTACGGGACGTATACGCGATGGAGCCAGTCGCCCCAAAGTTCAACCCATGGTCCTCCTGCCCGATCACTTTTGAGCGAAGGGACCATCCCACTAGCATCCGTCATGGCGGCTTCGCCGCATTGGTTCTCGACCCAATGATCGACGGATTTCATCTCACAAGAGTCCTCATGGACGGCGGCAGTAGCCTGCACCTGCTTTATCAGGATACAGTGCGGAAAATGGGCATAGCTCCCTCAAGGATTAAGCCCACAAAAACGACCTTTAAAGGCGTTATACCAGGTGTAGAAGCCAACTGTACAGGCTCAGTAACACTTGACGTGGTCTTCGGATCCCCGGACAATTTCTGAAGCGAAGAGTTAATCTTCGATATAGTCCCGTTTCACAGTGGCTATCACGCCCTGCTCGGACGAACCGCATTTGCAAAGTTCAATGCAGTGCCGCACTACGCATATCTCAAGCTCAAGATGCCAAACCCTCGAGGAGTAATCACGGTCAATGGAAACACCAAACGCTCCCTCCGTACGAAGGAGCACACGACGGCTCTCGTAGCGGAAATACAAAGTAGCCTTCTTAGGAAATTCTCCAGTCCAGCCGTTAAAAAGCCAGACACTGCCAAGCGCGCCCGGAGTAACCCACAACAGGACCGCCTGGCACACTCTGAACAAGCGTAGCAATGCGGCCCCAACCCCAGCCCTCGCATACATAACTACGCCCTTGAAATACCATGGGCACAGGGGAAGGGGCACAATAACGACATGCCCAAAATACGGCTTAAAATGTACTAGGGGCTGTCGGATTCTTTTTTTTAATTTTTACTTTCAGGACTCCATACTTCGGACGACCTGTTCGGCAATTCGACTGCCGCACAAACGATGGAAGCTCTAGGGAGGCAGACAAGCCATGCCGCATTATGGAACTCCCAGGTGGTCTCCGTTACGAGCGGTATACCTGTTTTAAATACATTTCCGTGGCCTACCCCTGGTCAGGACATACTAAATAGTCCAATATGTTTTGCTTACCGCAGTATTTGTATCGTTCGGCTTTGATAAATAGCCTCTCTATAAACAATGCATAGCTTTCTGTCTTTTTTTTGCATTATCTTCATTTCACATATATGTTTATTAAATGGCATGATTGCACCCGTACACCATGGTATGGCAAAATACGCCAGGGGCTTTAGTACCCATAAATATGGCGTGAGAAGTCCGTACACTTTCACAAGTGCGGCACCCCGAACTTATAGCACTATATGCATCGGCTCCGAATCATGATTTGGGTCAATAGTTGGGTTTGCCCGGCTCCTATGTTTTGGTGCCTTACGTTCCGCTATATTGGCTAAGGTAGCACTAGGAGAACCACTGCGATTGTGCCCCGGTTGAGCTGGGTTAAGCACCTCAGTGGAGAAAGCTAAAACTGACTGTCATGATGTGGCGAGAGACCGGTCGCTGTTCGAGAGGTTTTTCGAGCCCCTAAAGGCTTATGCCGCTTCGAGCGAGGAGCTGGCTTTGTCCGGCCAAGGCGTGGATAGCGCCCCGAACTCGGTCTTCCGAACTAGGGGCTTCGCCGAAATTTAAAATTATAGAGTTCTATGGCTAAGTGAGAGTGTTCAAGCATTATAGTCTGATTGCCTGGTTCGTTGTGCTGAGCGCCTCCCTCGAAGGACCCAACTATGGGAAAAAGAGCGCTCAGGTTTATCCCGAACACCCCGGCACTAGTGGCAAGGGGGTAGAAGCCAACGACTGGCCATCTCTCAATTTTTTGATAAACGGCCGCACAGAAAGTAATATTTTAAATTCAACAAGCATTGCTTAGCGCATATGAACAAGTTTTCAGCGCACAGGATAAACATGAGCGAGTTCATTCAAAAATTACATCCTTGGTACATTCATCCGCCACAAGGCGGGCACCCACAAGAACATCCTTATAGTAGTTCTCGAGCTTGCAATGCTCCTTCCCCGGTGGCGGCCCGTCCCTCACAAGCTTCTCACCGTCCAGCTTACCCCAGTGCACCTTTGCACGGGCAAGGGCCCTACGGGCACCTTCGATGCAGACGGAGCGCTTGATGACCTTGAGCCTTGACAGGCCTCCACCAGTCGCCGCACCAGCCCGAAGTAGCTCCCAGGGAGGGCCTCTCCGGGCCACAGCCGAACTATGAAGCCCTTCATGGCCTGTTTGGCCGCCTTGTGGAGCTCGACCAGCTGTTTCAGCTGGTCGCTCAAGGGCATAGGGTGTCCAGCCTCAGCATACTGAGACCAGAACACCTTCTCCGTCGAGCTGCCCTCTTCGGCTTGGTAGAATGCGGCGGCGTTGGATACGCTGCGGGGAAGATCTGCGAATGCCCCTGGAGAGCTCCGGATTCGGGTAAGTAACAAGTACTTTACTTTTATACTTCTTCTTTGCATAAAGAATAGCTTACCCGCCGCTATCTTTTTCATCTCCTCCAACTCTTGGAGGGCCTTTTGGGCTTCGGCCTTGGCAGACTTTGCAGTCTCAAGGGCCACCGCGAGCTCGGACGCTTGCGTCTTGGACCCAAGCTCCAAACTCTCATGTTTTTTCATGAGAGCCTGAAGCTCCTGCTGCACCTCGCCGACCTGGGCCTCAAGTTTCTCTCACTCGGTGCACTCTGCGGCTGTTTTCTTTTGGCCTCGGACAGCGCCTGCTTGAGGGTCACCACCTCAGTCGTGGCCCCTACAATAAGCAGTACAATCCTGTTATTTTTTGCAATCACGTCTTTTTATAGGCACTTTTTCTGTAAGGTATTTCTTACCTTCTTTCTCCTCGAGCTGCCGTTTGGCAAGGCCGACCTCTTGCTCGGTCCGCTCGAGGCCCTGTTTCAGGGCACCCACCTCCGTAGTCAGTGCGGCAGTGGCTAGGAGCGAGGCCTGCATACGCATATTGACTCTTTGTTGTTAGACTCCTGCGAAATTTAATAGATCCTCTATTCGGCTTTTCTTTCCGAATGCCAAACAGAGCATCAAGGGCTACTGTCTATGCGGTTATATTTTTACATATTTTTTACTTACCTCGAATCCTGTTAGAAGGCTAGCGCAAGCTTCACTCAGTCCGCTCTTGGCGGACTGAACCTTCTAGATCACCATACTCATAATAGTACGGTGCTCCATGACGGTGTCCTGGACTAGGGGGTACTCACCACGTCGTCTCCCGATCTATTAGATTGGGCTGAGGACCCCCGTGGCCGTATAATCATGGGCCAGTTCGGATGGCTGCCGCATACAAGGAAGATTCCACAAGACTTGGCGATCAAGACAAGGACTTCTCCCCACCGGCGTATTCAGCTAGGACTCTTGTTATCCTAGGCCTCCGGTGCATTATATAAACCGAGGCCAGGCTAGTCGATAGAGGGACGATATATACAACAATCATACCATAGGCTAGCTTCTAGGGTTTCGCCTCCTTGATCTCGTGGTAAATCTACTCTTGTAGTACCCATATCATCAATATTAATCAAGCAGGACGTAGGGTTTTACCTCCATCAAGAGGGCCCGAACCTGGGTAAAATATCGTGTTCCCTGCGTCCTGTTACCATCCGGCCTAGACACACAATTCGGGACCCCCTACCCGAGATCCGCCGGTTTTGACACCGACATTGGTGCTTTCATTGAGAGTTCCGCTGTGTGATCGACAAAAGGATCGATGGCTCGCCTGCAGATCAACTGCGACTTCGGCATCTTCGTCACCAGCTCGACTGGTCACCTTGGTTCGACCAAGAATTGCGCCCCGTGTTTGGATCACCATGTCCGGACGAGGGCCTTCATCAAACATCAACTCCGATCTCTATCAAGATCACGGAGGAATCATCTATGGAGCTCGGGGGCTCAACGTCAACATTGCCCTCAGGCGACCGTGCTGTTTTTTTTGGACAGCGAACTCGTATCTGCCGCCACCACCTTCTCGAGTATCGCTTTGACGATCGCTTTGGTGGAATTGTGCGGAATTGAGTCTATAACAACCCTGGAAAATTTCGTCGAGTTCCGATGGAGGAATCTCTGGCAATCCACGATATACCGGAGCCGTGTCAAATTTGGATGGGAATTTGGATGAGTTTAGGGCGTGGTGTCCAGCTTCTAGCTCGGACTTCCTTTGGAAGATCCAACCATTGATCGGCTGCGGAATTCCTATATCTACCACCTCTCAAAATTTCAGCTCGATCTGACCGTCCAAACTCCGGTGTCGGTGTACTAAAGTAGGGGTACCTTAGTATCCCGAACTTGTGCACGGGCAGTCGCAGCGTCCCGCGGCAAGGCTTGCCGGGCGACCACCAAGATCCTCCGTAGTTCCTTTGGAGCCATTCAAGAACAAAGTATCCAAGACCCCGGCAAGAGGAACTTGCCGGGAAGGAGACAAGACCCCGGCAAGAGGAGCTTGCCGGGAAGACCAACCAGGGCTCGGTGAGCGTCAAGCTCCCGGACGCGACAAGACAACAAACGCGGCAAGGCTCTTGCCGCGGCAAGCTTCCACTCCATACCTACGCTCCAGCGCAACCACCAACGTGTCGCTCTGGGACCCTTCCGGGCGTACGTGGCGGAAAGCTGTGCAGCAAGAGGTACATGGTGGCAAGTGGCACTGACAAGATTGCCATCATGGCAAGCAATGGCGTCCCTAGCGGTCCCTTTCTGCACCGTCTAGGCAACACAGACAGGCATTTAATGCCTTTGTCCCCTGCCGTTAGGGTTAGGTATGATAACACTGTTGTAGGCGGCGGTGCCAACCGCAGTGCCTTTTCCATTTTTGCCCTTCTCTACGTTGCCACCTGTCGGTGACCCCTTTAGCATATAAAAGGAGGCCCATATGCAACGTAGGGGGGGTCGGACAATTCTTCTCACGCTCGGTCTGGCTAGCTGCTGGTGTGTACTGTCTCAATCAGCGCTCTCGAGCAAGAATCCAATACAATCACAAGCAGGAGTAGGGTTTTACGCATCCGTGCGGCCCGAACCTGGGTAAACCGATCGTGTCGCTCATGTGCATCGCCTCAATCCGCTCTTTGTGCCTTCTCCGCCCCCTGCCGAACTGAAAAGGGGCTCGGTCCGCCGATACCCATAGGTGTCTGTGGGATCAGCACCCCCGACATCTTTGGCGCGCCAGGTAGGGGGTGCGTCGAGGTTGTGCGAACCTGATTCGGCGTTCGCACGAGCCAGATCTCCATCGTCTTCATCGACATGCCACCGAAGAAGAAGATTTCGGAGGCAGCTGCTCCATCCGCGCCAAGCCCAGCATCGCCGGAGCGAACGACTGGTGGGGGAGACGCCGGCGGAAGAACAGGCGGCGACGAGGGAGCACACGGTGCCGCTAGGTCCAAGGACAAGGCTGCGCTGCACATCGGCGGCGCAGTCGGCTCCCACAACGACCGGGCGCACTCCAAGACCTCGGCGTCCGTACACGCACCGCGCCCATCGTAGGAGGCGCGGGACCAGCAGCGTTATGGTACTCACGGTACCATACGTTTGCTGGGCCAAGATCAAGCTGGTGGATCCCGGAGTGCTCAAGACCAGCATGCGCGCCAACATGCTGGCGCGAGCGGGGCACGGTCGCCTGGACGAGGTACTACTCCTTCTAATGCAGTTAGAAGTCCGAGCATATCTCGCTCCTCGCACCATTCGCCGCCGCTGCCCACCACTTCGGCAGAAGCGTTGGCACGGGCCCAACGGCTTCTAGATTACCCTCCGGCGCCAGACAAGATCGACGACTGGAGGGCCACCATTCAGAGCCTTATCGGCTTCGCCAACGGCGACAATCCACGGCAGCCGAGTACTTCGCTGCCGCGGCAAGTCAGCTAGGCGCAAGCCGGTGGCGACAAGACCGGCGGGGGTACAACCACTGTGCACTCCCCGCCCCGAAGGCCAAGATCGCCGACTCGCCGGATCCACCTCGACAGCGACTCCACCGCGTCATCAGAGCTGCGAGCTCATCGCGATCAGCGCCAAGTTCTCGACGAACGACAGCAAGAAGATGCTCGTACTCGCATCGAGCGCCGAAGAGAAGCGCGGCGTCAATCAGACCTGCGTGCTGGGCCCTCTGTTGACATGCATGCGCCCGGAGAACCAGGCGACTTGCCGTATGCGGTAGGTTGCCCTGCGTTTACCCGTGAGCTGCGGCAAGTCCAGTGGCCCAGCCAGAAGCATTTCAAGCCAGACGTACCGGAGAAGTACGACGGCAAGTCGCACCTGTCGGAGTTCCTCAGCATCTACACCATTGCGGTGCAAGCTGCCGGGGGCGAGACGACAAGGTCCTTGCCAACTACTTCCCGCTGGTGCTCAAGCCCGAAGTCAGGTCCTGGCTCATGCACTTGCCGGACAACTCCATATCCTCTTGGGCGGACCTTTACCATCAGTTTGTCGGCGCCTTTACAGGCGGCCACAAACCTCATGGCCAGGAAAGTGATCTTCACCTGCTCGCCCAGAAGGAAGGAGAGCCCATGCGCAAGTACACATTCAGAGATTCAGCCGTGTACAGCGCAACATCCCAGACATCCACCCTGCCGCGGTCATCAGCACGTTCCATCAGAACGTGCGTAACCGCAGGATGCGAGAGGAGATGGCGATGTGCAGGATTAGAGACGTCAGTGAGCTATACGCCCTGGCCGACAAGTGTGCACGTGCTGAGGAAGGGAGGAAACTCCCCGGAGAAAATACTGGTGCTGGAGGATCTGACAGTGAGGATACCGCCCCGGCAAAGAAAAACCGGTGGCGCAACAACAGGAAGAAGAAGGGTAAAGAGGTGCTAGTCGTTGAGCAGTCCGGCAACGACGGTGGCGCCAAGCAAGCCAAAGTTGGTAGCTCCGGCAAGGAGGTTTCCGCATGCACCAACTCCCAGGCTGTGGCAGCTGCCGACAAGCAGGACGGCACCGACAAGCAGTATTGCAAGATCCACCGCACCAAGGGCCATGACCTCCAGAACTACAAGAAAGTCGAGCAGCTTGTCCAGCAACAAAAGGCTGAGTACGAGCGGCGCGACAAGGAGAGAGCCCAAGGAGGCGGTGGAGAAGCCGACAAGAAACGCGCCGGCCGGGGAGGACGCCGCGGCAAGGCCAAGCAGCGGCAAGGAGACAGACCTCCCCGCGGCCGCGACAAGGATGGAAGCCTATATTGACGAAGTGAGAAAGCTAGAAGAGCACTTTGACGGCCTGCAGATGGAGCATGTCCCAAGAGCTCAAAACGACATTGTCGATGGCCTGTCAAAGTGCGCTGGACTTAAATTACTTGTGGAACCAGGGATTTTTGTGCTCAAATTGACTCAGCAGTCCGTAACACCGTCAACTGGACAGAGCAAAAAGAGGAAGTTGATTTCTGGCGACTATTTTCCGGTAGAGCTTCCCGAAGCCACCATCAAAAAGGTCCCCAAGATCAACACCAAGAGTGCTGAGGAGCAGTCTGCTCTGGCAAGCCCTAGGGTTTGTTCCGTCGAAGCAGACGCTCCCGACAAGTTTTGCTCCGGCAAACTTGCCGGGGAACGTCAAGCTCCGGCAGAGCCGCAGGATCTTGCCGTAGAAGCGGACGTTCCCGCAGCAACAAACACACCTTTAGTCCTTGTTGCCGAGCCACAAGCTCCAGCATGGGCACAACAGATTGTCCGTTTCCTTCAGACAGGAGAACTTCCCGAAGAGCAAGAAGAAGCGGAAAGAGTAGCCTGGCAGTCTAGTATGTACCAGTTTGTCGATGAGACACTGTGCAGAAGAAGACTCAACGGTGTGAAATTGAAGTGTATTCCCCGGGAAGATGGACAAAAGCTGTTGGCAGAGATACATGGAGGCATATGTGGTCACCACATTGGCGCAAGAGCCCTTGTCGGAAAAGCATTCCGGCAAGGCTTCTTCTGGCCGACAGCCCTCCAGGATGCAACTGCACAAGTAACCAAGTGTGAAGCGTGCCAGTTTCATTCCAAGCAGATACACCAGCCAGCTCAAGCTCTCCAGACGATCCCTTTATCCTGGCCATTTTTGGTCTGGGGGCTCGACATTCTCGGCCCCTTTCCCCGAGCTGTCGGGGGCTTTGAGTACTTGTACGTTGCAATCCACAAGTTCACAAAGTGGCCGGAAGTGGAACCAGTGAGGAAGGTGACAACACAGTCAGCAATCAAGTTCTTCAGGTCGATTGTTTGCCGTTTCGGGATCCCTAACAGGATAATTACCGACAACGGTACGCAATTTACAAGCCGCACCTTCATGCAGTACGTCCAAGATCTTGGCGCCAAGGTCTGCTTCACTTCTGTTGCTCACCCGAGAAGCAACGGTCAAGCGAAGAGGGCAAATGCCGAAGTGCTGCGCGGGCTCAAGACCAGAACTTTCGACAAGCTGCACAAGTGCGGAAGAAACTGGATCGAGGAGCTGCCGGTGGTTCTTTGGTCGATCAGGACGACGCCAAATCGAGCCACTGGCCAGACACCCTTCGCTCTAGTCTATGGAGCGGAGGCAGTTCTCCCCACGGAACTCGTATACGGGTCGCCTCGAGTGCTCGCTTACGATGAGCTTGAGCAAGAGCAGCTGTGGCAAGATGACACGCTGCTCCTTGAGGAAGACCGTCTTCAAGCTGCGGTGCGAGCTGCTCGCTACCAACAAGCTTTGCGCCGCTACCACAGCCGCAAAGTTAATGCCAGAAGTCTCGAGGAAGGCGACCTTGTTCTTCGGCGCGTTCAGTCCACCAAGAATTCAAACAAGTTGACGCCGAAGTGGGAAGGCCCTTACCGGGTGAAACGAGTCACTAGGTCTGGCGCTGTCCGCCTGGAGACCGAAGATGGCACCCCAGTGAGCAACTCCTGGAATATTGAGCATCTTCGCAAGTTTTACCCGTAGGGCGCGGTTGCCCGAACCCATTCCGGCAACCACCTTTTGTACGAGTCTTGCCGCTGTTGCATGTAATCCTTTGTACAAAGCTGGGCGCAGATCCCGTGCATAAATATCATGTGCTCAGCACACCTTGTCGATTTCATGCTTTTTAAATTTTGCATGTGTTATTCTGAAATTTTGTGCAGCACTTACCCTCGGTAAGCAACAACGAGCCATAAGGCTCCATATTGTTATTTCGTCCTTTTTTCGCAAGGAAAAGAAGGTTCCCTCGCGCACAAGTTTGCCGGGGGGGGGGGGGGGGGGGGAAGGGAGAAGATACGGTATGGACCAGGCGTCGTTCAAGAAGGTTTCGCCTTGACGGGAAGCAAGTAACAAAAAAAGATAAGTTGCCAAAATTTGAGCAGTCAGATTCCCTTTAAATTTTTAAGTATTTTCCTTGAACGACCGTGCTTTGTATGGAAAACCTGTGCGCGGAGGAACCAACTCGTAGCTAGTTGCGCCCTTACTGTTGTTTTGAGTCCGCTCAACAACTTAAGTGAGCTGCGACTAGCCGCGACAAGGTTTCTTGTCGGCTGCGGCACCGCCAGCAGGCTGCTGACGTTCCGCACTCAGCACTCGCGACAAAGGTGCCTGCACCGGCAAGTTCCCTAAAAGCGTAGGGTAAAAACATACAAAGGAAGGAATCAAGTAAAGGAAATAACATTGCAATCATTGCACCAGATAAAGTTATATCACAAGATAGTTTGTCGCAACCCTAATAGATTGTTTTCATAATATGACTAACAGCGACAAGGAAAGAAGAAATTGGGTGGCCTAATCTACGCGGTCGCCCTCGACCCTCTTAATCCCGCTCACCCTGTCCACAATGGGTGCGACAAGGGTCTTGAGCGCCTCCAGATCAGCATCCGGCGGCAAGGACCTGAGGACGGTGGTGAGGTTGAGGCCCGGATTGCGGAACGCCACCTTCATCAGCACCTTCCGAAGAGCTCCCGCGCAGATCTTGCGCGACTCGTCGGCAAGCTGCTTCGGGATCCCTTCCCGGAGTCGCCGGAGTGCCGTCGCCACGCCCTTGAAGAATGAAGTGAGCTTGGCGCTGGGTTGGAGGTTCTCGTCAGAGGAGTACCCGAGATCCCCCATTCCCAGCTGCGCCAGCTCCTTGTCGATGTCGGCGGCAACATCCACGAGCCCCTCCGTCCAGTGCTCCACATTCTCCCGGAATGTGCTCTGGGCAGCGGGAGCGCTCGCCAACAGCGCCTTGCCGGCCTTGACTTCCTCCTTTAGGGCCGTCTCCTGCTCCTTCGTGCCGTGCAGCCCTTTGGTCGAAGCGATCAGCTTCGACTCGAGATCTGCATTGGAGTCCTTGGCGGCGTCGAGCTCCTTGCCCTTCTCGACGAGGCGGGTCTGCAGCTCTGAGTAGTTGACGGCGTCCTTCTCACGCTCAAGCTTGAGCGCGGCAAGCTCGTCGCCGCTCGCCTTGAGATCCGCCTCTAGCCGTGTCACCTTCTCCTCCAACTCCTTCTTGGCGGCCTCTGCAGCTGCGGCAGCATCTTTGGCTTGCTTAAGGGCTCTGCCAACCGTTCGCTCGCGTGCGGCAAGCTCCTCCTCGTGACTGTCGAGGTTGACCTTCCGTTGCACGAGCTCGCCTTCTTGCACCGCCAACTTCTCAGCGGCAAGCCGCTGTTGCTCTTCGGCTGCGGCCTTCTCAAGGAGGAAGGCCCTCTGCTCCTCGGCAAGCTGCTCCCGCTCCGCCGCCAAAGACCGGAGAGTTTCTTGGTTTTGGCCCCGGAGCTCTTCCGTGCGCTTCTTAATGTCAGCTCCCGCCTTGGCGACAAGCGCTTCACGAGTTTCCAGCTTGGTTTGCCGGGCGCGGTAGAGGGACATCAGCTTCCGCAGCAGCCGCTCCTCCTCAAGCTTGCCGCTGATGCTGCTTGGTGCGTCGACAAGCGCCAGCCCGGCGGAGGCAAGCACTTCTCCGTCGAAGAACTCCCCCTCGACCGGCGCCCTGGAGCTTGATGCCCAGGGGAGATTAATGAAGATGTCGTCGCCGGCCTTTAAGTAGACGCCAGGCTGGGGCTCCTCGCAGCCTGGCGCCGAAGCAGCGGCGGAGGAGTCGGCGGCCGGTGCAGCGCCTGGAGCTCCTGCGGCCCCCGGGTCGTCAGTACGATCGCCAGACTCCCCGCATGTTTCCGCAGCGGCAGCCCTGGCGGCCTCTTCGCCGGTGGGCTCGTCAGCGCCGGCCGCTTCCTCGGCGGCAACGACATCGTCAGCCGCAACTTCAGTCTCCATCGGTCCAGCAGCAGATGGATCTGACAGCCGGAAAGGGGGAGAAGATTCAAACAAATATCCAAGAAAAAGAAAGAAGAAGAAGACAAGGGAAGTTTTGGAGCAAGGGGATTACCTGTGCCAGGCTCGCCGGTCGTGGTCTCCATTGCCGGGGGGCCGCTGGTGCCGTCCCTTGCCGGGGGCTCCTCCCTTGCCGGAGCCTCTTCCCTTGCCGAAGAGCTCTCCCTTGCCGGAGACCTCTCCCTTGCCGGAGGACTCTCCCTTGGCGCTTTGGGGGCGGCCTCCGGGCTCTCCTGGTGGGGCTGCTCTGCTCCTGCACAAGTCAGCAAACAGATATCAGCAAAGCAAAGCTCTTCATGCGCGCCCAATAGCGGGAAGTAAACAAGACACTTACGCTGGGGGCTGCTTTGAAGATCAGTCGTCGGGTCTGGCAGAATTGTCTCGGGCGCATCCCCTGCTGACGCGGTGGGCCTATCCTTGATGACAATTACCGGCGCCTTGGCCCTCTTTGCCGCTCTTTGGGCCAGAGTCCTGAAAAGGAACAGATACAGAGAAAAGCAAGTGAGATACAAGATGAGACAAAAACGTCAAGGATTGGTGGACTGCAAGTACAACAAGGAAAACTTACTCTTCTTCTTCTTCCTCGTCGGAGCTGAACGCGGAGAAGTCAAAGTCTGGTTCGCGTCCGCCGTGGGAAGGTGGAGGAGTGGGTTCCCTTGGCCGCGGGGCGGGAGCAGAAGCGGTGGTCCGGGAAGACCCTGCTCCAGTGGTCGCAACAGCGCGGGGCACTCCCGCGGCAACGGTGCTTGCCGCGGTGGAGCGTGTCGTGCGACGCGACGACTGTTGCCTCGCCTGCCGCCTCGCCACGTCCCCGACTTCGGGGAGACGCCTTCTTGGTGGAGATGGAGGCTCTGCTTGCGGCGTGCTGTCTGAAGACGAGGAGGAAGAGGAGTTGATATCCAACGAGCCGCTCGTCTCCTCGGCGGGCTCGCTCGGCTCAGCATCACGCCCGGCAAGATCTTTCGTGCCGGCAGTCTCCCCTTGCCCGGCAACCTCCTTCTTGCCGGCAAGCTCTTCTCGCTCAGCACGGTTTGCCGCCTCTGCTGCCGCCGCCTCCTCCAAAGTGAAACCGAACTCGCCTGCCGCTGCGGCTGCCGCTGCCTCCTCCAGCCTGGTGGCGATGCGCTTCAACTCCGCCTCGGTGGTGTCGCGAGTGAGGCCATCCTTCTCGTCGGGGCGGATCGGCACCTCCACCAAGTTGTCGAAGAACTGCTGCACGACGTCGTCTTCAAGCTCCTGCCAAGTTGGCACGATTCCATGCGTGTCGCACAGCGGCATCATCGCCCTGATGCGATCGAGCGCGGAGTTGTTGCACAACGGGACAATGCCCTGCGGCAACCTGAAGACCTCTGGGTGGTCAGGATCATACTTGAAGAGCTCCTGCAGCATTGCGTTGAGCTCCAAGACAGTGAAATTGTAATTGAGCCCCGGGCGCAGCCTCATGATATCTGCCGCGTTCTTAAACTCCCAGGCGGGCCTCCTCCGTTCCTGTAGGGGGGTGATGCGGTGGCGAAGGAAGTCTGCGCCAACGGCGCCCACAGTGAGTCCGGCAAGCCTGAGGCGCTGGATCATAGTGACGGCAATCCTCAGCCTGCTGTCTTCCGGGGCCACGTCACTCCAGTCGCTGCCGCGTGCTGCTGCTACTTGGCGCCGGGCGGTGAATGGCTGCGGGTTCTCCTCAACTATCCAACACCAATCTTCTCTCCACTCCTCCCACTTGCCGCGGAACTCTCCCTCCAAATACGAATCCTTCTTGCCGGACCTTGAGATCCAAGCAATCCCGCCGGATAGAGGCTCTCCTCTCTCTACTCGAGGCATGAAGAAATGGCGAAAGAGGGCTACGTTTGGGTGGACTCCAACGAAGTTTTCGCAAAGGTGTGCAAAAACCGCCATAGTGAGGACGACGTTGGGGGTGAAGTCAAGGAGGCAGAGACCATAGGTATTCATGATGTTGCAAAACAACTCCGAGAAAGGCGGGCGGAGCCCGCAGTAGAAGAACACGGCGAAAAAAGGGTAGCTGTGTGGAGCCATTTTGTGAGCAGAGGCCGGGAGTACCTTGGTGCTCGGATGTGCTCGCGTCTCCGTCGACTAGAAGAGGTAGTAGTACTCCCTCAACTCCTTCGCGTCAAGCTTGGGGGGGTGGGGGGGGGGGAAGATGGCCCGCTCCTTCCGCAGCGCTACAAGCCGCTGCGCCTCTGTCGTCTTCACGGCCCTCCCCTTGTCGGCTTTCGGAGGCATGGCGGAAGTGGTGGAGGACGTCGACGACGTTGGTGGTGCTGGTGGCAATGGGGGGAGCAGGGCGCTGCTCTCTTGCTGCTTTGGGAAGACGGAGGCAGGACGGAGGCTTCTGAGATTGGAGAGGAAAAGGGGCGAGTGGGCGCACTACCCCTGCTTCCCCTTGCTTATAAAGGGGGTGGTGGCGGACGTTCCGCCTTTCCTAATAAAGAAACCGCCCATGATTTCTCCCACGACACCGCGTTCGATGCATGCCGTGCGGAGGGCGCGGTGGATGCGGAGTGAGGTACGGCGTAACCTAGGCCGCGCGTGCCCGTGCCCTATTTTGGGCCTGGCCCAACAGCGCTCGGCACTGTGTATGGCCCAGGCCCGGGGGCTCCTCTCGGTGTACTAAAGTAGGGGTACCTTAGTATCCCGAACTTGTGCACGGGCAGTCGCAGCATCCCGCGGCAAGGCTTGCCGGGCGACCGCCAAGATCCTCCGTAGTTCCTTTGGAGCCATTCAAGAACAAAGTATCTAAGACCCCGGCAAGAGGAACTTGCCGGGAAGGAGACAAGACCCCGGCAAGAGGAGCTTGCCGGGAAGACCAACCAGGGCTCGGTGAGCGTCAAGCTCCCGGACGCGACAAGACAACAAACGCGGCAAGGCTCTTGCCGCGGCAAGCTTCCACTACATACCTACGCTCCAGCGCAACCACCAACGTGTCGCTCTGGGACCCTTCCGGGAGTACGTGGCGGAAAGCTGTGCAGCAAGAGGTACATGGTGGCAAGTGGCGCTGACAAGATTGCCATCGTGGCAAGCAATGGCGTCCCTAGCGGTCCCTTTCTGCACCGTCTAGGCGACACAGACAGGCATTTAATGCCTTTGTCCCCTGCCGTCAGGGTTAGGTATGATAACACTGTTGTAGGCGGCGGTGCCAACCGCAGTGCCTTTTCCATTTTTGCCCTTCTCTACGTTGCCACCTGTCGGTGACCCCTTTAGCGTATAAAAGGAGGGCCATATGCAACGTAGGGGGGTCGGACAATTCTTCTCACGCTCGGTCTGCTAGCTGCTGGTGTGTACTGTAGCAATCAACGCTCTCGAGCAAGAATCCAATACAATCACAAGCAGGAGTAGGGTTTTACGCATCCGTGCGGCCCGGACCTGGGTAAACTGATCGTGTCGCTCGTGCGCATCGCCTCGATCCGCTCTTTGTGCCTTCTCCGCCCCCTGCCGAACCGAACAGGGGCTTGGTCCGCCGATCCCCATAGGTGTCCGTGGGATCAGCACCCCCGACATCCGGGAACCTCTCGATTAGTGCATCACTTTTCGGATCTGTTTTCTGCGCGAAAACGAATCCGACCCGAGTTCATCTTTTTTATGAACAGGATTTCGGACATCCCTTTTGAAGGACTAACTGTAAGATCTTTTGAACATGGTCTTCAACATCATGCTGGTGTCAAACCAGTCCGGCAATATTACTCCACGGCTGCCGACCTGCGCTAGACACGGCGTCACTTTGTTGAGCCGAGCTCAACTTCTTCAGATCATCATCTCGGCAAGCCGAACAAGAGCCCGGCATGGCGAAGGATAAATCATCACCAACATCGCCGCCCCACGGATCATACGGAGCGGGCATACCGGCATCGCCGCAGGGTCGCTTCATCAAGCCGACATCGACCACGTCACGACCTGCATCGATAGGGCCGCACTATTGCTTCTTCAAGCTGGTTCCATCACGCCGACCTACTTCGACTAATCGGCTGACATCGAGGC
This sequence comes from Triticum monococcum, assembly GCA_034509565.1. Taxonomy (NCBI): domain Eukaryota; kingdom Viridiplantae; phylum Streptophyta; class Magnoliopsida; order Poales; family Poaceae; genus Triticum; species Triticum monococcum. Next base: position 603,583,245 of record CM067841.1, on the reverse strand, counting down.
TTCGACATCTCGGCTGGACCGGGGGCTTCATCATCTCTTCATCAACCTACTCCGGTAACGGGTGTGCGGATCGAGTCCCAATTTTGGGGATCACCTTCCTTCGGATTGCTACAACAAATAAACCAGGTGCTATTAATCCCAGTATTTTTTGCTTGTTTGGGTTCATTTTCCCAAGGAATTATTACTCTGGTTTGTCCATCATATGTACACAGGTCTATCAAATGGTGGCCGCATTAACGGCGATCGCATGGTGGTCCGGTCAGTCTCCGTACATAGTCCGGCGGATGCCGCATCCGGAACTCGGACCGACCTGTGAATTCAGGCTTTGCCACGCCCTTACCGCATCACGCCGACGCCCTGCATCGACATTGACTTCGGCGCCAGGCCATATTTCTTTTATTACTCACTTTGCATAAATTATTGATTATGCAACGATTTTATTATTATTATTATTACTATTATCTCCGGTTTGCACTATTTTATGTGGCACAGGAAAATGATCTAGCCGGACTATATCCTTTGGCGTCACCTCGGCTGGACGGGGGGCTTCATCAACACTTCATTACCCCATGCCGGGGACTTCGGCATCACTCTGCCGGCCTGCATTGTCCGTGCTATGTCACCACTTCGGAGTGCCGAGCTCTTTGCTCCGCCACCTCAGGACCGGCTTGGGGGATGGCACCTTGTCCCGCATCAAGCTCGGACCGCATCATCAATACCGAACACATTAACCAGCTAAGTTGCCTTCATGCTCAAAGTTTTAAATTTTTAACTTGTGTTCGGCTCGACCAAGCATTATATTTTTTTTGGAAAAAAGTTGCTTGTAAAATTTCCTTGTCCAAACTTTGTTTGTGACGCATAAATTCAAATACCCCGTTTACTTGGGGGCTTCCTTCATGAAGCTTTTCCTGTTGCATATGATTACACTTGTATGGCTTCGTTCCTTGTTCGTGTATTACGCCACAATATGCACCATATTGACTTAAGCGATTTGCAAGCTGGGTTGCCTCGCTCCTATGTTTACCCCTACGTTCCTGATTGTTCGGCTAGGGAGTAAAGGGAGCACCTCTGCGATTGTCATGATCGGGTCACCCGAGCCGGACCTCAGACTGGGTGAAGCCGAAAGCTAGCGCTCTTATAGTTATTCAATGATGGCCGGCACACAACCGAACTCATGAGTACAAAAAATCTATTGCACAAGTCTCATAATAACAATGAGCACCGAAGAAAGGTATCGGTGGGGGTACTATTTTCTTCGAAGATGCTTCTTACTCTTTGCAGTAATATAGCATAAGTTCCCTGAGCGTGCTTTGTCTGTTACAACCTTATGGCCTGATTGCCTGGTTATTGGAAACAACGTCGATATTCTCGACCGATGGAGTACATAACACTTTTCGGTCCTTAACCGAAGAGAGAGAGCCGACGGTCGGTTAAGACGCGTTTAAAGTTCGGTTGAACATAGATATGATATAAGTACTTCGGTACATGCAATCATTCTTCTACCCAAGTCACTTGGGGGCTCTTAAGTTTATTTTAGCCGTTTTATAATAAGTGTTCTTCTTCTCAGTCATTGCAAAGTTCTATTATTATTATTTATCACTCCTTTTTTTGACGCGTGTGTGCGGTCACTAGCCGGGGAGCCTAATTTCTCTCTCAAAGCCGCTAGAGTTTAGTTTGCTAAACTGGCCTAATGAGAAGTACTCCGCCCTCGGGATAGGAGGTTGAAGCCGTAGGCTGACCCGCTCGAAGTCTTGAGATAAGATGTGTGATGTTAAAGGACGACAAAAGCACTTCTTTTTTCTAAGACCAATTTTCGGATTGGCACCGAACACTTGATCTTGTTCGGACGTCATGTTTTTGCTGACGTTTCTGGGTTCTCCAAGCTTTTTGGCACTTTTAAACTATTTGTGCTTTTCCAGCATTAGTCTCGCAGTGCAACGCCGGACACCTTTAGGGATTCGTCAAAAACATTCTCAGATATTGCTATATATGCATCGGTTTCGAATTGTTTCTTCGGTCAATAGTTGGGTTGCCCGACTCCTGCACTTGCTTCCTACGTTCCGTTTTGTTCGGCTAGGCGTGCAAAGGGAGAACCACTGCGATTGTGCTTCCAGCTCACATGGTTAAGCACCTTAGTGGAGAAAGCCGAAAACTGACTGTCACAATAAGCGTAAACTGGTCAGCGATCCGATGACTATGACGGGCCATTCATAACATTGGCCGAAGTGTTTACGGCTTGACCTCAACTGTCGCCGAACACTACCAGGGGCTATTAACTGGCCTCCCAAACTAAATCCTCGATATTTTGCTCTTACATTCGAGCTGAGGTTTCATGATCATGCTTAGCATGACAACCCAAAGAAAGGAACCGATAGCGGGACTATTTTCTTTGGAATACATTTCTTCTGTTAAATAGTAATATAACATATCTCTCTGCGTACGTTTGTTTATAAAACCGTATGGCCAGACTGCCTTGTTTGTTGTAAATCTTTGCCCTCATAAAGGCTTTATAAAGTAGGACAAACACTCCTCGTCTACTGGCCGAGGAGGTGGAAGCCGATGGTCAGTCAACAAAGTTTTGTACAATGCGGATCCGAGCATTAATGACGTAAAGTACTTGGATACATAGAGTCATTACACATAATTTGTGATTTTACTATGGATATTGATCCTTAATTCGGCCACCCGTGCCTGCATTAAGGCTCGGGGGCTACTGGGCTTCAGGCTTATTATTTACAAATATTAAAGGGGTACATCGATCCCCTGATCTGGTGTTGCCACCCAACTAGTGTCTCGGGGGCTACTGCATTGCTTGACCAATGTAGAAAATTTTATGTGCAATATAGTTTCCAAGGAGATTTTGATCCTCAGGTTGGTCGGCCGCACCCAACCTGAGTCTTGAGGACTGAGCAGGCTGCTTTTGTGTCCCGAAGTATTCTGCCGAGCTAGGACTTGATCCTCAGGCCAATTTTGCAAATCAACCTGAGTCTCAGCGGCTACTGGGATCAGCGGTCTTATGTCATCCTTCATGTGCATCTCGGGTTTTAGACCGATACACACCTTGAGGGCTATCGGCTATATATCTCGGCAGAGAATAAATTGCACCAATAAAAAATATTGACAAAAAATCGGCCCATAGTCGGGGTGGTGCACCACCTCGGAAGCAGTCCGGCATAAAGCTCGGGCGCTAGTGGCTGGCTCCATAGAGGGCATTTCCGGCATTAAGCTTGGCTAAACTCCTTCAACTTTTTTGAAGCAAGGTGATATGACACCTCAGATATACAGTCCGGTGTTGGAGCTCAGATACATAGTCCGGCGTTGGAGCTCGGATACATTCCGGCGCTAGAGCTAGGAAGCGGCCCGGCGTTGGTGCTCGGCTGCAAAAGATACCTCGAATGCAGTCCGGCGTTGGAGCTCGGACGCAAGAGGACCCTGCCTCCTAGGAACAACTTCAAACCCGAGGTGTGGCATAAAAATAAACAAGGCATTGATAAAGTCCGGAAACTTAAAGGGGCTCCTCGGATACCCGACATGTAAACTCGTCAAATGCATTTCGGCGATCCTCAAGATCGAAGATAAAGAAGATTTGTTCAACCAGTTTTCAAGACCGGCAACCGAAGATGAAGAAAAGTTTGGAAGAATCGAGGAGCGTCCCTAACTTGAAGACCAGTTCAGGGGGCTACTGACGGTGTCTTGGACTAGGGGGTACTCACCACGTCGTCTCCCGATCTATTAGATTGGGCTGAGGACCCCCGTGGCCATATACTCATGGGCCAGTTCGGACGACTGCCGCATACAAGGAAGATTCCACAAGGCTTGGCGATCAAGACAAGGACTTCTCCCCACCGGTGTATTCGGCTAGGACTCTTGTTATTCTAGGCCTCCGGTGCATTATAGAAACCAAGGCCAGGCTAGTCGATAGAGGGACGATATATACAACAATCATACCATAGGCTAGCTTCTAGGGTTTAGCCTCCTTGATCTCGTGGTAGATCTACTCTTGTACTACCCATATCATCAATATTAATCAAGCAGGACGTAGGGTTTTACCTCCATCAAGAGGGCCCGAACCTGGGTAAAACATCATGTTCCCTGCCTCCTGTTACCATCTGGCCTAGACGCACAGTTCGGGACCCCCTACCCGAGATCCGTCAGTTTTGACACCGACACTCCTCATCGATGGAGGCGCCGTCAAGCACCTCCAGCAGATTGTCCGGCACCTCCGGTTGGATGGAGGATGCTGGCTCAGAAGGCTTACTCCTCTTGGAAGGAGTTCACCTACCGTGGTCCGGAACTGTTGTAGATTCCGGTGCGGTGTCCGGCTCAAAGCCGGACTTGGAGCCCTGGGGGGTCTTGTCCCCTTCACTCCTGGAGTCTGGGAGGTTGCCTAGCGGCTCCTCCGGGACCACCTCCTCCTGCCCCGGGGCTTCTCGCGACGCCACTTCGGCGTCGTCCGCAGTGCGGGGGGAGACAGCGGGCGGAACTGAGTTCACGTCTGATGAGTCGAGGGAGCCGCCCGACGATTCATCGACTTCGGCCCGGGGCGGACTGCATAATTACATTCGACATTAGGGAAAGCTGTGCAACAAAGGAACATCATGAGTTACTCCGATATCCGAACTTACGATTTCGCCGGACGCTTGGCCCTGTTTGGCCACTCCTCTTCACCCTCTTCGGCATCGGGGGCGTAGTCCGGCGGAGGGGTCTTCCTTTTCCTAGACCCCTCGGCCTCCCCCGTTGGGGCGGCCTTCCTTTTCTCTCCTCTCTCCGCTGGGGGGGGGGGAGAGTCTTCTTCTTCCTCCTCGTTTTCATGGGAGGAGGGCGTCTTGGACTCGTCAGATGACGAGTCCGACACTACCACGTTGCGGGCACTCTTTCGAGTCCCCGTGGTCTTCTTCTTCTTGGCCTTCTTCTCCGGCACCACATAAGGCGCCGGAGCCAGCAGCTTCACTAGTAGACCTGGAGCTGGGTCTTCGGGCAGCGGAGCCGGATAGTTAATCGGTCCGGATATCGCCCGCCAAGCCTGTCAAAGGTAAGGGAGTTTAGATCCCGCATAGAGTCAAACTATGAAAAAAGCTTAACATCCTGTAAAAGGTGTAGATGGCTTACCTCGCTAGCGTGACGCTGCAAGCTGTATCCACGGTCCTCGGAAGCGGATGCGGGAGCCTCGATGCCCTTAAATAGCATCTTCCAGGCGTCTTCGTACGTCGTGTCGAAGAGCCTGCTGAGGGTTTGATGCTGCACCGGGTCGAACTCCCACAGATTAAAATCCTGTTGTTGGCACGGGAGGATCCGGCGGACGAGCATAACCTGGATTACATTAACAAGCCGGACTTGCTTGTTCACCAGGGACTGGATGCATGTTTGCAATCCGGTCACCTCTTTTTCGTCACGCCACGACATGCCCGTCTCTTTCCAGGACACAAGCCGTGTGGGGGTCTGGATCGGAACTCGGGGGCTGCGGTCCATTTCGGATCGCGCGGCTCGGTGATGTAAAACCACCCGGATTGCCATCCCTTTAGTGTCTCCACAAAAGAGCCCTCGAACCATAGGACGTTGGCCATCTTGCCCGCCATGGCACCTCCGCACTCTGCCTGGCTGCCGTGCACCACCTTGGGCTTAACGTTGAAGGTCTTGAGCCAGAGGCTGAAATGAGGGCGGACGCGGAGAAAGGCCTCACACACGACGATAAACGCCGAGATGTTGAGGATGAAGTTCGGGGCCAGATCATGGAAATCCAGGCCGTAGTAGAACATGAGCCCCCGGACAAATGGGTGGAGTGGAAAACCCAGTCCGCGGAGGAAGTGGGGGAGAAATACTACCCTCTCATGGGGCCTTGGGGTGGGGAGACGCTGCCCCTTTTCGGGAAGCCGGTGCGCGATGTCCTTGGACAGGTATCCGGCCTTCCTTAGCTTCTTGACTTGGCCCTCTGTGGTGGAGGAGACCATCCACTTGCCTCCTGCTCCGGACATTGCTGGAGAAGGTTGAGGTGGGAAGTGCGGGCTTGGGCGCTGGAGCTCGAGTGTGCAGGAGATGGATAGGCAAAGGAGGAAGAATGCGTAGGTAAAAAGGGTGGATCCTTATCCCCTTATATGGGCGGATGCGGTTGTGCGTCCCCACCTGCCTAGTAAAACTCGCTTGCCTCCCAAGCGCCGTGATAAGTGGCGCGGTTGGGTTACCCATGTCCGTATTGATGAGAATCCCGTAAAGGGGGGGTACACGATCTCTGCTTTGACAAGACGTGCCAAGGAAACTGCCTCGCAAAACACGCTGAGGTGGAAAAGTAAAAATGATTCGAGTATAGGACTTGGCCGTAGTGTGATGACGCACTACGGAATACGTCAGCAGATTTGATTTGTGTTAATATTATTCTCTCTATGGCAATATGTGGAAGCTTATTTTGCAGAGCCGGACACTACTCTTGGTGTTTACAATCTTCTATGAAGGACTTGGAGGAGGAACCCGCCTTGCAATGCCGAAGACGATTTGCGTGCCAGACTCGTCGTCATTGAAGCCTGGTTCAGGGGCTACTGAGGGAGTCCTAGATTAGGGGGTGTTCGGGTAGCCGGACTATACCTTCTGCCGGACTCCAGGACTATGAAGATACAAGATTGAAGACTTCGTCCCGTGTCCGGATGGGACTTTCCTTGGCGTGGAAGGCAAGCTTGGCGATGCGGATATTCAAGATCTCCTACCATTGTAACTGACTCTATGTAACCATAACCCTATCCGGTGTCTATATAAACCGGAGGGTTGTAGTCCGTAGGCAATCAACTCTATAGATAACAATCATACCGTAGGCTAGCTTCTAGGGTTTAGCGTCCTTGATCTCGTGGTAGATCTACTCTTGTACTACCCATATCATCAATATTAATCAAGCAGGACGTAGGGTTTTACCTCCATCGAGAGGGCCCGAACCTGGGTAAAACATCGTGTTCCCTGCCTCCTGTTACCATCCGGCCTAGATGCACAGTTCGGGACCCCCTAGCCGAGATCCGCCGGTTTTGACACCGACACACATGCTCCTCGATGATCTCATCGGATGAACCACGATGTCGAGGACTTAATCAATCCCGTATTCAATTCCCTTTATCAATCGGTACCTTACATGCCTGAGACTCGATTGTCGGTATCCCAATACCTTGTTCAATCTCGTTACCGGCAAGCCACTTTACTCGTACCGTAATGCATGATCCCGTGATCAACCACTTGATCACATTGAGCTCATTATGATAATGCATTACCGAGTGGGCCCAGAGATACCTCTCCGTCATACGGAGTGACAAATCCCAGTCTCGATTCGTGCCAACCCAATAGACACTTTCGGAGACACCTGTAATGTACCTTTATAGTCACCCAGTTACGTTGTGACATTTGGCACACCCAAAGCACTCCTACGGTATCCGGGAAATGATACTTGACATTCAAAAAAGCTACAGCAAACGAACTACACGATCTTTGAGCTAAGCTTAGGATTGGGTCTTGTCCATCACATGACAATCCCCATGTCCATAGCCAGGAAACCATGACTATCTGTTAATCAACGAGCTAGTCAACTAAAGGCTCACTATGGACACATTGTGGTCTATGTATTCACACATGTATTACGATTTCCGGATAATACAATTATAGCATGAATAATAGACAATTATCATGAACAAGGAAATATAATAATCATTTTATTATTGCCTCTAGGGCATATTTCCAACACTTAATATACTTCCAAATTAACGTGCATTGCACGTACACACTGACTAGTGCTGCTAGTACGTGAAACTGGTGCCGTGACTTGTGAACGCGTCCAGATATGGTCAACGGCAACACCGCCCGCGAGTTCTTCCTGTTTGCCCGTGCGTCTAAACGCAGAAGGGGAGGAGAGAGAGAGCACACAAGGAACCCACCAGTAAGTGAAGGAGAATAGTACTAAAAATAATATTACATGTTATCCATTAATTAGGCTATGGTAATATAAAAACATTATGTGAACAAAGGGGGTACAACAAACATTGCTATTCTACGTATGTTGCCTATTGACGTGCGGCTTGAAGGCCTGGTCGCATATTCGATCCTCGTCCTTTATTTTTTAATTTGTATATGGGTCCAAATTTTTTTCATGACATGTGGGCCCCTCGGTGTGTAGTTTGTAGCACTTTAATTTGTGGGTCGAAATTTGTTCCATTCCAAGTGGACTATCGGTGTGTAGTTTTGTAGCCTATTTATAATAATTAAAGAGAACAACATAGTTTTTTCAGTAATACCATGGTGCGACGTTGAAGGCGAGAAAGGATGTGCGAGAGAGCGATGACCGAGCCAGAGGGAAATCAACTAGGGGAGTTGCGTGGGTTGCAACGGTGTTTGGAGTAGTTGTGGGCCGAATGCTACGAAAATATAATCTAAACCGACTGGAACAAATGCCTACACAAATTAATCCAAGGTTGGTGTGCCCCTCGCAATGTAAATAGCTCCGACTTTGCAAGGGATGGAGAGGTAGTAGCTTCAACGCGTGGAAAATACGGTGTGAGAAAGCGAGGTCAATCGAGAGACATATAGATAGAGAGACAAAGTGAGTGTGGTCCGACATTCATTGAACAAATATATATGCTCTGGAGAGATATTGTCCGATTGAGCTTTTTGGCAAGGGTGAGGGCTGTAAGATAGAGCTTGAGAGATGATCCAGTCACAGATGTTTAGATATATTTTGTGCGTGGGAGGAAGCAAGGTCAACCGATCACATAGGGTCGCCGTGCGATCGAAAGAGTGAGACGGTTGGAGAGAGTGGCCTAGATAGACGCTGTGCGTGAGAGAGTATACAATGTGAATAGGTCAAATTGGGCTCAAACATGGTGATATGTCGTTTTTGTCTGAGAAAGAGCGAGGTCAATCGAGACATACAGAGAGAGAGAGAGAGATTGCGTGAGCGTGGCCCACCATGAGGTCGAAAGAGTGGCGGCGGCTTGGATGGGCTAACCTAGACAGACAATCTGCGTGAGAGAGTATAGAGTGTGTCAATCGAGGCCCGAACAGGGAGATATATCATTTGTGTGTGAAAGAAAACGAGGTTAAACGAGACTCAGATAAAGAGAGCGAGATTGAGCGAGTGTGGCCCGCCGTGCGGAAGAAAGAGTGAGACAGTCTCGAGGGAGTGACCTAGATATACAACGTGCGTGCGTGCGCATGAGAGGTTGGGGGGGGGGGGCTAGATAGGCAATGCATGTATTTAGCACGAGAGGGTGAGAGGGAGAGGGGGGAGAGAGAGAGCTTTGCATGGGGTGCAATGGCGGGTGTGTGAGGTAAATACATTTGGTAACAGAGTGGAAAAAGGGGTTGTGTAGTTGAGAGACTTAGAGATCGAAACATGGAGAGAAAGAATGAACGTGTGTTGGAAACCGATAGCTTCCTAAAGTGGTTAGGAGAGGAAGATTGACCGATACAGGAAGTATGTACCATTTGTGCGGGGAGGGGGGGGGGGCTAAAAACAACATTTGAATGTACATAGTACGAGACTTAATATTGATGTTTCAATTGGGTGTACATTGTAAGATTTGAACCGAGGACCAGGCATACGGGTAATTATTTCGAATTCGTGCCATACTAAGTTTCGAAAAGTTGACATTGACTCAGTTTGTTGTGCTATTTTGTATGTCATATGTTTGAATCCATCCAAAAGTTTTCTCACTACCATGGTGTTCATCATATACATATGAATTTGTATTAAAAAGTAGCGTGGATATAGTGAAATGCGAAATCCACGTTAGAATTGGAGATCGCTACGTGACACACACTCTAATTCAAATATCTAACTACGTGACACACACTCTAATTCAAACAACTAATTATGTGACACGCACTGTAATCCATGTTAGCGTGGGTACCATTTCGATTTTTTTCAAATAACTCATTAATTAATTTATAGTACTCCCTCTGTTCACTTTTATAAGACCTTGAAGACATTTCAGACAATGTGCAAAACAGTTCATTTTAAGTTGTCTGAAACGACTTACAAAAGTGAACGGATGAAGCATCTCGTTTCGAATGACTAATTATTGCAAGGAAAACACGGGCATGGTAATACATACAGATTCGTTTGCAAATGAAAGAAGATTCATTTGCATTCTCAAATGTAGGCGCACCAGGCAGACCAGGGTCGTGTCGGGGTGGACGTGCTTCGGTGCCTTAAAGGTCACTGCCTTTGGGTCACTGACATGTGGGCCAACCACCTGTTGGGCCCACATGTCATGGACACAAAGGCAGGTGCCTTAAGGCACCGAAGCATAGTCCTGTCGGGGTGGTCATGTGTGTCGGACGGACGCGTAGAACCCAGCCACCCCCCAAAAGGACGACGACAATATAAGTTCGTGCTTCCACGTTTCAGATTGAAATATCCGGCGGCCCCAATTCCAGCCCTGCAAAATCTCTCTTCTCCACCATCCCCTTCCGTGCCCAGATTGCTCAAATCCCTAATTCGCCACCAACCCTTGAATCGCCCCTCCTCTCGTCTCTTTCCCCACCATTCCCCACCTCAGTGCCGGACAAAGATGACGAAGACGACGGTCACGCTTCACCACCGCACCGAAGCTACCTCATCTACGCCCTCGTCCACTGCACCGGATGGTCCACCGACAATGTCGGCCGCCGCAACCGACGTGCCTCACAAACACCGAGTTCCACCGCATTAGGTGCGCTTCACCGATGCCGTCTCCCAGCTCACCGGGGCAACTTCACCGAGCACATCGTCGCACCTCCGCCCCCGAGGCCGTTGGGGCTTCACCAACGGTCTCGTCCACCGCATCATAGCGCTCCGCTTCCACTCAAGATCTGCATCTGTGTGCGGCCAGCCAACGCCAGCACATCACCCTCAACGGCTCTGAAGTGACCCGCACTCTAGCTAGGCGAGCATGCCCAAACGCCGTCCCGAACTAGGTATCCACACATCACTCCCTTGTGCACTGTTCCGACGATGTTTGGATATCCTTTCACTGCTCTCTTAGCTTACACGTCTATGCAACTCTGACTTTAACTCTTATTTCTTCTGCAGATATCATCTGAAACAAGCAAATCCATTTTTTCGTGAAGCATGACGGCGCTACGGGATCTGGTACACATCCTGCACACCCGTATAACCTTGTAAGTATCTGTCCTCTGGTACAACATCAAGGTCGATTCCTCTTATTTGATCAACCATTTGTCGTGTCAAAAATGCAGAGGTGGATGCAAGGAGCACAGGGCCTGCACATCCAAGCAAGTGGTAACATGGACTTGTACATGGAACATCCCAAGCGCAAGCAGAGCTACAGTGAGCCTGTACAACGAGCTAGTGTAAGTCCCTGCATTTCATTTAATTCGTACTGGCATTCGTGTATGATTTGTCTGCAGTGGCTGATCCACGAATTCAAGTTACCAGGGGCGAACATTTAACTTAAAAATACGAAGGCACTTGCACACCGGAAATCAACATAACTTGAGAAATGTGAAGCTACATGCACTTTGAAAACCAGCTAATCATCCGAAGTCGATTAGATTATAAACACTAAATGATGCAAGAACCAAAAAACACAAAATGCAACATGGTGTACAAGGACTACAAACATGGTCTGTACCTGCTTGAATTATTCGTTCTCTGGCTGAAAATATCGAAGTGTAATTGCATGTATAACCAATGCGCAAACTGCATATCAATATATCTATCCTGCACAAGTATGCCAATAGTTTCAAACAACAGATTAGAAAAGTATTTATGCTATGTTGTCATGATACGGGGACTTTCTGGTAGATGGCCTAGACGTTTCCTCAAGCTATGAAAATGCACTATAATTTGCTTGTCATCAATGCCTGCAAATCTCTGTCTCTCTCAACATAGTAGATCATCATTAGACACTAACTCCTTCAATGAGCTTGCAAAATGCTTGCATTAGATCCCTCAGTAGACGCTATATATTCATCACCAGGAGCATGTAAAATGTTTGCATCAAATCCTTCATTAGCAGTCTGTTCATTAGACACTTCAGGCTCAAGAACAACATGAGCTTGTATGTTTGCACCGGAAACTTGATTAGATACATCAGGTTCAGTCAGTTCAGTATTGATTGGGGGAGTTATAAAATAAGTAGAAATTGGTTTTATTTTCTCATAGATTCCCTACATACAAGCAGTTTTACAACACCGTCAGGTTTAACTATTGGCCAGAAATTGAAGAGTTGAATTAGATATAATCAGGGATGTGATGTACCTTCTCGTTGCGCATGCTACTCTTGCAAGCCGCGACTGTCCGTTTGCGCAAGCTCGATGCCATGCCCGTGCTGCCACTGCTGCCTCCTACGCAGGCTACACCCAGGGTTGGATCTTCATCTTCTTGTCCTTCCGTTCGCTTGAAGCCCGGCGACCGCCCTCCAACGAGGGCGCGAGGAAGTGCTGTGTTGGTCTGTCCAGCGGCGGCTAGGTTAGGAGCGAACCAGACTGGAGGCTGGAGCGAATGAATTGGGATTTTTCCTGCTGTCGATCGATATGAGAGGCGCTCGTTCAGGCCGCGAGCCTACTATAGGGCCTGCCTTGCACTTATGTTATTGGCCCATCCAAATTGAAACATTTTTCTTCATTTTTTACATTGCCTGCTCGTGCGTTGGGACGAACAAAACTAGCGTGGGCCAACCTGGACGACTCAAACTAGGTGCACACTTTCCAGCCGCCTGAGGCGGCCGCCCATACCAGCCCCTATGGTGGCGTCGCCCCTTTTTGCGTGTATGATTGGATAGTGAAAAATATTCCAGTGACGCTTTTGATTTACCCACAGAATGATTGAATTGCTTGTTTCTATGAACTGAGTTCGCCAATAATGTGAAGGATGCCAGTCTTTTCATCCTATTGTAGATTGCTTAGATCTCGATATGCCAAAAGTAATCGCATGAAATATACACTAAAAGCCAGTGTGATGTGTTTGGCTACAACTAGTCTGACTATACGTCCTCATATAACATATCAAGGACACACCATCTTACCAGATTAACCATTCGACTTACCTATGCAGTGTGGGAAGAAAGAAGTATTGGGACTGCATATCCAAGCAATTGATGCCATGGACTCCTTCGTACATCCTTATAAGCGAAAAAGAAGTTGCAGTGTGCCTGTACAATGAACTAGCGTAAGTTCAGTTACCTGCTTCTCGGAATTTTAGTTAGCCACTTATTGCAAAATTGTTCAATTACGTTGCTTGGCTTAATTTAGTTTGCTACTGATTACATAATGGCATAGCCTGTTAATCATATTGTAGACTGCGCCTATCTATGTGTTTGATACTTACTGTTAAGAATTACATGTTTGCCTTAACTTAAATATCTACTTGTTTGTTTAACTGCTTTGCTGCTGCAACAGTGGGTTACAATGATGTTAATAACTACTTTTCAACATCCAATTGAAACTGTTTAATTCCTTGTTTGTTTAACTGGTTTGCTGTTATAACACCTAGTTGAGATGTTTTGCTAACTTCAACTTTTCTGAATCCAATAGGAACTTTAATGGCAAAACAGGTTAGCCCAAGATCAAAGAGCGAGGTCCCCATGGACGTTGTATCATCCCACAAAAGTGGCACTAGCCCAATCGTGCATTATGAATTGCCAACTGCTGATGCTCTAGAGGTTAAACTAGTGGTAGAAAGAGATTCTACTTCTGCACTTAGAGATGAAGTTGACATGTTGAGGAAGCAAACAAGACAATCACAAGCAGTACTCAAGACAACCATTAAATATTTTGTGGATTTCAAAACGAAGCAAGCTGAGACTGACCAGATTGTTAAGGTCCTGAAGGAAAAAAGGAAATTAAATTCCTACTTGGTAAATCATAGGTGAAATGTTCTTTCCATAGTTGAATAACCTTTGTGTTGTCTGTTCATGTAATCAATCAAACCATTTGTTTTAGAGATCATGTAATAATTGTTTTTTTGGTTTGTAATTTTATTTGAGCACAAGTCTGTATTAATTGATAAGACTCGGAGACATTTCATTTGGATTGCTGTGCCAGACCTACAAATATGCCAATCGGGCTGAATGTGCATTCAGCAATAGTAGTAGTATGGATGGACCATAAGTGACAGGCATCGGAAAGGGCCAAGATGCTGGCTAAAAAAAGGATGCTGTTGTAGCCAAAAAAAGTACAACGGCCTGGCTTATGTATGTTAGTTGATATTATTGATCCATGTACTCTATAAGTGTTTATATGTCTGTTACTTCTGTACATTCTTGGTTGATTGACTCGGTATTTGAATCTTCATACATTGCTTGTGTATATATCTAAATGGGAGTACACATTATGTTGTGTGTGACATTTGAGTTGGACATGAAGTGTTCCAAATATTCAAATTCACCTTAAACTGGATTCTAGTTTTTGAATTTGAGTATCGGCATTTGTAAACCATATTCATATATGACAGTGGAATACATCTTTGTCGTCCTTTTGAAGATATATAAAAACACATAGAATGATTTATAAAGATTCATATAGGAATACAAAATGGATTCGAATTTAGTTGTCAGGGTAAATGTGGATGCTTGTTGTCCCAAAATTTGAAAGAAGCAGCAAAATGTCCACTCCCACGTCGGCTGCCCGAAGCGAAGTGTTTGGGAGATGGAAATTACTGCCTACCCATTACACAGACAATCCATCGACCCGATTTCCACTGCTCTAAATAAGACGTGACACGGCCGCCTCTGAGCCCATTCCGACACGGTGGGCGTCAAACATGGGCGGCAAAACTCATTTCATTCAAGCTCGTCCGAAAGACCTCTATTTCTCCCTCCATTCCCCATTCAGACATGGTGGGCGGCAAAACAAACTCGACTCGGCCAAAATCGATGTAGGCAAATATTTTCAATAGGGGCAGGTTTGTAACTTCACTCAGACGTGACACAACCGCCCTACCTGTCAGCCCTGTTCATACACCGTGGGCGCCAACCATGGGCGCCAACCACCCTCACCTCGCCCGAAATCGCTCTGGGCAAATATTGGCGAGATGCGAGATTACCGTCCTATCCCCAACCGACGAGATGTCCAAATTTTAAATGGGGGCTAAGTTTGTAACTTTCCCATATTTTAGACAGGCGTGTCCCAAAAACATGGTTCCCCGTACCTGTCCCTCCATTTTCCCATTCATACACCATCCGCGCTAGAACACTCCATCCCCACACCAGCCTCCAGTCGCCACCCCATCCATCGCCGCCGTCCTCCACCACATCCATCGCCACCGTCCTCCACCATGCCAGAGCGCCTACCAAGACCGCGCCATCCACTGCTAGAGATGGACGTTTCTCATCCACGGCGATGGACCAATAGCCTTGCATCGCGTCCTCTCGCTTCATCGGCGCCGTCGTCCTCTTTGCCGGGGCCGCTCACACGACCTTCTCTTCCACCGCAATGGGACTTATCCCCCGATGCACCCGTCTACTGTCACAGATCTGCTTCAATGCCACCGACAGCCATCGCACCCCGATGCCTACACGGCGCCGCAAGAGAGGTGGTACTTCATATCTCCTCAACTTTTTGATCTCAACCAGAAAATAGATCTTAACTTGGTTACTCTACTTTCTTTTCATCTCTAAGAATTTAGTTCTTAGTTCGAAGCAAACAATGGATGATAAATATCATTTCTCCAGTTTGCAGCTTCAAATCTGCCATGGCACAGCCATAATACGATTTAATTGATCATGCTTAGGGTTTAGTTGATCATGTTGGTTCCGTGGTGGTTTCTTTAATAGAAATCGGAAGGGGAAACCCTCTTTTACTAAAAAAATATGCTTAGAGTTTCCCCCTTTTATGATCACTATACGATCAGAATACGTGCTTCGTGTCATAATAACACTGCTCCACCCATCAAGCTAAACAAGCTTAGGTGTCCAAATACGAATCTGATATTATTAAAATAGAGTTGTTTAATTGGTCAGCTAAATGTTCCTAAATTAGTTTCTAAAATGCATGTTCGCCGCTCGGGTGTGTATCTCTATAGGGTGCCCACGGTGGGCCGGCCCACCATGGGATTTTGGGTCGTCCCAGGCACCGATTCCCCTCTGTTCTGCTGCGCGATTCCGATCTCTACTCGCCCCCAGCCGCCTACCTCGCCGGCGACTTGCCATCCCCGGACGGCATGACTCTAGGTGGAGACGTCAGACTAACAGGAGGCCAGGAGCCGCTCGCCCAACAACGTCACCTCTGCCCGGGCGCGCCGCCGTGCCTACCTTCCCAGTCTGTTCAGGGATCAGGCATGCAGCACCCACCAAGCCAACCCGATTTATCCTGAGATACGTCCTCAACACTCAGCAACCACTCCTCATCACCCATTTTCTAATTAATTCATTACTCATTAGGCAGGACTGTCATTAGGGTTTGTTGTGTGCTCAGTGCTACCTACACTTAATGGTTCAGATGTATTTCGGTAATCTTTAGTACCTCGAAAGTTCACAGGGTTTTCAAAATTCCAGCCCTCGGAACAGAAACTAGTCATTTTGGATTGTTGGTCGTAGTGACATTGACCCAGATTACTACTGCAAGCCAGGTTTGTTGACAATTTTACTTGTCTTTCTTACTCATTCGATATAATATCCAATTATTCACGTTGATTAGTTGCAAACAATAAGTGCTAGACAAACTTCTTCATTCAAATTTTGGATGGTCTCTTACTGCAGTTACAATTCTGCATACTTGTCCTAGTAAGCTCACAAGTAAATGATTGATTCACTACATCTATGCTTGCCTTGTCATATTTGTTGTCAATATTCTTTTAGGGTGGATTACCCTGTTTCTAAATACTGGAACCGTAGACATGTGTGAATAGTATTTCTCTATGTGATCTCTTCCATCATGTGTGGGTAACGAACACTGCATTGTTGTCGGGGTAAATAGCCATGGGTAGCCCAGCCGGCTTCCCCTGGCCCCTCAGAAAAAATTATGAGCCCGTCCGGCTCATAAGAAGACTCAAGACCTGGGCCGCCTCCCCCCTAGCCGACTACCTTCTTAGGCGGCTTCGGGGCGGCCCGCCCTTTACCCTCATGAAGAAAGCTGTGGAGGGCCGGCTACGGCAAGGCCGGCTACGAGAGGCCGGCTACAGCAAGGCCGGCTACAGCCAGGCCGGCTCCCATAAAGCAGTCAACGCCGTACCCGTAATGTACGCGTCCACTCCGCGATGATGGAGCGGGGCGTGGCTACAGTGGAGCCTGCCACCCCCAAAACCCGGAGCACGCCTGGTACAGCGCGCCGTGCGGGCAGCCACGGCCCGCCCGGCGCGGCACTGTAGCCACGACGGCTCTGACGCCATCCACGACGGGCTGCCAGCATGGCCCCCGAGGCGGTGGGCCCCTTCGGGCAGAGAGATGCCGAAGGCGGCCGCACCTCCTCTCAAGCCGGCAAGATAGAGGGCCGGCTTCACATAGCCGGCCTGCCATCCTCCTCGAAGGAGACGCCCATTAAGGAGACAAGATGCGGCGGGGCTACAGTAATCGCCCGCCAAGGCGGCGTTACTGTAGCCACGCTTACCCCGACCAAGCCTGCGTCAACAACACGGAGCAACAGTAACCAGCTGCCGACCAGGCCCTGGCCGGTGGGGCCGGCCTGTCGACCCAGGAGCCGGCAGCCGGCGGGCCCCAGAAGCCGGCGGAGAAGCCGGCGAGCATAGTCACAGACAGCTGGGCCCAGTGCCCAGTCGGATTACCATTGTACCCCCGGGGGGTAGGCCTATATAAACCCCCCGGTGCACCCATGCAAAGGGTTGGACTCTCTTTCTAGACCTAGACACCATACAAGGAGAGGAAGCAGGCTGAGCCGAGCCCTTCTTCCTCCTTCCACCCGAAACAGCTCAAGGAGCATTGTAACTACTTGTACACTTAGTAACCATGCGGAGACCCCGCAGAGCAGCAGTAGGGGTATTATCTCCCCGGAGAGCCCTGAAGCTGGGTAAGATTCGCCGGCGTGCATGTCTTCGCCTCATCCCGTTTCCAGGCACCGGCGATGTTCTATTGGCCCCCGCAATGATAAGCCACCCGTTGGTATATGTCGCTCCTACCACCCGACATTTGGCGCCCACCGTGGGGCCAGGTGCACCGTCGTCCGGAGACCTGTTCTGGACGGGAACCCTTTTCCTTCCCCGCGAGCGTAGCCAGCCCGGCTCGCCCGATGGCGCTTGCCGCGAGGCGCTGCATGGCGTCACCAACATCTGCACGGCTAGCGGCCTCGCTGACCTCTTCGACAAGGCCCGCATCTCCGACGAGCTTGCCTCCGATGCGGGCACAGATCACCTGGCCAACCTCCTCGGCCAGCTCCACGTCTCCAGCAAGCCCGCTGCGGATTTGGAGTCGGTTGGCTCCACCGACCCGATGCCTGTCGACTCCGACACGGCATCCTACGATACCTTCCCCACCAACGTCACGGTCTACAATGACCCGCTCCCTCTGGCTGGCGATCGCGATTTTGACGCCCCTGAGGTGATGGTTATCGGCCTCGATGGCCCGACTGACGAGGGCGCCCGCGACGCCCCACACGCGGCTGCCCAAGACTTGTCCGCCTCCCTTCCGGCTGACGCCAGCAACGAAGTTCTGGAGGCACGCCGCCTCGCCCTCCTCGCGGAGGGCTGACGGCTAGCCTCCGTAAGACGCCTCACCGAGGCCTACCAGCGCGAAGCTGACCGCACCGCCTTCGGCACGCCGGCTCCGGCTGGCCCAAGCCGGGCCGGCGTTGTCAGGCAACGCGGTGCCGTCATCGCCGACACACTTGGAGTAGATCGCCCGGTCTACGCCACCCCGCTCGAGAACCTGCGCGCCGCCCAGGCGGCCGTAGACGAGCTGGACGGCTTGGAAGCTGAAGACCTCCCCCACATGACGCAGCGCATCCAGCAACTAATCGATGCGGCCGCACGATGGCACGAAGCCGACGCCTGCACGGGGAGCCCTCCCCCGCGCCGCGAACACGGCGCGACTTCCCGGTTGCCGACTACAAGCAACACCCGCGCGCGGTGCGAGAAAGAGCCGGCTTCCAGCCGAAGCCGGACCCAAGTCTCCATCGAGCGAGACGCGGACGGCCGCCCCCGAGCCATGGAATGGCGGGGCACCCCGCCTCCGCCTCGAGCTCGCGGAGAGAGATATCCCACCCCGCCTCCAGTGGCTCACCCGACTCTCAGCGGCCGGCTTGGTCGCCGCGAGGGAGTCGGCGAAAACGACGCCCGCCACCGGATCGACCACCTGGCCCGATCCCTGGCGCTAGAAGAAGAAGACGATGTCGGCCCGCCTTGCTTTGGCCCCCGCATCCGCGACGAGCCCTTCCCCAAAGGGTTCTCGCTCCCAAGAGACACACCCAAGTACAACGGCTCGGTGAAGCCGGAAGATTGGCTGACCGACTACTCCACAGCCGTCAGCATCGCCAATGGCAACCGGCGCGTTGCCGTAAAGTACGTGCCCCTCATGCTGCAAGGCACGGCACGGACTTGGCTTAACAGCCTCAAGCCCCTCAGCATCAACAGCTGGGTGGATTTTACGGAAGCCTTCGTTCGCAACTTCACCAGCACCTACAAGCAGGCTCCCAAGCCCAGACAGCTCTCCCTGTGCGTACAGGGCCCAACCGAGTCCACTCGCGACTACCTGACGCGTTGGGCCGAGCTCCGCAATTCCTGCGAAGGGGTGTACAAGGTACAAGCCATCGAATACTTCACCGCCGGGTGCCGAGAGGGCACCCTCCTCAAGCACAAGCTTCTCTGCGATGAGCCGACTACCCTCGACGAGCTCCTGAACATCGCCGACAAGTACGCCACCGCCGACTCCTCAATGAAGACCGAGCTCCGGGTGGACGCGTCCGGAAAGGTGCTCAATCCGGCGCCCCAAGCGCCGGCTGGAGACGGCGGCCGACGCCAACACCAGAACGATCAAAAGCGCAAGGGCCCTGCGCCGCCTCCCGCTAGCCGGCAGGTGGCCACGGTCGAAGATGCGCCGCCTAAAGGGCGGCCCGCGCCCAAGAAGCCCAAGGGCGGCCGGCCGGCTTGGCAGCCGGCCTTCTCCTACGAGCAAACCCTTGATGCCCCGTGCAAGTTCCACAGCGGCGCGAAGCCGTCCAACCACACGACCCACAAATGCAACTGGCTCGCCCGAATCTCCAAGGGCGAAGGGCTCACGCCGACTCCGCCTGCCGGCCCGCCACCGCCGGCTCCGCCGCCCAAGGCCGCCCGACCCGCGGTCGACGCCGTGCAGGACGAGTTCCCTGATGAGCAAGCATCTTATGTTGTCTTCACGAGCCAGCCCGAAGACCGGTGTAGCAAGCGCCGAGAGCAACAAGAAGTCAATGTGGCCGCCGCCAGCCAGCCGGCCACATGCACTGGTCAGAGAAACCCATCAGTTGGAGCTGGGCCGACCACCCAGAGGTGATGCCGTCCCCCGGCTCCTACGCATTGGTCCTGGAGGCCACCCTTGCAACGGATACGCGCGCCGCACGCTTCTCCCGCGTGCTGATCGACGGCGGAAGCAGCATCAACATCCTGTACCGCGACACCATGGAGAAGCTGGGTGTCAAGGCAAAGCAGCTTGCGCCGACTAAAACGGTGTTCCACGGCATCGTACCCAGTTTGTCCTGTGCCCCCATCGGCAAGATCAGGATCAATGTACTCTTTGGGGGCAAGGATCATTTCCGCCGGGAAGCAATCTGGTTCGAGGTGGTGGACCTGGAGAGCCCTTACCACGCCTTGCTTGGCCGACCCGCCTTGGCCAAGTTTATGGCGGTCCCCCACTACGCTTACCTCAAGATGAAGATACCAAGCTCCAAGGGTGTCATCACCATCTCCGGCGACTACAAGAAGTCTGCCGACTGCGCCGCGGCCAGCAGCCGGCTGGCCGAATCCCTCGTGATCGCTGCAGAGAAGAAGACGCTGGACAGGGTCGTGGCCCGGGCCAGCAAGCAACTAAACCAACCCGCCGACTCCAAGGAGTATGATGCCCAAGGATCTTTCCAGCCAGCCAAGGAGACCAAGAAGATACAGCTCGACCCCGAGCACCCCGAGAGGTTTGCCGTCATTGGGGCGAGCCTGGATAGCAAATAGGAAGGCGAGCTCGTCGATTTCCTCCGTGAGAATCGGGATATCTTTGCATGGTCCCCCAAGGACATGCCGGGTGTTCCGAAGGATTTCACCGAGCACAAATTGCACGTGCGGGAGGATGCTAAGCCAGTCAAGCAGCCCCTCCGCCGACTGTCAGAGGAGAAGAGAAGAATCGTAGGGGAGGAGATAGCCCAGCTTCTCGCAGTCGGCTTCATCATGGAAGTTTTCTTCCCTGAGTGGCTCGCGAACCCGGTCCTCGTGCTGAAAAAGAATAACAAGTGGTGCATGTGTATAGATTACACAAGCCTCAACAAAGCCTGCCCAAAAGATCCCTTCGCTCTGCCCAGGATTGATCAAGTGATAGACTCCACAGCCGGATGCGAGCTGTTGAGCTTTTTGGATGCCTACTCGGGATACCACCAGATAAAGCTGAACCCAGATGACCAACTGAAGACCGCCTTCATCACGCCGTTTGGAGCCTTCTGCTACCTGACTATGACGTTCGGCTTGAGGAATGCCGGCGCCACTTTTCAGCGTTGCATGCAGAAGTGCCTTCTCACGCAGCTCGGTAAGAACGCCCATGTCTACATGGATGATGTTGTGGTGAAGACGGAGAAGCGTGGCACTCTGCTGGAAGACTTGAAGGAGACGTTCGAGAACCTGCGCCGGTTCCGGATCAAGCTCAACCCGGGGAAATGCGTGTTCGGAGTGCCAGCCGGCCAGCTCCTAGGCTTCCTGGTCTCCGAACGCGGCATAGAGTGCAACCCTGTGAAGATCAAGGCCATCGAGAGGATGGCGGTCCCAACCAAGCTCAGAGAGATTCAGAAGTTCACCGGGTGCCTGGCCTCTCTGAACCGCTTCATCAACCGGCTTGGAGAAAAAGCTCTCCCTCTCTACCGCCTCATGAAGAAGAGCACTCACTTTGAGTGGAATGACCAGGCCGACCAAGCTTTCCACGAGCTGAAGAAGATGCTGTCCACGCCGCCTGTCTTGGTGGCACCGACTGAGAAGGAGCCCATGCTCCTATATATTGCCGCCACTAGCCGGGTGGTCAGCACCGTCATTGTGGTCGAACGCCCCGAAGAGGGCCGAGCCCAGCCGGTCCAGAGGCCGGTTTATTACCTGAGCGAGGTGATGTCCGCCTCGAAAAAAAATTACCCGCACTATCAGAAGATGTGCTATGGCGTGTACTTCACCGCCAAGAAGCTGAAGCCGTACTTTCAAGAGCATCCCATCACGGTCGTATGCACTGCCCCGCTGGCCGAGATCATAGGCAGCCGGGATGCATCCGGCCGGGTGGCTAAATGGGCCATCGAGCTGGCCCCCTACACGATCTTCTACCAACCCTGCACCTCCATCAAGACGCAAGCGCTGGCCGACTTCCTCGTCGACTGGGCCGAGACCCAGTACTTACCACCAGCGCCCGACTCCACCCATTGGCGCATGCACTTTGACGGATCAAAGATGCGCACCGGCTTGGGAGCCGGCGTTGTCCTTACCTCTCCAAAGGGCGACAAGCTCAGATACACGCTGCAGATCCACTTCGCCGCCTCCAACAACGTAGCCGAGTACGAAGCGCTCATACACGGGCTCCGGCTTGCCAAGGAACTTGGCATCCGCCGGATCCTGTGCTATGGCGACTCGGATTTGGTGGTGCAGCAATCTTCTGGCGACTGGGACGCCAAGGACGCAAACATGGCGAGCTGCCGCTTCCTAGTGCAGCAAATCAGCGGATACTTTGACGGGTGTGAATTCCTTCATGTACCGCGAGCCGACAACGAGCCAGCAGATGCTCTCGCCCGAATAGGCTCCACGCGGCAAGCAATACCAACCGGCGTCGCCCTGCAGCGCCTCCTCAAGCCATCAATCAAGCCGTCTCCGGAATCCGACTCCATCTTCGTGCCGCCTAACCCCGAGGAGGCTGGGTCCGGCTCGAAGAATCAAGCAGCCGGCCTGGGGACTTTGATATTCGGCTCGGGGACTGCAGTACCCGGCTCGGGGACTGCCGCACCCAGCTCGGGGACTGCGGTATCCGGCCTGGGGACTGCGGTAGCCGGCCCGGGGACTTCTTCAGCACAGCAACCGGCGGCCGACTCCAGCACTACATTACCCAGCCCGCCCACCCTAGTGGCTGTGGCCACATTGGTAGCAGAGGAAGTCGCCGCTCCATCATGGGCCCAAACCATCCGCAACTTTTTAGTGAACCAAGATCTGCCGGCTGACAAAAACGAAGCAAGACAAGTCCAGCGCCGGGCTGGAGCATACAGAATCGTCAACAGAGAGCTTGTCAAGCGCAGCGCCACCGGAGTCTTGCAGCGATGTGTCGAGCAGGAGAAAGGCATCGCGATCCTCAGGGATATACACCAAGGAGAGTGCGGCCACCACGCCGCATCAAGATCACTCGTCGCCAAAGCCTTCCGCCACGGTTTCTTCTGGCCGACTGCTTTGGACGACGCCAAAGAGCTAGTTAAACACTACAAAGGCTGCCAGCTTTTCAGCTCGCAGCAGCACATGCTGGCTTCGGCACTCAAGACCATTCCCATCACCTGGCCCTTTGCCGTCTGGGGATTGGATATGGTGGGCCCATTCAAGATGGCGCGCGGTAGCATGACACATTTGCTCGTCGCCGTCGACAAATTCACCAAGTGGATCGAGGCGAAGCCGATCAAGAAGCTGAATGGGCCGACTGCAGTGACTTTCATTGCACATATAACAACCCGGTACGGCGTACCGCACAACATCATCACAGACAACGGCACGAACTTTGCCAAAGGTGCCTTGGCACGGTTCTGCGCTGCGCAAGGTATCCGGCTGGACCTTGCGTCAGTCGCCCACCCGCAGTCAAACGGCCAAGTGGAGCGAGCAAATGGCCTCATTTTGTCCGGCATCAAGCCCCGACTGGTCGTACCTCTGGAGCGTTCAGCCGGCTGCTGGCTCGATGAGCTGCCGGCTGTCCTATGGAGTCTGCGTACTACTCCCAACAGATCAACCGGCTTCACTTCCTTCTTCCTTGTATATGGTGCCGAGGCAGTCATCCCAACAGATATCGAGTTCGACTCGCCTCGGGTAACCATGTACACGGAAGCGGAAGCCAAAGAAGCACGAGAAGACGGCGTCGACCTGCTGGAAGAGGCCCGGCTGTTAGCCCTCAGCCGGTCTGCCATCTACCAGCAGGGTTTGCGCCGCTACCACAGCCGGAGGGTCCGACCAAGATCCTTCCAGGAGGGCGACCTTGCGCTCCGGCTGATCCAGCGAACAGCCGGCCAGCACAAGCTCGCAGCCCCTTGGGAAGGCCCCTTCATCATCAACAGAGCCTTGGGCAATGATGCCTACTACCTCATCGAGGCGCAGAAGCCAAAGGCACGCAAGAGAGACGACTCCGGCAAGGAGTCGGAGCGACCATGGAACGCAAATCTCCTTCGGAAGTTTTACAGTTAAAATGCAGTATGTATTATGACCACTTTTGTATTAAGTACGAAATAGTAGGCTCCCCGAGAAAGACTCGGGGACTGCCATCCTTTATTTTATGAATGAAAGTTATCATGCCTATGATATCACTTATTCATTTATTTTGTCCGGTACCGGGTCCGACGAGTCGGCCCGGGGACTAGCCGACTAGAGTTATATTAGGAGCCCTACCCGCAGTCAGACAAGTAATGTGCCGACACCCAGGCTTGGCTCTTGCCAAAATCGCAGCTCGAAGAACCGACTGCCCGGCTGGCAAGAGTCACAAGCCGGAAAGGGCGCGCACATGAAAAACGGCTAGGGACTAAACAGGCTCATATATATAACAAAAGCCGGCTTGCTGCCTCCCGCCGACCGACTACCAGAGTAGCCGACCGGTCGGCTTACATTCAGTCTGCTTCAAATCCAAGAAAGCTCGACTACTTGCCTTCCCAAAAAGGGAAGGCGGCAAAGGAAAGAGCCTAAGGACAAAAATGTACACTTGAATGAAAGCCAACACATGCATATATTAATATTTACACAAAAGACCTCCAGAGAGGTCGACATCCAACATTGTTCGATACACCCCCAGTGGGTGGAATTGCGGAAACTTAAAATTGTTCGAAAAAGTAAAACAGGGACAAAAGGAACGGCCGATCAAGACGGCGGGGTCGTGGACGAGCCGGGCTGGGCGGTGGAAGCAGTCGTGCCGGCTGGAGGAGCGGCCGGCTGGCCAACCTCGGCTTGATCGTCGCCTCCGGCAGAGGGCGCGCTCCCGCGTGGCTCATTGCTGGAAGCACGGTCGGCTGGAGGGCAGTCGGCCATCTCACCAGTCGGCTCGGCATCTTCGCCGTCCTCCTCCTCGTCGTCCTCGCCCTCGTCGCTGGAGGCGATCTCCTCGGCCGAGTCCTTGCCGTCCGTCGGGTTCAGCCCGAACCATTCCTCCGGCTGGGCGGCGCCATCGTCGTTGAACTCCGGCGCGAAGACGCTGGTGTCGGTGCACTCGGCGATCGTCGAGGCGCGTTGCACGATCGCCGGCCGCACCTCCTCCAGCTCCGCGTCGGCTTCCGACCGCCAAGTCCGCAGCTGGTCCAGGCTTAGCCCTGGGTACCACGCGCGGACGAACTCCAGCGCACGCCCGGCTCTAAGACGGGCTGCGGACGCCTTCCAAGCCTCGAGGCGGCCGACTGCGACTTCGAGCCAGTCGGCCGTCCGGCTTGGGGTGCGGGGAATCGTCTGGCCGGGCCAGAGCGCGGCCAGCACCGTCGCCCCGGTATGTTGCAGCCGGCGGAGCAGCCGATGGGCCGGCTGCAGCCGCGCCTGGATGGCGATGAGCTGCTCCGACAGCGTCCGATTCGCATCCGGCGGAATCACAACTCCAGCCTGACGGCGCGCCTCGCGGTAAGCCTCGATGGCTTGGGCGGCGAGGACGGATTGGCCGGGAAAGTACTCTGCGCAAGACAGCAAACACAAGTCAAAACAAAACCGCAGGTGGCCGGCAGATGGAAGAAGGGCAAGAAAGACGGCCTACCATCGATGAGATCCTCGATCCGGCCGAAGCCTTCTTCCAGCGCCTGGCGCGTCTCGGCCCAGCTCGCCTCCCTGGCCTCGAACTCCGCCTTCAGGGCAGCCTCGCCGTCCTGCGCCTTTTGCAGGGCCGCCTTGTGGCTCTCCTCTTGGTCGGCCAGTTTCTTGGCCAGGCGGTCGCGCTCCTGAACCAAGTCAGCGTACTCGGCGTCCCTGGCACGAAGAGCGGCCTGCGCTTCGCCGAGCTCCCTCCGCGGCCGCCCGCTCCGACGGAGTCTCGGCCGCCGCGCTCGCTCGCCCCGTCGCCGTCCGGGCGGCCTCCCGCTCCGCCGCCTCCCGCTTTGCCGCCTCCCTCTCTCGACGCGCCTCACGAGCGTTGCGCTCCGTGGCTGCTGCAAGATCGGCACGGGGGTCCACGCGGCGGGACCCTGAGGATCCGGCACCCGGCCCGACCACGGAGCCGCCTGGGCCTCGCTCGAGGGAGAGCGGCACCCTGCTCAAGAAATCAGAGAAGAATTCAAGTAAAGGTAGACTTCAAAATAACAAGCACGTAAGCGGCTAGAAGGCTTACGCGGAAACCGATGGAGGCTTCTTCACCGCCTTCCGGAAGCGGGCCGCCTTCGCCGCCACCTCGTCACGCTTCATGGCCGCGGCGGAGGCCTTCGACTTCTTCAGCCGGCTTCCGAAGAGTGGGAGCGCAGCCCGGCGTTCCCCTTTCCCCCACCGGCAGCCGGCGCGGCGGACGAGCCCGCGCTGCGGCGGTCGGTTGCCGTCTGGTGGCGCGGGATTTCGTCGGTGTCGAAATCATCCGGCCAGTCGTCGAAACTGGCCGAGAGCCCCGTGCCTCCGGGCTCGGCAACGTCCCCCATGGCGGCGTCCTCCATGGCGACTGCGGCCAGGTCCGGGTCGTCGAGGTCATCCACCGTGCGGTTCGGGGCATACGCGCGTTCGACTCCTGCCGCCCCGGCTGGCGGCGGGAGGAGAGGGTTCTGAGAGAATGAAAAAAGAGAAGAGCCGCCTGGTCAGAAGCCGGCTGGCTCAAGCCGGCAGACGACAAGAAGAAAGGACTTACCACAGGCGGAGGATGGGCGCGGGAGTACGGCGCCTTGCCGAATTGCCAGTCGTCGGTGAGCTTCAAGTTGGCGATGTAGTTCACCATCAGAGCCACCTCGGCATGGGGCATCTCCCATGTGCTCAGCCGGCAAGGGTCGAACCGGCCGCTCATCTGGCACATCATGTGCGGCCGGCTTTGGAGGGGCAGAATCCGGCGCTCGACGAAGGCGGCTACCAGGTCGGCTGCGCGCAGTCCTTCCAACTGGATCATCACCCGAAGCCGGGCGATGGAGGCGGTCCCAGCCGGAGACAAGGACTTGGACCGGTAGCCCCAAGACGGCCGCCTCCCAGCTGGCGGGCCGGCTACGTAAGCCGGCAGATTGACGTAGTCGCCGTGCGGGGCGACCTTCTTGACATAGAAGTAGGATTTCTGCCAAAGTTTGACAGACTGGATCAGAGGGATGTGAGGGAAGGGGTTGTCGTCGCTTGCCCTCTTCATCGCGATGAAGGCGCCGCATGGAGCCGGCACGCCGGCGGAGACGGTGCCGAGCTTGTTCTGGAAGAGCTCCGCCCAGAGCTCCAGCGTCGGCAGCACCCCCAAGAAACCTTCGCAGAGGGAAACGAAGGCCGAGAGCTGCATCACCACGTTGGGCGTGACGTGATGCGGCTGGAGGTTGTGGAACTAGAGGAAGGACCGCATGAAGCTGCTCGCCGGGAAGCCGAAGCCACGCAAGAAGTGCGTGCGGAAGACGACGCGCTCGCCTTCCTCCGGCGCCGGCGAGACCTCCGTCGCGGGCGCCAGACGCACCTGCACGAGGTTGGCGGCGGGCAGGCGCCGGGTCTGGCGGAGGACTTAGATGTGGTCCTCGTGAACGTTGGATCCATCCCACGAGCTTGACAGCGCCAGAGACATGGCAGCGTGGGCGGGCTACGGCGCGAGACTGCGTCGGGCGCGAGGAAGAAGAAGGAGGAGAAGAGGAGCAGGAGGGACGGGGAGCGGGGGAACGAACGAGCCCTTGTCTCTCCACCTCCCCCCTACTTGTAGGCGCGTGCGCCAGAGCCGAGGAGGCGCGGCGTGGGGGATCATGGGGGATCGATCGTGCCCATCTCCCCCACGCCCGCGTTAATTACGCGCCTTGATGACACGAAGAAACGGCCGCGGGGAGGCGAGCAGTCCCCTCGGGCCACAGAAGATCTGCGCCCGGGCCGAGGCCAGGGAGTGGCGGGCCCGGGACTGCGGCGGCGTCCCGTCGCGCGCGTGCAACAGCACGACTTCTCCGCCACGTGGCTCGTTGAGGGGCCCGCGGCCAGCCCGCGGGTCAACCACGGTCACCTTAATAAACAAAAAAGTTCTCCGAAGTCGGCCTGCGACGGCGAGGTCGGCCCCTCTGGGTATGAAGCCGGCCAAGCTTCCCGTCCTTCCGTCCGTCGGGAAGCTCGCCCGGCTTCGGGGACTACTATCGGGGTAAATAGCCATGGGTAGCCCAGCCGGCTTCCCCTGGCCCCTCAGAAAAAATTATGAGCCCGTCCGGCTCATAAGAAGACTCAAGACCTGGGCCGCCTCCCCCCTAGCCGACTACCTTCTTAACCGGCTTCGGGGGTGGCCCACCCTTTACCCTCATGAAGAAAGCTGTGGAGGGCCGGCTACGGCAAGGCTGGCTACGAGAGGCCAGCTACAGCAAGGCCGGCTATAGCCAGGCCGGCTCCCATAAAGCAGTCAACGCCGTACCCGCAATATACGCGTCCACTCCGCGATGATGGAGCGGAGCGTGGCTACAGTGGAGCCTCCCACCCCCAAAACCCGGAGCACGCCTGGTACAGCGCGCCGTGCGGGCAGCCATGGCCCGCCCGGCGCGGCACTGTAGCCACGGCGGCTCTGACACCATCCACGACGGGCCGCCAGCGTGGCCCCCGAGGCGGTGGGCCCCTTCAGGCAGAGAGATGCCGAAGGCGGCCGCACCTCCTCTCAAGCCGGCAAGATAGAGGGCCGGCTTCACATAGCCGGCCTGCCACCCTCCTCGAAGGAGACGCCCATTAAGGAGACAAGATGCGGCGGGGCTACAGTAATCGCCCGCCAAGGCGGCGTTACTGTAGCCACGCTTACCCCGACCAAGCCTGCGTCAACAACACGGAGCAACAGTAACCAGCTGCCGACCAGGCCCTGGCCGGTGGGGCCGGCCTGTCGACCCAGGAGCCGGCAGCCGGCGGGCCCCAGAAGCCGGCGGAGAAGCCGGCGAGCATAGTCACAGACAGCTGGGCCCAGCGCCCAGTCGGATTACCATTGTACCCCCGGGGGGTAGGCCTATATAAACCCCCCGGTGCACCCATGCAAAGGGTTGGACTCTCTTTCTAGACCAAGACACCATACAAGGAGAGGAAGCAGGCTGAGCCGAGCCCTTCTTCCTCCTTCCACCCGAAACAGCTCAAGGAGCATTGTAGCTACTTGTTCACTTAGTAACCATGCGGAGACCCCGCAGAGCAGCAGTAGGGGTATTATCTCCCCAGAGAGCCCTGAAGCTGGGTAAGATTCGCCGGCATGCATGTCTTTGCCTCATCCCATTTCCAGGCACCGGCAATGTTCTATTGGCCCCCGCAATGATAAGCCACCCGTTGGCATATGTCGCTCCTACCACCCGACAATTGTATAGAAAGAAAGTGTCATTTCCAGCTTTTACATAGGTTTCGATCTTTTACATGGAATACAATCTCCCTACTTGCTTTGTTTCGCATACCAACACTCCACCCTTGAAGCTAAACATTACGCCACTCATAATTTCTTAGTTTGTTTGTTCAAATACAAATTTCATATGATTCTAATGTCCCTACTTCAGTTTTGAAATGTGTGCCTGCCTGTTATAGAGACATAAGGGGTTTGTATTTCTGTGTGTGGTCTGGTCAGCACGGTTGGGGAGGTGAACTTTGCATATGCAGGGGTTTATAGGGAGACACTCTCCGAGTTGAATCCGCAATGCATTCCATAGATAATCTGACTACTTTTATGTTTTCATGAATCTCAGATTCTGAACAACATCATAATGATTATGAGCTTGCACGCATGAAAAGAATAAAGCAGAACAATGCCTTGGCTGTCAAATTTCGCATTAAGGGACTGAAATCAAGTCTGGATGCAATGCAATGCAAACGCTCTCCACCTACAGATTCATGCTCAGAATATGATCCTAACAGTGATTCTGAGCTAGAGAGAAACCTAAGTCAATGTAGTGTTGGGGAACGTAGTAATTTCGAAAATTTTCATACGCACACGCAAGATCATGGTGATGCATAGCAACGAGGGGGAGAGTATTGTCTACGTACCAACGCAGACCGACTGCGGAAGCGATCTCACAACGTAGAGGAAGTAGTCGTACGTCTTCTTCCCGATCCGACCGATCCAAGCACCGTTACTCCGGCACCTCCGAGTTCTTAGCACACGTTCAGCTCGATGACGATCCTCGGGCTCCGATCTAGCAAAGCGTCGAGGAAGAGTTCTGTCAGCACAACGGCGTGGTGACGATCTTGATGTACTACCGACGCAGGGCTTCGCCTAAGCACTACAACGGTATGATCGAGGTGGAATTTGGTGGCAGGGGGCACCGCACACGGCTAAGGAATGATCTCAAGGATCAACTTGTGTGTCTTGGGGTGTCCCCTGCCCCCGTATATAAAGGTTGGAGGGAGGGGGGCTGGCCGGCCAAAGAGAGGGAGGCGCAGGAGGAGTCCTACTCCTACCGGGAGTAGGACTCCCCCCTCCAATCCTAGTCCAACTAGGAATCCTTTAAAGGGGAGAGAGAGAGAGGTGGCCGGCCCCTCTCCTAGTCCTAATAGGACTAGGGAGAGGGGGGGAGGCACAGCCCTATGTGGGCTGCCCTCTCACCTTTCCACTAAGGCCCATGTTGGCCCATTTGGCTCCCGGGGGGTTCCGGTAACCCTCCCGGTAATCCGGTAAAATCCCGATTTCACCCGGAACACTTCCGATGTCCAAACATAGGCTTCCAATATATCAATCTTTACGTCTCGACCATTTCGAGACTCCTCGTCATGTCCGTGATCTCATCCGGGACTCTGAACAAACTTCGGTACATCAAAATGCATAAACTCATAATAACTATCATCGTAACGTTAAGCGTGCGGACCCTACAGTTCGAGAACAATGTAGACATGACCGAGACACGTCTCCGGTCAATAACCAATAGCAGGACCTGGATGCCCATATTGGCTCCTACATATTCTACGAAGATCTTTATCGGTCAGACCGCATAACAACATACGTTGTTCCCTTTGTCATCGGTATGTTACTTGCCCGAGATTCGATCGTCGGTATCCAATACCTAGTTCAATCTCGTTACTGGCAAGTCTCTTTTCTCGTTCCGTAATACATCATCTCATAACTAACATCTTAGTTATTATGCTTGCAAGGCTTATGTGATGTATATTACCGAGAGGGCCCAGAGATACCTCTCCGACAATCGGAGTGACAAACCCTAATCTCGAAATACGCCAACCCAACATCTACCATTGGAGACACCTGTAGTACTCCTTTATAATCACCCAGTTACGTTGTGAGGTTTGGTAGTACCCAAAGTGTTCCTCCGGTAAACGGGAGTTGCATAATCTCATAGTTATAGGAACATGTATAAGTCATGAAGAAAGCAATAGCAACATACTAAACGATCGGGTGCTAAGCTAATGGAATGGGTCATGTCAATCAGATCATTCAACTAATGATGTGACCTTGTTAATCAAATAACAACTCTTTGTTCATGGTTAGGAAACATAACCATCTTTGATTAACGAGCTAGTCAAGTAGAGGCATACTAGTGACACTCTGTTTGTCTATGTATTCACACATGTATTATGTTTCCGGTTAATACAATTCTAGCATGAATAATAAACATTTATCATGATATAAGGAAATAAATAATAACTTTATTATTGCCTCTAGGGCATATTTCCTTCAGTCTCCCACTTGCACTAGAATCAATAATCTATTTCACATCGCCATGTGATTTAGCAGCAATAGTTCACATCACCATGTGATTAACACCCATAGTTCACATCATCATGTGACCAACACTCAAAGGGTTTACTAGAGTCAGTAATCTAGTTCACATCTCTATGTGATTAACACCCCAAGAGTACTAAGGCGTGATCATGTTTTTCTTGTGAGATAATTTTAGTCAACAGGTCTGTCATATTCAGATCCGTAAGTATTTTGCAAAATCCTTTGTCTATAATGCTCTGCAAGGAGCTACTCTAGCTAATTGCTCCCACTTTCAATATGTATCCAGATTGAGACTTTAGATTCATCTGGATCAGTGTCAAAAACTTGCATCGACGTAACCCTTTACGACGAACCTTTTTGTCACGTCCATAATCGAGAAACACATCCTTATTTCACTAAGGATAATTCTGACCGCTGTCTAGTGATCTACTCCTAGATCACTATTGTACTCCCTTGCCAAATCAGTGCAGGGTATACAATAGATCTGGTACACAGCATGGCATACTTTATAGAACCTATAAATGAGGCATAGGGAATGACTTTCATTCTCTTTCTATCTTCTGCCGTGGTCGGGCTTTGAGTCTTTACTCAACTTCACACCTTGTAACACAGGCAAGAAACTTTTTCTTTGACTGTTCCGTTTTGAACTACTTCAAAATCTTGTCAAGGTATGTACTTATTGAAAAACTTATCAAGCGTCTTGATCAAACTCTTTTCAAACACTCCTTTTATGCTTTACAGAATAATTCTACATTATTTACGATCAACAATATGTCATTCACATATACTTATCAGAAATGTTATAGTGCTCCCACTCACTTTCTCATAAATACAGGCTTCACCGCAAGTCTGTATAAAACTATATGCTTTGATCAACTTATCAAAAGCGTATATTCCAACTCCGAGATGCTTGCACCAGTCCACAGATGGATCGCTGGAGCTTGGACATTTTGTTAGCACCTTTCGGATTGACAAAACCTTCTAGTTGCATCACATACAACTCTTCTTTAATAAATCCATTAAGGAATGCAGTTTTGTTTATCCATTTGCCAGATTTCATAAAATGCGGCAATTTCTAACATGATTCGGGCAGACTTAAGCATAGACATGAGTGAGAAAAACTCATCGTAGTCAACACCTTGAACTTGTCGAAAACCTTTTTCGACAATTCTAGCTTTGTAGATAGTAACACTATTATCAACGTCCGTCTTCCTATTGAAGATCCATTTATTTTCTATGGTTTGCCGATCATCGGGCAAATCCATCAAAGTCCATACTTTGTTCTCATACATGGATCATATCTCAGATTTTATGGCCTCAAACCATTTCGCGGAATCTGGGCTCATCATCGCTTCCTCATAGTTCGTAGGTTCATCATGATCTAGTAGCATGACTTCCAGAAAAGGATTACCGTACCACTCTGGCGCGGATCTTACTCTGGTTGATCTACGAGGTTCAGTAGTATCTTGTTCTGAAGTTTCATGATCATCATCATTAGCTTCCTCACTAACTGGTGTAGGTGTCACAGAAACAGTTTTCTGTGATGTACTACTTTCCAATAAGGGAGCAGGTACAGTTACCTCGTCAAGTTCTACTTTCCTCCCACTCACTTCTTTCGAGAGAAACTCCTTCTCCAGAAAGTTTCCGAATTTTAGCAACAAAAGTCTTGCCTTCGGATCTGTGATAGAAGGTGTATCCAATAGTTTCCTTTGGATATCCTATGAAGACGCACTTCTCCGATTTGAGTTTGAGCTTATCAGGATGAAACCTTTTTCATATAAGCATCGCAACCCCAAACTTTAAGAAACGACAGCTTAGGTTTCTTGCCAAACCATAGTTCACACGGTGTCGTCTCAACGGATTTAGATGGTGCCCTATTTAACGTGAATGCAGCTGTCTCTAATGCATAACCCCAAAACGATAGTGGTAAATCGGTAAGAAACATCATAGATTGCACTATATCCAATAAAGTACGGTTATGACGTTAGGACACACCATTATGCTGTGGTGTTCCATGTGGCATGATTTTGTGAAACTATTTCACATTGTTTTAATTGAAGACCAAACTCGTAACTCAAATATTTTTCCTCTGCGATCATATCGTAGAAACTTTTATTTTCTTGTCACGTTGATTTTCCACTTCACTCTGAAATTCTTTGAACTTTTCAAATGTTTCAGACTTATGTTTCATCAAGTAGATATACTCATATCTGCTCAAATCATCTGTGAAGATCAGAAAATAATGATACCTGTCGCGAGCCTCAATATTCATCGGACCACATACATCAGTATGTATGATTTCCAACAAATCTGTTGCTCGCTCCATTGTTCCGAAGAACGGAGTTTTAGTCATCTTGCCCAAAAGGCATGGTTCGCAAGTATCAAGTGATTCATAATCAAGTGATTTCGAAAGCCCATCAGCATGGAGTTTCTTCATGCTCTTTATACCAATATGACCTAAACGGCAGTGCCACAAATAAGTTGCACTATCATTATTAACTTTGCATCTTTTGGTTTCAATATTATGAATATGTGTATCACTACGATCGAGATCCAACGAACTTGTTTCATTGGGTGTATGACCATCGAAGGTTTTATTCATGTAAACAGAACAACAATTATTCTCTGACTTTAATGAATAACCGTATTGCAATAAACATGATCAAATCATATTCATGCTCAACTCAAAAACCAAATAACACTTATTTAAGTTCAATACTAATCCCGAAAGTATAGTGGAGTGTGCGATGATGATCATATCAATCTTGGAACTACTTCCAACACACATCGTCACTTCACCCTTAACTAGTCTCTGTTTATTCTGCAACTCCCGTTTCGAGTTACTAATCTTAGCAACTGAACTAGTATCAAATACTGAGGGTTTGCTATAAACACTAGTAAAGTACACATCAATAACATGTATATCAAATATACTTATGTTCACTTTGCCATCCTTCTTATCCGCCAATCACTTGGGGTAGTTCCGCTTCCAGTGACCAGTCCCTTTGCAGTAGAAGCACTTTGTCTCAGGCTTAGGATCAGATTTGGGCTTCTTCACTTGAGCAGCAACTTGCTTGCCGTTCTTCTTGAAGTTCCCCTTCTTCCCTTTGCCCTTTTTCTTGAAACTAGTGGTCTTGTCAACCATCAACACTTGATGTTTTTCTTTGATTTCTACCTTCGTTGATTTCAGCATCACGAAGAGCTTGGGAGTTGTCTCCGTTATTCCTTGCATATTATAGTTCATCACGAAGTTCTACTAACTTAGTGATGGTGACTAGAGAATTCTGTCAATCACTATCTTATCTGGAAGATTAACTCCCACTTGATTCAAGCGATTGTAGTACCCAGACAATCTGAGCACATGCTCACTAGTTGAGCGATTCTCCTCCATCTTTTAGCTATAGAACTTGTTGGAGACTTCATATCTCTCAACTCGGGTATTTGCTTGAAATATTAACTTCAACTCCTGGAACATCTCATATGGTCCATGACGTTCAAAACGTCTTTGAAGTCCCGATTCTAAGCCATTAAGCATGGTGCACTAAACTATCAAGTAGTCATCATTTTGAGCCAGCCAAACGTTCATAACGTCTGCATCTGCTCCTGCAATAGGTCTGTCACCTAGCGGTGCATCAAGGACATAATTCTTCTGTGCAGCAATGAGGATAAACCTCAGATCATGGATCCAATCCGCATCATTGCTACTAACATCTTTCAATATAATTTTCTCTAGGAACATATCAAAAATAAACACAGGGAAGCAACAACGCGAGCTATTGATCTACAACATAATTTGCAAAATACTACCAGGACTAAGTTCATGATAAATTTAAGTTCAATTTAATCATATTACTTAAGAACTCCCACTTAGATAGACATTCCTCTAATCCTCTAAGTGATCACGTGATCCAAATCAACTAAACCATAACCGATCATCACGTGAGATGGAGTAGTTTTCAATGGTGAACATCGTTATGTTGATCATATCTACTATATGATTCACGCTCGACCTTTCGGTCTCCGTGTTCCGAGGCCATATCTGCATATGCTAGGCTCGTCAAGTTTAACCTAAGTATTCTGCGTGTGCAAAACTGGCTTGCACCCGTTGTAGATGGACGTAGAGCTTATCACACCCGATCATCACGTGGTGTCTGGGCACGACGAACTTTGGCAACGGTGCATACTCAGGGAGAACACTTCTTGATAATTTAGTGAGAGATCATCTTATAATGCTACCGTCAATCAAAGCAAGATAAGATGCATAAAAGGATAAACATCACATGCAATCAATATAAGTGATATGATATGGCCATCATCATCTTGTGCTTGTGATCTCCATCTCCGAAGCACCGTCATGATCACCATCGTCACCGGCGCGACACCTTGATCTCCATTGTAGCATCGTTGTCGTCTCGCCAATCTTATGCTTCCATGACTATCACTACCGCTTAGCAATAAAGTAAAGCATTACATCGCGATTGCATTGCATACAATAAAGCGACAACCATATGGCTCCTGCCAGTTGCCGATAACTTGGTTACAAAACATGATCATCTCATACAATAAAATCAGCATCATGCCTTGACCATATCACATCACAACATGCCCTGCAAAAACAAGTTAGACGTCCTCTACTTTGTTGTTGCAAGTTTTACGTGGCTGCTACGGGCTTAAGTAAGAACTCATCTCACCTACGCATCAAAACCACAACGATAGTTCGTCAAATAGACTCCGTTTTAACCTTCTCAAGGACCGGGCATAGTCACACTCGGTTCAACTAAAGTTGGAGAGACAGTCTTCCGCAAGCCATCTATGTGCAAAGCACGTCGAGGGAACCGGTCTCGCGTAAGAGTACGCGTAAGGTTGGTCCGGATCGTCTCACCCAACAATACCGCCGAACCAAAGTATGACATGCTGGTAGGCAGTATGACTTGTATCGCCCACAACTCACTTATGTTCTACTCGTGCAAATAACGTCAAACCATAAAACCTAGGCTCGGATGCCACTATTGGGGAACGTAGTAATTTCGAAAATTTTCCTACGCACACGCAAGATCATGGTGATGCATAGCAACGAGGGGGAGAGTATTGTCTACGTACCAACGCAGACCGACTGCGGAAGCGATCTCACAACGTAGAGGAAGTAGTCGTACGTCTTCTTCCCGATCCGACCGATCCAAGCACCGTTACTCCGGCACCTCCGAGTTCTTAGCACACGTTCAGCTCGATGACGATCCTCGGGCTCCGATCCAGCAAAGCGTCGAGGAAGAGTTCCGTCAACACAACGGCGTGGTGACGATCTTGATGTACTACCGACGCAGGGCTTCGCCTAAGCACTACAACGGTATGATCGAGGTGGAATTTGGTGGCAGGGGGCACCGCACACGGCTAAGGAACGATCTCAAGGATCAACTTGTGTGTCTTGGGGTGTCCCCTGCCCCCGTATATAAAGGTTGGAGGGAGGGGGGCTGGCCGGCCAAAGAGAGGGAGGCGCAGGAGGAGTCCTACTCCTACCGGGAGTAGGACTCCCCCCTCCAATCCTAGTCCAACTAGGAATCCTTTAAAGGGGAGAGAGAGAGAGGTGGCCGGCCCCTGTCCTAGTCCTAATAGGACTAGGGAGAGGGGGGGAGGCGCAGCCCTATGTGGGCTGCCCTCTCACCTTTCCACTAAGGCCCATGTTGGCCCATTTGGCTCCCGGGGGGTTCCGGTAACCCTCCCGGTAATCCGGTAAAATCCCGATTTCACCCGGAACACTTCCGATGTCCAAACATAGGCTTCCAATATATCAATCTTTACGTCTCGACCATTTCGAGACTCCTCGTCATGTCCGTGATCTCATCCGGGACTCCGAACAACCTTCGGTACATCAAAATGCATAAACTCATAATAACTGTCATCGTAACGTTAAGCGTGCGGACCCTACGGTTCGAGAACAATGTAGACATGACCGAGACACGTCTCCGGTCAATAACCAATAGCGGCACCTGGATGCCCATATTGGCTCCTACATATTCTACGAAGATCTTTATCGGTCAGACCGCATAACAACATACGTTGTTCCCTTTGTCATCGGTATGTTACTTGCCCGAGATTCGATCGTCGGTATCCAATACCTAGTTCAATCTCGTTACTGGCAAGTCTCTTTTCTCGTTCCGTAATACATCATCTCATAACTAACATCTTAGTTATTATGCTTGCAAGGCTTATGTGATGTATATTACCGAGAGGGCTCAGAGATACCTCTCCGACAATCGGAGTGACAAACCCTAATCTCGAAATACGCCAACCCAACATCTACCATTGGAGACACCTGTAGTACTCCTTTATAATCACCCAGTTACGTTGTGAGGTTTGGTAGTACCCAAAGTGTTCCTCCGGTAAATGGGAGTTGCATAATCTCATAGTTATAGGAACATGTATAAGTCATGAAGAAAGCAATAGCAACATACTAAACGATCGGGTGCTAAGCTAATGGAATGGGTCATGTCAATCAGATCATTCAACTAATGATGTGACCTTGTTAATCAAATAACAACTCTTTGTTCATGGTTAGGAAACATAACCATCTTTGATTAACGAGCTAGTCAAGTAGAGGCATACTAGTGACACTCTGTTTGTCTATGTATTCACACATGTATTATGTTTCCGGTTAATACAATTCTAGCATGAATAATAAACATTTATCATGATATAAGGAAATAAATAATAACTTTATTATTGCCTCTAGGGCATATTTCCTTCATGTAGCTCCCTAGTGGAGGAGTCATAGGAAGATGCCCTATCTTATTCACCCATTAAGGTACTTTCTCTAACTTTCCAAGGTTACATTGCTCGCACATATCTTGCAACTGATGCTTTGCATTGCTTCTACTTTGTTGAACTGCCATTAGCTTAGTTTACACATCGTGTATGTGAATACGCCCTGCCTATCCATTTTCAGTACATATTCCATCTGTCATCATACCATATTTATCCATTCAAATGTTGTTCTTGTGTATCAGACGTTCAAAAGGAAGAGGGCGATTGCTGATCGTGGAGGAGCAGAAGCAAAGTATTTGGAAAAGGTAGTGGCACCTGATAAATTAAATAGCCCATTAGGTGTAGTTGCAATATCACCTGACCCACAAAATACCCCAACTCTAGCAGACTCTAGCCCTACTACACTGGTCATTTCTGATGCCCCAACTCAGCAGACCCCAAGTGCAGCAAACAGTATGATTATGCCAGTTGACATAGCACCAGCTGTACGACGCAAAACCCCCATTCCAGCAAAGAGTACACCACATCCAGTTGCCAAATCCCTTTTCGAACCAGAGAGAGCGCCAATTGCAGCAAATAGGACCCCTGTTCAATTTCTTCCCAATTTAGAAGACGAATCTTATGTTGTTGTCAGGAACTTTGTGCGCATCTTTCCTTCATGGAAAGATTATACCGCAGACACAGAACAATTTCTAGTCTTCCTCTACAACTTACGTGTAAGTAATGTACTAATTTTATTCATGGTCATTACTGCATATGTTTCTGCTGACAGAAGACACAAGATTTCATTCTTTTAAATAGGCAAGGAGCAAACTGGATTGTGATGACGAGCAAGGGTTGGTTGCACTTTTCAAGCACTCGTTGATGAAGTATCATTCCTACCTGAGGCAAACGCACTTCGATGGCAAGCCTCCGAACGAAATTTTTGTAAAGTCTCCGGTGCTACATTTATCCGACGGTGACTGGAATAATCTTGTTACACATTGGTCTCGGATGCAGCGTAAGGTACTGTCTATGATATCACATCACAATTTGAACTACATTTCTACATTTGCCTTAATGTCTCATTTGTACAAAAACTGTTAGCAGAAGAACATTCGTTCTCAAGGGACCACAGAATCTCGCAACTATACTGCACACTGCATTGCTCTTGTGAGTACCTCTTGCCCTGCATGACCATACTTACTTTCATCGTTGTTTGATTATGTAGCATCACTGCACATGTTAGCCTCGTAATCATCCATTTGGTGGACATTATAAGATCCGTATGGACTCTTACATAAATTTAGAATCAACCCAATGCTTTTGAGGAGGTTTAGCTCTGCAGTCCTCTTGTAAGGACTGAACGTGGTCTATCACTATACTTACATTAATAGCTACTCCCTCCGTCCCATAATATAAGAACGTTTTGTACAGTACACCGGTGTTCAAAACACTCTTGTATTGTGGGAAGAGGGATTGGCTCATTTTGTAGCATTCTGCATCTTATCTCCCTCGCCCACCATTTACTAAACAAGATCAGATCTATATTTAATCTTACCAACAAGTAGAATACACTGACAATGCTAGTGCAGAAGTGTAGCCCATTGCTCTTGTTAGTACATTTTGTCCTGTAACGCTTGTACTTCCAGGGATTGGTAGTTGATTATGCAGCATCAATCTGCATCTTCTCTTCATTATCCTATATCCCTTCCAGTATTATCATATCTATAATTACTCTCTACAAAATGTAGAGTACATGCAATGCTTATGAAGAAGATTCTGTGCTGAAATTCTTGAGTTATCCTTCCCTTGACATGGAGAAGGGCATTATAAAGCTAGTGTTAACTGTTAATGTAAGTCAGTCCTTCTAAATCCTTTATCCTCAACTGCTGTTTAATTTGCTCATACTCCCTATTGTTTACTGCTGTTTAGTTTGCTGTTTCTACCAAAATGCATGTTCGTAAGAACCGTAAGTTCTAAGTTTTACTTGTAAAACCAAATTTCTTATTCATACCATGCACATTACTTAATACTCCCTATATGCATGCTTGTTTTTGTGGATCTATAATCCAGTGTGTGGTGAAGCAGCCCATGTTTGCACCTTGTCATCTCCTGTTTTATCTTACTGATGTGGCTGATGATATGAACAACATGCCATGCACATTATCCAAAATAGATACAATGATTTTCTTTGCCCTTCATCTATGATTGTTATGTTGACATGGTAATCCAGTAGTGTGGTGAAGCTCCCCGCATTATGAACAATGCCAAATTATGCTATTGATATTTTGAACTTACTCTTTATTTTCTAATTTTAAATTGGATAGAATTGACAGAACAGTTATCATCTTTGTTTATACACGTGCAAAACATGTCATCTCTCTGCTTTGTTTTAGGGTGATATGCCTGATGGCATGCACAAGTCCGCTGAAGGCTGTGAGACAAACTCAACATGTATTGCAGCAAAGAAGGCAAAACATCTTGAAGATAGCGAGACAACCCCAAAATCTTGTCTTGATGCAGTGTTCAAGTTACTTGAGACTAACAGTCAGACAAGCTCACATAATTCGTTGTCTGAATCAGTTCGACTTCTTTAGTCCCAAGTTCTAGCAGAAAGGCATTCTGCAACTCAACTTCGACTTGAAGTCCTATCTCTAAGAAAGATTGCAGAGAACACCAATGAGAACCTCATCGCTAAACAGCTACACCTGCAAGCTATGACCGACATGCTAGGCCGGTCTCACAGCCTTGCTCAGCAGCTTGCGCAGCAGTTCCCCCGCAAGGCTAACCTTTCTTGAACTGTCTTGGAAGTGGTCTCGGTTTAGTAGTATTTTGTTATGCTGCAATGGTGCCCAATTTTTGTAATCTGCTTCTTCGTTGCGCTTTATGATCACTGGTGGCGAACTTCGATGCCTAGTGCATGTAATATACCTTAAATCCTTTATTGTATAGTGTAGGTTTATTCTTAGTTACTATGCCATAATTTCTTTATTGTATAGAGTAGGTTTGTTCTTAATTCCTACTAGTTACTGCCATCATTCGCTATCTGAAAAAGATCAGATGTAGTCGACCAGACCGAAACATTCGACTCTAACGGGCCAGGTTTTTAGCGGGCCACAATTGGGCCGTCCTGCATCTTTCTTGGGCCCGAATGATTGGGGCCTTCACAGATTGCGCCAGGCCCAAACTTACACCGGCCTATATTTTAGTTGGGCCTTTGTCGACCCAGCGCTTAGTTTGGCCTAGGTAGCGTTGGGCCATTAACAGGCTGAATATTGTACTGGCCTGTTACGGCTGAGATGAAACCACGGGCCTTTAGCAGGCCAAAATGCATGTTGGGCCTCAATTTTCACTAGTCGTCGATGGGCCTTCAGCAGGCCGAAATGTAGACCGGGCTGTTTTGGGCCCAGTTAGCTCATGGGCCGTTACCAGGCCGAAACATATCTCGGGCCTTAGTTGGCCACGGATATCATGGGCCTTTAAGAGGCCGAAAGCTTAGCACAGGCATCAACAAGCCGAATTACGAGACAGGCCTTTAACAGGCCCAAAGTCACGTTAGGCTTAACTGTTGCCACCTTTAGTACGGGCCGTTAGTGGGCCCAATGTCTCGTCGGACCATATATGGCCCATGGGCAGCACGGGCCATTCCCAAGCCGAAAGTCACACCCGGCTGAAATGGGCCCATGTCTACATCAGGCCTCTAACAGGCCGAAAGTCACTGGGCTGTAGTTGGGCCCAAATATTCGGCGAACAATTAACGGGCCATATCTGGCTTCGGGCCGCAAATGGGCCCAAATATTGGGCGAACAATTAACGGGCCACATCTGGCTTCGGGCCGTAAATGGGCCCAAATATTGGGCGAACAATTAACGGGCCAGATCTGGCTTCGGGCCGTAAATGGGCCTTTATTAAGCAGGCCGTTATTGGGCTGGCCCACAAGTACCTGATTAAGTTCTACGAGCCTTTGACAGGGCCGGCCTTTTTAACCTATATGGGCCTCTGTTGGGCCCAATCACGTGTTGATGTATCATAGGCATGTCTCCTCCAATGGACGGGCGACATCTGGCGCACTGACGAGCTGAGAGGTGTTCCCTTCGGCCAATCAGAATTTTACACGTGGAAATTTCCCATTGGTCAGGGCTGTTGATGGGTTATCGGATCCAAAATCCGACCCGATAGCTTAACGGCGTTCCGTTATGGTGGATGCCACGTGTCGGTCACCCTTGACGAAAGCACTTCTGTGACGCATGATTTATCGTCATGGAAGTGGACACTTTCGTGATGATAATTTTGGTAATGTCATGGAACACTTCTATGATAGCACAAGTATGACTATCTTGATTCGGTAATAAAATCTTCGTGGATGTACATGCATGACAAAAAATGCGACTCAGGGAGTCCTGGATTAGGGGGTCTCCGGACAGCCGGACTATATCCTTTGGCCAGACTGTTGGACTATGAAGATACGAGATTCAAGACTTCGTCCCGTGTCCAGATGGGACTCTACTTGGTGTGGAAGGCAAGCTAGGCAATACAGATATGCATATCTCCTCCTTTGTAACCGACCTTGTGTAACCCTAGCCTCCTCCGGTGTCTATATAAACCAGAGGGTTTTAGTCCGTAGGACAACAGACAATCATACCATAGGCTAGCTTCTAGGGTTTAGCCTCTCCGATCTTGTGGTAGATCAACTCTTGTACTACCCATATTATCAAGAATAATCAAGCAGGACGCAGGGTTTTACCTCCATCAACAGGGCCCGAACCTGGGTAAAACATCGTGTCCCCTGCCTCCTGTTACCATCCGCCTTAGACGCACAGTTCGGGACCCCCTACCCGAGATCTGCCGGTTTTG
Source organism: Triticum monococcum (assembly GCA_034509565.1). Lineage (NCBI taxonomy): Eukaryota > Viridiplantae > Streptophyta > Magnoliopsida > Poales > Poaceae > Triticum > Triticum monococcum. The sequence goes on along the minus strand of CM067841.1, from coordinate 603,539,578 downwards.
ACACCGACATTGGTGCTTTCATTGAGAGTTCCTCTGTGTTGCCGCCATTACGCTTGATGGCTCCTTCGATCATCGATAGCGATGCAGTCCAGGGTGAGACTTTTCTCCCCAGACAGATCTGTGTATTCAACGGCTTGGCACTGCGGGCCAACTCGCTTGGCCATCTGGAGCAGATGGAGAGTTACGCCCCTGGCCACCAGGTCAGGTTTGGAAGCTTAAACTACACGACCGACATCCGTGGAGACTTGATCTTCGACGGATTCGAGCCCCTGCCGTGTGCGCCGCACGGTCATGATGAGCATGATTTAGCTCTACCATCAGACAGTGTTTAGGAGAACGCACCGGGAACCGCTCTGACCCTCAATTCGGAGCCAATTGCGCCATCCATGGACGGGCGGATAGACCCCGCCACAGAGGTCGTATTCTTAGCGGCGATCGAGCCGAGTATCGACCTTACCGTTCACGGGGGCCGTGATGCCGAACTACCGGATTCTTCGCCGGCCATGGACTCCGAACCGCCTACGCCCGTGCCTATCGAATCCGATTGGGCGCCGATCATGGAGTTCGCCTCTGCGGATATCTTTCAGCACTCACCCTTCGGCGACATACTGAACTCATTAAGGTCTCTCTCCCAATCAGGAGAGTCCTGGCCAAACTATGTCCGGCAGGATTGGGATGCAGATGACGAAGAAATTCGCCACCGACCCACCACCCACTTAATAGCCACTGTCGATGATTTGACCGACATGCTCGACTTCGACTCCGAAGACATCGACGGTATGGACGACGATGCAGGAGGCGAACAGGAACCACTGCCCACAGGGCACTGGACGCCCACTTCATCATATGATGTATACATGGTGGACGCACCCAAAGAAAACAACGACGAAGAGCGGAAGGACGCATCGAAGGGTTGTTCCCTCGAGAAGCAGTCAAAGCGGCGGCGTAAGCGCCGCTCGAAATCCCGCCTCGGCAGAAACAGCGATCATATAGACCCAGCGACAGAGCAAGGTGAGCCAGCGGACGACAAACGCGGCATGGAACCATCGTCCGCCCACGGCAACACGGAGAACCAAACCGAACAACCCAACTCCGTCGATGATAACAGTCCGGATGACATCACACCGGACAGGCACCCGGAGCAACAGAATACCCATCAAAGGCTTGTTGCCACTGCGAGGAGTCTGAAAAAGCAGAAGCAAAGGCTCAAGGCTGCACAAGACACACTCAGAACCAGATGGGGTGAAGTACTCAACACCGCAGCGAAGTACGGCGGTCATCACCACACCAAGAGCTACCCGAAGCGAAAGCTGCTACCTGAATTCAATGAGGATGCCTTAGATCCCCCACAATCAAAAAACAAAACGGCCATCCAGTCGGATAGACGACCTCGTGGCCAACATAGAATGGCAAACGACGCCGCACATAACCTGGTACGCGATCCACGTGACCACTCGCATCAAAAGTACGACGCAACCAGTTCCATCTACGGGCCACGCAAGCGCGCTCTAGCACGCAATGCAACACAACAAACATCCCAATACTGTTGGGGAACGTTGCAGAAAACAAAAATTTTCCTACTCGTTTCACCAAGATCCATCTAGGAGTTCATCTAGCAACGAGTCATGAGATGCATCTACATACCTTTGTAGATCGCGTGCGGAAGCGTTCAACGAACGGGGATGATGTAGTCGAACACGACGTGATCCAAATCACCGATGACCGAGTGCCGAACGGACGGCACCTCCGCGTTCAACACACGTACGGGACGGGAGACGTCTCCTCCTTCTTGATCCAGCAAGGGGGAAGGAGAGGTTGGTGATGATCCAGCAGCACGACGGCGTGGTGGTGGATGCAGGGCGTCACAACAGCAGCACTTCGCCTATACTACGCAGGAGGGAGATGTAACAGGGAGAGAGGGAAGCACCAAAAGCCATCGAACAAAGTCCCTCCTCTCCCCCACTATATATAGGGGTGCCAAGGGGGGGGGGCGTCGGCCCTAGGAGATGGATCTCCTAGGGGGGGGCCGGCGGCCAAGGGTGGGGGGCTTGCCCCCCAAGGCAAGGGGGCGCCCACCCTTTAGGGTTTCCCCTAACCCTAGGCGCATGGGCCCCTTAGGGGATGGCGCCCCAGCCCACTAAGGGCAGGGTTCCTTCCCACTTCATCCCATGGGGCCCTCCGGGATAGGTGGCCCCACCCGGTGGACCCCCGGGACCCCTCCGGTGGTCCCGGTACAATACCGGTAACCCCGAAACTTGTCCCGATGGCCGAAACAGCACTTCCTATATATAATTCTTTACCTCCGGAGCATTCCGGAACTCCTCGTGACGTCCGGGATCTCATCCGGGACCCCGAACAACATTCGGGTTACTGCATATACATATCTGCACAACCCTAGCGTCACCGAACCTTAAGTGTGTAGACCCTACGGGTTCGGGAGACATGTAGACATGACCGAGACGACTCTCCGGTCAATAACCAACAGCGGGATCTGGATACCCATGTTGGCTCCCACATGCTCCACAATGATCTCATCGGATGAACCACGATGTCGAGGATTCAATCAACCCCGTATGCAATTCCCTTTGTCAATCGATATATTACTTGCCCGAGATTCGATCGTCGGTATCCCAATACCTCGTTCAATCTCGTTACCGGCAAGTCACTTTACTCGTACTATAATGCATGATCCCGTGACCAGACACTTGGTCACTTTGAGCTCATTATGATGATGCATTACCGAGTGGGCCCAGTGATACCTCTCCGTCATACGGAGTGACAAATCCCAGTCTTGATCCGTGTCAACCCAACAGATACTTTTGGAGATACCCGTAGTCTACCTTTATAGTCACCCAGTTACGTTGTGACGTTTGGCACACCCAAAGTACTCCTACGGTATCCGGGAGTTACACGGTCTCATGGTCTAAGGAAAAGATACTTGACATTGCAAAACTCTAGCAGACGAACTATACGATCTTTATGCTATGTTTATGATTGGGTCTTGTCCATCACATCATTCTCTTAATGATGTGATCTCGTTATCAATGACATTCAATGTCCATAGCCAGGAAACCATGACTATCTGTTGATCAACGAGCTAGTCAACTAGAGGCTTACTAGGGACATGTTGGTGTCTGTTATTCACACATGTATTACGATTTCCGGATAACACAATTATAGCATGAATAAAGACAATTACCATGAACAAGGACATATAATAATAATGCTTTTATTATTGCCTCTAGGGCATATTTCCAACAAATACCACGGTACACCCAAATACAGGGGTGCCGCACACACCCTATGTTTCACCGATGAGGTGCTGGACCATGAATTTCCAGAGGGATTCAAACCCGTAAACATAGAGGCCTATGATGGAACGACAAACCCTGGGGTCTGGATTGAGGACTACATCCTCCATATCCATATGGCTCGAGGAGATGATCTCCACGCCATCAAGTACTTACCCCTCGAGCTCAAAGGGCCAGCTCGGCACTGGCTTAAAAGCCTCCCCGAAAACTCCATTGGAAGCTGGGAAGAGCTCGAAGACGCTTTTTGGGCAAATTTTCAAGGGACCTATGTCTGACCTCCAGACGCAGATGATTTAAGTCATATAACTCAACAGCCCGGAGAGTCAGCCTGAAAGCTTTGGAACAGGTTTCTCATTAAAAAGAACCAAATAGTCGACTATCCGGACGCCAAAGCCTTAGCAGCTTTCAAGCACAGCATTCGAGATGAATGGCTTGCCAGACACCTCGGCCAAGAAAAGCCGAGAATAATGGCAGCATTAACAAGCCTCATGAACCACTTTTGCGCGGGTGAGGATAGCTCGTTAGCCCGATGCAGCACTAGCGACCCAAGTACATCCGAAGTCAGGGACGAAAATGGGAAACCACAGCGCAGCAAAAACAAGCGCCGGAATAAAGAAGACCGCCGGAAGAGCACAGCGGTAAACGCCGGATTCAGAAGCTCTCGGCCAGATCAGCAAAAGCTGCCCTCCAAAGGCAATAGAGACAAACTGTCCAGCCTAAACAAGATTCTGGATAAAATATATCAGATCCACAGCACCCCCGATAAACCTGCAAATTATACCCATAGAGAATGTTGGGTCTTCAAGCAGTCCGGCAAGCTCAACGCCGAACACAAGGGGCAGGATACACCAAGCGAAGACGAGGACGAGCCTCGCAAGCAAAGCACCAGGGAACAGAAGAAATTCCCACCAGAAGTCAAAACAGTAAACGTGTTACACGTGACAAAGGGGAGAAACAAAGCGGCACTCCTAGAGACACATGCCCCAGGGCCTATCACCTCGGAGTTCTACCACTGGTCGTCCCAACCGATCACCTTCGACCATCGAGATTACTCGGGAAGTATCCGGCGTGCAGGATGGGCTGCCTTGGTGTTAGAACCGATAATTGACGGATACCACTTCACACGAGTCCTGATGGACGGCGGCAGTAGTTTAAACCTGATATATCAAGACACAGTCCGCAAAATGGGGATAGACCCAATAAAAATTAGCCATAGCAATACTGCCTTTAAAGGGGTAACGCTAGGCCCAGAAGCCCATTGTACAGGCTCCCTGCTACTAGAGGTTATATTTGGCTTTCCCGATAACTTCCGCAGCGAAAATTTAACCTTCCACGTCGCTCCATTCCAAAGCGGCTATCAAGCACTACTCGGACGCGAAGCTTTTGCTCGCTTTACCACAATACTGCATTACGCTTCTCTCATGCTTAAGATGCCCGGTCCATGTGGCATCATTACAGTAAACGGAAATATTGAGCAATCCTTCCGCGCGGAAGACCATGCGGCTGCCTTGTCAGCCACACACTAAACGGCCTCACCAACTAAAGCATCTGACAGGTCGTTAACACCACGGACACGGTTGGACGAGTCCGGTGCAGCTATATGTAATTGATACATGTTTGATGGCTATACCCCTATTACAATACAAGGGGCTCAACACGCGCAAACAAGTGGCAATTAGGCTCAACTTTACTCATTTTGAAATATATATTGTTTATTTAGTATAACTTACCTTTTGCGTGGCAACTTTTCAATTAAGTTCCTCTCTTTTTCAGATGACCATCGTGCTACACCCATCCAGAATATGGCACAACGGAGACACAAGCGCAGACGTGCAGCAGGGACCCGTTCTAAGGATTCTTTTTAGATTAAGACCCTGCATAAACCTTTTTTACTGTCTCTTGTTGATACACATCCCTCGGATTCTCAATACAATTGAGAAGGATGCTGACGTATTGGCATGTGGCCACGTCAGAATATTGCACGTTGATACGTCTCCAACGTATCTATAATTTTTGATTGCTCCATGCTATATTATCTACTATTTTGGACTATATTGGGCTTTATTTTCCACTTTTATATTATTTTTGGGACTAACCTATTAACCGGAGGCCCAGCCCAGAATTGCTGTTTTTTTGCCTATTTCAGTGTTTTGAAGAAACGGAATATCAAACGGAGTCCGAACGGAACAAAAATCTTCGGGAACGTGATTTTCTCACCGAACGTGATCCAGGAGACTTGGACCCTGCTCCAAGGAACAAAAGTGGCGGTCACGAGGGTGGGGGGCGCGGCCCCTACCTCGTGGGCCCCTCGTTGCTCCTCCGGCGTACTTCTTCCTCCTATATATACACACGTACCCCCAAATGATCAGAACAGGAGCCAAAAACCTAATTCCACCGCCGCAACTTTCTGTATCCACGAGATCCCATCTTGGGGCATGTTCCGGAGCTCCGCCGGAAGAGGGCCGTCATCAAGGAGGGCTTCTACATCATCATAGCCTCTTTGATGAAGTGTGAGTAGTTTACCTTAGACCTTCGGGTCCATAGTTAGTAGCTAGATGGCTTCTTCTCTCTCTTTGAATCTCAATACAAAGTTCTCCCCCTCTCTTGTGGAGATCTATTCGATGTAATCTTCTTTTTGCGGTGTGTTTGTTGAGACCGATGAATTGTGGGTTTATGATCAAGTCTATCTATGAATAATATTTGAATCTTCTCTGAATTATTTTATGTATGATTGGTTATCTTTGCAAATCTCTTCGAATTATCCGTTTGGTTTGGCCAACTAGATTGATAGTTCTTGCCATGGGAGAAGTGCTTAGCTTTGGGTTCGATCTTGCGGTGTCCTTACCCAGTGACAGAAGGGGCAGCAAGGCACGTAATGTATCGTTGCCATCGAGGATAACAAGATGGGGTTTATTTCATATTGCATGAATTTATCTCTCTACATCATGTCATCTTGCTTAAGGCGTTACTCTATTTTTAACTTAATACTCTAGATGCATGTTGGATAGTGGTCGATGAGTGGAGTAATAGTAGTAGACGCAGAATCGTTTCGATCTACTTGTCACGGATGTGATGCCTATATACATGATCATACATAGATATTCTCATAACTATGCTCAATTCTGTCAATTGCTCAACAGTAATTTGTTCACCCACCGTAGAATACTTATGCTCTTGAGAGAAGCCACTAGTGAAACCTATGGCCCCCAGGTCTATTCTCATCATATCAATCTCTATCACTTTAATCTTGCTTTGCTTTTTTACTTTGCTTTTACTTTTTACTTTGCATCTTTACACCAAAAATACCAAAAATATTATATCTATCAGATCTCACTCTCATAAGTGACCGTGAAGGGCTTGACAACCCCTAATCGTGTTGGTTGCGAGTAGCTATCGCTTTGTGCAGGTACGAGGGACTTGAGCGTGGGCTCCTACTGGATTGATACCTTGGTTCTCAAAAACTGAGGGAAATACTTACGCTACTCTGCTGCATCATCCCTTCCTCTTTGGGGAAAACCAACGCAAGCTCAAGACGTAGCAAGAAGGTTTTCTGGCGCCGTTGCCGGGGAGTCTACACAAAAAGTCAACATACCAAGTACCCATCACAACCCCTATCTCTCGCATTACATTATTTGCCATTTGCCTCTCGTTTTCCTCTCCCACCAATTCACCCTTGCCGTTTTATTCGCCCTCTCTCTCCCTATCCGCCCTCTCTATTTGCCCCTTGTTTGCTCGTGTGCTAGTTTGCTTTCTTGTCATTATGTCTAAAACTGGGGAAGTTATCGCCAATATGAGCGATAACAATATCATGGAAAATTCTGATGCTCCTGCTGAAGAACCTACCATCTTTCATACAAAAAGAATTCATGTTAGTAGTGGCAATATTATTGGAAAAGGAGTTATTCAAGATTTCTTTACTTGTCCGGTGCTTTACCTTCTATGGGTAGTTCTATCCTTCATAGAACTAGTAGTCTTGCGGACGCTATTGCCATGCTTGTAGTTGAACTTGAAAGACAATTCATGCACATGCATCCTTCCATACAAAGGATTTTTCTGGAATTTTCTAATATTGAGCATTCTTATGTTAAGCGTGCCGCTACTATCTTTTTGGATCATGAGTTTAGATTCATAATAAGAGAAGCCAAAGAAATCTTTGCGCATTACAGGGTGGACGCCTGTCGTCCTCCCATAGAAACTATCCTCTTTGATCAAGAAGAAATAATGCGTTTTCAATCTCTAAATTATGTTGCTTTCAATGAAAATCTTAGAAGAAGGGTTCCTACCAATATTTTAGTTGATAGAATTTCTGAACTTAATGATGATTTGGCTATTCGAAATAATGATCTAGGATATTCTCTCGAATATAGGCTTACAAAGTTCTGTCAAAAGAATGCTTATAATGATGAATTGGTTGTGCATTACGAAGTACCAAAGGAGGAACCGGTACCTCCCAAGGTTGATCTTGGAGACTTTTGTCCCGTTAAATTTAGTCCTTTTGATTATGTTTGCTTGCCTCAAAGAAAGCTTGCTGCCGAACGTAGAGAATAGGAAATGAGTTTCAATAATCTATCTTACTATTATGGCAATACCTAGATCTATCCTCGCTTTTATGCCTAGCTAGGGGCGTTAAGCGATAGCGCTTGTTGGGAGGCAACCCAATTTTATTTTTATTCCTTGCCTTTTGCTCCAGTTTAGTAATAAATAAATTATTTAGCCTCTGTTTTGGTTGTGTTTTTTATGTTCAATTAGTGTTTGTGCCAAGTAGAACCGTTGGGAAGACTTGGGGAAAGTCTTGTTGAACTTGCTGTAAAAAACAGAAACTGTAGCGGTCACGAGAACTGCTGTCATTTTTATTTGAAGAGTGCTATTTAGTTAATTCTTTTTGCAGATGATTAATAGATAAATTACTCACGTCCATAAATTTATTTGAGAATTTTTGGGGTTTCAGATCTTGCGCTAGCTACAGATTACTACAGACTGTTCTGTTTTTGACAGATTCTGTTTTCCGTGTGTTGTTTGCTTATTTTGATGAATCTATGGCTAGTAAAATAGTTTATAATCCATAGAGAAGTTGGAGTATAGTAGGTTTAACACCCATATAAATAAATAATGATTTCATTACAGTACCTTGAAGTGGTCTTTTGTTTTCTTTCGCTAACAGAGCTCACGAGTTTTCTATTTTGAGTTTTGTGTTGTGAAGTTTTCAAGTTTTGGGTGAATTCTTTTGATGGATCATGGAACAAGGAGTGGCAAGAGCCTAAGCTTGGGGATGCCCATGGCACCCCCAAGATAATCCAAGGACACCAAGAAGTCAAAGCTTGGGGATGCCCCGGAAGGCATCCCCTCTTTCGTCCACTTCCATAGGTAATTTACTTGGAGCTATATTTTTATTCACCAACATCATATGTGTTTTTCTTGGAGCGTCTTGTATTATTTGTGTCTTTGTGTCTTAGTATGCCACAATCATCCTTGCTGTACACACCTTTTGAGAGAGCCATACATGAATTAAAATTTGATAGAATACTCTATGTGCTTCACTTATATCTTTTGAGCGTAGTAGTTTTGCTCTATGTGCTTCACTTATATCTTTTGAGTGTTATAATTTTGCTCCATGTGCTTCACTTAGATCTTTTAGAGCACGGTGGTGGATTTGTTTAAAGAAAATATTGATCTCTCATGCTTCACTTAAATTATTTTGAGAGTCTCTTAATAGCATGGTAATTTGCTTAATAATAATATGCTTGGTATTCAAGATTTGTGAAACTTTCTTTTGAGTGTGTTGAATACTAAGAAAAGATTGAAGCACGATAATTGTTTTGAGATATGGAGGTGATAATATTAAAGACATGCTAGTTGAGTAGTTGTGAATTTAAAGAATACTTGTGTTAAGGTTTGTGATTCCCGTAGCATGCACGTATGGTGAACCGTTATGTGATGAAGTCGGAGCATGATTTGTTTATTGATTGTCTTCCTTATAAGTGGCGGTCGGGGATGAGCGATGGTCTTTTCCTACCAATCTATCTCCCCAGGAGCATGCACGTAATACTTTGCTTTGATAACTTCTAGATTTTTGCAATAAGTATATGAGTTCTTTATGACTAATGTTGAGTCCATGGATTATACGCACTCTCACCCTTCCACCTTTGCCAGCCTCTCTAATACCGCGCACCTTTCTCCGGTATCATACACCTACCATATACCTTCCTCAAAACAGCCACCATACCTACCTATTATGGCATTTCCATAGCCATTCCGAGATATATTTCCATGCAACTCTCCACCATCTAGTTCATCATGACACATTCCATGCTTGTCATATTGCATATCCCGGTACACCGCCGGATGCATTCACATAGAGTCATATTTTGTTCTAAGTATCGAGTTGTAATTGTTGATTTATAAGAAAAATAAAAGTGTGATGATCATCATTATTAGAGCATTGTCCCAGTGAGGAAAGAATGATGGAGACTATGATTCCCCCATAAGTCGGGATGAGACTCCGCACGAACAATAAAAATAAAATAAAAAAGAGAGGCCAAAGAAGCCCAAATAAAAAATGATGAGAGAAAAAGAGAGAAGGGACAATGTTACTATCCTTTTACCACACTTGTGCTTCAAAGTAGCACCATGATCTTCATAATAGAGAGTCTCTGATATTACCACTTTCATATACTAGTGGGAATTTTACATTATAGAACTTGGCTTGTATATTCCAATGATGGGCTTCCTCAAAAATTGCCCTAGGTCTTCGTGAGCAAGAAAGTTGGATGCACACCTACTTAGTTTCTTTTTAAGCTTTCATATACTTATAGCTCTAGTGCATCTGTTGCATGGCAATCCCTACTCACTCACATTGATATCTATTGGTGGGCATCTCCATAGCCCGTTGACACGCCTAGTTGATGTGAGACCATCTTCTCCTTTTTGTCTTCTCCACAACCACCATTGTATTCCACCTATAGTGCTATATCCATGGCTCATGCTCATGTATTGCGTGAAGATTGAAAAAGTTAGAGTATGAAACAATTGCTTGGCTTGTCATCGGGGTTGTGCATGATTTAAATACTTTGTGTGGTGAAGACGGAGCATAGCCAGACTATATGATTTTGTAGGGATAACTTTCTTTGGCCATGTTATTTTGAGAAGACATAATTGCTTTGTTAGTATGCTTGAAGTATTATTATTTTTATGTCAATATAAACTTTTTTCTTGAATCTTTCTAATCTGAATATTCATACCACAATTAAGAAGATTTGCATTGAAATTATGCCAAGTAGCACTCCGCATCAAAAATTCTCTTTTTATCATTTACCTACTCGAGGACGAGCAGGAATTAAGCTTGGGGATGCCTGATACGTCTCCAACGTATCTATAATTTTTGATTGCTCCATGCTATATGATCTACTGTTTTGGACTATATTGGGCTTTATTTTCCACTTTTATATTATTTTTGGGACTAACCTATTAAACGGAGGCCCAACCTAGAATTGTTGTATTTTGGCCTATTTCAGTGTTTTGAAGAAATGAAATATCTGTCACACCCTAGTTAGTTCAAGCATTAGAGTGTGCATCATGTTTAAATTCCTCTTAAATTTGAAATGGGGAAGACAGAAGCCCCAACACCCCCCCCCCCCCTGGAAAACAACTAGGGTTTACTAAAATTATTTTCAATGAACCTGAAATGCCCTTCTAAAAAGTTCACTCTCTTTGTCTTGGATTAGAACCTCTCGCAAAATTGGTGCACAATTTTCTAGGTCAACAGAAGGTCATTGAATTAAATCATAAGTATTTGAGTTTGGGCATTTAAATGCTATAAAATAATTTAAATGCTCAAATAATTCTGGAAATAAATGTTTGCTGTTGGAAATATTCTAAACAGAGCCCACAATTATTTTTGGGATTCTTGGAAACGTTTTAGTATTTTTAATAAAGCCCAACAGTTGTAGAAAAAATAGAAAACAGAAACAAATCAAAAAAAGAGAGAGAGGGAAACCACCTAGGCCTCACCTGTGCTGGCCCAGCCCACCTGGCTCGGCCCAGCCGACTGGCCTTGCCAGTTGTCCTCCTCCTCCCGCCAGGAGGACGAGGAGCGCGTGGCCGGCACCCGTGGCCACACGCCGGCCACCTCCTGCTTCTGCCGACGCCCTGGAGACGTCCAGGGGTGCCACGCTGACCCCCACGTCCCCCTCACTCTCCCCCTCGTCTCCCTCACCCTCTCCCGCGATGGCCAAGCGCGATCCTTGCCGCCGTTCGCCGTAGCCGTCACCAGAGCCACCCCCTCGCCCCTCCGACAAGCCCATTAGCTCCGTGCTGCCGTCCTCGAGTTCCTATTCGACTCACGCGATGCCGGACGCCTCCAAGCGCCTCCCCGACACCTTCTTCTTCCTCGGTCCGCCGAGATCGCCGGCAACGCCCCAACGACATCCGACCTCCCCCGAGCCCACTGAGACGCGCTCTTCAACTGCCATGAGCCCCTCTATCGATCCTCCCTCTTCCCTGCTTCGTTTGCTTGCTGTAGATGCCGCCCCCTTTCTCACCGTAGCACGCCGCCGCGCGAGCTCGACACCGGCGTCACTCCGGTGGCCATTTGGTGAAGCGCGGGTGCCTAATGCACTCACCGCACCTCGTAGTGCCTCGCTAGAACATCCGTTTCCCCCTAGCTTGCTGCAGCAGCAAAACCACCAATGGCCGAGCTCCGGCCACCGCCACGAGCTCGATTCCGCCGAGTTCTCTCCAGCTCAGCTCCTCCTACCTGCCCCACTAGATGCGCGCGAGCCCCAGCTACGCGTAGGACCAAACCTCGGTGATTTGGTCGCCTGTGGGCGATTTCCGAAGCTCTCCGCCGTCTCGGCCTCGCCGATGACTCAATGCCGGGGGATTAACCCCGCTGACCAGGGGTTTGACCCCAGTTTGACTCCATCTGAGACACTGATGTGTGGGGCCGGCTTCTAACTAATTTAGATTAGTTTAAATTAAAGCTAATCACTCTGTTAGAGGTTAATGACGTCGTTAACTAACCCTCTCTCACTGACATGTAGGCCCAGGGCCTAACTAACCCAGCTTAGTGCTAACTAAACACTAACTAACTCTGTTAGTTAGCTGAGAGACTGAGAGAAGGGGCCCACCAGTCAGGTTTGACCTGGGCTGGCGCCTTTGACCTGCTGACATCACAGTGACGCAGTGCTGACGCATTAGTTCAATTTCTGGATTTAGTCTTTAATAGGAAATTCCAGAAAATAATCAAAACTTCTAAAAATCATAGAAAATCAACCATAGCTCCAAATGCAAAGATTTATATATGAAAAATGATTAGACAAATTCAATCTATCCATCTGTAAAGGTTTCATGCATGACAAAACAAGTTTACCTTGCTGTTTAAGCAGAATAAGGTAATGCACTAATAAGGCCATGTTTAATGAGCTAATATTTGAATCTTTGATTCAAATGAGTTCATTCCCTTCTGTTTTAGCTTGCATTAGGCCAAGACACTTTCATCTTGCCATGTCATAGCATGCATCATATTGTTGCATATTGCCATGTGCTGATTATGTTTAGTGTGTATTTCGTGGTAGGTTCTGCCTCCGAGGGTAACCCCGAGTATCCGTTTGGTGTCTCGGGAACCCTTTACACATCGTTTGGGGCCGTTGAGGACACCATGGCTGGATTTCCTTGCGGATGGAACCTGAATAGGCGATAAACCTGGACTAGAGACTTGTGAGGTTAGTCAGGTCGTGGTCTACACCCACGTCGGTTTTCGCTTGAAGTCTGCCGAGCACATGTCGTGTGCAGACGCTAAGTGGTGGAAACATGTGTGACGAAGTACACCCCTGTAGGGTATAAAACTATTCGAATAGCCGCGTCCACGGTAAAGGACTACTTGGTTGCCTATATAGTTCATAGACAAGTTAATGAATACTACTAAAAGTCTCAAGATAAGTGTGAGTACCGAGGATGGCCCTCTCTTAGGATGACGAGGGAGGATCCCCGGTGGAGTATTGTGTTGGTGAGTAGTGGACTCGTGTGCGAAAACTATTTTACTAGTGAAGTTCCGTAGGATAGCTTAGCCAAGAGTCAAAGCTGGCTTGCTGCAATAACCCCACCACCTTCTTGAGAATGAGCATGTATAGTAGGTTCTGATGTAAGACTTGCTGAGTACCTTGTACTCATGTTTGCTTATTTATTGTTTTCAGACGACAACACTGCCCCCTCCGATGTGTTTTATGTAGACCTTGATGTCGACGAGTGACTAGCCACCCAGGTGGTGATCCTGGCCATGGAGGGCCCTATGTAGATAGACAGGCTTCGAGAAGCCTTCTTTCTTTCTAGTGTCTGTACTCAGACTAGTTGGTTCCGCATGTGCTTGTATGATTGTCTGACTTGAGTGTCGGGTCATGTGACCCCTATCTATATGAACATGTTATGTATGGCTCTCTGGAGCCTTTAAATAAAGTACTTGAGTTGTAGAGTTTTGTTGTGATGCCATGTTGTATGTACTCATATCGGGCATATTGTGTGTATGATTGAAATGCTTGGTATGAGTGGGATCCGACAATCTAGTTGTTTATCCTTGGCAGCCTTTCTTATGGGGAAATGTAGTCTAGTGTTCCTCGAGCCATAGTAGTCCGCTACAGACCGGTTCACCAGAGTCCTACTAGCCCAGCACAACTGTTCAGGACACTTGACTGGCCGGCATGTGTTTCACTTCATTCCTATGTCTGCCCCTTCGGGGAAATGTCACGCGGTGATTTCTGGAGTCTTGCCTAGCCTGCTACAACCCGGGTTCCCCGGAGTCCTGTTAGCCCAGTGCTACAGCCCGGAATCACTCACTGATGACCGACATGCTCGATGTGATTCATGTATGCCTGTCTCCATAGGTCTGTGCCACTTTGGGTTCACGACTAGCCATGTCTGCCCAGGTTCTCTATCATATGGATGCTAGCGACACTATCATATACGTGAGCCAAAAGGCGCAAATGATCCCGGGCCATGGTAAGGCGACACCCGTGGGATACCGTGCGTGAGGCCGCAAAGTGATATCAGGTGTTACCGGCTAGATCAATGTGGCTTGGAATCGGGGTCCTGACAGCGTTGGCATCAGAGCCGGACTGCCTGTAGGTTTGTTGAGCCAAACTGGTCGATGTCGAGTCGAGAAATGCTTTAGTTATATGTAGTGGAATTGATTGTGGAAGGGAACGTAAGGCTCTTTTACTCCTTTACCCTATGCCTCTGATCTGAGTCATTCTCTTCTCATTCAACGTGGGTTAAGGACTAGGCTCTCTTCTTCTATCAGGTTCACGTGTTACTAATCCGTAGTAGCTTATAGGATTGTTGTTACAAGCCCCAGTTCAGTTTCTACTATTTTAGTATGTTGCTAATTGGATCAGAACCTTGATGTGATGTTGTTGAGTGGTATTGCAAACTGTTGTGGATGTCTCAAATCTTTTTCTGAGCATTTACAGCTGTTATGCTGTCCAATTTTCCCTAGAAATTCTGATGTCTTTGCATTGTGGTTGTGCTTTCAGATGGCCAACCGTGTTCAAAACCAAGTGGTTCGCCTGACCCGGTGCCTCGACGTGCCCGGTCATACTGCTATGTTAGTCCGGGTAATGATCGAGACAGGTTACTGTTGGTATCCCGAATACACCATCGAAGAGCAATTCCGAGACTTTAATCAAAGCCAATATTTCTGCACCGTCAGGATATTTCCTTCTTATCTTGGATCTACCGAGCCCCTTCACTGTTCCTATGGACTCGGGGTTACTGTTGATATGGCTATGCAGGATGCTGCCTATTCCATGATGACCATCATGCGAGTCCAGACTGGCCTGCTTCGGAACACCGACTTTCATTACGTGGCAGCTTCACTTCCGGGAGCGCAAGGGTATCTTCAGGCTATCTATGCTGACTCCACTCAGGAGGACTCATTAACTCGTACCACTGCCGAGATGCTCAAAGATAAGGACCGAGAGAATCGGGCCTTGAGGCTGGAGCTTTTCAATACCCGTGCTGATCATTGGGCTACATTGACTCGGTTTGCACCTGCGGTGCAAGCTGGATGTATGGATACAAGGGATCTGTATCCTGTGAGATTTGCTTTGCTAGACATGGTGGATTGGCGTGATGTGGGAGGCATCACCCCACCCCGTGGTCCCCACAGGCCACCGTTTGTTGGTCCAAGACATCATCCTAGCCCCTATGGTCCACAGGCTCCTCAGGACCGTCTGTTCCCGGATGGTCACGTTGAACTTCCAGGCTATGGAGGTGACTTCTATGAGGACTACTACGGAGCTGTCTGAGTTAGTAGTAGTACCACTAGTATTGTAGTCATTGTATCTCCACTGTCCTGCGTGACTTGTGGAATATGACTTTGTGTGTAATCAATTCCGGAGATGTAGACAAATAATGTATAGGAGCTTGGAATGCCTCCGATGAGATGTAACGTCTTTCATCATAGTTGTACTGTAGCCTGGGCTTGTACTAAACTATGTATGATGTGTATGACCGTTGGTATATATATGGCAGTTTTATATTACCATGACATACGGATGAAGATCTCTGCATTCCGTGTTATCCATTACATTCTGCACTTCCTTGCTAAGTTTGAGCCATCGTTGTCTAAACCGTTGTCTTGTTTTCTCCTAGGATGGTCAACACCCGCAGCAACCCTGCTGCCCCGGAGCAGGGGGAAGCCAGTGCAGCTAGGGGTGAAAATCTGCCTCACCCGCCTTCTCTGGCCGAAGTAATGCTGGAGGCGGAAAGAAACAAGCATGAGACTAACCGCCTGCTGGAGCGGATTGAGCAGAACACTGCACGCCACCCGCAAAATGACTTGGTGTCAATCAATGACTTTATCATGTTGTACCCGCCAAAGTTTAACCATTCCGTCGAGCCCCTCGATGCAGATGACTGGCTTCGTAGCATCACCCACAAGCTACGTTCTGCCAACGTAGCCGAAGCCGACAAGGTTACTTATGCTGCCTATCACCTCGAAGGCCCTGCTAGCCTTTGGTGGGAAAACTTCGAAGCTATGCGCCCGGTCGGCCAAATCACTACTTGGGCTGAATTCAGTGAGGCTTTCCGTGAGCATCACATTCCGGAAGGTCCCATGGATCGCAAGAGGGAGGAGTTCTGCAACTTCACCCAAGGAAGACTGACTATGGATGCTTATAGTTGTGAATTTGGGAATCTAGCACGTTATGCCCCTGAAGAGGTATCTACTGACGCTCAGACGCAGGCAAGGTTCCGCAAGGGACTTAGCCCTGAGCTTCGCCGCGATCTTCATCTGCATGAGTGCACCTCCTTTTAGAAGTTGGTCAATAAAGCCATCAGTGCTGAGACAGGCCAGACTGATTATGACGCTTCACGCAAGCACTCACGTGATTTTGGCTCTTCATCCGGCTCTGGAGCTCAGAAGCGCCGGGTGTGGATCCCAGGCACGGCGCTGCCACCCAGGTTCATTCCGAGGCCATCCTTTGAGGCGCCTCGTCCCAACCAGCAGTTTGCACCACCCAAGCCCTATGGTGCCCCACTGCTAATGCTGCTCCACGCCCCAATGTGGTGACATGCTTCAAGTGTGGAGAGCCGAGTCACTATAGCCGAGAGTGTCCCCAGAACAACAACCCCAATCAAACTGGAAAGTCCGTTGGCCGTGGTAAGCCCGCGGGAAAGACATTCTACGCCAAGCCGGCCACCACTGCCCATGGCCATGTCAAACTATGTTTCAGCCGAGGAGGCTCATGAGGATCCTAACGTCGTCCTTGGTACGCTCCTTGTTAACTGCCATCCGACATCTGTTCTTTTCGATACTGCGGCATCTCATTCATTCATATCCAAGAACTATGCTCGAATGCATAACACGACATTCTGTGACATGCCCACTTCCATGGTAATTCAAACTCCGGGTTCCAAATGGCAAACTTCTAGAGTAAGCCAGGGGAACGAAATTCTTGTCGATAGACTTGTCTTCCTTGAATCCTTAATAGCTCTCAAGTCCTCGGACATAAACATCATCTTGAGTATGGACTGGATGTCAGCTCATTATGCTAAGATTGATTGTGCCACTAGAACCGTTCAACTTACTCACCCATCGGGCAAGACAGTCAATGTCTTAACTCGAGTGGCCAAGCGCCAGCTCTACTCCCTAAATGCCAACAAGACCTTGAGGATGTTCCGGTAGTCCGAGACTTTCCGAATGTATTTCCAGAAGAACTGCCAGGTGTTCCACCTGACAGGGATGTCGAGTTTTTGATAGACCTTGTTCGAGGAACCATTCCAATTTCTAGAAGACCCTACAAGATGGCACCCTTAGAACTAGCCGAGCTTAAGAACCAACTCGATGAGTCCTTGAAAAAGGGTTTCATCCGTCCTAGTTCCTCTCCTTGGGCTTGCCCCGTACTCTTCGTCAAGAAGAAGGATGGAACGGATCCTATGGTTGTGGCTTACCGACCTGTCAACTTGGTCACCATCAAGAACAAATACCCGCTTCCCAGGATCAACGATCTGTATGATCAGCTCGCTGGATCCTCAGTCTTTTCCAAGATGGATTTGAGGTTGGGCTACCATCAAATCAAAATCAGAAACGGTGACATTCCCAAGACGGCCTTTGTTACTCGTTATGGCCAATACGAGTACACCGTCATGTCCTTCGGTTTAACCAATGCCCCAGCTACCTTCTCTTGGTTAATGAACTTGGTCTTCATGGAGTACTTGGATAAATTCGTTGTAGTATACCTCGATGACATACTCATCTACTCCAAGAATGAAGAGGAACATGCCGAACATCTAAGGCTGGTATTGATGAAACTTTGAGAGCATCGCCTTTATGCCAAATTCTCCAAGTGTGAATTTTGGTTGCCAGAAGTGACCTATCTAGGCCATGTAATCTCTGGCAAGGGGATTTGCTGTCAATCCCGAGCGAGTTCAAGCCGTCCTTGATTGGACTCCACCTGAGACGGTCAAGAAAGTTCGGAGTTTCCTTGGCTTAGCGAGCTATTGCCGCCGCTTCATCGAGAATTTCTCCAAGGTTGCTAAACCTCTAACTGAACTCCTCAAGAAAGATAAAAAGTTCGAGTGGACTCCACAGTGCGAGTTCAGCTTTCAGGAACTGAAAAGACCCCTGACATCTGCTCCCGTACTGGTACCACCAGATTTCTCCAAGGACTTTATTATCTATTGCGACGCCTCGCGACAAAGACTAGGTTGCATACTCATGCAAGATCGTCAGGTAATTGCCTATGCTTCACGGCAATTACACCCACATGAGGAAAATTATCCCACACATGATCTAGAGCTTGCAGCTGTAGTCCATGCACTTAAAACTTGGCGACATTACCTCCTCGGTTATCGTTGCGAGATCTTCACCGATCACCAAAGTTTGAAATATATCTTCACCCAACCAGATTTGAATCTCAGGCAAAGATGTTGGGTCGAGTTGATCTCGGATTACGACTTAGGAATAACTTACACCCCGGGCAAAGCCAATGTCATGGCTGATGCACTAAGTCGTAAATCCTATTGTAACAACCTGATGTTACAACAAAGTCAACCACTTCTCCATGAGAAATTCCGTAAGCTTAATCATTGTTCCTCGAGGATTCCTATCCACCTTGGTGGCGAAACCTACCCTTATGGATCAAATCATAGATACCCAGAAGCATGATAAGGGCATATCCCGGATTAAGGAAAACATTGCTAGCGGAATTGCTAAATATTTTTCCATGGATAAGCGGGGTGCTATCTTCTTCGAGAACCGTTTGGTGGTTCCCAAGAAACAACATCTACGCCAGTTGATCCTTAAGGAAGCTCATGAATCCCCTCTCACCATTCATCCCGGTAGTACTAAAATGTATCAAGACCTACGCCAGAGGTTTTGGTGGACTAGGATGAAAAGAGAAATCGCTCAATACATTGCTAGTTGCGGCATTTGTCATCGTGTTAAAGCAGAGCACCAACGGCCGGCTGGCACCCTTCAACCTTTGGCTATTCCCGAGTGGAAATGGGATAAAATCAGTATGGATTTCACCACTTGGTTTCCCAGGACCAAGAGAGGGAATAATGCCATCTTCATCGTGATCGACCGTCTTTCCAAAGTAGCCCATTTCCTACCTGTTCGTGAGAGTATCACCGCTAGCCAGCTAGCCGACTTATACATCTCCCGAATAGTGTCTCTTCATGCTGTCCATTCGAAATTAACTCAGAGCGTGGGAGTCTCTTCACCTCTCGATTTTGGGAAAGTTTCCAAAATGCTATGGGAACTCGTCTCTCTTTTAGTACCGCCTTCCATCCTCAATCAAGTGGTCAAGTAGAACGAGTTAATCAAATCCTGGAAGATATGCTTCGAGCTTCTGTTATCTCGGTCGGAATGAGTAGGGAGAAATGCCTTCCATTCGCGGAGTTTGCTTATAACAATAGTTATCAAGCCAGCTTGGGCAAGGCTCCTTTCGAAGTTCTATAAGGACGAAAATGCCGAACGCCTCTTAAATGGTCAGAAACCGGGGAAAGACAACTCTTTGGCCCGGATATGATTCAGGAAGCAGAAGAGCAGGTTCGCGTTATTCGTGAGAAATTGAAAAAAGCCCAATCTCGTCAAAAGAGTCAATATGATCGTAAACATAAGCCTATGACTTATGAAGTCGATGAGAAGGCCTACCTTCGGGTTACCCTGTTAAAGGGAACCCATCGTTTCGGTATCAAAGGCAAATTGGCTCCTCGTTACACTGGACCCTTTCGCATTCTTGCCAAACAAGGAGAAGTTGCCTACCAATTGGAACTACCTCTGCATCTTTCCAGAGTTCATGATGTCTTCCACGTTTCACAACTCAGGCGTTGCTTCGCGGATCCTATCCATGGAGTGGACCACGAAACGCTTGATCTACAAGATAACCTCTCCTATCGGGAATATCCCGTTCGTATCCCTGATCAAGCCGAGCGTACCACTCGATGTCATAATATCAAGTTTCTCAAGGTTCAATGGTCACACCATTCTGAGAAAGAAGCCACTTGGGAAAGGGAGGATCATCTTCGACTGGAGTACCCCACCTTGTTCCCGGAGGATCCTAAATCTCGGGACGAGATCCTTTTGAGTGGGGGTGAGTTTCACACCCTAGTTAGTTCAAGCATTAGAGTGTGCATCATGTTTAAATTCCTCTTAAATTTGAAATGGGGAAGACAGAACCCCCAACACCCCCCTGGAAAACAACTAGGGTTTACTAAAATTATTTTCAATGAACCTGAAATGCCCTTCTAAAAAGTTCACTCTCTTTGTCTTGGGTTAGAACCTCTGGCAAAATTGGTGCACAATTTTCTAGGTCAACAGAAGGTCATTGAATTAAATCATCAGTATTTGAGTTTGGGCATTTAAATGCTATAAAATAATTTAAATGCTCAAATAATTCTGGAAATAAATGTTTGCTGTTGGAAATATTCCAAACAGAGCCCACAATTATTTTCAGGATTTTTGGAAATGTTTTAGTATTTTTAATAAAGCCCAATAGTTGTAGAAAAAATAGAAAACATAAACAAATCAAAAAAAGAGAGAGAGGGAAACCACCTGGGCCTCACCTGTGCTGGCCCAGCCCACCTGGCTCGGCCCAGCCGACTGGCCTTGCCAGTCGTCCTCCTCCTCCCGCCAGGAGGACGAGGAGCGCGTGGCCGGCGCCCGCGGCCACACGTTGGCCACCTCCTGCTTCTGCTGACGCCCTGGAGACGTCCAGGGGTGCCACGCTGACCCCCACATCCCCCTCTCTTTCTCCCTCACTCTCCCCCTCGTCTCCCTCACCCTCTCCCGCGATGGCCGAGCGTGATCCTCGCCGCCGTTCGCCGTAGCCGTCACCAAAGCCACCCCCTCGCCCCTCCAACAAACCCATTAGCTCCGCGCTGCCGTCCTTGACCTCCTCATCGACTCACGCGACGTCGGAGGCCTCCAAGCGCCTTCCCGACGCCTTCTTCTTCCTCGGTCCGCCGAGATCGCCGGCAACGCCCTGACAATGTCTGACCTCCCCCGAGCCCGCTGAGACGCGCTCTGCAACCGCCGTGAGCTCCTCTATTGACCACCCTCTTCCCTGCTTCGTTTTCTCACCGTAGACGCCGCCCCCTTTCTCACCGTAGCACGACGCCGCGCGAGCTCGACGCCGGCGCCACTCCGGTGGCCATTTGGTCAAGCGCGGGTGCCTAACGCACTCACCGCACCTCGTAGCGCCTCGCTAGAACGTCCGTTTCCCCCTAGCTTGCTGCAGCAGCAAAACCACAAACGGCCGAGCTCCGGTCGCTGCCACGAGCTCGATTCCGGCGAGTTCGCTCCACCTCAGCTACTCCCACCTGCCCCACTAGATGCGCGCGAGCCCCAGCTACGTGTAGGACCAAACCGCTGTTGATTTGGTCGCCTGTGGGTGATTTCCGACGCTCTTCGCCGTCTCGGCCTCGCCGGCGACTCAACGCCTGCGGGATTAACCCCGCTGACCAGGGGTTTGACCCCAGTTTGACTCCATCTGAGACACTGATGTGTGGGGCCGGCTTCTAACTAATTTAGATTAGTTTAAATTAAAGCTAATCACTTTGTTAGAGGTTAATGACGTCGTTAACTAACCCTCTCTCACTGACATGTGTGCCCAGGGCCTAACTAACCCAGCTTGGTGCTAACTAAACACTAACTAACTCTGTTAGTTAGCCGAGAGACTGACAGAAGGGGCCCACCAGTCAGGTTTGACCTGGGCTGGCGCCTTTGACCCGCTGACGTCACAGTGACGCAGTGCTGACGCATTAATTCAATTTCTGGATTTATTCTTTAATAGGAAATTCCAGAAAATAATCAAAACTTCTAAAAATCATAGAAAATCAACCATAGCTCCAAATGCAAAGATTTATATATGAAAAATGATCAGAAAAATTCAATCTATCCATCTGTAATGGTTTCATGCATGACAAAACAAGTTTACCTTGCTGTTTAAGCAGAATAAGGTAATGCACTAATAAGGCCATGTTTAATGAGCTAATATTTGAATCTTTGATTCAAAAGAGTTCATTCCCTTCTGTTTTAGCTTGCATTAGGCCAAGACACTTTCATCTTGCCATGTCATAGCATGCATCATATTGTTGCATATTGCCATGTGTTGATTATGTTCAGTTTGTATTTTGTGGTAGGTTCTGCCTCCGAGGATAACCCCGAGTATCCGTCTGAAGGGAAGTACCCTACTACCTCTACAACAGGCAAGCAACCCATTGATCATTCCGATACAAACCCATGTTCTCGCTTCTGCTCTTGTTTACTGCATTAAGACAACGCGATTCAAACTGCTGTGTGCTACGATAGTTGAACCCTTATCCTCTGCATGACCTGTCATTTCCACAGTAACTAGATGAAACCCACTAGCATGTGTAGGAGTGGATTGAGCCATGTATGTGTTTCCTACCTTGCTATGCCTGCTATGCTTAGAGTTGTGTCAGGTCTGGTTCATCTGGGTGATGGGCTAGAGTGAAATGCTTATGTGGGTAATGTGAGGGATGTGTTGAACATGTTTGGTAAAGGTATCGATGAGAGGCCATGTAGGAGTACATGGTGGGTTGTTTCATTGAGGCCGTCCATAAGAACTGAGATCTGTATGCGTGATTTAAGATTCGGATACTACCACACATTGGGCCCTGAAATATGACCCCGCTCGAGTTACTGACCCATCTCGTCCTCTATCCAGGAGTTGCAACTAGTTTCTGGTGTTTGTAGATTATGTGTTGGCGGCCGTGCGTAGCGCTGACCCTAGGGGTGGGCTATGATGCGGTAGATACACCATGGCACGGTGTACCGAGTCGCCTGTTTGGTGTCTCAGGAACCCTGTACACATCGTTTGGGGCTGTTGAGGACACCCCGGCCAGATTTCCTTGCGGATGGAACCTGAATAGGCGATAAACCTAGACTAGAGACTTGTGAGGTTAGTCAGGTCGTGGTCTACACCCACGTCGGTTTTCGCTTGAAGTCTGCCGAGCACATGTCGTGTGCAGACATTAAGTGGTGGAAACATGTGTGACGAAGTACACCCCTGCAGTGTGTAAAACTATTCAAATAGCCGCGTCCGCGGTAAAGGACTACTTGGTTGCCTATACAGTTCATAGACAAGTTAATGAATACTACTAAAAGTCTCAAGATAAGTGTGAGTACCGAGGAAGGCCCTCTCGTAGGATGACGAGGGAGGATCCCCGGTGGAGTATTGTGTTGGTGAGTAATGGACTCGTGTGCGAAAACTATTTTACTAGTGAAGTTCCATAGGATAGCTTAGCCAAGAGTCAAAGCTGGCTTGCTGCAATAACCCCACCACCTTCTTGAGAATGAGCATGTATAGTAGGTTCTGATGTAAGACTTGCTGAGTACCTTGCACTCATGTTTGCTTATTTATTGTTTTCAGACGACAACACTGCCCCCTCCGATGGGTTTCATGTAGACCTTGATGTCGACGAGTGACTAGCCACCCAGGTGGTGATCCTGGCCGTGGAGGGCCCTATGTAGATAGACAGGCTTTGAGAAGCCTTCTTTCTTTCTAGTGTCTATACTCAGACTAGTTGCTTCCGCATGTGCTTGTATGATTGTATGACTTGAGTGTCCGGTCATGTGACCCCTATCTGTATGAACATGTTTTGTATGGCTCTCTGGAGCCTTTAAATAAAGTACTTGAGTTGTAGAGTTTTGTTGTGATGCCATGTTGTATGTACTCATATCGGGCATATGTGTGTATGATTGAAATGCTTGGTATGAGTGGGATCCGACAATCTAGTTGTTTATCCTTGGCAGCCTTTCTTATGGGGAAATGCAGTCTAGTGTTCCTCGAGCCATAGTAGTCCGCTACATCCCGGTTCACCGGATTCCTGCTAGCCCAGCACTACTGTTCAGGACACTTGACTGGCCGACATGTGTTTCACTTCGTTCCTATGTCTGTCCCTTCGGGGAAATGTCACACGGTGATTTCCGGAGTCCTGCCTAGCCTGCTACAGCCCGGGTTCCCCAGAGTCCTATTAGCCAGTGCTACAGCCCGGAATCACTCGCTAATGACCGACATGCTCGATGTGATTCATGTATGCCTGTCTCCATAGGTCTCTGCCACTTTGGGTTCACGACTAGCCATGTCGGCCCGGGTTCCCTGTCATATGGATGCTAGCGACACTATCATATACGTGAGCCAAAAGGCGCAAATGGTCCCGGGCCATGGTAAGGCGACACCCGTGGGATACCGTGCGTGAGGCCGCAAAGTGATATGAGGTGTTACCGGCTAGATTGATGTGGCTTGGAAATCGGGGTCCTGACAATATCAAACGGAATAAAGTCTTCGGGAACGTGATTTTCTCACTGAACATGATCCAGGAGACTTGGACCCTGCTCCAAGGAACAAAAGAGGGGGTCACGAGGATGGGTTGCGCGCCCCCTGCATCGTGGGCCCCTCGTTGCTCCTCCGGCGTACTTCTTCATCCTATATATACACACGTACCCCCAAACGATCAGAAAAGGAGCCAAAAACCTAATTCCACCACCGCAACTTTCTGTATCCACGAGATCTCATCTTGGGGCCTGTTCCGGAGTTCCACCGGAAGAGGGCCGTCATCACGGAGGGCTTCTACATCATCATAGCCTCTCTGATGAAGTGTGAGAGTTTACCTCAGACCTTCGGGTCCATAGTTAGTAGCTAGATGGCTTCTTCTCTCTCTTTGAATCTCAATACAAAGTTCTCCCCCTCTCTTGTGGAGATCTATTCGATGTAATCTTCTTTTTGCGGTGTGTTCTTTGAGACCAATGAATTGTGGGTTTATGATCAAGTCTATCTATGAATAATATTTGAATCTCCTCTGAATTCTTTTATGTATGATAGGTTATCTTTGAAAGTCTCTTCGAATTATCCTGTGGTTTGGCCAACTAGATTGGTAGTTCTTGCCATGGGAGAAGTGCTTAGCTTTGGATTCCATCTTGCGGTGTCCTTACCCAGTGACAGAAGGGGCAGCAAGGCACGTATTGTATCGTTGCCATCGAGGATTACAAGATGGGGTTTATTTCATATTGCATGAATTTATCTCTCTACATCATGTCATCTTGCTTAAGGCGTTACTCTGTTTTTAAGTTAATACTCTAGATGCATGCTGGATAGTGGAAGATGAGTGGAGTAATAGTAGTAGATGCAGAATCGTTTCGATCTACTTGTCACGGACGTGATGCCTATATACATGATCATACCTAGATATTCTCATAACTATGCTCAATTCTGTCAATTGTTCAACAGTAATTTGTTCACCCACCGTAGAATACTTATGGTCTTGAGAGAAGCCACTAGTTAAACCTATGGCCCCGGGTCTATTCTCATCATATCAATCTCCATCACTTTAATCTTGCTTTGCTTTTTTACTTTGCTTTTACTTTTTAGTTTGCATCTTTATACCAAAAATACCAAAAATATTATATCTATCAGATCTCACTCTCGTAAGTGACCGTGAAGGGCTTGACAACCCCTAATCGTGTTGGTTGCGAGTAGCTATCGCTATGTGCGGGTACGAGGGACTTGAGCGTGGGCTCCTACTGGATTGATACCTTGGTTCTCAAAAACTGAGGGAAATACTTACGCTACTTTGCTGCATCATCCCTTCCTCTTCGGGGAAAACCAACACAAGCTCAAGACGTGGCACACGTACCTGGACACCAGGGGCTTATTATAAAGGGCACTGTTTAGGCCCGGTTTACATCATAAAGACCGAATACCTTAGGGAGTGTCCGGCGTCGCGAGTTTGGCCTTATATGCATCAGCTCCGAATCATGTATTTGGTCGAATGTTGGGTTTGCCCGGCTCCTGTGTTTTGCTGCCTTACGTTCCGCTCTATCGGCTAAGGCGGCACTAGGAGAACTGCTGTGATTGTGCCCTGGTTCATCCGGACGAGCACCTCAGTAGAGAAAGCCGAAAACTGACTGTCATGATATAGCGTGAGGCTGGTCAACCACTCGATGAACTAGCGGAATCTTCGGGATTCCTCCGCCTTAACGAACATTCGTTTCCCGGCCAGGCATGTACGCGCCCCGAATCCGGGTGAGCGCGGAGCCACTAGGGGCTATATAGTAGCCCCACTGTCAAACTCCTCTGGCTAAGTGAAAGTGTTAAAGCATTATAGTCCGGTTGCCTAGTTCGCTACGCTATCACCTCCTTAACGGACCAAGATGTTGGATCAAGTGTGAACATGCATCTTCTACGAACACCCCCGCATTATATGCGTGGGGGCTGAAGCCGACGTCTGCCATCTTTTAGGTTACATACATATATACATAAACGGCTGCACAGGAGGCATCATTGCACTTTCGGGGAAAAGTATAAATACATCCTTGATAAATTCAGTAAAACATTGTTTGTACAATGGGACTACATGTCACTGAAAAATAATATTCTTCGAGCATTGAGCCTCTATCGAACGAGCGACTTCAAGGACTTCTTCAAAGTAGTGCTCGGCAGCCACTCGGCCTATGGCCGAACCCTGTGCTGCAATAGTGGTGGCCTCCATCTCCGCCCAGTATGTTTTGACACGGGCAAGGGCCATCCGCGCACCTTCTATGCACGCTGATCTCTTTACAGCATCAATGCATGGCACGACACCAAGGAATTGTTGCACTAAGCTAAAGTAGCTATTCGGCCTTGGCCCTCCTGGCCACAAATGATCCACAACGGACCTCATGGAAAGTCCGGATAATCTATGGAGCTCGGCCCAACCGGTCAATCGCTCATTCAGCAATAGCAGACGGACTGGAGCATGAAACTGTGACCAGAACAGCTTCTCCACTTCGGGACCTTTCTGATCCTTGAAGTACTCGGCCGCATCAGGAGCACTTGCAGCCAAATCCATGTACTCGTCCGCAGAACTCCATAGCTGGTCTAGAGGAGCATATTTTGGATCTCCGAACTTAGTCCGCAACAAGAAGGGCTTCCTAGAAACGATATCTGAAGCTTGACTCAGCTCCTCCTTCGTCTCTCTAATTTTGGAGCGGGCTTCCTTGGCAGCCACCCGGGCCTTCTCCAAGTCCGTTGCCTTCGCCCGATTTTATTCTTCAAGAAGCTGGTATTGGTCAGCAGCATCTTTTAACTCCACGGCCATCTTGGCAATTTTCTCTTTGCTCTCGCAATGTGCGGCCTGTTCGGCCCTTAAGCCCTCGACCGCCTTTAAGGCGGCCGCATTGCTGCTCCTCACTTGCTCCTTGGCTCGGGCAAGTTCCGCTCGAAGGGTCTCCACGGTGGCAGCTCCATCTGCAGTCACAACATATTAAAGATATTGACATCATGCTGCACTTACTATGTGACAATCACTAGAAAAATCACTGACCCTGTGCCTCGTCACGCCGTTTGTTGACAAGCACGATGTCGGCATCTGCCGCATCCAGCTGCCGCTTTAGTTCGGCATACCCATCAGTCCGGTTAGCAACCGGAGCTTCCACCACCTACACATAAAGGCAGTCTGGTTATTACCTAGGAGTATGATCCTCTGTTTGCCGCCGTTTTCGACGACAACCAGAGTCTCAGGGGCTACTATCTACACAGGGCACATCTAAAAATGTGCGGTACCGTCAAAAATGTACATCATTTCACGTACCTCAAAACTCGTCAGTAGACTCATAAAAGCTTCATGCAACCCGCTTTCGGCAGACGAAATCCTTTCAATCACCGTACCCATCAATGTGCGGCGCTCTTCTGAGATAGCCGCTTGCTCCAGCAGACCCCTTAGTACGTCCGACCGCACACCAGACGGTGCCAGATTCTTTTGATGACTCTCTTTGAGGGCCGGATGGTGAGGACTTCGGGTGGCCATAAGATTACCTTCTAGCCTTGCCGAATCCGGAGAAACCCTCCGCGACGACACCTTGGGGGACGCCCGCTTCGTGAGGCGGTGTGGCAGGGGGGGGTGTTTCGCTCTCCATCATCTCCGGAAGAAGATCCCCCGAAGAAAAGCTCTGCTAAGAAGGGCTAAGATCCAAACTGCAAGATAAATGCTTCGATTATTTTCCTCAGAAGTAGAGTAAGATATTTTTGTTATTGACTACCCCTTTTACTTACAGCTCGGGGGAGGGTTGGTCCCCTTGGGGGCATAGTACGGCCAGGGTATCCCCCAGGGCAGGACCCTCTGGCGGAGATTTCTTCCCTCGTTTGGAGACCATTGTCTCCAGGTCCGCAGAGGCAGTTCTCTTCCTTCCATGGGGAGAGGAAGTTTCAGTTCCTTCTCTCCGGCTAATCTCCTTCATGGAGATTCTAGCCTCGTTATTCTCCCCTTCATCTTCTTTGGAGGGCACTAGGCAGGGTGCTGGCTCGAGCATCTTTTCCAGCACCGGATTGTCCAAGCCTTCAGGAAGGGGGGCCGAACACTGGATCATCTTCGCGTTTGTTATCCAGTCCCGATCAAAGAGCGATTCTTCAGAATGATGTGATGATAAATAAAAGGACAGTGTGTTCGGCCATGGGATTACTTACTTGGGCAGCGGGGCGGTTGTAGCTCAGGCCCATGTCCTCGGTAGTGTCCGGACACTCTATTTGGGGTCCGAAGAACGATTTGTACATCTCCTCTTGCGTCATGCCGAGGAAATTCTGAATAGTGTGTGGTCCTTCCGGGTTGAGTTCCCACATGCGGAGGGGCCGGCATTTGCAAGGCTGGACTCGACGAACCAGCATAACTTGCATTACCATAACTAGACTGAAATCTCCCTTGAAGAGATCTCGGATACGGCTCTGCAGTATTGGCACGTCCTTGGCTGGACCCAAGCTCAGCCCCCTGCTGATCCATGACATCAGTTGCGGTGGAGGGCCCGAGCGAAAGGTAGGAGCAGCTACCCACTTCGCACTTCGGGGAGCTGTGACGTAAAACCACTCCTGTTGCCACAATCCGGACACCTCTGGAAAGGAACCCTTCGGCCATGGAGCATCAGCGATTTTTCTTATTAGAGCACCTCCGCACGCTGCGTACTGCCCCTCGACCATCTTCGGCTTCACATCGAAGGTCTTGAGCCACAGGCCGAAGTGAGAGGTAATGCGGAGGAAGGCCTCACAAACGACAATAAATGACGAGATGTGAAGAAGGGAACCCGGGGCCAGATCGTGAAAATTCAGCCCGTAATAGAACATAAGACCCCTAACAAAGGGATCCAGAGCGAGGCCTAGTCCTTGGAGGAAGTGGGAGACGAACACAATGCTCTCGTTGGGTTCGGGAGTAGGGATGACCTACCCTCGGGCAGGCAGCCTACGCGAAATTTTGGCGGTCAGATATCTGGCCTCCCTCAACTTCTTGATGTCCTCCTCTGTGACGGACCAAGGCATCCACCGGCCTTGAAGGCTGGATCCGGACATGATTGAAGGTTTGGAGCGCCTGACCTGGGCTTTAGGTGTTAGAACTCAAGGCGAGGGAAGGATTTGATTGAGCACGGGAGGGAAAAAGGAAAAGCCCTGTCCCTTTATAAAGGGGATGAATATCAGGCGTCATCCTCGTGGCCGTTCAAGACTTACCTAAAATCTAGGAGTCATACCAACAGGCACGGTTGGGTTACCCATGTTTGTATTGATGAGAATCCCATAATAAGGGGAACACGATCTCTACTTTGACAAGACGTGTCAACAAACCACCTCGCGTTATGTGCGGGGCTGGTTAAAGAAAAACGGTTCAAATAATTACCGGGCCGTGGCGTGATGTCATGCTGCCAAAATGTGTCAGCAGATTAGATTTGTGGAAATATTATTCTCTCTACGATGGTATGTGGAACTTATTTTGCAAGGTCGGACACTATCTTTGTATTCAAACTCTTCCGTGATGTATTCAAGGGAGGAACCCGCCTTGCAATGCCGAAGACAACACTGCGCGCCGGACTCATCGTCATTGAAGCCTGGTTCAGGGGCTACTGAGGGAGTCCTGGATTAGGGGGTCTCCGGACAGCCGGACTGTATCCTTTGGTCGGACTGTTGGACTATGAAGATACGAGATTCAAGACTTCGTCCCGTGTCTGGATGGGACTCTACTTGGCGTGGAAGGCAAGCTAGCCAATACGGATATGCATATCTCCTCCTTTGTAACCGACCTTGTGTAACCCTAGCCTCCTCGGTGTCTATATAAACCAGAGGGTTTTAGTCCATAGGACAACAGACAATCATACCATAGGCTAGCTTCAAGGGTTTAGCCTCTCTGGTCTCGTGGTACATCAACTCTTCTACTACCCATATTATCAAGAATAATCAAGCAGGACGTAGGGTTTTACTTACATCAAGAGGGCCCAAACCTGGGTAAAACATCATGTCCCCTCCCTCCTGTTACCATCCGCCTTAGACGCATGGTTCGGGACCCCCTACCCGAGATCCGCCGGTTTTGACACCGACAGCGACCTACTGTGACAAACACATACCATCATGGAAGTGTATTTTTTTAGTGAAGTATAGGGGATCACAACAGTTTTTGAGCATAGAGTATTCTACCCAAATTTATTGATTCGACACAAGGGGAGCCAAAGAATATTCTCAAGTATTAGCAGCTGAGTTGTTAATTCAACCACACCTAGAAACTTAATATCTGCAGCAAAGTATTTAGTAGCAAAGTAATATGATGGTAGTGGTAAAGGTAGCAAAAGGTAACCGTAGCAAAAGTGATGTTTTTGGTATTTTGTAGTGATGATATCAATAGCAACGGAAAAGTAAATAAGCGAAGAACAATATATGGAAAGCTCGTAGGCAATGGATCGGCGATGGAGAATTATGCTGGATGCGGTTCATCATGTAACAATCATAACCTAGGGTGACACAGAACTAGCTCCAGTTCATCAATGTAATGTAGGCATGTATTCCGAATATAGTCATACGTTCTTATGGAAAAGAACTTGCATGACATCTTTTGTCCTACCCTCCCATGGCAGCGGGGTCTTAATGGAAACTAAGGGATATTAAGGCCTCCTTTTAATAGAGTTCAAGGACTAACACATAGTGAATACATGAACTCCTCAAACTACGGTTGAGGGAGTCCTGGATTAGGGGGTGTTCGGGTAGCCGGACTATACCTTCAGCCGGACTACTGGACTATGAAGATACAAGATTGAAGACTTCATCCCGTGTCCGGATGGGACTTTCCTTGGCGTGGAAGGCAAGCTTGGCGATGTGGATATTCAAGATCTCCTACCATTGTAACCGACTTTGTGTAACCCTAACCCTCTCCGGTGTCTATATAAACTGGAGGGTTTTAGTCCGTAGGACAACTTCATCATACAACAATCATACCATAGGCTAGCTTCTAGGGTTTAGCCTCCTTGATCTCGTGGTAGATCTACTCTTGTACTACCCATATCATCAATATTAATCAAGCAGGACGTAGGGTTTTACCTCCATCAAGAGGGCCAGAACCTGGGTAAAACATCGTGCTCCTTGCCTCCTGTTACCATCCGATCTAGACGCACAGTTCGGGACCCCCTAACCGAGATCCGCCGGTTTTGACACCGACATTGGTGCTTTCATTGAGAGTTCCTCTGTGTCATCGCTTTTAGGCCCGATGGCTCCTTCGATCATCAACAACGATGCAGTCCAGGTTGAGACTTTTCTCCCCGGACAGATCTTCGTCTTCGGCGGCTTCGCACTGCGGGCCAATTTGCTTGGCCACCTTGAGCAGATCGAAAGCTACGCCCCTGGCCATCAGGTCAGGTTTGGAAGCCTAAACTACACGGCTGACATCCATGGGGACTTGATCTTCGACGGATTCGAGCCACAGCCAAGCGCATCGCACTGTCTCGATGGGCACGATATAGCTCTGCCGCCAAACAGCGCCTTGGAGGCCGCACGCGCATCGGTTCCGACCATTGATTCGGAGCCTACTACGCCGATCGAGGATCAGCGGTTGGACGCTGCCTCAGGGGCTGCGATCTCAGAGGCGATCGAGCCGAACTCTAGCCCCGCACTCCGCATGGCCCGTGACTCCGAGGAGCCGGATTCCTCTCCGAACTCCGAGCCCCCCGCGCCCCTGCCGATCGAATCCGATTGGGCGCCGATAGTGGAGTTCACCGCCGCGGACATCTTTCAGCACTCAGCGTTCGGCGACATCCTGAATTCTCTAAAGTCTCTCTCTTTATCAAGAGAGCCCTGGCCGGACTACGGTCAGCAAGGTTGGGATACGGACGATGAAGAAATTCAAAACCCACCCACCACCCACTTCGTAGCCACTGTCGATGACTTAACCGACATGCTTGACTTCGACTCCGAAGACATCGACGGCATGGACAACGATGCAGGAGACGAAGAAGAACCAGCACCTGTAGGGTGCTAGAAGGCCACCTCGTCATATGACATATATATGGTGGACACTCCAAAGGATGGAGATGGCAATGAAACAGCAGGGGACGATACCACTAAGAAACAGCCCAAGCGCCGGCGTCAGCGGCGCCGCTCTAAATCCCGCCAAAGCAAAAACAGTGGCTCCGGCACGGGAGATAATACTACTCCGGATAGCGCCGAAGAACACCCCCTCCAGCAAGATTCAGCATAGGAGGACAGAGAAGCCAGCCCTCACGAGAGGGCGGCGGACCAAGAGGTTGAGGACAATAATTATATGCCTCCCTCCGAAGACGAGGCAAGCCTCGATGACGATGAGTTCGTCGTGCCAGAGGATCTCCCCGAACAAGAGCGTTTTAAATGCAGGCTTATGGCCACGGCAAGCAGCCTCAAGAAAAAGCAGCAACAGCTTAGAGCTGATCAGGATTTGCTAGCTGACAAATGGACTGAAGTCCTTGCGGCCGAAGAGTATGAACTCGAACGCCCCTCCAAGAGTTACCCAAAGCGCAGGCTGCTACCCCGACTAGAGGAGGAAGCACCTACATCACCAGCACCTGACATGGCCGACCGGCCACCTCGTGGCCGCGACAGAGAGGCCTCTTGGCCCTCCACTCAAGCCATGCCCCGACGCCACGTCAAGCATACTAAGGCACAGGAAAATGCGCCCGACCTGCGCGACATACTGGAGGACAAGGTAAGGCAAACAAGATCGATCTACGGATCGCGCAGGCGCCCCACAGCACATGATGGTGATCGTCACTCCGGATGCAATAAATCCGGCCGGGCCGAACTAAACAGACAAAGCTCCTTTGAGCTGCGTCGTGATATAGCCCAATACAGAGGCGCCGCACACCCACTATGCTTCACAGATGAAGTAATGGATCATAAAATCCCTGAGGGCTTCAAACCCGTAAACATCGAATCGTACGATGGCACAACAGATCCTGCAGTATGGATCGAGGATTATCTCCTCCATGTCCACATGGCCCGCGGTGATGATCTACACGCCATCAAATACTTCGCACTCAAACTCAAGGGACCGGCCCGGCATTGGCTTAACAGCTTGCCAGCAGACTCAATCGGTTCTTGGGAGGACCTGGAAGCCGAATTCCTTGATAACTTCCAGGGCACTTATGTGCGACCACCAGACGCCGATGACCTAAGCCACATAATTCAGCAGCCAGAGGAATCGGCCAGGCAATTCTGGACACGATTCCTAACAAAGAAAAACCAGATAGTCGACTGTCCGGACGCAGAGGCCTTAGCGGCCTTCAAGCATAATATCCGTGACGAGTGGCTTGCCCGGCACCTGGGACGGGAAAAGCTGAAATCTATGGCAGCCCTCACGACACTCATGACCCGCTTTTGCACGGGAGAAGACAGCTGGCTAGCTCGCAGCAACAATTTAACCAAGAACCCTGGTAATTCGAATACCAAGGACAAAAGTGATTGGTCAGATCGGAACAAACAAAAGCGTCGCGTTAATAGCGACAGCAACGAGGATACGACAGTTAATGCCGGATTCCGAGGCTACAAATCCGGTCAACGGAAAAAGCCATTCAAAAGAAATACTCAGGGCCCGTCCAGTTTGGACCGAATACTCGACCGCTTGTGCCAGATACATGGCACCCCCGAAAAGCCAGCCAATCACACCAACAGGGATTGTTGGGTGTTCAAGCAGGCAGGGAAGTTAAGAGCCGAAAACAAAGACAAGGGGTTGCATAGCGACAACGAGGAGGAGCCCAGGCCACCGAACAACAGTGGACAGAAGGGATTTCCCCCACAAGTGCGGACGGTGAACATGATATACGCAACCCACATCTCCAAGAGGGAGCGGAAGCGTGCGTTACGGGACGTATATGCGATGGAGCCAGTCGCCCCAAAGTTCAACCCATGGTCCTCCTGCCCGATCACCTTTGATCGAAGGGACCACTCCACTAGCATCCGTCATGGCGGCTTCGCCGCATTGTGTAGGATCGAAAGTATGTCTAAAGGGGGGGGGTGATTAGACTACTTGACCAACTAAAAACTTAGCCTTTTCCCAATTTTAGTTCTTGGCAGATTTTAGCTATCTTAGAGCAAGTCAAGCAATCATCACACAATTCATGCAAGCATGCAAAGAGTTTATTGGCAGCGGAATGTAAAGCATGCAACTTGCAAGAATGTAAAGGGAAGGGTTTGGATGAATCAAACGCAATTGGAGACACGGATGTTTTCCCGTGGTTCGGATAGGTGGTGCTATCCTACATCCACGTTGATGGAGACTTCAACCCACGGAGGGTAACGGTTGCGCGAGTCCACGGAGGGCTCCACCCACGAAGGGTCCACAAAGAAGCAACCTTGTCTATTCCACCATGGCCATCGCCCACGAAGGACTTGCCTCACTAGCGGTAGATCTTCACGAAGTAGGCGATCTCCTTGCCCTTACAATCTCCTTGGTTCAACTCCACAATCTTGTCGGAGGCTCCCAAGTGACACCTAGCCAATCTAGGAGACACCACTCTCCAAGAAGTAACAAATGGTGTGTTGATGATGAACTCCTTGCTCTTGTGCTTCAAATGATAGTCTGCCCAACACTCAACTCTCTCTCTCATAGGATTTGGATCTGGTGGAAAGAAGATTTGAGTGGAAAGCAACTTGGGGAAGGCTAGAGATCAAGATTCATATGGTAGGAATGGAATATCTTGGTCTCAACACATGAGTAGGTGGTTCTTTCTCAGAACATATGGGTAGGAATGGTGTATGTGTTCTGATGTCTCTCTCTCCGAATGAAGAGGAGGTGGAGGGGTATTTATAGCCTCCACACAAAATCCAACCGTTACACACAATCTTCCAATCTCGGTGGGACCGAATCAGAAAACTCGGTCTGACCGAAATAGTAAACCTAGTGACCGTTAGGAATTTCTGTGGGACTGAGATGCAACTCGGTAGGACCGATTCGGTTAGGGTTTGGGCATAACGTAATCTCGGTGGGACCGATCGCACAAACTCGGTGAGACCGAGTTCGGCAATTAGCTAACCAGAGAGTTGGTCAGGCAAACTCGGTGGGACCGACTTGCTCTTTCGGTGAGACCGAAAAGTTACAAGAAGGAAACATAGAGTTTACCTTGCATTCTCGGTGGGACCGGTTCGCTCTTTCGGTGAGACCAAAAAGTTACGAAAGGGAAACAGAGAGTTTGCAAGCCCATCTCGGTGAGACCGAGATCCTTATTGGTTGGACCGAATTGCTAGGGTTTGGCAGTGGCAAATGACAAGTGAAACTCGGTGGCGCCGGATTGACAGAATCGGTATGACCGAGTGTGGCTTAGGGTTTAGGTCATTTGTGGATATGGAAAGGTGGTTGAGGATTTTGGAGCATATCACTAAGCACATAAAGCAAGAGGCTCATTAAGCAACACCTCATCCCTCCTTGATAGTATTGGCTTTTCCTAAAGACTCAATGTGATCTTGGATCACTAAAATATAAAATGAAGAGTCTTGAACTTTTGAGCTTGAGCCAATTCTTTGTCCTTAGCATTTTGAGGGTTCCGCTTTCACATCCATGCCGTGCCAATCATTGAGCTTTCCTAAAATAATCATCTTGGAATAGCATTAGCTCAGTGAGCTATGTGTTGTTATGAATTACAAAACCACCTAGGGATAGTTGCACTTTCAATCTCCCCCCTTTTGGTAATTGATGACAACATATAGATCAAAGCTTCGACAAATAATAATAATCATGAAATACATCGTCGCTTTGAGAAGTATGTGATAAGTAAGAGCTCCCCCTAAATTTGTGCATATTTTAAAATTTGCTTTGGACTGCAAATGCACAAGGAGTTAGAATCATGGGTTACTCTTCCATGTCACATACATCTTGGTGGAGCGCTCGAAAATGATAAGATTGAAATACATGCACTCATCACCAAGAATAGTGAATGATCACAAACGATAGATAGAATGATAACATTTAGCAAGCATTAAGCAACCATTAAGTGTAGCTTATGATCAAACACTTGATCATCGATGTCTCACGAATAATGACATAGTATCGCACACGCAAGCAAACAAAGTTCGAAAAACCACCAAATAAAACAAGAGAGAATAAAAGCAACACTCTCTCTTGAAGCCTATGATCTATACATTTTCTCCCCCTTTGGCAACAAGTTACCAAAAAGTTCCTAGAGAATGCATAGTGCTAAGTCGACGCTCAGGCTTGATCTTCAGGTGGTGGTGGAGTCCGGAGCACTCCAAGGACGAAGCCTTCAGTAGATGTGGTAGGAGTTGAGGCTGTGGTGGATGCTGGAGCTGGTGGAACGGAGGCTGTAGCTGGTGCAGACGTTGTAGCTCTAGTGTCAGCAACTGGCAGTGCAGACGACCTCGGACCTCGGGGTACCCTCGCAAAAGCATCAGTCGTGGTCCTGCCTCTCCTCTCATTCATGTCATCCTGGAGCTGCTCCACGGCAGTCTGTATCTCAGTCACTTTGATGTCCATGTCATAGAACCTCTGTTCCATGATCCTCTCTAGGCTCGCCTGGTTCTGAGTCAGGGTGGCAAGCCCTTGCTCAATACGCAGGGTGGACGCAATCAGGTAACCGAGTTGCTCTTGTTTGGTCTTCAAGAAGTAATCAGATGCCTCCGCTTGAGTAGGCATCCTGGCAGCTTTCTCCTTCTTCGCCTTATCCTTCTGAGCTTGTGCATGGGCAGATGAGGGTTCATTCTCAGTCATAACCACTTGGTTATCCTCAAAATCTGGACGGATGGGCAGGTGTTCCTTATCCAATAAATACACGCCCGTGCCCATCCTGGAGTTGATGAGCTCCTGAATCTGTGGGGCATACCCACAACTCCTCTTCTGGTCTGCAGCTATCCTCTTGGTTGTTTCCACAATGAGACTCATGACCTTGAATTTCTGAGGCACGTCAAAGACATGAAGCAAGTTGATCGCGTGACCTCTGATCATCTTGTGATCTCCAGATTTGGGCAGAAGGGTGTGCCTAAGGATCCAGTTGATCGTAGGCAATCCTGAGAGTAGATAGTGCACTGAGCCAAACTTGAACGTGTCGAGCGCTTCATTTGGGATCTCCTTGTACATGTTGGACATGGAGTTGTGATCCATCTTTTTCTTGGCATAAATGTCCAAGTCATCAGCTTGCTCCTCTGGGGCATTGATCAACTTCGCCCATTCTTCAACAGTGGATTGGTACCTTGTACCCTCTGACATCCATGTGATCCTGCCATCCGGATAAAAGTGTGTTGTGGAGTAGAATTGCATGATCAGCTCCTCGTTCCACTTTGTGAGCTTCTGCCCAACAAAGTCTGCAACTCCACATGCACTAAAGCTGTCAAATACACAGGTGTAGTACTCTTCATTGTCTTTGATGTAGGTCCAGTCGACCCATCTCATGTCACAAACGATTGGCTTCTTGTCAAGCAAAACAGTCTCATAGAAATCTTGCTGCTCCTTGGTATGAAATCTGTAATCCACGGCATTTCTTCTTCTAGAAGCATGCGGATCTGCTTCTCCCCATTTCCTCAGCCCTGAATCTCTCCTGAGCTTCATATCCTCAGCCACAGGATGAGCATCATTGTGGTCTAGGATCTTGGGCTTGAGCTTCCTAAGGACACTCTCTTCCTCTTCTTCGATAGCTTCAGGCACTGGGGCCTTGTTCTTTTCCACAGATGGGATGCTTCGTGTGTTTCTCTTTGGTGCACTCTTACGCTTAGATGCAGCCTTAGGTGCTTCCTTGGGCTTGGATGCAGCTGTTCCTGACCTTATAGCATCTCCCATGAGTTTGGCTGCCTTGGGTGCTGGTGCAGCAACCTCTTCTTCTTCTTCCTCCTCATCTACAATGATGGAGGCCTTCCCAAGCACTCTGGCTACAGTCTTCTTCACTCTTTCTTTCCTCTTTTGCCCTCAGCAGCAACGGGCTCAACGGGAGCAGGCTTCACAGTTAAAGCTCTAGCCTTTGACATGGGCTGCCTGCCTGCTGGCCTTTTGATTTTCAGGCCTGGCTTTGTGCCTTGAGCTGGTTCAGCTCTCTTTGATGTGGCCTCTTCCTCTGCCACATAGTCTTCATCCTCAGGATCAGACATTCTCTTCTTCCTTCGACGTGTGGCAGCCTTAGGCAGATTGCTGGGGGTGCTCCTGCTGCCATCATCAGAAGAACTTGAGGGGCTAGTGCCCTCACTCATCACAACTTGCTGCTCAGACACATTCTGGCTGTCACTTTAATTAGACATGTTGCAAACTAACTGCTGGCCCTGTGAATAGATTATGGATAAGATAGTGTGGATGAGCATCACAAAAAAGCAGAGATTTTTGCAAAAGATTAATTCAAAAACTTAGTTTTAGTTTTCCACAGAAAGCATCTCGGATCTACCGATTTTCAAACTCGGTGACACCGAAGCAGTTTTGGCACCAGAACTGGTGAACTCGGTCAGACCGAGTCACAGTTCGGTGGCACCGAGACTGCTAGGGTTTCACAGAATTCCAAAATCGGTCGCACCGATAAGTTATTCTCGGTCAGACCGAGTTTCACTTGTGCAATGGCAAAAGCCAGATCGGTGGGACCGAGTTTTTCAACTCGGTGGGTCCGAGATGGTTTCGGCGGAAACCTAACCCTAGAATTTTCGAATTAAACCTAATCTACGAGTTCATTGACTAGATAGGAGTGTTTCAATCGTGGCAAGAGTCATGATAATCACAATGTGCTAGGAATCGGAGTGGAGAATAGCACAAAGATCGAGTCCGTACCCTAGTTCGGCGGAGACTCGCTATGGCGGCAACGGCGGGGCAGAATTCCGTTAACGGCGGTGGAGACCAGCGACTGGAGGCTGCTGGCGGCGAGAAGACGATCTGGAGACCACGAAGGCAGAGCAGGCTATTGCACGGGCAAAGAGGTTTCGGAGAAATTTCCAAAATTTTGCCCGTCACTATATATAGCCCGACCCTGTCGGTGTGACCGAGTGGACCAACTCGGTGGCACCGTGACGCAAAACTGTGTGCAGTTATTGCAACTCGGTGTGACCGAAAAGTTCAAATCGGTTGCACCGAGATCGAAAACCTAGATCAACTGAATGAACTCGGTAGGACCAAAAATGGAGTATCGGTCAGACCGAGATTCATAAAGAGGTTTTGGAAGTTTAAGTCTATGACGAATCGGGGACTCCGAGCGCTCCTCACACAGAGTGGTTCAAATCTGACTTGATCAAGTTTTGTGATGCAGCATGAATAGAGTTTGAGACGAGAAAAGCATAGATAGTTAGAGGAGGTTCTTAGGCATTCTTGTCCATCCACTTGGCAAAAGAAGAAAGCCAAACAATCAAAACAACAAGTGGATGTC
The DNA here is from genome assembly GCA_034509565.1 of Triticum monococcum. NCBI lineage: Eukaryota > Viridiplantae > Streptophyta > Magnoliopsida > Poales > Poaceae > Triticum > Triticum monococcum. The sequence goes on along the minus strand of CM067841.1, from coordinate 603,499,666 downwards.
CTCGAATGAGTAAAATATGCAACCAACATGCTCACACAATAAGATGGCAAATGAAATATGTGGCAAAGCATGCACAACCAATTCTAGCATCTATCAAGCAATTTGCGATGACTAGGTCATCTATATATGAGTATATTGACTTAGGAGTCAAGTGAGAACACTTGATCATAGGTCATACTCATCGTTTAAGCTCAAGTGGGGTTACCACTTTTACATAAAGCATTGTTGTATTCACATCTTTAGAGTTGCTTTAGCTCAAGTCTTAGAGTAAAGCTCCCCCTAGATGTGATATCCCCCCTAAGAGGGATGAACTAACCTTGGGTTTTGTCGATGATGACTTCATGTAGATGTTGAAGATGTGGATGCTCAATGTTGATGTAGATCACTTGGAGCTATCCATTTGAGTGAATTGCACTTTCAATACCTACATGGGTTAGTCCCACAAGGAACAAACAAGGATATCCATAGACATAGAGTGATGCACACACAAGATGATGTCCATGAAAACTTTAGGTTACCTTGTCCCTTGTCTTACCAACAAGAGGGTTTGTGACTCCTTGAACTAGTGCATGATGTGGAAGTTGATTGCACTTGTTCTTGCCAAAATGATGAGAATGAAATATGTTGGCGGAGTCACCCTCAAGAACTCTCTAGTTCTTCTTCTTTTGGATCCACACCATCTTGATGGGAATCCTTGGAGTTGTAGTCGTACTTGATGTAGTGGAACTTGAAGTAGTCTTGGGAATCCACTTGACTAAGGTCTTAGGAGCTTCTTCAAATGCATCAATCTCCTCTTGAAGCTTGTCCTTGCCTTTTTGCTTGTAGTCTTGTGGTGGAAGATCATCTTGAGCTTCTATCCCCTTGAAAGAAGTGTCATACTTCTCTTGTTGAGGAACAAACTTTGTCTTGGGGTATTGATCTTCTTCCCATTCAACTCCATTGGCATTGAACTTTCGTTCAAAACCAACACCTTGATTCTTCCGGTGCATTCCTTGCTTGCGCACAATTTCCTCGAATTGCTTACTTCCGGCAAGGCTCTTGTAAACACCTTTCTCTATAATTCCCTTCAATAAGCTATTTTCTTGCTCAAGTGTCACTTGGCTAAGAGTATCATTAGTGGAATCAAGAGAACTACTAGAATCAACAATATTGGATTTAGCATGATCACTGTTACTACTAGAGGAAGAATCTTTCTTATTCTTGTTACTAGTCTTGACTAGAGGCATGTAGGTGGATAAAAGTAAACGCTTGGCAATGTGAGAAGAACTTTTCTTGCAGAGATCATCATTGATTGCTTTTAAGAACTCATGCTCTTGCTCAAGATTAAGCTTCTCAAAGCGTAGTTTCTCATGAGCTCTTAAAGTTCTCGATGATCTTCGAAGATAGTTTCATGGGCTAACTTAAGAGTGTTTAGTTCTTTAGTTAGAGCCTCAATCTTCTCCTTATCATTGTCATTCATTTTAGCATGATTAATTGATATTTCACCATAGTATTCTTCACTAGAGTTGTCAACAAGCAAATCATCATCACCTAACAAGTCATCTTCATCACTATTAAAGTCGACGTACTCGGGGTGTGTTACCTTAGGACCTTTGGCCCTGAAGCATCTTCGAATTCCTTCATTTGGTGAGTCAAATATGTCGTAGGAGTTGGTTGACACAAGTGCTAGACCGGCAACACCTTCATCTTGAGTGATAACTTCTCTCGGAGTGGGTGTCGGAGTCAGAGCCGGATACCCATTCACCAACATGAGCTTGATGTCTTCGTTTTGTATAGCTCCTTGATGATTTTTCCTTCCTTTCCGAATCCTTGCTTCTCCGTGAGTATCTTCGTTCATAACGATCATCTCTACTCCTTCTCTCTCTTGGTGGAGATTCTTTGCTTCTTTTTGGAGAATCTTCTCTTCTCTTGTAGGGAGCCATACACTCATTGGAATAGTGTCCGGGTCTTCCACAATTATAGCAGTTTCGCTCTCGACTAGAAGATCTTTTGTCATTGTAGGACCTTGACTTGAAGCTTCTATCTTTGTTTCTACTCTTGTAGAACTTGTTGAAGTTCTTCACCATTAAGCTCAATTCTTCATTGAAGTTTTGTTTCTCACTTGATGATGTGGGGACTTGACATGACGCTTTGTAGGCACCACTTGATTTATTGTGAAGTTCCTCTTTATCCTTGAGTGACATCTCATGAGCAACAATCCTTCCAATTACTTCCGTTGGCTTGAGATCTTTGTAGTTGGGCATCATTTGGATTAATGTGCACACGGTATCATATTTCCCATCCAAGGCTCTTAGGATCTTCTTAATGATGAATCTATCGGTCATCTCTTCACTTCCTAAGCCGGCAATCTCATTTGTGATGAGAGCAAGCCTAGAGTACATTTTAGCGACACCGTCACCATCCTTCATCTTGAACTTGTCAAGTTGACTTTGGAGCACATCCAACTTGGATTCCTTGACGGAGTCGGTACCTTCGTGCATATCAATCAAAGTATCCCAAATTTCCTTTGCATTCTCAAGGCGGTTGATTTTGTTGAATTCTTCGGGGCACAATCCGTTGAAGAGAATATCACAAGCTTGAGCATTGTATTGCAACATCTTCAACTCATCTGCGGTAGCTTCACGGTTTGGTTGCCTTCCATAGAAGAACTCACCTTGCAAGCCAACACAAACAATAGCCCATACGTTGGGGTTATGTCCAAGAATATGCATTTTCATTTTATGCTTCCAACTAGCAAAATTAGTACCATCAAAGTAAGGACCTCTACGGTGATAGTTTCCCTTGCTAGACGCCATACTCTCCTAGGTTGTGAAACCAAGGCTATGACCACCAAAAGCTATGGAGATCAAGGCAAATGGAGACCAAAGCTCTGATACCACTTGTAGGATCGAAAGTATGTCTAGAGGGGGGTGATTAGACTACTTGACCAACTAAAAACTTAGCCTTTTCCCAATTTTAGTTCTTGGCAGATTTTAGCTATCTTAGAGCAAGTCAAGCAATCATCACACAATTCAAGCAAGCATGCAAAGAGTTTATTGGCAGCGGAAAGTAAAGCATGCAACTTGCAAGAATGTAAAGGGAAGGGTTTGTAGGAATCAAACGTAATTGGAGACACGGATGTTTTCCCGTGGTTCGGATAGGTGGTGCTATCCTACATCCACGTTGATGGAGACTTCAACCCACGGAGGGTAACGGTTGCGCGAGTCCACGGAGGGCTCCACCCACGAAGGGTCCACGAAGAAGCAACCTTGTCTATTCCACCATGGCCATCGCCCATGAAGGACTTGCCTCACTAGCGGTAGATCTTCACGAAGTAGGCGATCTCCTTGCCCTTACAAACTCCTTGGTTCAACTCCACAATCTTGTCGGAGGCTCCCAAGTGACACCTAGCCAATCTAGGAGACACCACTCTCCAAGAAGTAACAAATGGTGTGTTGATGATGAACTCCTTGTTCTTGTGCTTCAAATGATAGTCTCCCCAACACTCAACTCTCTCTCATAGGATTTGGATCTGGTGGAAAGAAGATTTGAGTGGAAAGCAACTTGGGAAGGCTAGAGATCAAGATTCATATGGTAGGAATGGAATATCTTGGTCTCAACACATGAGTAGGTGGTTATTTCTCAGAACATATGGGTAGGAATGGTGTATGTGTTCTGATGGCTCTCTCTCCGAATGAAGAGGAGGTGGAGGGGTATTTATAGCCTCCACACAAAATCCAACCGTTACACACAATCTACCAATCTCGGTGGGACCGAATCAGAAAACTCGGTCTGACCGAAATAGTAAACCTAGTGACCATTAGGAATTTCGGTGGGACTGAGATGCAACTCGGTAGGACCGATTCGGTTAGGGTTTGGGCATAAGGTAATCTCGGTGAGACCAATCGCACAAACTTGGTGAGACCGAGTTCGGCAATTAGCTAACCAGAGAGTTGGTCAGGCAAACTCGGTGGGACCGACTTGCTCTTTCGGTGAGACCGAAAAGTTACAAGAAGGAAACATAGAGTTTACCTTGCATTCTCGGTGGGACCGGTTCGCTCTTTCGGTGAGACCGAAGAGTTACGGAAGGGAAACAGAGAGTTTTCAAGCCCATCTCGGTGAGACCGAGATCCTTATCGGTAGGACCGAATTGCTAGGGTTTGGCAGTGGCAAATGACAAGTGAAACTCGGTGGCGCCGGATTGACAGAATCGGTATGACCGAGTTTGGCTTAGGGTTTAGGTCATTTGTGGATATGGAAAGGTGGTTGAGGATTTTGGAGCATATCACTAAGCACATAAAGCAAGAGGCTCATTAAGCAACACCTCATCCCTCCTTGATAGTATTGGCTTTTCCTAAAGACTCAATGTGATCTTGGATCACTAAAATATAAAATGAAGAGTCTTGAACTTTTGAGCTTGAGCCAATTCTTTGTCCTTAGCATTTTGAGGGTTCCACTTTCACATCCATGCCATGCCAATCATTGAGCTTTCCTGAAATAATCATCTTGGAATAGCATTAGCTCAATGAGCTATATGTTGTTATGAATTACCAAAACCACCTAGGGATAGTTGCACTTTCACATTGGTTCTAGACCCAATCATTGACGGATTTCATCTCACAAGAGTCCTCATGGACGGCGGTAGCAGCCTGAACCTGCTTTACCAGGATACAATTCGAAAAATGGGCATAGATCACTCGAGGATCAAGCCCAGCAAAATGATCTTTAAAGGCGTCATACCTGGTGTAGAAGCCAACTGTACAGGCTCAGACACACTGGAAGTGGTCTTCGGACCTCCGGATAACTTTCGAAGCGAGGAGTTAATCTTCGACATAGTCCCGTGCCGTAGTGGCTATCATGCACTGCTCGGGCGAACCACATTCGCAAAATTCAACGCGGTACCGCGCTATGCATACCTCAAGCTCAAGATGCCAGGCCCTAGAGGAGTAATCGCGGTCAATGGGAACACTGAACGCTCCCTCCGAACAGAGGAGCACACGGCAGTGCTCGCAGCAGAAGTACAAAACAACCTCTCTAGGCAGTTCTCCAGTTCGGCCTTCAAAAAGCCGGACACTGTCAAGCGCGCCCGGAGTACCCTACAACAAGACCGCCTGGCACGTTCTGAGCTAGCATAGCAATGCGGCCCCAACCCTAGCCCTTGAGATATGGCGAAACCCGTGCTTCGCGTACATAACTACGCTCTTGAAATACGATGGGCACAGGGGAAGGGGCACTATCACGGCACGCCCGAAATACGGCTTAAACCGCACCAAGGGCTGTCGGATTCCTTTTTTTCTTTTTTTCTCTTACTCTCAGGACTCCATACTTCGGATGACCCGTTCGGCAATTCAACTGCTGCACAAACAATGCAAGATCCAGGAAAGCAGACAAGCCATGCCACATTATGGAACTCCCAGGTGGTCTCTATTGCGAGCAGTATACCTGGTTTTTAATACAATTCCGTGGGCTGCCCCTGGCCAGGACATGTTAAATAGTACAATTTCTTTTTCTTATCGCACTATTTGTATCGTTCCGCTTTCATAGCAGCCTTTCTATAAACAATGCACATTTTTTGTCTATTTTTTGCATTATCCTCTTTTTATATATATGTTTATTAATAACATGTTGCATCCGTACACTGTGGTACGGCAAAATACGCCAGGGGCTTCAGTACCCATCTATATGGCGTGAGAAGTCCGTACACTTTCACGAGTGCGGCACCCCGAACTTATAGCACTATATGCATTGGCTCCGAATCATGATTTGGGTCAATGGTTGGGTTTGCCCGGCTCCTATGTTTTGGTGCCATACGTTCCGCTATATCGGCTAAGGTAGAACTAGGAGAACTACTGCGATTGTGCCCCAGTTGAGCTGGGCCGAGCACCTCAGTAGAGAAAGCTAAAACCGACTGTCATGATGAAGCGAGAGACCGGTCGCTGTTCGAGGGGTTTTTTGAGTCCTTAAAGACTTATGCCGCTTCGAGCGAGGAACCGGCTTTGTCCGGCCAAGGCGTGGATAGCGCCCCGAACTCGGTCTTCCGAATACTAGGGGCTTCGCCGAAATTTAAAATTATAGAGTTCTATGGCTAAGTGAGAGTGTTCAAGCATTATAGTCCGATTGCCTTGTTCGTTGTGCTGATCGCCTCCCTCGATGGACCCAATCATGGGAAAAAGAGCGCTCAGGTTTATCCCGAACACCCCAGCACTAGTGGCATGGGGGCAGAACCCGACGACTGGCCATCTCTCAATTTTTTGATAAACGACCGCACAGAAAGTAATATTTTAAATTCAACAAGCATTGCTTAGCGCATATGAACAAGTTTTCAGCGCATAGGATAACACGAGCGAGTTCATTCAAAAATTACATCCTTCGTACATTCATCCGCCATAAGGCGGGCACCAGCTAGAACATCCTTGTAGTAGTTCTCGGGCTTGCGATGCTCCTTCCCCGGCGGCGGCCCGTCCCTCACAAGCTTCTCACCGTCTAGCTTACCCCAGTGCACCTTTGCACAGGCAAGGGCCTTACGGGCACCTTCGATGCAGACGGAGCGCTTGATGACCTCGACCTTAGACAAGCCTCCACCAGCCGCCGCACCAGTCCAAAGTAGCTCCCAGGCAGGGCCTCTCCAGGCCATAGCCGAACTATGAAGCCCGTCAGGGCCTGTTCGGCCGCCTTGTGGAGCTCGACCAGCTGCTTCAGCTGGTCGCTCAAGGGCACAGGGTGTCTGGCCTCAGCGTACTGAGACCAGAACACCTTCTCCGTCGAGCCGCCTTCCTCGGCTCGGTAGAATGCGGCGGCATCGGATACGCTGCGGGGAAGATCTGCGAATGCCCCTGGAGAGCTCCCGATTCGGGTAAGTAACAAGTAGTTTTCTTTTATATGTCTGCTTTGCATAGAGAATGCCTTACCCGCCGCTATCTTTTTCACCGCATCCAATTCCTGGAGGGCCTTCTGGGCTTCGGCCTTGGGAGATTTGGTAGTTTTAAGGGCCGCAGCAAGCTCGGACGCTCGCGTCTTCGAGTCTAGGTCCAAGCTCTCATGTTTTTTCGTGAGAGCCTGAAGCCCTCGCTGCACCTCGCCGACCTGCGCCTCAAACTTCTCCCGCTCGGTGCGCTCCGTGGCCGCTTTCTTCTCGGCCTCAGACAGCGCCTTCTTGAGGGTCGCCACCTCAGTTGTGGCCCCTACAATAAGCAGTATACTCCTGTCATTTTTTGCAATTATGTCTTCTTATAGGAATTTTTTCTATAAGGTATCTCTTACCTTCTTTCTCCTCAAGCTGCCGTTTGGCAAGGCCGAGCTCTTGCTCGGTCCGCTCGAGGCCCTGCTTCAGGGCACCCACCTCCGCAGTCAGTGCGGCGGTGGCCAGCAGCGAAGCCTGCATACGTATATTGACTCCTTTTTAGTTAAACTCCTGCGATATTTAATAGATCCTCTATTCGGCTTTTCTTTCCGAACGCCAAACAGAGCATCAGGGGCTACTGTCTATGCTATAATATTTTTACATATTTTTACTTACCTCGAAGCCTGTTAGAAGGCTAGCACAAGCTTCAGTCAGTCCGCTTTTGGCGGACCGAACCTTCTGGATCACCATACTCATGATGGTACGGTCCTCCTCGTCGATGGAGGCGCCCTTAAGAACCTCTAGCAGATTGTCCGGCACCTCCGGTTGGACGGAGGATGCCGGCTCAATAGGCTTGCTCCTCTTGGCAGGAGTTCGCCTGCCGCGGTCCGGAACCGTTGATGATTCCGGCGCGGTGTCCGGCTTAAAGCCGGACTTGGAGCCCTGGGGGGTCTTGTCCCCTTTACTCCTGGAGTCCGGGAGGTCACCTCGCAGCTCCTCCTGGACGACCTCCTCTTGCCCCGGAGCTTGTCGCGACGCCACTTCGGCGTCATCCATAGCACAGGGGGAGGCAGCGGGCGGAACTGAATTTATGTCCGATGAATCGAGGGAGCCACTCGACGACTCGTCGAGCCCGTCCTTGGGCAGGCTGCATGATTATATTCAACATTAGGGAAAGCTGTGCAACAAAAGGAATATCATGAGTTACTCTGGTATCCGAACACTTACGATTTCGCCGGACGCTTGGCCCTATCCGGCCACTCCTCTTTGTCCTCGTCGGCGTAGGGGGCGTAGTCCGGCGAAGGGGTTTTCCTCTTCGTGGACCCTCCGGCCTCCCCTACTGGGGCGGCCTTCCTCTTCTTTCCTCCCCCCGCTGGACGGGAGGAGGTTTCTTCTTCCTCCTCCTCGTCTTCACGGGAGGAGTGCGTCTCGGACTCGTCGGACGACGAGTCCGACACCACCATATGCCGGGAACTCTTTCGAGTCCCCGTGGCCTTCTTCTTCTTGGCCTTCTTCTCCGGCACCACATAAGGTGCCGGAACCAGCAGCTTCACTAGGAGAGCAAGGGTTGGGTCTTCCGGCAAGGGAGCCGGACAGTTAATCAGTCCGGACTTCGCCTGCCAATACTGTCAAAGGTGAGGGAGTTTAGATCCCGCATAGAGTCAAACTATGAAAAAACTTAACATCATGTAAAAGATGAAAATATCTTACCTCGCCAGCAGGACGCTGCGAGCTGAATCCGCGGTCTTCAAAGGCGGATGCGGGAGCCTCGGCGCCTTTGGTTAGCCCCTTCCAAACATCTTCGTACGTCGTGTCGAAGAGCCTGCTCAGAGTTCGGTGCTCTACCGGGTTGAACTCCCACAAATTGAATTCCCATTCTTGACACGGAAGGATCTGGTGGACGAGCATGACCTGGACTACGTTGACAAGCTTGAGCTGCTTGTTCACCGGGGACCGGATGCATTTTTGCAGTCCGGTCACCTCTTCTTCGTCGCCCCACGACAAGCCCGTCTCCTTCCAGGACGTGAGCCGCGTAGGGGGTCCGGATCGGAATTCAGGGGCTGCGATCCACTTCGGATCGCGTGGCTCGGTGATGTAAAACCATCCTGACTGCCACCCCTTCAAGGTCTCCACAAAGGAGCCCTTGAGCCATAGGACGTTGGCTATTTTGCCCGCCATGGCACCTCCGCACTCCGCCTGGTTACCGCGCACCACCTTTGGCTTGAAATTGAAGGTCTTGAGCCAGAGGCCGAAATGGGGGCGGATGCAGAGGAAAGCCTCGCACACGACGATAAACGCCGGGATATTGAGGATGAAGTTCGGGGCCAAATCGTGGAAATCTAGGCCATAGTAGAATATGAGCCCGCGGAAAAATGGGTGGACAGGAAAACCCAGTCCACAGAGGAAGTGGGGAAGAAATACTACCCTCTCATGGGGCCTTGGGGTGGGAAGAAGCTGCCCCTCCTCATGAAGCCGGTGCGCGATGTCTTTGGACAGGTATCCGTCCTTCCTTAGCTTTTTGACATGGCCCTCCATGACGGAGGAGACCATCCACTTGCTCCCACTCTGGACATTGTTGGAGAAGGTTGAGGTAGGAAGTGCGGGCTTGGGTGCTGGAGCTCGGGTGCGCAAAGGAGGAAGAAGGCGTAGGTAAAAAGGTGGATCCTTATCCCCTTATATGGGCGGATGCGACTATGCGTCCCCACCAGCCTAGTAAAACTCGCTTGCCTCTCAAGCGCCGTGATAAATGGCGCGGTTGGGTTACCCACGTCCGTATTGATGAGAATCCCGTAAATGGGGGACACGATCTCTGCTTTGACAAGACGTGCCAAGGAAACCGCCTCGCAAAACACGCTGAGGTGGAAAAGTGAAAACGATTCGAATAAAGGCTTGGCCGTAGTGTGATGTCACGCTGCGGAATACGTCAACAGATTAGATTTGTGTTAATATTATTCTCTCTGTGGCAATACGTGGAAACTTATTTTGCAGAGCCGGACACTACTCTTGGTGTTTACAAACTTTTATGAAGAATTTGGAGGAGGAACCCGCCTTGCAATGCCGAAGACAATCTACGCGCCAGACTCGTCGTCATTGAAGCCTGGTTCAGGGGCTACTGAGGGAGTCCTAGATTAGGGGGTGTTCAGGTAGCCGGACTATACCGTCAGCCGGACTCCTGGGCTATGAAGATACAAGATTGAAGACTTCGTCCCGTGTCCGGATGGGACTTTCCTTGGCGTGGAAGGAAACCTTGGCGATGCGGATATTCAAGATCTCCTACCATTGTAACTGACTTTGTGTAACCCTAACCCTCTTCGGTGTCTACATAAACCGGAGGGTTTTAGTCCGTAGGACAACTTCATCATACAACAATCATACCATAGGCTAGCTTCTAGGGTTTAGCCTCCTTGATCTCGTAGTAGATCTACTCTTGTACTACCCATATCATCAATATTAATCAAGCAGGACGTAGGGTTTTACCTCCATCAAGAGGGCCCGAACCTGGGTAAAACATGATGTTCCTTGCATCCTGTTACCATCCGACCTAGACGCACAGTTCGGGACCCCCTACCCGAGATCCGCCGGTTTTGACACCGACAACGGTCATCACCGGTAAGTATCCCGATTATTGTCACTTCGGGGTTAACGGATCATAACACATAGTAGGTGACTATAGAGTTGCAAGATAGGATCAAGAACTCTCATATATTGATGAAAACATAATAGGTTCAGATCTGAAATCATGGCACTCGGGCCCTAGTGACAAGCATTAAGCATAGCAAAGTCATAGCAACATCAATCTCAGAACATAGTGGATACTAGGGATCAAACCCTAACAAAACTAACTCGATTACATGAAAGATCCCATCCAACCCATCACCGTCCAGCAAGCCTACGATGGAATTACTCACGCACGGCGGTGAGCATCATGAAATTGGTGATGGAGGATGGTCGATGATGACGGTGGCGACGGATTCCCCTCTCCGGAGCCCCGAACGGACTCGAGATCAGCCCTCCCGAGAGGTTTTAGGGCTTGGCATCGGCTCCCTATCGTAAAACACGATGAATCCTTCTCTCTGATTTTTTTCTCCTCGAAACCAAATATATAGATTTGGATTTGAGGTCGGAGGAGCTCCAGGGGGCCCACGAGGTAGGGGGGCACGCCCTAGGGGGGCAGGCGCGCCCCCACCCTCGTGGACAGGTGGTGGGCCCCCTAGCCTTCATCTTTTGCAAGGATTTTTTATTATTTCCAAAAAGTTGTTCCGTGAAGTTTCAGGTCGTTCGGAGTACTTTTGTTTCTGCACATAAATAACACCATGGTAATTCTGCTGAAAGCAGCGTCAGTCCAGGTTAGTTCCATTCAAATCCTGCAAGTTAGAGTCCAAAACAAGGGCAAAAGTGTTTGGAAAATTAGATACGACGGAGACGTATCACACGTCAGGTTGCGAGGTGTTGTTATTTGTGTGTAGGGGCTGTTTACGTTGTGTTGCTTGGTTCTCCTACTGGTTCGATAACCTTGGTTTCATAACTGAAGGAAACACCTACCGCCGCTGTGCTGCATCATCCCTCCCTCTCCGGGGAAATACCGACTTAGTTCCAGCTGCCATCATATATTTCCATGCTAGATGTGTTATTCTCAAGATGAGTGTTTATTCACTTGGTATTGCACGAGACTACGGCAAAGGTATTAGGATTGCCCAATCCCGAAATGAAAAATGAATTTACTTTATGTTGTCAAATAATAAATTCCTTGGAAAGTGTTCGTATGGAAGGCACCCGTGGATACGGCTAGCCATCAAAAGTGAAAGTATGGTGGAAAAAGGAATAAACTTTATTTTCTATTTGGGAACCGCCTATGATATATCTAGCATGGAAACTATTGGAAACTACTCAATCGTTTTTGTTGAGAGGAAAAGCATGCCACCCAAAATGTTTTTATCTCTATCTTTTTCGCATTGAACTCTGGCACCTCTACAAATCCCTACTTCCCTGTGCTAAGGGCCTTTCTTTTACTTTATGAAATTTTTATTTTTATTTGAGTCTCCATTGATCCGGCTCCAACGTATCTATAATTTTTGATTGTTCCATGCTATTATATATTCTGTTTTGGACGTTTAATGGGCTTTATTATACACTTTTATATTATACTAGGAAAATTGCCCGTGCGTTGCAACGGGAGAAAACAATGAGATGCATAACCGGCTCCGCTGTAGGGTCAATGCTTTTATGGGAAGCCACCATCAAATAGGGTTGTTGTTAAGGAAGAGGGGCTCTTAACTCGGGCAGGCAGAGATTGCAATTGATAAGGACGATATCAGGGAGGCTAGTGTCATAACTTGAGAGCTGCTAATAGATTAGTGTATCTTTGCAGCAACATTATTGCACAGATCTGCAAGGAATACCAAAATGATCCGCAAACTATTTATGACATGGACCATCTGCGTGAGAGAAGAAAAACTGATTTAATGAACCGAGGGCAGTAAATCTTGAATGACACATGTGGCACAACATATACAAAATCACCAACTGATGAAGGGATCTAGCTTTAGAATTTGATAACTGAAATTAAAAGCCACTCATTCAATAGTTTCAGGTAATTTAACTCTGGCAATGAAAAGCCAGAAATACATGCAGACATGTTATATGTTCGTCCTTTTTCTGTGTCAATTTACTGTATCTCCAAAACTAAAATAAGGGCTGATTATGACTCCATAGTTTAGTGTTACGCCTGGGAAAACATTTAATAAATAAGTTCTGACACAAAGTAATTAATTTACAAAAACTCTAGCATAATTAAATTTCTTCTTTGCTTGAACAAAACATCACCAAAAATCCTAAAACATATATATTCTCTAAAATTCAGTAATCCATGTCACACAATCGGAAGAGAGAAGACCATTCATATAACTGATAGTCGGAGTTGATCAAACTAACATGTTCAGTGTTTCTGTTAGTTGACTTTTGAACATTCATATCCTTGTAATTTGGAACTAATCCAGCAGAGTATGCTACCTACCTACCTCGTTGGTCTGCCCTCCGCTTTTGCTTTGGCCCTCTCCTCCCTACTGACTCCTTTGGATGCTTCTGTCTGGGAAAAAACAGAAAAGTTCTATAGATAAGTCCTCATATCTGTGGGATTTTTGGTTTTTAGAATATATGAATTCTCTTAAAATTCAACAATGCTTTGTGTTATTATTTCAGCATAATCATTCACGTAAGATCGGGGAATTTGGAAGGTCAACTGACATCCGTCGTTACCTGTTGCATGCCATGCTAACTTACTGGTCACTGGACGAAAAGCTTTAGAGATTGGACGTTGCTTTGCACTACTTGTGCCACTGCCACATTCTTAATATAGATCACATCTATGGCAGCAAGGGTTATCTACTCCTGTCTACAACACAAAGCAAAGAAGACGCGAGTGGGGACCTTTGTTTCGGGAAGCCGCGGCCTTGCGAGATTGGCGAGCGGACAGTTGCCGGCCATCAGGAGCAACGACCTTTGCGAGCGGGAGCGGGAGCCACCGAGTTTGGCGAGTGGGTCACGCGAGGGAGACGGCCTAGGTCCCCACGTGTGGTTAGCATAGCCCGCCGCAAGGGTCGTGCCAGCCTGATCTCCGGGTCTGGGCTGGCCAGCATCTGCATGGTTTCCTCCAGGATGAGCATGCATGCCCAGGCAAGGTCTGCAGGTATTTCAGCTCCAGTCTGTCCATCGGGAACATGTCGGCGACCGCGTCCATGATGGACTTGCCCGGATCCAAGCAGCACCCGAGCGCAGGTTGCATCGATCTCTTGTGTGACGCTGTAGTGAATCGAAATTACGTCATGAGTCCATCCTGGCGCAGAACACCCTTAGGCTCTCATTGATTTCCACGGCGTCCTAGACTGAGACGGCAAAGCGAGTCGGTGGCGCACGACGCTTGCGTTGATGTCTTCAGAGCAGGACGCGAGGCCGCACTCTAGCTCAGCCAAGCCCATGCTAACCGCCTCCTCTGTCAAACGGCCACCGCCTGCCCATCCCCTCGCCGCTGCGGACGATGCAATGTGCATGTCGCCGAAACCACTTTTGACCCTGAAACCCTAGCCCAGCTCTTCTGCCTCCACGGGAATCAATGGATATTTATATGGGAGGAATTAGAAGAGGCAGCGATGCAGAGTTGGACACAGAGTCCGCGTCTTGAGGGAAGACATGCGTACAGGGAAAGATCAAGATGAAGGGATGGAAAAAAGTAGCATTTATTTTTGTTAGCCAGCTATTTTTTTTCTTATGCTCCTAGGAACAGGCCATGAGCAATCAATGTGACACAGGGAGTCCGGCAGGGCAGCGGGCAGTTGCCATCGGGAGAATCTGAGGAACAACAACGCAGCTAAATATGCACCATCATTCGATGCACACGACGTGTTTCCGTGAATTAGTACCGCATCGCGTCTATCTATCTTAAAAGTAAGGCAGAATTAAAAAAATGGTGGACTTAAAAATAGTCAAAACGGGACGAAACAAAGCAAAACCAAACCAAGAATATCTATTCCCTTTAATAGTAGGTATAGATTTGGGACTAACCTATTAACCCAAGGCCCAGTGCAAATTGCCGTTTTTTCCCTATTTTAGTGTTTCGCAAAAAAGGAATATCAAACGGAGTCCAAACGGAATGAAACCTTCGGGAGCGTGATTTTTGGAACATATCTCATCCAGAGCACTTGGAGTGGATGTCAAGCAACAACCGAGGAGGCCACAAGGCAGGCGGGCGCGCCCTCCCCCCTCGTGGCTCCATCGGCCTACTTCTTCCTCCTATATATACTCATATACCCTAAAAACATCCAGGAGCACCACAAAACCCTATTTCCACCGCCGCAACCTTCTGTACCCAAGAGATCCCATCTCGGGGCCTTTTCCGGAGCTCCGCCGGAGGGGGCATCTATCATGGAGGGCCTTTATATCAACTCCATGTCCTCTCCGATGATGTGTGAGTAGTTTACCTCAGACCTTCGGGTCCATAGTTATTAGCTATATGGCTTGTTCTCTCTCTTTGGATCTCAATACAAAGTTCTCCTCGATCTTCTTGGAGATCTATTCGATGTAACTATTTTTGCGGTGTGTTTGTCGAGATCCGATGAATTGTGCGTTTATGATCAAGTCTATCTATGAACAATATTTGATTCTTCTCTGAATTCTTTTATGTATGATTGGTTATCTTTGCAAGTCTCTTCGAATTATCAGTTTGGTTTGGCCTACTAGATTGATCTTTCTTGCAATGAGAGAAGTGCTTAGCTTTGGGTTCAATCTTGCGGTGCTCGATCCCAGTGACAGAAAGGGAAATAAAACGTATTGTATTGTTGCCATCGAGGATAAAAAGTTGGGTTTATATCATATTGCTTGAGTTTATCCCTCTACATCATGTCATCTTACCTAATGCGTTACTCTGTTCTTATGAACTTAATACTCTAGATGCATGCTGGATAGCGGTCGATGTGTGGAGTAATAGTAGTAGATGCAGGCAGGAGTCGGTCTACTTGCCACGGACATGATGCCTATATATATGATCATGCCTAGATATTCTCATAATTATTCTCTTTTCTATCAATTGCTCGACAGTAATTTGTTCACCCATCGTAATACTTATGCTATCTTGAGAGAAGCCACTAGTGAAACCTATGGCCCCGGGTCTATTCTCCATTATATTTATCTTCCGTCAACAAGTTATTTCTAGCATCTTTTATTTTGCAATCTTTAATTTTTTTGTGATAAAAATACCAAAAATATTATCTTATCATCTCTATCAGATCTCACTCTCGTAAGTGACCGTGAAGGGATTGACAACCCCTTTATCGCGTTGGTTGTGAGGTTCTTATTTTTTTGTGTAGGTACGAGGGACTTGCGTGTGGCCTCCTACTGGATTGATACCTTGGTTCTCAAAAACTGAGGGAAATACTTACGCTACTTTGTTGCATCACCCTTTCCTCGTCAAGGGAAAACCAACACAGTGCTCAAGAGGTAGCAAGAAGGATTTCTGGCGCCGTTGCCGGGGAGTCTACGTACAAGTCAAGACATACCAAGTACCCATCACAAACTCTTATCCCTCACATTACATTATTTGCCATTTTCCTCTCGTTTTCCTCTCCCCCACTTCACCCTTGCAGTTTTATTCGCTCTCTTTCCGTTCGCTTTTTCTTTCGCTTGCCTCTTGTATCCCGTGTGTCATCATGGCTAGTATTTTATCCACTCCTTTATCTCCCGAGAATGAAGTCCTTAATTTTAAACAAAGGGAGGGAGAAAACCTAAAAGATGCTTGGTATAGAATTTGCAATGCGCAAAAAAGATCTACTAGGAAGCAATCTACTTCCGTTCTTCTTCGCAATTGTCATGTAGGAATCACTCCTTGGAATAGATATATTCTTGATACCATTACCGAAGGAAATTTCTTGGGTAGCCATACTTTTGATTCTTATAATGCTATGATAGATTTGTTTGGCACACCACCTCTCTTGGTTAAGGGAACTATGTTAACTTTGGAACATGTTATGCAAAGGCTCGAAATTATTGAAAATAAAGTTGCCACTGTGGAATTGATTGAGAATTTGGATAAAAAGGTCCACAACCAAATTACCCAATATGGATCTAAGGTAGGAGTTACTCTGAAAAGTTTTAAAGAAAAAGAACCCGTAGTTAATGAAAAAACAGACCAAGATTCTACTAGAATTGATAAACTTGAGGGTATTATTACCAACTTAGGGTCCGCTTTTTATGCTGTAAGGAATACTTCAAATCCTCCTACCAAAGTTGCCAAATTAATGTATGTTCCTAAAAATAAGGGTGAACCTTCTAGTACGGAAAATGCGGATCTCAAATCCATAAGTGTTCACCCAAACTTTCTCACTATCATTAAGGAACCTTTTGCTACAAATGATTTTCTTGATTTCTTGCCTAGGAGTTTAATCATTAATAGAAATAAGGAAACCCCTAAGGGTTATAAGTGTTATATTGAAGAATTGAATACCAAAGATGGCAATACCTAGATCTATCCTTCCTTTTATGCCTAGCTAGGGGCGTTAAATGATAGCGCTTGTTGGGAGGCAACCCAATTTTATTTTTGTTTCTTGCTTTTTTATTCTGTTTTGTAATAAATAATTCATCTAGACTCAGTTTAGATGTGGTTTTATGCTTTTAATTAGTGTTTGTGCCAAGTAGAACCTTTGGGAAGACTTGGAGAAAGTCTTTGAGATCTTGCTGTAAAAACAGAAACACTTTAGCGCTCACAAGATTTGCTGCCATTTTTTACTGCAGAGTGCTATTTAGTTAATTATTTTTGCAAATGATTAATCGATAAATTCCTCATGTCTAGAAATTTATTTTAGAATTTTTGGGGTTCCATAAGTATTCGAAACCTTCAGATTACTACAGACTGTTCTGTTTTTGACAGATTCTGTTTTTCGTGTGTTGTTTGCCTATTTTGATGAATATATGGATAGTAATGGAGTTTATGAACCATAGAAAAGATGGAATACAGTAGGTTTAACACCAATATAAATAAATAATGAGTTCATTACAGTACCTTGAAGTGGTGTTTTGTTTTCTTTCGCTAACGGATCTCACGAGATTTTCTGTTAAGTTTTGTGTTGTGAAGTTTTCAAGTTTTGGGTAAAGATTCGATGGACTATGGAATAAGGAGTGGCAAGAGCGTAAGATTGGGTATTACCAAGGCACCCCAAGGTAATATTCAAGGAGAACCAAGATCCTAAGCTTGGGGATGCCCCAAAAGGCACCCCCTCTTTCGTCTTCGTCCATCGGTAACTTTACTTGGAGCTATATTTTTATTCACCACATGATATGTGTTTTTGCTTAGAGCGTCTTGTATGATTTGAGTCTTTGTTTTTAGTTTACCACAATCATCCTTGATGTACACACATTTTGAGAGAGACACACATGAATCGGAATTCATTAGAATACTCTATGTGCTTCACTTATATCTTTTGAGTTAGATAATTTTGCTCTAGTGCTTCACTTATATCTTTTAGAGCACGGCGGTGGTTATATTTTATAGAAATAATTGATCTCTCATGCTTCACTTATATTATTTTGAGAGTCCTTTAAAATAGCATGGTAATTTTCTTTGGTTATAAAATTAGTCCTAATATGATAGGCATCCAAGATAAAAACCTGAAAGTGCATTAAATACTAAGAGAAGTTTGATACTTGATAGTTGTTTTGAGATATAAAGGTGATAATATTAGAGGTTTGCTAGTTGAGTAATTGTGAAATTGAAAAATACTTGTGTTGAAGGTTGCAAGTCCCATAGCATGCACGTATGGTAAACGTTGTGTGTCAAATCTGAAGCATGAGGTGTTCTTTGATTGCTTTCCTTATGAGTGGCGGTCGGGGACGAGCGATGGTCTTTTCCTACCATTCTATCCCCCTAGGAGCATGCGTGCAGTGCTTGGTTTTGATGACTTGTAGATTTTTGCAATAAGTATATGAGTTCTTTATGACTAATTGAGACCATGGATTATACGCACTCTCACCCTTCCATCATTGCTAGCCTCTTCGATACTGTGCACTGCCCTTTCTCACCTTGAGAGTTGGTGCAAACTTCGCTGGTGCATCCAAACCCTGTGATATGACACGCTCAATCACACATAAGCCTCCTTGTATATCCCTCAAAACAGCCACCATACCTACCTATTATGGCATTTCCATAGCCATCCCTAGATAAATTGCCATGCAACTTTCCACCGTTCCGTTTATTATGACATGCATCATATTTGTGGCAAATCCACCATGCTTAATTTTTCATACATGTCACTCTTGATTCGTCGCATATCCCGGTACACCGCGGGAGGCATTCACATAGAGTCATATTTTGTTCTAAGTATCGAGTTGTAATTCTTGAGTTGTAAGTAAATAAAAGTGTGATGATCATCATTAGAGCATTGTCCCATGTGAGGAAAGGATGATGGAGACTATGGTTCCCCCACAATTCGAGATGAGACTCCGGACGAATAAAAAAAGAGGCCAAGAAAAAAAAAGAGAAGGCCCAAAAAATGAGAAAAAAGAGAGAAGGGACAATGTTACTATCCTTTTTCCACACTTGTGCTTCAAAGTAGCACCATGATCTTCATGATAGAGAGTCTCTTATTTTGTCATTTTCATATACTAGTGGGAATTTTTCGTTATAGAACTTGGCTTGTATATTCCAATGACGGGCTTCCTCAAATGCCCTAGGTCTTCGTGAGAAAGCAAGTTGGATGGACACCCACTTACTTTCTTTGATGAGCTTTCATATATTTATAGCTCTAGTGCATCTATTGCATGGCAATCCCTACTCCTTGCATTGACATCAATCGGTGGGCATCTCCATAGCCCATTGATTAGCGCGTCAATGTGAGACTTTCTCCTTGTTGTCTTCTCACACAACCTCAATGATTATATTCTATTCCACCCATAGGGCTATGTCCATGGCTGGCGCTCATATATTGCGTAAAAGTTGAAAGAGTTTGAAAAGACTAAGTATGAAACAATTGCTTGGCTTGTCATCGGGGTTGTGCATGATGAGAGCATTTTGTGTGACGAAAATGAAGCATGGCCAAACTATATGATTTTGTAGGGATAAGCTTTCTTTGGCTATGTTATTTTGATAAGACATGATTGCTTTGTTAGCATACTTGAAGTATTATTATTTTTATGTCAACATTAAACTTTTATCTTGAATCTTTCGGATCAAAACATTCGTTCCACAATAAAGAAAATTACATTGAAGAATATGCTAGAAAGCATTCCACATCAAAAATTATGTTTTTATCATTTACCTACTCGAGGACGAGAACGAATTAAGCTTGGGGATGCTTGATACGTCTCCAACATATCTATAATTTTTGATTATTCCGTGCTATTATATATTCTATTTTGGATGTTTAATGGGCTTTATTATACAATTTTATATTATTTTTGGGACTAACCTATTAACCCAAGGCATAGTGCAAATTGCTGTTTTTTTGCCTATTTCAGTGTTTCGCAGAAAAGGAATATCAAACGGAGTCCAAACGGAATGAAACCTTCGGGAGCATGATTTTTGGAAAAAATATGTGATCCAGAGGACTTGGAGTGGACGTCAAGCAACCAACGAGGAGGCCACGAGGCAGGTGGTGATAAGTCTCCATCGTATCTACTTTTCCAAACACTTTTGCCCTTGTTTTGGACTCTAACTTGCATGACTTGAATGGAACTAACCCGGACTGACGCTGTTTTCAGCAGAATTGCCATGGTGTTATTTATGTGCAGAAATAAAAGTTCTCGGAATGACCTGAAACTCCATGGAGCGTATTTTTTGAAATAATAAAAAATACTGGCAAAAGATCAAGGCCAGGGGGCCCACACCCTAGCAACGAGGGTGGGGGCGCGCCTGCCCCCTAGGCGCGCGCCCTACCTCGTGGCCCCCCTGGACCTCCTCCGACCTCAACTCCAACTCTATATATTCACTTTCGGGGAGAAAAAAAATCAGGGAGAAGGATTCATCACGTTTTACGATATGGAGCCGCCGCCATGCCCTAAAACCTCTCGGGAGGCCTGATCTGGAGTCCGTTCGGGGCTCCGGAGAGGGGAATCCGTCGCCGTTGTCATCATCAACCATCCTCCATCACCAATTTCATGATGCTCACCGTCGTGCGTGAGTAATTCCATCGTAGGCTTGCTGGACGGTGATGGGTTGGATGAGATTTATCATGGAATCGAGTTAGTTTTGTTAGGGTTTGGTCCCTAGTATCCACTATGTTCTCAGATTGATGTTGCTATGACTTTGCTATGCTTAATGCTTGTCACTAGGGCCCGAGTGCCATGATTTCAGATCTGAACCTATTATGTTTTCATAAATATATGAGAGTTCTTAATCCTATCTTGCAAGTCTATAGTCACCTACTATGTGTTATGATCCGGCAACCCCGAAGTGACAATAATCGGGACCACTCCCGGTGATGACCGTAGTTTGAGGAGTTCATGTATTCACGATGTGTTAATGCTTTGGTCCGGTACTCTATTAAAAGGAGGCCTTAATATCCCTTAGTTTCCGCTAGGACCCCGCTGCCACGGGAGGGTAGGACAGAAGATGCCATGCAAGTTCTATTCCATAAGCACGTATGACTATATTCGGAATACATGCCTACATTACATTGATGAATTGGAGCTAGTTCTGTGTCACCCTAGGTTATGACTATTAGATGATGAACCACATCCGGCATAATTCTCTATCACCGATCCATTGCCTATGAGATTTCCATATATTGTTCTTCGCTTATTTACTTTTCCGTTGCTATCATCACTACAAAATACCAAAAAACATTACTTTTGCTACCGTTGCCACTACTATCATATTACTTTCCTACAAAATACTTTGGTGCAGATATTAAGTTTCCAGGTGTGGTTGAATTGACAACTCAGCTGCTAATACTTGAGAATATTCTTTGGCTCCCCTTGTGTCGAATCAATAAATTTGGGTTGAATACTCTACCCTCGAAAACTGTTGCGATCCCCTATACTTGTGGGTTATCAAGACTATTTTCTGGCGCCGTTGCCGAGGAGCATAACTCTATTTTTTGAGTCACTTGGGATTTATATCTGTTTATCATTATGAAGAACTTGAAAGATCCAAGAACCAAGATTTATCCCTCAACTACGAGGGGAGGTAAGGAACTGCCATCTAGATCTGCACTTGATTCACCTTCTGTTTTGAGTAAGCTTGCGACACCTAAACTTGCTTTCTGCCATTCATTCTGATATGTCGCATGTTATTGATGATGCCACTTCTGCTATGCATGATATTTATGATGAAACTACTTCTATGCTTGATACTACTATGCCACTTGGTGAATTTCTCGATGAACAACTTTCTAGGGTTAGAGAGAATGAAATTATTGAAACTAATAATATTGATGAAAGCAATGATGAAGACTCGCCCCCTAATAAATATGAATTGTCTATTGTTCCTGAGGGTTATGTTATGGATGAAGAAGCTACTAGAGCTATTTTAGCTTGCAATGATAGATATGATCTAAAGAGGTTATTAGCTAAATGGAAGCAACAATCCCTTAATGCTAGAATTAAACCTGACCCTGCTTTTGCTACTTCACCTATCTGTGTTACTGATAAGGATTATGAATTCTCTGTTGATCCAGATATAATTACTTCGGTTGAATCTGATCCTTTTTACGGCTATGAATCTAAAACTGTTGTGGCACATCTTACTAAATTAAATGATATAGCCACCCTATTCACCAATGATGAGAGAACTCGTTGCATTTATATCCTTAAAATATTTCCGTTCTCATTAAAGGGTGATGCTAAGATATGGTTTAATTCTCTTGATCCTTGTTGTGTGCGTAGTCCCCAGGATATGATTTATTACTTCTCTGCTAAGTATTTACCTGCTCATAAGAAACAAGCTGCTTTAAGGGATATATATAATTTTGTGCAAATTGAAGAAGAGAGTCTCCCACAAGCTTGGGGGAGGCTTCTCCAATTACTTAATTCTTTGCCTGATCATCCTCTTAAGAAAAATGAAATACTTGATATCTTTTATAATGGACTAACCGATGCTTCCAGAGATTACCTGGATAGTTGTGTTGGTTCTGTTTTCAGGGAAAGAACACCGGATGAAGCTGAAATTCTATTAAATAATATGTTGACTAATGAAAATAGTTGGACACTTCCTGAGCCTATTCCTAAACCAACTCCGAAGAAGAGAGGTGTTCTATTTCTCAGTCCTGAAGATATGCAAGAGGCAAAGAAATCCATGAAAGAAAAGGGTATTAAAGTTGAAGATGTTAAGAATTTACCTCCTATTGAAGAAATACATTGTCTTGATTTACCGCTTGTCGAAGAAATGCATAATTTTAATCCATCTCCTATTGAAGAAACACATGGTCTTGATAACCTGACACAGGTAGTAAAGGTAAATTCTCTCTATAGATATGATAAAGCTGAAATCCCATTTACTAAGTTTGCTAGCCCATGCTTAGATGAGTTTGATAAATTTATGGTTAAGCAAGAAGACTTCGATGCTTATTTTGGTAGAGAATTAAAACGCAGTGCTGATATGCTTGAACACTTGGGTGATTATATGGCTAATCTCAAAGGTGAACTTAAACTTATTAGTAAACATTCTTCTATGGTTACCACTCAAGTAGAACAAGTACTTAAATCTCAAAATGATTTTCTCAATGAATTGAATAGTAAGAATAATGATTTTGCTGTTAGAGTGGCTACTAGAACTGGTAAAATGACTCAGGAACCTTTGTATCCTGAAGGCCACCCTAAGAGAATTGAGCAAGATTCTCAGAGAAATAATATAGATGCACCTAGTCCTTCTAAAAGGAAGAAAAAGAAAAATGATAGGACTTTGCATGATTCTAGTGAACCTATTACTGAAACACCTGAGAATCTAAATGATATTTCTATTTCTAATGCTGAAACACAATCTTGTAATGAACCTGAAACTAGTGATAATGTTAATGATAATGTTCATGTTGATGCTCAACCTAGCAATGATAATGATATAGAAATTGAACCTGCTGTTGATCTTGATAACCCACTATCAAAGAATCAATGTTATGATAAGAGAGACTTTGTTGCTATGAAACATGGTAAAGAAAGAGAACCATGGGTTCAAAAACCCATGCCTTTTCCTCCGAAACCATCCAAAAAAAAGGATGATGAGGATTTTGAGCGCTTTGCTGAAATGATTAGACCTATCTTTTTGCGTATGCGATTAACTGATGTGCTCAAAATAAATCCTTATGCTAAGTACATGAAAGAAATTGTTACTAATAAAAGAAAGATACCGGAAGCTGAAATCCACCATGCTTGCTAATTATACTTTTACGGGTGGAATACTAAAGAAACATGGAGATCCAGGAGTACCCACTATACCATGCTCCATTAAAAGGAACTATGTTAAAATTGCTTTATGTGATCTTGGAGCCGGTGTTAGTGTTATGCCTCTCTCTTTATATCGTAGACTCGATTTGAATAAGTTGACTCCTACTGAAATATCTTTGCAAATGGCTGATAAATCAATTGCTATACCTGTCGGTATTTGTGAGGATGTGCCTGTTGTGGTTGCAAACGTTACTATTTTAACAGACTTTGTTATTCTTGATATTCCCGAGGACGATAATATGTCTATTATTCTTGGAAAACCCTTTTTGAATACTGCAGGGGCTGTTATTGATTGCAACAAAGGCAATGTCACTTTTCATGTTAATGGTAATGAGCATACGGTACACTTTTCGAGGAAACAACCTCAAGTCCACAGTATTAATTCTATTGGAAAAATTCCATCAATTATTTTTGGAGGTTTTGAATTTCCTCTTCCTACTGTCAAGAAGAAATATGATATTCTTATTGTTGGGGATGTGCATATCCCCGTTGAGGTAATTTAGTGTTATTCGAGAATTTTCCGGTTCCATGTTATTCGGAATGAGTTTGTTAACAAGACTCGATCAACCTTGTTAATGGATTCCTTTTGATGATCATGAGATGGATGAAGTTAGAAAACACAACCCTCTGTACCCTCCTTTTACTTTTTGTTATTTATATTAAATAATGCAAAAATAGTAATTTCTGTCTGTTTTCTGATTATCTGTGCAATATATAAATACCCCGAAAATAAAAGTTCTCCAAATGCCCTGAAATTTAAATATGATTTTTTCGGAATATTTGAGAACATTTGGCACTAAGAACACAGCAGGGGGGCATCCACCTGGCCACGAGGGTGGAGGGCGCGCCCCCTGCCTCGTGGGCCCATGGTGGCCCTCCTCCACTTATTCCTACACCCACACACTCCTTCTTCATCCCAAAAACACCATTATCCAACTCAAACAAGAGTCCAAGCTCATTTTGCTGCCATTTTCGATCTCCTTGCTCAAAGCACCTCTCACAAAACTGCTTGGGGGGATTGTTCCTTTGTATGTGACTCCTCCATTGGTCCAATTAGTTTTTGTTCTAGTGCTTTATTAATTGCATATTTTTGTTGCATGTCAAATTTATATGGTTCCAAGTAGTTTTGACGCATGATATAGGCTCTAGGCACTTGTAGGAGTAGTTGCTATCAATTTTGTTGAGTTTGGTTCACTTTTATTTTGAAGTTACTAAAAATTTCAGAATTTTTCAGAAAATAATGAAGAGATTTTTGAGGGGCTCATCGAGCCGAAGCTCGAAGGAAAAGCAAAATGAAGAAGCAAAGAAGCCCAAATATAATCTGCCTCGCATCGCAGAGGTTCGGCTGTGTGAATGGCCTTGTGATGATTTCTTGAGAGCAGCCGGGATTTATGATGATTTTTATGAATTGGCTAAGAATGCAGGCCTCACCAACTTCCTCCACGACCAACGTGAACAATATCTCTTACGCACCAATACTTTTGTGCAAAACTTCTATTATTATCCTAGGGAATCACCTCCTTCAGTAGAGTTTCATTTACATGATGTGGTTAAGAAGATGTCACTAGATGAATTTTGCAGGGTTTGCAAAATACCTTTCGAGGGTAGTCTAGAGGAACCACATCGTAAAGATGTGGACGGGTTTATTGACACTATCACTATAGGGGAAACTAGGAAAGTTTCCGATGCAAGAATCACTAGCATACATTTTCCTATTTTACGCTACTTTGCAATATTTGCTAGTCGTTGTTTAATTGGTCGCAGAAACTGTGGAAACCTTAGTGTTCCTGATATTATTATTTTGTTTCATGGCTTATTCTGTGAAGACTCTGTTAGTATGGGCGGTATTATTGCTAAACGGTTAAGTCTGAACCGTACAAAGGGCCCCATATTTGCTGGTATGTATGCTTCACGCCTTGCTGCATATTATAACATACCCATTAGGCACTACGAAAAAGAAGAAAAATTGTTGCCTACTGTTTATTTAGATCAGAAGAGTATGGTAGCACATGATTTTATTGTAAAGAATAGGGAAGGGGAGCTTAAATACAAATTGTTCTTTGATAAACGTCATCCGGAGACTATCACCTTGCCTGCTCCTTCCTTGCTTGATTTATCTACAGGCCAGTACCTCGTCTTGCCGGAGGATATTCACGCTTACCGGAACCCTACATCAGCCACAGAGCCAGAATCGGAACCACAAGTTGATCCTCCACGACAGTCTAATTACCAGTGGGATCCAGAGATGATTGCCAACTAGTGGCAATCAGAGTCTTCTTCTTCGCAGTACGACCCCAACTATTACTATAGATATCCGCCAGGCCAACCATGGCCATAGACCAACTTAGGCCAAAAGCCTAAGCTTGGGGGAGTATGTATTTCTCACCGACATTACATTTATGTTCACACACTTATTACAAGATGTCGGTGCTCATACTTTTTCATTGTGATATCCATGCTAGTTTATTTCCTTTTTATGCTTTCTTCTTGTGTGTTTAATAAACCTTAAGAAAAACAAAACAAAAAATTAGTTGTAGCTTTTAGCTAGTTTTAATTTCCATGCTTGTAGTAGTAATTAAAAAGAAAACCCAAAAAGATTTCCTATTCTTCTTTTGCTTGTTGGGAGCTTTCCCGTGTAAATAGTTTTATTTCTTTTCTTTTCTTTGGGTATCGATAGGAGAAGACCATAATTAAATTGTTGAAGTGGCTCTTATATGCATTATTGTTGATCTGAAAAAAGAGCCCATATTGCTTTGTCTTCTCCTGTTTATTGAATGCTTGCAGATTCCAGCTTAGTCCAATGCACGTGCACTATTATTATTATCCACGTCGTTCGGTCGTGCAAGTGAAAGGCAATTATGATGATATATGATGGACTGACTGAGATGAGAAAAGCTGGTATGAACTTGACCTCTCTTGTTTTTGTAAATATGATTAGTTCATCGTTCCTGATTCAGCCAATTATGAATAAACATGTTTGCAATGACATCTAGAGATCATAGTTTCTTGTGCCATGCTTAATTAGCTAGGAGCTTATAATGGTTTACCTTGCATGCCAACATGCTATTAAAATGGTTGTGATGTGGCATATATGATAGGGTGGTATCCTCTTTTGAACGATTCGAGTGGCTTGACTTGGCACATGTTCACGCATGTAGTTGAAACAAAATCAACATATCCTCTACGATATTTATGTTCATGGTGCATTATATCCTACTCATGCTTGCATTCGGTGTTGATTAATTTTAATGCATATTCATGACTGTTGTCGCTCTCTAGCTGGCCGCTTCCCAGTCTTTTGCTAGCCTTCACTTGTACTAAGCGGGAATATTCCTTGTGCATCCAATTCCATAAACCCCAAAGTTATTCCATACGAGTCCACCATACCTGCCTATATACGGTATCTACTTTCCGTTCCAAGTAAATTTGTATGTGCCAAACTCTAAACCTTCAAATAAACATTCTGTTTTGTATGCTCGAATAGCTCATGTATCAACTAGGGCTGTCTGTATCTTCCATGTTAGGCGGGTTATTCTCAAGAGGAGTGGACTCCGCTCCTCACTCACGAGAAAATGGCTGGTCACCGGGATGCCCGGTCCCATGCTTTATGCAAACTAAATAAAAATAATTGGAAACAAAACTCCCCCTGGGACTCTTGTTAGTTGGAGGCACTCTTTGTTTCGGGCAAGCCATGGATTGATGCTTGTTGGTGGAGGGGAAGTATAAACTTTACCATTCTGTTTGGGAACCGCCTATAATGTGTGTAGCATGGAAGATATCGCCATCTCTTGGTTGTTATGTTGACAATGAAAGTATACCGCTCAAAATATTATTCATCTCTATTTTAAAACCGAGCTCTGGAACCTCTACAAATCCCTGCTTCCCTCTATGAAGGGCCTGTCTATTTACTTTCATGTTGAGTCATCATCCTCTTATTAAAAAGCACCAGTTGGAGAGCACCACTGTCATTTGCATTCATTACTGTTAGTTTACATTGAGTATGACTTGACTGGATCTCTTTTGCCATGAATTACAATGTCTAGTCAATCCTTGATCTTGAGAGGTGCTCTGCATTTATGTTTTGCGGTCTCAGAAAGGGCTAGCGAGATACCATCTTGTTATATCATATTATGATTATTTTCAGAAAGTGTTGTCATTCGAGATTTATTATTATTGCTTGCTAGTTGATTATGCCATTGATATGAGTAAACCTGAGACCTATGCATTATTGTGAATATGGTTAGTCTATAATCTTTGCTGAAAACTTGAATGCTAGCTTTACATATTTACAACAACAAGAGCAAATAGAGTTTGTAAAAGTTTTTCTTTATCACTTTCAGTTTGTCAACTGAATTGCTTGAGGACAAGCAAAGGTTTAAGCTTGGGGGAGTTGATACATCTCCGTCGTTGTCACAGCCCTAGAATTTTTTGCAAATAGTTGCACAAGCATTCATGCATCATGTCTAATTTGATCTGAAACTTGAAATGGGGACATGTGAAAGCCTCAGAGAACATTACTAAAAATGACCAAGATAAAAATTGCCTCAATTAAGTCCAAGAAAATGTTCCTCTTAGTCTCTGAAAATATTGGCAAGAGGTAAAACTTAAAACAATATTTTTGGAATCTCAGAGATATTTATTTTGGGCCTTTGATTTAATCCAATAAATATTTGAATTGGATCTATATTTATTATATAATAAATATATGTTCAATAAGTCTGAAAATTGCTGTGTGGATTTGGATAAATCCATTTAGTTCACACAATTATTTTTATGAATTTTGAAAATGGTTTGGTCTTGAACTAAATCAAAACAAAATAGCAAAAACAGAAAACAGAACAAAAATAGAAATAGGAGAGAGAGAGGTTACCTGTGGCTTACCTGGTGCCCACTTGGCCCAGCACGGCCCAGCCCACCTGGCCCCTCCCCCTGTCGTCTTCCTCCTTGCCAGGAGGATGGGCGCATGGCCGATGCGCACGGCCACCGCACGCCACCTCCTGCTTGCCGACGAGGGCCTGGACGCCTCCCCGATGCCACGCGCTCCCCCCCGACCCCTCTCACTCTCTCGCGTGCTCATTCTCTCCTCTGCTCCCTCTGTCTCGCCAAGTCCGAGCGCTGCCGCCGCCGCCGAGCTCCACCACGGCCACCGCCTCCCCCTCGCTTCCCTGACCAGCCCAGAGGCTTCGCCTCGACCCCCTCTTTCTTCCACCCCGAGCCATGTCACCGCGGGAGCCCCACATCACCGCCACGAGTCGTCTTCCCCGAGCACGGCCGCCGGACTCCATCGACGGAATTCGTCGCCTTCCGGTCGTCCCCGAGCCGCTGAGTCCTTCCTCGAGATCGTTGTGAGCTCCCACACCTTTCCCCCTCCTCCCCGCACTCGTTTCCGCACTCTGGCCACCCTTTTCACCGGAGCCGTGAGCTCCTCGCCGCCGGTGATGATGCAGACGAGACCAGAGCCATCGCAGCTCACTCCCGAGCACGGCAGCGTGCTCCACACCTCACCAGGAGCACGTAGAACCCATCAGCTCCTCCTCCCGTGCCCCGCACCGCCCACACCGCTGTTGCCAAACTCCGGCCGCCGCCATGAGCTTGTTTCCGGCGAGCTCCGGCCACCCCACGACCTGCCGCTGCCTCTGCTGGATGCGCGGGCACAAGGGCTATGCCCTGGTACCCTCAGCAAACCAAACCGCCGCCCGTAGCGTGTTTTCGAGCTGCGCTGCCATCGTCTTGGTCGCCGGCGGCGAGATCCCGGTGACGCTGACGTGGCGCCGTCATTAGGGGCTAATAGCCCAGCTAATTAACCCTCTCTCACACTGACTGCTGGGTCCCACTTCCTAATTAAACACAGTTTATTTTTCTGTTATAGTTTAACTAACCCCAGTGGGCCCACGAGTCAGCTTTGACCAAGCTGATGTGGCTGTTGACTGGGCCCACATGTCAGTGACACAAACCAGTCCCAGTCACTGACCAGTGGACCCCATTGGTCAGGTTTGACCCGGGCCAGCCCTGTTGACTTGGTGACATCATCATGACGTCAAACTGACGCAGTAATCCTTTTTCTGGAATTTAAATAAATCTTAAATGATTTATTTATTTTAGAAAATGTCCAAAACTTCTAAAAATCATAGAAATTAAACCGTAACTCCAAATGAAATAAATTATATATGTAAAATTATCAGAAAAATTCAAGGAATTTGTTTATGGCATTCTCATGCATGTTTGAGCAACTTAACCTCACTATTTAGTCCAAAACATGATAATGCACTATTTGAATTCATAGTTTGAATTTGAATTTGAACCTAGTGTTCAAACCAACTCCATTTAACTTGTTGTTAGTTGCATTAGCTCAAACCACAGCATATTGACATGCCATGATCATGCATCATATTGTGCATTGCATTGATTGTGTTTCTTTCTGTGTTGCCGGTATTTGTCCCCTCTCGATAGACGTGGTACCGACGCTGTGATCGTTGACACTGATGAAGACCCAATGATATCTTCAGAAGTGCCAGGCAAGCACAACCCCCTTGTTCATTCCGATACAAGCCCACTCTCTCGCTCCTCGGAGCCTAATGAATAAATACTTGAGTTGTAGAGTTATGTTGTGATGCCATGTTGTATTCACACATATCGAGCATATTGTGTGTATGATTGAAATGCTTGGTATGTGTGGGATCCGACTATCTAGTTGTTTATCCTTGGCAGCCTATCATATGGGGAAATGTAGTCTAGTGCTTCTGAGCGATAGTAGTCCGCTACAGCCCGGATCACCGGAGTCCTGCTAGCCCAGCACTACTGCTCAGGACAGTTGACTGGCCGGCATGTGTTTCACTTCGTTCCTATGTCTGTCCCTTCGGGGAAATGTCATGCGGTGACATCCGAAGTCCTGCCTAGCCTGCTACAGCCCGGGTTACCGGAGTCCTGTTAGCCCAGTGCTACAGCCCGGATTCACACGCTGTTGACCGACATGCTCGAGGTTGATTCATGTATGCCTGTCCCCATGGGTTAGTGCCGCTTTGGGTTCACGACTAGCCATGTCGGCCCGGGTTCTTTGTCATATGGATGCTAGCGACACTATCATATACGTGAGCCAAAAGGCGCAAACGGTCCCGGGCCAGGTAAGGTGGCACCCGTGGAAATACCGTGCGTGAGGCCACAAAGTGATATGATGTGTTACATGCTAGATCGGTGTGACCTAGGATCGGGGTCCTGACAGCTTTGGTATCAGAGCCTGACTGCCTGTAGGATTACCAAGCCAAACTGGTCGAAGTTGAGTCTAGAAATGCTTTAGTTATGTAAGGGAATTGATTGTGGAAGGGAACGTAAGGCTCTTTTTACTCCTTTACCCTATGCCCTTCTGATCTGAGTCAACCTCTTCTTTTCTACGGGGATTAAGAATTAGGCCTTCTCATCTATCTATCAGGATGACGTGTTACTAAACCGTAGTTGCCTAGGATTGTTGAGTTCAAGCCTCAGTTCAGTTCCTACTACTTCCATATATTCATAACTGGCCTCAGAACCTTGATATTATGATTCTGAGTGGTTATGCCACCATTTTTGCAGGATGTCTCAAATCATTTTGAGCATTTATAGCCGTTATGCTGTCCGAGTCATCCCAGGTCTCTAAATAGTCTGATGCATTTGCAAATCCTTTCTCTCTGTTTCCGATGTCCTTTTGGTCAGAATAAGCACACTAACCGGTGAGTTGAGGTACTTTGTTACCTCGACATATATGTTGGAGCTATTATTATGACACTAGGTGTTTTAGGGAGTCACCTAGTGATCTAGCCATGTTTTGTATTCCCAGTGTGTGATTCTGGCCATTATTCTCAAAAGCATCCCGTGATGCCATTTAGTTAGTAGGCATTCTATTCCTGGGTTTTGAACCCGAGACTCACCCTACCTACCTCATGTTGATAGTGTTGCTAGTTCCTTTAGGATATTAGTAACCTTTGCGATAGTCCTCGAGGTCTGTGGTATTTCCTTCTTCCAAATGCTATGAACCACCTATGGCAGGAGTTCTTTTGAACCAAAAGGTCACGACAGAGTGCTCTTGATGAGTTCTCCATTCTATATTATGGCTCTGCCAGTTCTACCTTTCTGCATGGGTTATCCGGAAGAAATATGTTGAACTCGTTCGACATACTAACCTATGCATCCACAACTCAGAAAGCTATATGTTCCTTGAGTTGTTCCCCCCTTCAGTTATATCCCGACCTTCGTCTATCACTTGATAGTCAGAAGTAGTCGTGCATTCATGTTCATCAGTGCCTTTTACTTCTGTGGTCTGTCAAGCCATTCTATTCGGAATGACTAGGAGAAACAAACTCCAGTACCTCATCCATTTCTGGGATCGGGTCAAAGTGGTTGTATTCCGCAGATCAAAATGCCAATCCAGCTTTTGTTCTGTTCTACCTCGGAGTATTACCCACTTATGTCAAGAGCGTCGTGAGAATTGCACCTTCTCCTATGAATTCTTGACGCAGTGATACTCTCTCCATCATTATTCATGTCTCGGTTTCAGTGTTGTTGCAACCGGAATGTCGACAAGTGAATCGTGGTGTGTGAAATCAATACTCCTAGCAACCCCGTTGCTTGGTAGTTAATGGACAATACCCTCATTCTTAGCGCGTTGGTTATTGAATTATCATTCTAAGACTGATCGTGCTACCTAGTCCATATTTCTGGTGCACACTTCGATCAATGGATTAGGATTGTGCCAATCCCTCACTCTTTGATCATATCATCTTGCCCTGAAAAGAAAGGTTGTTCTCGAGCTTAGTAACATACCGGTGGTTCGCGATTTTCCGAATATCTTCTCGGAAGTGTTACCAGGTTGTCACCTGACCGTTATGTTGAGTTCGTAATCATGTTGGTTTTCCTCCAACCACCCATTCTCCAAGAATCTGTGTTGGATACCCCTGAGCTAGTTGGTTAAGCTTAACAACAACTTGGAGAGTTGGAAGATGAAAACTTGTCCGACTTAGTTCATCCCTAAGGGATATCCTTGTGTGTGTGTGTGTTGAAGAAAGATGATATCTTCACCAATTGGTCCTCGTGATCAGTTGTTGTATCTATTATCTTGTCCAAACTTTGATTTGAGTGTGGGCTATCGTCAAATCAAATCAGAACCAACGATGTTCGTAATGTTGTCTTACTTACGGTTGTCCCTCGAGCATACACCATTATATCTTTGGTCTGACCAATACTATCACATTGTTCACATAGTAGTGGAAGTCCAGTGATATGGAAATTACGATGAGTTGCTGTTGAGCCCATCAGCGGCATTTTGTCTCCTCCATGATTGTGTTGAACATCCAGTTAGTGTTGGAAACTTTATAAGCATTTCCCTCATGTCCCGATCATGAAGCATATGTCCGGTTGAAAGATGTGACTTCCTCTAATTCATGTGCATCTGATGTAAGTTGTCGCCGTGAATTCGAGAAAGTTTGTTTTTGCTTCCTCTGGAATCATCCCACGTCAGTCATGCATGTGCGAAGTATTCTATGGTCTGATAGACTGATCATCTACATTCTATACGTATCCCTAGCACACCAAGCCACTGATTGAATTGTTCAAGGAGAAGAAGTTTCTTCTTAAGGGTTAGACCTACGCAAGGACTTCGGTATCCTCGTTGATGGTTCCCCCGAACTCGGTAGTGTTTCATTTTAAGACTACCAGGTGACCATGCTTGTCTAGGACAACGTGTTCACATGCTTGTAGCAGAACCGGCTCATGTTTTGGAGCTTACTACCGTAGTTCATTCCCCCGAGAATCTCGCAATGTCATCTCGTCGATTTGTGTTGCAAACCTTCATTTTCCTTTCTAGACTCGATGAGTTTGGAATATCCTGTCACCAACCAGATCTGAATCTCAGGCAGATATGATGGTTGGAGCATTTTCCAAGAACTATAATATTGTTCTCTCGATAACCGGTAAAGTGGATGTCGTGGCCAACACATCCAGCCGGAAGACCTATTATTGTAGTATCTCGATTGAAGAAAGATGGCCACCTTCCATGAGGATTTCGTAGGATTTACCTCCGTAGTTAATCCTTACGGATTCT
Source organism: Triticum monococcum (assembly GCA_034509565.1). Taxonomy (NCBI): domain Eukaryota; kingdom Viridiplantae; phylum Streptophyta; class Magnoliopsida; order Poales; family Poaceae; genus Triticum; species Triticum monococcum. Next base: position 603,465,860 of record CM067841.1, on the reverse strand, counting down.
TGAGCTTCCGAAGTCCGACCTTTTACTTGATGTTCTAGATATCAAACCATATCTATGAATGGATTATGCTAGCACATCAAGGAGAACATTAGAAGCGGAGTGCTAAATGTCTCTCGATTGATTATCCAGATTTTGTTTCCTTGGCCTCGCTAAGGTGAAATCTGAGAAGTGTTATCTTTCTTTGCATCTGCATCTTCCATCCTTATTCATCATGGTAGCATGTTGTGTTGCCAGGATCCTTGACACGGATATTGGCAGAACCTTGATGAATACGGAATTGCTCAAGTTCTTGAGAGCATGCTCAGGCACTAGGTTCTAATGTTGTCGTCAACTGGAATGTGCCTCCATCCTCTCAGTTGTTCGATAGCCATCAAATTGGTGGAATCACCTTTGCCGGTGAATCTTCTCCCCAGTTACTAGAATCATTCCCAACATTTGCATTTTGTTCCCAGCTTACACCTCAGTAGCTGTTGTTCAGGATCATCTTCACAAGTGGACTTACCATGGGTCTCATCCATTTCCGATGATAAGCAAAAATCATCCATTGCGTTGTCTTCAACAAGGTAGTCCACATCATCCATCCTAGTCGGAGTATGCCATTCTTTCAAACTCCCTCAAACGATCAATTGTAAATTACCTTAAGCTGGTACGAGGAGTTTCAATGATCTTTGAATCAAAAGTAATTCTTTTTGCCACTTAAGGGAATAGTTCTACAAGTCACCTCCTCTTAGATGTCTTGTTATGGAATCATGGCAATTTCCCTCGCTACTTTGAAACCCTCATCAAATTGTTTCTTCTATCGCTCCTGATGCAAGTTTTGCCTCTCAGCTCCAGAGATGTTCATATGTCTCACTCCATGAGTTGATCCTGGGTTGTTCGATCCTCGAGAACATCGATCCTTCTAGAGTTTTCCCTTCCCTCTCGTTGTCATGTTGGTTGGAGTTCTCAGAGCAAGACATCAAGACAATGATGGTGATCGGATCAACAACCTTATGAGATGCAACCTGGATCGTGAAGACCGTGTTAGTTGTGCCCCTCTGTCTTCTTACCTCACGTCTTGAATCTCGGGACGAGATTTTTGTTAGTGGGGGTGAGTTGTCACAGCCCTAGAATTTGTTTGCAAATAGTTGCACAAGCATTCATGCATCATGTCTAATTTGATCTGAAACTTGAAATGGGGACATGTGAAAGCCTCAGAGAACATTTCTAAAAATGACCAAGATAAAAATTGCCTCAATTAAGTCCAAGAAAATGTTCCTCTTAGTCTCTGAAAATATTGGCAAGAGGTAAAACTTAAAACAATATTTTTGGAATCTCAGAGATATTTATTTTGGGCCTTTGATTTAATCCAATAAATATTTGAATTGGATCTATAATTATTATATAATAAATATATGTTCAATAATTCTAAAAATTGCTGTGTGGATTTGGATAAATCCATTTAGTTCACACAATTATTTTTATGAATTTTGAAAATGGTTTGGTCTTGAACTAAATCAAAACAAAATAGCAAAAACAGAAAACAGAACAAAAATAGAAATAGGAGAGAGAGAGGTTACCTGTGGCTTACCTGGTGCCCACTTGGCCCAGCACGGCCCAGCCCACCTGACCCCTCCCCCTGCCGTCTTCCTCCTTGCCAGGAGGATGGGCGCGTGGCCGATGCGCACGGCCACCGCACGCCACCTCCTGCTTGCCGACGAGGGACTGGACGCCTCCCCGATGCCACGCGCTCCCCCCCAACCCCTCTCACTCTCTCGCGTGCTCATTCTCTACCCTGCTCCCTCTGTCTCGCCCAGTCCGAGCGCTGCCGCCGCCGCCGACGAGCTCCACCACGGCCACCGCCTCCCCCTCGCTTCCCTGACCAGCCCAGAGGCTTCGCCTCGACCCCCTCTTTCTTCCACCCCGTGCCACGTCACCGCGGGAGCCCCACATCACCGCCACGAGTCGTCTTCCCCGAGCATGGCCGCCGGACTCCATCGACGGAATTCGTCGCCTTCCGGTCGTCCCCGAGCCGTTGAGTCCTTCCTCGAGATCGTTGTGAGCTCCCACACCTTTCCCCCTCCTCCCCGCACTCGTTTCCGCACTCTGGCCGCCCTTTTCACCGAAGCTGTGAGCTCCTCGCCGCCGGTGATGATGCAGACGAGACCAGAGCCATCGCAGCTCACTCCTGAGCACGGCAGCGTGCTCCACACCTCACCAGGAGCACGTAGAACCCATCAGCTCCTCCTCCCGTGCCCCACACCGCCCACACCGCTGTTGCCAAACTCCGGCCGCCGCCGTGAGCTTGTTTCCGGCGAGCTCCGGTCACCCCACGACCTGCCGCTACCTCTGCTGGATGCGCGCGTGCAAGGGCTATGCCCTGGTACCCTCAGCAAAACAAACCGCTGCCTGTAGCGTGTTTCCGAGCCGCGCTACCATCGTTTTGGTCGCCGGCGGCGAGATCCCGGTGACGCTGACGTGGCGCCGTCATTAGGGGCTAATAGCCCAGCTAATTAACCCTCTCTCACGCTGGCTGCTGGGTCCCACTTCCTAATTAAACACAGTTTATTTTTCTGTTATAGTTTAACTAACCCCAGTGGGCCCACGAGTCAGCTTTGACCAAGCTGACGTGGCTGTTGACTGGGCCCACATGTCAGTGACACAAACCAGTCCCAGTCACTGACCAGTGGACCCCATTGGTCAGGTTTGACCCGGGCCAGCCCTGTTGACTTGGTGACATCATCATGACGTCAAGCTGACGCAGTAATCCTTTTTCTGGAATTTAAATAAATCTTAAATGATTTATTTATTTCAGAAAATGTCCAAAACTTCTAAAAATCATAGAAATTAAACCGTAACTCCAAATGAAATAAATTATATATGTAAAATTATCAGAAAAATTCAAGGAATCTGTTTATGGCATTCTCGTGCATGTTTGAACAACTTAACCTCACTGTTTAGTCCAAAACATGATAATGCACTATTTGAATTCATAGTTTGAATTTGAATTTGAACCTAGTGTTCAAACCAACTCCATTTAAATTGTTGTTAGTTGCATTAGCTCAAACCACAGCATATTGACATGCGATGATCATGCATCATATTGTGCATTGCATTGATTGTGTTTCTTTCTGTGTTGCCGGTATTTGTCCCCTCTCGATAGACGTGGTACCGACGCTGTGATCATTGACACTGATGAAGACCCAATGATATCTTCAGAAGTGCCAGGCAAGCACAACCCCCTTGTTCATTCCGATACAAGCCCACTCTCTCGCTCCTCGGAGCCTAATGAATAAATACTTGAGTTGTAGAGTTATGTTGTGATGCCATGTTGTATTCACACATATCGAGCATATTGTGTGTATGATTGAAATGCTTGGTATGTGTGGGATCCGACTATCTAGTTGTTTATCCTTGGCAGCCTATCATATGGGGAAATGTAGTCTAGTGCTTCTGAGCGATAGTAGTCCGCTACAGCCCGGATCACCGGAGTCCTGCTAGCCCAGCACTACTGCTCAGGACAGTTGACTGGCCGGCATGTGTTTCACTTCGTTCCTATGTCTGTCCCTTCGGGGAAATGTCACGCGGTGACATCCGGAGTCGTGCCTAGCCTGCTACAGCCCGGGTTACCGGAGTCTTGTTAGCCCAGTGCTACAGCCTGGATTCACACGCTGTTGACCGACATGCTCGAGGTTGATTCATGTATGCCTGTCCCCATGGGTTAGTGCCGCTTTGGGTTCATGACTAGCCATGTCGGCCCGGGTTCTTTGTCATATGGATGCTAGCAACACTATCATATACGTGAGCCAAAAGGCGCAAACGGTCCCGGGCCGGGTAAGGTGGCACCCGTGGAAATACCGTGCGTGAGGCCACAAAGTGATATGATGTGTTACATGCTAGATCGGTGTGACCTAGGATCGGGGTCCTGACAGTCGTATCTACTTTTCCAAACACTTTTGCCCTTTTTTTGGACTCTAACTTGCTTGATTTGAATGGAACTAACCCGGACTAACGATGTTTTCAGCAGAATTGCCATGGTGTTATTTATGTGGAGAAACAAAAGTTCTCGGAATGACTTGAAACTCCATGGAGTGTATTTTTGGAAACAATAAAAAATACTGGCAAAACATCAAGGCCAGGGGGCCCACACCCTAGCCACGAGGGTGGGGGCGCGCCTGCCCCCCTAGGGCCGCCCCCTACCTCATGGGCCCCCTGGAGCTCCTCCGACATCAACTCCAAATCTATATATTCACTTTCAGGGAGAAAAAAATCAAGGAGAAGGATTCATCGCGTTTTATGATACGGAGCCGCCGCCAAGCCCTAAAACCTCTCGGGAGGGCTAATCTGGAGTCTGTTCGGGGCTCCGAAGAGGGGAATCCGTCGCCGTCGTCATCATTAACCATCCTCCATCACCAATTTCATGATGCTCACCGCCGTGCGTGAGTAATTCCATCGTAGGCTTGCTGGACGGTGATGGGTTGGATGAGATTTATCATGTAATCGAGTTAATTTTGTTAGGGTTTGATCCCTAGTATCCACTATGTTCTCAGATTGATATTGCTATGACTTTGCTATGCTTAATGCTTGTCACTAGGGCCTGAGTGCCATGATTTCAGATCTGAACCTATTATGTTTTCATCAATATATGAGAGTTCTTGATCCTATCTTGCAAGTCTATAGTCACCTACTATGTGTTATGATCCGTCAACCCCGAAGTGACAATAATCGGGACCACTCCCGGTGATGACCATAGTTTGAGGAGTTCATGTATTCACTATGTGTAAATGCTTTGGTCTGGTACTCTATTAAAAGGAGGCCTTAATATCCCTTAGTTTCTGCTAGGACCCCGCTGCCACGGGAGGGTAGGACAAAAGATGTCATGCAAGTTCTTTTCCATAAGCACGCATGACTATATTCAGAATACATGCCTACATTACATTGATGAATTGGAGCTAGTTCTGTGTCACCCTAGGTTATGACTGTTACATGATGAACCACATCCGGCATAATTCTCTATCACCAATCCATTGCCTACGAGTTTTCCATATATTTTTCTTCGCTTATTTACTTTTCTGTTCATATCATCACTACAAAATATCAAAAACATTACTTTTGCTACCATTTCCTTTTGCTACCGTTACCACTACTATCATGTTACTTTGCTACTAAATACTTTGTTGCAGATATTAAGTTTCCAGGTATGGTTGAATTGACAACTCAACTGCTAATACTTCAGAATATTCTTTGGCTCCCCTTGTGTCGAATAAATAAATTTGCGTTGAACACTCTACCCTCGAAAATTGTTGCGATCCCCTATACTTGTGGGTTATCAGGGGGCGCGCCCTCCCCCCTCGTGGCTCCACCAACCTACTTCTTCCTCCTACATATACTCATATACCCTGAAAACATACAGGAGCACCACGAAATCCTATTTCCACCACCGCAACCTTCTGTACCCAAGAGAACCCATCTCGGGGCCTTTTCCGGAGCTCCGCCGGAGGGGGCATCGATCATGGAGGACCTCTACATCAATTCCATGGCCTCTCCGATGATGTGTGAGTAGTTTACCTCAGACCTACGGGTCCATAGTTATTAGCTAGATGGCTTCTTGTCTATCTTTGGATCTCAATACAAAGTTCTCCTCGATCTTCTTGGAGATCTATTCGATGTAACTCTTTTTGCGGTGTGTTTGTCGAGAGCCGATGAATTGTGGGTTTATGATCAAGTCTATCTATGAACAATATTTGATTCTTCTCTGAATTCTTTTATGTATGATTGGTTATCTTTGCAAGTCTCTTCGAATTATCAGTTTGGTTTGGCCTACTAGATTGATCTTTCTTGCAATTGGAGAAGTGCTTAGCTTTGGGTTCAATCTTGCGGTGCTCGATCCCAGTGACAGAAAGGGAAATGACATGTATTGTATTGTTGCCATTGAGGATAAAAAATATGGGGTTTATATCATATTGCTTGAGTTTATCCCTCTACATCATGTCATCTTACCTAATGTGTTACTATGTTCTTATGAACTTAATACTCTAGATGCATGCTGGACAGCGATCGATGTGTGGAGTAATAGTAGTAGATGCAGGTAAGAGTCGGTCTACTTGTCACGGACGTGATGCCTATATACATTGTCATTCCTAGATATTCTCATAATTATTCGCTTTTCTATCAATTGCTCGACAGTAATTTGTTCACCCACCGTAATACTTATGCTATCTTGAGAGAAGCCACTAGTGAAACCTATGGCCCCCGGGTCTATTCTCCATTATATTTATCTCCCGTCAACAAGTTATTTCTAGCATCTTTTATTTTGCAATCTTTACTTTTTTATCATAAAAATACCAAAAATATTATCTTATCATCTCTATCAGATCTAACTCTCGTAAGTGACCGTGAAGGGATTGACAACCCCTTTATCGCGTTGGTTGCAAGGTTCTTATTTTTATGTGTAGGTACGAGGGACTTCCGTGTGGCCTCCTACTGGATTGATACCTTGGTTCTCAGAAACAGAGTGAAATACTTACGCTACTTTGCCGCATCACCCTTTCCTCTTCAAGGGAAAACCAATGCAGTGCTCAAGAGGTAGCATCCATCTTCTCTTATTAAGCACCAACTAAGGGGCACTATGACTGTACTTGAGCATTGGGTGTAGCTAATATGAGAGTGTGTTTCATGAATGGATCAATGATTGAGCATAATGGGCTAGGGATATCTTGCTTTAGTATTGATATGTTGAAAGACATGGTTGCTTGTTGATATGCTTGACTATTTAAATCTTCATGTCAAAACTAGACTATTGCTTTGAGTCATATAAAAGTCCCAATGTCCATGCTACAAAGAAAAGAATATGTGCTGAACATGTTAGGCAGCATTCCACATCAAAAATTCTATTTTTATCATTTACCAACTCGAGGACGAGCAAGAATTAAGCTAGGGGATGCTGATACGTCTCCAACGTATCTATAATTTTTTATTATTCCATGCTACTATATTATCATTCTTGGATGTTTTACAATCATTTTATGGCAAATTTATATCATTTTTTGGGACTAACTTATTGACATTGTGCCAGTGCTAGTTGTTGTTCTTTACTTCGTAGAAAATCAATACCAACCAGAGTCCAAACGTAGCGAAACTTTTTGGAGATTTTTTCTGGACCAGAAGACACCTTGTTGGGCCAAAGAAGTACCAGAGGGGGGCTCCGAGGGGAGCACAACCCACCAGGGTGTGATTGGGGTCGCAGGCGCGCCTTGGTGAGTTGTGCACACCTCGATGGCCTCCCGCACTGCCTCTTTGCTCTATAAATACCCCAGTATTCCAGAAACCCTAGGGGAGTCGATGAAAATCTCTTCCAGGCGCCGCAAGTTCCAGAACCACCAGATCCAATCTAGACACCATCACGGAGGGGTTCATCATCCTCATTGGTGCCTCTCCGATGACGCGTGAGTATTCATTGTATACCTACGGGTCCGTAGTTAGTAGCTAGATGGCTTCCTCTGGCTCTCTCTCTCTCTCTTCTAATTCTCAATACATGGTCTCTTGGACATCTATTTGATGTAACTCTTTTTGCGGTGTGTTTGTTGGGATCCGATGAACTTTGAGTTTATGACCAGATCTATGTTTTTATCCATGAAAAGTTATTTGAGTTCTTTGATCTCTTATATGCATGATTAATTATAGCCTCGTGTTTCTTCTTCTAATCTTTAGTTTAGTTAGGCCAACCAGATCGATTTTTCTTGACATGGGAAGAGGTGCTTTGTGATGGGTTTGATCTTACGGTGCTTGATCCCAGTGACAGAAGGGGAATCGACACGTATGTATCATTGCCATTAAGGATAACAAGATGGTGTCTATTTCTACATAGATAGATCTTTTCTACATCATGTCATCATTCTTATTGCAGTACTCCGTTTCTCCATGAACTTAATACACTAGATGCATGCTGGATAGCGGTCGATGTGTGGAGTAATAGTAGTAGATGCAGGAAGGAGTTGGTCTACTAATATTGGACATCACTAGTGCAGAACCGGGCAATAGCACCGATTTGTAAGGCCCTTTAGTGCCGGTTTGGTAACCGGCACTAAATTGTAGGCACTAAAGCCCCCCCCCCCTTTAGTACCGGTTCAACACGAACCGGTGCTAAAGGGCAACCACGTGGCATGAGCCAGCTCCGTGGGCGCGTAGAACACCAACCGGTACTAAATGTTTGGGTGTGTTTTGGTTTTATTTTTATTTTTACTTTATTTTTGTGTTTTCAATTTAATTTAGTGATTGTTTTACATTATAATGAGTTGTTAAATCATTAGGTGAATGTACCGCAGATTAGTTTGACTGGATGCGTGGATCCTAGCTAAGTCATCAACTATATGTCATATCCATATTATATATACTTGATCACCTACTTAAGTGATCGAGGTAATATGGATATGGCATATACTTGATCACTTAGCTAGAATCCATCCAGTTGAAACTAATATGCAATTTCTTTCATAAATGATATAATAACTCATCATCATCATCATCATCATATTAATATAAAAACTCTTGCATCATATATATCATCACCAACGGTTTTCATAGCAAAGATATCATTGATGTCACACCCTAGCTAGTCCATGCATTAGAGTGTGCATCATGTTCACTTTCATCCCCCCTGAAATCAACTAGGGTTTACTAAAAATAATTTTAATGAATCTGAAATGCCCTTCTAAAATGTTCACCCTCTTTGCCTTGGGTTAGAACCTCTGGCAAAATTGGCGCACAATTTTCTAGGTCAAGAGAAGGTCATTGATTTAAATCATAAATATTTGAATTTGGGCATTTAAATTCTATAAAATAATTCAAATGCTCAAATAATTCTGGAAATAAATGTTTGCTGTTAGGAATAATCCTAACAGAGCCCACAATTATTTTCAGGATTTTAGAAAGTGCCTAGGTATTTTTAATAAAGCCCTAAAGCTACAGAAAAATAGAAAAAAGAAAACAAACAGAAAACAACAGAGAGAGAAATAGTTTACCTGGGCTTCTTACCTGCAGCAGAGCCGGCCCAGCTCCTGTTCTGGCCCAGCCCACCAGGGGCTCCCCGGTCTTCTTCCTCCTTCGACAGTAGGCAGAGGGCGTGTGCCCGCGGCGTGCCGGCACGAGCGCGCTACCTCCACCCTGCCTGCCTGCGTCCTTGACGCTCTGGACGTCCCCAACGATGCCACGCACCCCTAGAACCCCCTCGCTCACTCTCTCATCCCCACCCCTCCCCTGGCTCTCTCCCTCTAGCTCAACCGAGCGCAGCCGCAGCCGCACCGCCGACGTAACCACGGCCACCGTGCTCCCCTCGCCTCCCCACCTTGTCTGCAAGCTCCGCCATCGTCCGCCGCTTCGCTCCACCCTGGCCCCGCTTCGCTCCGGTGCTTCCCCGAGCACGCTGGGCTTCTCTGCGAGTCCACCGTGAGCTCCTCTTCGATTCCCCTCTCTCCCCATGCGATTTTGCTCACTCTAGCCATGCCAATCGCTGGAGCCGTGAGCTTCCGGCCGCCGTCCATGTCGCCGCCACAGCCACAGTCGCTGGTGCTCGCATTCGAGCATGTCACCGAACTCACCGTGCTTCCAGGAGCCGATAACGGCCACCAGCTCGCCCTCTCGTGCACCGTAGCACCACTTCCCGTTTGTGCCCGAGCGCCACCACCGCCCAGCTTGTCGCCGGGCTCGATTCCGGCCACCTCGCGCCGTCCCACTGCCACCGCTGGATGCGCACGAGCCCCAGCTCGCCGTAGAACCCAACCACGTCGCAATTGGTGCCCTGTTGGCGATTTCCGCAGTGCGCCACCGCGTCTGGCCTCGCCGGCGGCTAAATGCCGGCAGGTTTTGACCCGCTGACCGGCGAGGTTGACCTGCTGACGTGGGGTGACCTCCCCCCTCTCTCTCACCAACATGCGGGCCCCGCCCGACTAATTACCCTGTTAGTGCTAACTAAATAGGTTAGTTTAATTAGTATAGTCACTGACTAGTGGGCCCTGCCAGTTAATTAGGCTAACTAAACGTAGTTAGTGCACAGAGACACTGACCAGTGGGCCCCACCAGTCAGGTTTGACCTGGCTGGCGCCTTTGACCTGCTGACGTCACCCTGACGCGTTGTTGACGCAGTAATTGAATTTCTGGAATTATTTTTATTCAGGAAATTCCAGAAAATAGTTCAAACTTCAAAAATTCATAGAAATTCAACCATAGCTCCAAATGAGATGAATTATATATGAAAATTATCAGAAAAATTCAATCTATCCATCTGTAATGGTTTCATGCATGACAAAACAAGTTTACCTTGTTGTTTAAGCAGAATAAGGAAATGCACTCTAAATGCCATGTTCAATGAGCTAATATTTGAATCTTTGATTCAAATGAGTTCATCCCTTTCTATTCTAGCTTGCATTAGGCCAAGACACAATCATATTGCCATGTCATAGCATGCATCATATTGTTGCATATCGTCATGTGTTGATTGTGTTCCGATGTGTTCTTCGTGGTAGGTTCTGCCTCCGAGGATATTCACGAGTATCCAACTGAAGGGCAGTATCCCGCTACCAATCCATCAGGCAAGCAACCATTGATCATTCCGATACAAACCCATGTTCTTGCTTCTGCTCTTGTTTACTGCATTAAGACAACGCGATTCAAACTGTTGTGTGTCGGTGTACTAAAGTAGGGGTACCTTAGTATCCCGAACTTGTGCACGGGCAGTCGCAGCGTCCCGCGGCAAGGCTTGCCGGGTGACCGCCAAGGTCCTCCGCGGTTCCTTTGGAGCCATTCAAGAACAAAGTATCCAAGACCCCGGCAAGAGGAGCTTGCCGGGAAGGAGACAAGACCCCGGCAAGAGGAGCTTGCCGGGAAGGCCAACCAAGGCCCGGTGAGCGACAAGCTCCCGGATGCGACAAGACAACGACCGCGGCAAGGCACTTGCCGCGGCAAACCTCCACTCTGTACCTGCGCTCCAGCACATCCACCAACGTGTCGCTCTGGGACCCTCCCAGGCGTACGTGGCGGAAGGCACGATGGCAAGCGGCGCTGACAAGATCGCCATTGTCCCCTGCCGTCAGGGTTAGGTATGATACACTGTTGTAGGCAGCGGTGCCAACCGCAATGCCTTTTCCATTTTTTCCCTTGTCTATGTTGCCACCTGTCGGTGACCCCTTAAACATATAAAAGGAGGCCCATGTGCAACGTAGAAGGGGTCGGCCAATAGAACATTCTCACGCTCGGTCTGGCTAGCTGCTGGTGTGTACTGTAGCAATCAGCGCTCCCAAGCAAGAACTCAATACAACCACAGAGCAGGAGTAGGGTTTTACGCATCCGTGCAGCCCGAACCTGGGTAAACTGATCGTGTTGCTCGTGCGCATCGCCTCGATCTGCTCTTCGTGCTCTCTCCGCCCCCTGCCGAACCGAAAGGGGCTCGGTCCGCTGATCCCCATAGGTGTCCGTGGGATCAGCACCCCCGACATCTTTGGCGCGCCAGGTAGGGGAGCGTTGAGGTTGTGTGAACCTGATCCGGCGTTCGCACGAGCCAAATCTTCATCGTCTTCATCGACATGCCGCCGAAGAAGAAGGCTTCGGAGGCGGCTGCTCTGTCCGCGCCAAACCCACCATCGCCGGAGCGAACGGCTGGTGGGGTAGACTCCGGCGGAAGAACGGGCATCAACGAGGGAGCTCACGGTGCTACCAGGTCCAAGGACAAGACTGCACTGCACATCGGCGGTGCAGTCGGCTCCCACAACGACCGAGCGCACTCTAAGACATCGGCATCCGTACATGCACCGCGCCCATCTCAGGAGGCGCGGGACCAGCAGCGTCATGGTACTCACGGTACCATACGTTTGCTGGGCCAAGATCAAGCTGGTGGATCCCGGAGTGCCCAAGACCAGCCTGCCCGCCAACATGCTGGCGCGAGCGTGGCAGGGTCACTTGGACGAGATACTGCTCCTTCTAATGTAGTTAGAAGTCCGAGCATATCCCGTTCCTCGCACCGTTCGCAGCCGCCGCCCGCCACTCCGGCAGAAGCTTTGGCGCGAGCTCAACTGCTCCTAGATTACCCTCCAGCGGCGGACAAGATCGACGACTGGAGGGCCACCATCCAGAGTCTCATCGGCTTCGCCAACGGCGACATCCCGCGGCAGCCGAGTACTTCACAGCCACGGCAAGTCAGCCAGGCACGAGCCGGTGGCGACAAGACCGGTGGGGGTGCAACCACTGTGCACTCTCCGCCCCGAAGGCCAAGATCGCCGACTGTCGGATCCACCACGACAGCGACTCCACCGCGTCATCGGATCCACAAGTTCGTCGCGACCAGCGCCAAGTTCTTCACGAACGACAGCAAGAAGATGCTCGTACTCGCATCGAGCGCCGAAGAGAAGCGCGGCGTCAATCAGAACTGCGCGCTGGGCCCTCTGTCGACATGCATGCGCCCGGAGAACCAGGCGACTTGCCGTACGCGGTAGGTTGCCCTGCATTTACCCGTGAGCTGCAGCAAGTCCAGTGGCCCAGCCAGAAGAACTTCAAGCCAGACGTACCAGAGAAGTACGACGGCAAGTCGCACCTGTCGGAGTTCCTCAGCGTCTACACCATCGCGGTGCAGGCTGCCGGGGGGCGAGACGACAAGGTCCTTGCCAACTACTTCCTACTGGTGCTCAAGCCCGACGTCAGGTCCTGGCTCATGCACTTGCCGGACAACTCCATATCCTCTTGGGCAGACCTATGCCATCAGTTTGTCGGCGCATTTACAGGCGGCCACAAACCTCATGGCCAAGAGAGTGACCTTCACCTGCTCGCCCAGAAGGAAGGAGAGCCCCCGCGCAAGTATATTTAGAGATTCAGCCATGTATAGCGCAACATCCCAGATATCCACCCTACCGCGGTCATTAGCACGTTCCATCAGAACGTGCATAACCGCAGGATGCGGGAGGAGATGGCGATGTGCAGGATCAGAGACGTCAGTGAGCTATATGCCCTGGCTGACAAGTGTGCACGTGCTGAGGAAGGGAGGAAACTCCCCAGAGAGAATACTGGAGCAGGAGGATCTGATAGCGAGGATGCTGCCCTGGCAAAGAAAAACCGGCGGCGCAATAACAGGAAGAAGAAAAGCAAAGATGTGCTAGTCGTTGAGCAGTCCGGCAACGACAGTGGCGCCAAGCAAGTCAAAGTTGGTAGCTCCGGCAAGGAGGTTGCCGCATGCACCAACTGCCAGGCTGTGGCGGCCGCCGACAAGCAGGACGGCACCGACAAGCAGTATTGCAAGATCCGCCGTACCAAGGGCCATGACCTCCAGAGTTGCAAGAAGGTCGAGCAGCCTGTCCAGCAACAAAAAGCTGAGTACGAGCAGCGCGACAAGGAGAGGGCCCAAGGAGGCACTGGAGAAGCCGGTAAGAAGCGCGCTGGCCGGGGAGGACGTCGCGGCAAGGCCAAGCAGCGGCAAGGAGACAGACCTCCCCACGGCCGCGACAAGGATGAAGACGACGACGACGACGAAGACATGGATGATGTCGAGAACAGTGAGCAAGAGTTTCAGAAAGCCACAGAAGTCTTGTGCGTTGACGGCGGTGCTTCTCTGCATACTTCCCACCGCCAACTCAAATAGTGGGCGCGGGAAGTCAATGCGGAAGAACCACCTGTCGAATCGCGCAAGCTTCTGAAATGGTCCAGCACGCCTATCATCTTTGATATTGAGGACCACCCTGATCGCATAACTGTGGTTGGGTGCTTGCCGTTGTTGGTCTCACCAACTATCCGCAACCTCAAAGTCACTAAGATGCTAGTTGACGGCGGGGCCGGCTTGAACCTGATCTCCTCCGCTGTACTCCAGAAACTCCAGATCCCTAACAGCGAGCTCGAAGAGACCGGCACATTCCAAGGAATTAACCCGGGAAGGAGCAAGCCGAAAGGGAAGGTCACGTTGCCGGTAATGTTTGGCAGCGAGATGAACTTCAGGACTGAGAGGGTCACCTTTGACGTTGCCGATTTTCCATTGCCTTACAATGGGATACTTGGCCGTCTAGCGCTCGCCAAGTTCATGGCAGCCTCTCACTATGCATACAACATGCTCAAGATGCCAGGCCCGATAAGCGTCATCTCTATCCCTAGCGACAAGAAGGATGCCCTTATCTGCGCCGACAAGATCTACCGGGAAGGAGCAGCCGCTACAGATCGCAAGTCACTTGCCGCTGAAGCTCCCGGGGGGAAGAAGAAGATCAAGTCTGGCAAGAGCTCTGATGCCCACTCCGGCAAGCGCACCTCTTCGGAGTGCTGTGCTACCGTCGAGGACGCACCATCGAGCTCCACCGGCAAGTGTAAGAAGGCAATGGCAGATCCACCACAGACCAAGAAAGTGTCCGCCAAGGAGGACGACACTGGTGGTACTTTCACCATCAGTGCCACTCTCGACCCTAAATAGGAAAGCGCGCTCATTGCTTTCCTGCGGACGAATGTTGACGTGTTTGCGTGGCAACCGTCTGACATCCCCGGTGTTCCCAGGAAAGTAATTGAGCACCATCTTGCCGTTTGTCCTCATGCACGGCCCGTCAAGCAGAAGGTCAGGAAGCAAGCAGTGGAGCGCCAAGAATTCATAGCAGAAGAGATCAAGAAATTGGAAGCAGCAGGCCTTGTCAGAGGAGTGCTCCATCCCACGTGGTTGGCCAATCCTGTAGTCGTGCGCAAAGCAAACGGGAAATGGAGGCTTTGTATTGACTTTACTGATGTTAATAAAGCTTGTCCCAAAGACTCATTTCCCTTGCCGCGCATTGACCAGATTGTTGGACTCCACAGCCAGATGTGATTCGCTTTCATTTCTTGACGCATACTCAGGATACCATCAAATCTTCATGGCAGAAGAGGATGAGGAGAAAACCGCATTCATTACTCCATGTGGCACGTACTGTTTCATACGGATGCCTTTCGGATTAAAGAATGCTGGTTCAACATTTGCAAGGGTAGTCCATGTCGCTCTTAAACCACAAATACACAGAAATGTGGAGGCCTACATGGATGATATAGTGGTCAAGAGCAAGGACAGGGCAACTCTGATTCAAGATTTAGAAGAAACCTTCGCAAATCTGCGCAAGATCAACCTCAAGCTCAACCCCGAGAAGTGTGTGTTCGGAGTCCCCTCCGGCAAGCTTCTCGGGTTCTTTGTGTCTCAGCGGGGAATCGAAGCCAATCCCGACAAGATCAAGGCCATTGAGCAGATCGAAGCACCAAAGTGCATCAAGGATGTACGGAAACTTGCCGGTTGCGTGGCTGCTCTCAGCAGGTTTATTTCTCGGTCTGCTGAGGGCGCCCTGCCGTTTTTCAAAATTTTGAAAAAGGCAGGTCCAGTGAAATGGACTCCGGAAGCGGAGGCTGCGCTATAGGACTTGAAGAGATACCTGTCCTCCACTCCAAGACTTGTCGCACCTAAGCCACGAGAGAAGTTGCTGCTGTACATAGCGGCAACCAATCAAGTGGTTAGTGCTGCGTTAGTTGCAGAGAGGGAGGCAGATGACGAGCCAGCAACCACGGCAAGCACATCCAGCGATAGGCAGGGGGCTTCCCCGACAAGCTCTGGTCCCGACAAGGATGGATCTACGCAGGTGCGCGAGGAGATACAGAAGAGAATGGTGCAGCGCCCAGTTTACTTTGTCAGCTCCCTTCTACAGGGGGGCTAGGTCAAGGTACTCGGGTGTGCAGAAGTTGCTTTTCGGCCTTCTCATGGCCTCGAGAAAGCTGCGCCATTACTTCCAAGCACATGAAATCACAGTTGTCACTCGCTTTCCGCTGAAGAGGATACTGCAGAATCCAGAAGCGACAGGCAGGATTGTTGAGTGGGCACTGGAACTGTCAAGCTTTGGCCTCAAGTTCGAGTGGGCACTTCAACTATCCAAAGCAGAGCATTGGCAGAATTCATAGCAGAGTGGACGCCAACACCAGATGAAGAAATTCCAGAGACGAGCATCCCCGTCAAGGAAGCAGGCAAAGAGTGGCTCATGTACTTTGTGGGTGCCTTCTCGCTGCAAGGCACCGGCGCTGGTGTGCTGCTTGTTGCACCCACCGAAGAGCACCTCAAGTACGTAGTCTAGATGCACATTCCCAAGAAGCAAGCGACAAACAATACTACAGAGTATGAAGGCTTGCTTTCCGGTCTCAGGATCGCGGCAGACCTTGGGATCAAGAAGCTCATTGTCAGGGGTGACTCGCAGCTTGTCGTCCGCCAAGTGAACAAGAATTATCAGAGTCCGTTGATGGAGGCTTACGTTGACGAAGTGAGAAAGCTAGAAGAGCACTTTGACGGCCTACAGATGGAGCATGTCCCAAGAGCTCAGAACGACATTGCCGATGGCCTGTCAAAGTGCGCCGCACTTAAGTTACCTGTGGAACCAGGGATCTTTGTGCTCAAGCTGACTCAACCGTCCGTAACGCCATCGACTGGACAGAGCAAGAAGAGGAAGTTGATTTCTGGCGACTATTTTCCGGCAGAGCTTCCCGAAGCCACCGCCAAGAAGGTCCCCAAGATCAACACCAAGAGTGCTGAGGAGCAGTCTGCTCCAGCAAGCCCCAGGGTTTGTTCCGTTGAAGCAGACGCTCCCGACATGTTTTGCTCCGGCAAGCTTGCCGGGGAACGTCAAGCTCCGGCAGGGCCGCAGGCCCTTGCCGTAGAAGCGGACGTTCCCGCAGCAGCAGATATGCCTTTAGTCCTTGTTGTCGAGCCACAAGCTCCAGCATGGGCACAGCAGATTGTCCGTTTCCTTCAGACAGGAGAACTTCTCGAAGAGCAAGAAGAAGCAGAAAGAGTAGCCCGGCAGTCTAGTATGTACCAGTTTGTCGATAACACACTGTGCAGAAGAAGACTCAATGGTGTGAAATTGAAGTGTATTCCCCGGGAAGATGGACAAAAGCTGTTGGCAGAGATACATGGAGGCATATGTGGTCACCACATTGGCGCAAGAGCACTTGTCGGCAAAGCATTCCGGCAAGGTTTCTTCTGGCCGACAGCCCTCCAGGATGCGACTGCACAAGTAACCAAGTTTGAAGCGTGCCAGTTCCATTCCAAGCAGATACACCAGCCAGCTCAAGCTCTCCAGACGATCCCTTTATCCTGGCCATTTTCGGTCTGGGGGCTCGACATCCTCGGCCCCTTTCCCCAAGCAGTCGGGGGCTTTGAGTACTTGTACGTTGCAATCGACAAGTTCACAAAGTGGCCGGAAGTGGAACCAGTGAGGAAGGTGACAGCACAGTCAGCAGTCAAGTTCTTTAGGTCGATTGTTTGCCGTTTCGGGAACCCTAACAGGATAATCACCAACAATGGTACGCAATTTATGAGCCGCACCTTCATGTAGTACGTCCAAGATCTTGGCGCCAAGGTCTGCTTCGCTTCTGTTGCTCACCCGAGAAGCAACGGTCAAGCGGAGAGGGCAAATGCTGAAGTGCTGCGTGGGCTCAAGACCAGAACTTTCGACAGGCTGCACAGGTGTGTAAGAAACTGGATCGAGGAGCTGCCGGTGGTTCTTTGGTCGATCAGGATGACGCCAAATCGAGCCACTGTCCAGACACCTTTCGCTCTAGTCTATGGAGCAGAGGCAGTTCTCCCCACGGAACTCGTACACGGGTCGTCTCGAGTGCTCACTTATGATGAGCTTGAGCAAGAGCAGCTGCGGCAAGATGACGCGCTGCTCCTTGAGGAAGACCGTCTTTAGGGTGCTGTGCGAGCCGCTCGCTACCAGCAAGCTTTGCGCCGCTACCATAGCCGCAAAGTTAATGCCAGAAGTCTCGAGGAAGGCGACCTTGTTCTTCGGCGCGTTCAGTCCGCCAAGAATTCCAACAAGTTGACGCCGAAGTGGGAAGGCCCTTACCGGGTGAAACGAGTCACTAGGCCTGGCGCTGTCCGCTTGGAGACCGAAGATGGCATCCCAGTGAGCAACTCCTGGAATATTGAGCATCTTCGCAAGTTTTACCCGTAGGGCGCGGTTGTCGGAACCTGTTCCGGCAACCACCTTTTGTACAAGTCTTGCCGCAATTGCATGTAATCCTTTGTACAAAGCCGGGCGCAGATCCCGTGCATAAAGCTTATGTGCCCCGCACATCTTGTTGATTTCATGCTTTTTATTATTTGCATGTGTTGTCTGACACTTTGTGCAGCACTTACCCCCGGTAAGCAATAACGAGCCATAAGGCTCCATATTATTTTCTCCTCTTTCTTTTTTTTTCTCAAGGAAAGGAAGGTTCCCTCGCGCACAAGTTTGCCGCGGGGGAAAGGAGAAGATACGGTATGGACCAGGCATCGTTCAAGAAGGTTTCGCCTTGCCGGGAAGCAAACAACAGAAAAAGATAAGTTGCCAAAGTTTGAGCAATCAGATTCCCTTTAAATTTTTAAGTTATTTTCCTTGAACGACCGTGCTTTGTATGGAAAACCTATGCGTGGTGGAACCAACTCGTAGCTAGTTGCGCCCTTACTGTTGTTTCGAGTCCGCTCAACAACTTAAGTGAGCTGCGACTAGCTGCAACAAGGTTTCTTGTTGGATGCGGCACCGCCAGCAGGCTGCTGACGTTCCGCACTCAGCGCTCGCGGCAAAGGTGCCTGCGCCGGCAAGTTCCCTAAAAGCGTAGGGTAAAAACATACAAAGGAAGGAATCAAGTAAAGGAAATAACATTGCAATCGTTGCACATGATAAAGTTATATTACAAGATAAGCTTGTCGCGGCTCTAACAAATTGTTCTCATGACATGACTATAAGCGACAAGAAAAGAAGAAAATGGGTGGCCTACTCCATGCGATCGCCCTCGACCCTCTTGATCCCGCTCACCCTATCCACAATGGGTGCGACAAGGGTCTTGAGCGCCTCCAGATCAGCATCCGGCGGCAAGGACCTGAGGATGTTGGTGAGGTTGAGGCCCAGATTGCGGAACGCCACCTTCATAAGCATCTTCTGAAGAGCTCCCGCACAGATCTTGCGCGACTCGTCGGCAAGCTGCTTCGGGATCCCTTCCCGGAGTCGCCGGTGTGCCGTCGCCACGCCCTTGAAGAATGAAGTGAGCTTGGCGCTGGGTTGGAGGTTCTCGTCGGAGGAATACCCGAGATCCTCCATTCCCAGCTACGCCAGCTCCTTGTCGATGTCGGCGGCAACATCCACGAGCCCCTCCGTCCAGTGCTCCACATTCTCCCAGAATGTGCTCTGGGCGGCGGCAGCGCTCTCCAGCAGCGCCTTGCCGGCCTTGACTTCCTCTTTCAGAGCCGTCTCCTGCTCCTTGGCGCTGTCCAGTGTCTTGGTCAAAGTGGCCAGCTTCAACTCAAGATCCGCATTGGAATCCTTGGCGGCGTCAAGCTCCTTGCCCTTCTCGACGAGATGGGCCTGCAGCTCCGAGTAGCTGTTGGCGTCCTTCTCTCGCTCAAGCTTGAGCGCCGCAAGCTCGTCGCCGCTCGCCTTGAGATCCGCCTCCAGCTGCGCCACCTTCGTCTCCAGCTCCTTCTTGGCGGCCTCGGCAGCTGCGGCAGCGTCTTCTGCTTGCTTGAGGGCTCCGCCAACTGTTCTCTCGCGCGCGGCAAGCTCCTCCTCATGGCTGTCGAGATCGACTTTCCGCTGCACCAGCTCACCCTCCTGCACGGACAGCTTCTCTGCGGCAAGTCTATGTTGCTCTTCATTTTCGGCCTTCTCAAGGAGGAAGGCCCTCTGCTCCTCGGCAAGCTGCTCCCGCTCCGCTGCCAAGGACCGGAGAGCTTCTTGATTTTGACCCCGGAGCTCCTCCGCGTGCTTCTCGATGTCGACTCCCGCCTTGGTGACAAGCGCCTCACGGGACTCCAGTTTGGTCTGCCAGGCGCGGTAGAGTGACACAAGCTTCCGCAGCTGCTGCTGCTTGGCGCGTCAACAAGTGCCAGCCCGGCGGAGGCAAGCACTTCTCCGTCGAAGATCTCTCCCTCGACCGGCGCCCTGGAGCTTGACGCCCAGGGGAGGTTGATGAAGATGTCATCGCCGGCCTTCAAGTAGATGCCAGGCTGGGGCTCCTCGGAGCCTGGCGCTGCAGCAGCGGCGGAGGGATCGGCAGTCGGTGCAGCGCCTAGCGCTCCTGTGGCCTCTGGGTCGTCAGTACGATCGCCAGATCCCCTGCCTGCTTCTACAGCGGCAGCCCTGGCGGCCTCTTCGCCGGCGGGCTCGTCAGCGCCGGCTGCTTCCTCGGCGGCAACGGCGTCGTCGGCGGCAGCTTCGGTCTCCATCGACTCGGCAGTAGATGGATCTGACAGCCGGAAAAGGGGAGAAGAATCAATCAAATATCCAAGAAAAAGAAAGAAGAAGAAGATCAAAAGAAGAAAAACCCAAGGGAAGTTTTGGAGCAAGGAGAGTACCTGTGCCAGGTTTTGTAGTTGTGGTCTCCGTCGCCGAGGGGCCTCCGGTGCTGTCCCTTGCCGGAGACCCCTCCCTTGCCGGAGACGTCTCCCTTGCCGGAGAGCTCTCCCTTGCCGGGGACCTCACCCTTGCCGGAGGACTCTCCCTTGGCGCCTCGGGGGCGGCCTCCAGGCTCTCCTGGTGGGGCTGCTCTGCTCCTGCACAAGTCAACAAACAGATATCAGCAAAGCAAGAATCTTCATGCGCGCCCGACAGCGGAAAGCGAACAAGATACTTATGCTGGGGGCTGCTCTGGAGATGAGCCGCCGGGTCCGGCAAGGTTGTATCGGTGACGCGGTGGGTTCGTCCTCGATGACAATCACCGGGGCCTTGGCTCTCTTTGCCGCTCTCTGGGCCAGAGTCCTAAAAAGGAACAGATTCAGAGAAAAGCAAGTGAGATACAAGACAAGACAAAAAACAGCAAGGATTGAAGAACTGCAAGTACAATAAGAAAACTTACTCTTCTTCTTCTTCCTCGTCGGAACTGAATGCGGAGAAGTCAAAATCTGGCTCACGCCCGGTGCGGGAAGGCGGAGGAGTAGGTTCCCTTGGCCTCTTGGTGGGAGCAGAAGCAGTGGTCCGGGAAGACCCTGCTCCAGTTGTCGCAGCAGCGTGAGGCGCTCCCGCGGCAACAGTGCTTGCCGCGGTGGAGCGTGTCGCGCAACGCGGTGACTGTCGGCTCGCCTGCCGCCTCGCCACGTCCCCAGCCTTGCGAAGACGCCTTCTTGGTGGAGATGGAGGCTGTGCTTGCGGCGTGCTGTCCGAAGATGAGGAGGAAGAGGAGTCGATCTCCAACGAGCCGCTCATATCCTCGGCGGGCTCGCTCGGCTCAGCGTCATGCTCGGCAAGATCTTTCTTGCCGGCAGGCTCCTCTTGCCGGGCAAGCTCTTTCTTGCCGGCAATCTCCTCTCGCTCGGCACGGTTTGACGCCTCTGCTGCCTCTGCCTCCTCCAAGGTGAATCCGAACTCGCCTGCCGCTGCGGCTGCCGCCGCCTCTTCCAGTCTGGTGACGATGCGCTTCAACTCCGCATCGGTGGTGTCGCGAGTGAGGCCATTCTTCTCGTCGGGGCGGATCGGCACTTCTACCAAGTTGTCGAAGAATTGCTGCACGACGTCATCTTCAGGCTCTTGCCAAGTTGGCACAATTCCATGCGAGTCGCACAGCGGCATCATTGCCCTGATGCGGTCGAGCGCAGAGTTGTTGCACAACGGGACGACGCCCTGTGGCAACCTAAAAACTTCGGGATGATCTGGATCATACTTGAACAGCTCCTGAAGCATTGCATTGAGCTCCAAGACAGTGAAGTTGTAATTGAGGCCCGGACGTAGCCTCATGATATCCGCCGCGTTCTTGAACTCCCAGGCGGGCCTCCTCCGTTCCTATAGGGGGGCGATGCGGCGGCGAAGGAAATCTGCGCCAACGGCGCCTACAGTTAGTCCGGCAAGCCTGAGGCATTGGATCCTGGTGACGGCAATCCTCAGCCTACTGTCTTCCGGGGCCACATCGCTCCAGTCGCTGCCGCGTGGTGCTGCTACTTGGCGCCGGGCGGTAAATGACTGCGGGTTCTCCTCTACGATCCAACACCAATCTGCTCTCCACTCCTCCCACTTGCTGCGGAACTCGCCCTCCAGATAAGAGTCTTTCTTGCCGGCCCTTGAGATCCAAGCGATTCCGCCGGATAGAGGCTCTCCTCTCTCTACTCGACGCATGAAGAAATGGCAGAAAATAGCTACGTTTAGGTGGACTCCGACAAAGTTTTCGCAAAGGTGTGCGAAAACTGCCATGGTCAGGACGGCGTTGGGGGTGAAGTCAAGGAGGCAGAGGCCGTAGGTATTCATGATGTCGCAAAAGAATTCAGAAAAAGGCGGGCAGAGCCCGCAGTAGAAGAACACGGCGAAGAAGGGATATCCTTGCGGAGCCATTTTGTGAGCAGTGGCTGGGAGTACCTTGGTGCTCGGGTGTGCTCGCATCTCCGTCGACCAGAAGAGGTAGTAGTACTCCCTCAGCTCCTTCGCGGCAAGCTTGGGGGGAAGATGGCCCGCTCCTTCCGCAGCGCCGCAAGCCGCTACTCCTCGGTCGACTTCACGGCCTTCCCCTTATCGGCTTTCGGAGCCATGGCGGAGGTGGTGGAGGAAGTCGACGGTGTTGGTGATGCTGGTGGCGATGGGGGGGTAGGGCGCTGCCCTCTTGCTGCTTTGGGAAGACGGAGGCGGGGCGAAGGCTTCTGAGATTGGAGAGGAAAAGGGGCGAGTGGGCGCACTACCCCTTCTTCCCCTTGCTTATAAAGGGGGAGGTGGCGGATGTTCCGCCTTTCCTAATAAAGAAACCACCCACGATCTCTCCCACGATGCCGCGTTCGACGCGTGCCGTTCGGGGAGGGCGCGGTGGATGCGGAGTGAGATATGGCGTAACCTAGGCCGCGCGTGCCCGTGCCCTGTTTTGGGCTTGGCCCAACAGCGCTCGGCACCGTGTATGGCCCAGGCCCGGGGGCTCCTGTCGGTGTACTAAAGTAGGGGTACCTTAGTATCCCGAACTTGTGCACGGGCAGTCGCAGCGTCCCGCGACAAGGCTTGCCGGGTGACCGCCAAGGTCCTTCGTGGTTCCCTTGGAGCCATTCAAGAACAAAGTATCCAAGACCCCGGCAAGAGGAGCTTGCCGGGAAGGAGACAAGACCCCGGCAAGAGGAGCTTGCCAGGAAGGCCAACCAAGGCCCGGTGAGCGACAAGCTCCCGGATGCGACAAGACAACGACCGCGGCAAGGCACTTGCCGCGGTAAACCTCCACTCTATACCTGCGCTCCAGCACATCCACCAACGTGTCGCTCTGGGACCCTCCCAGGCGTACGTGGCGGAAGGCTGTGCAGCCAGAGGTACACGATGGCAAGCGGCGCTGACAAGATCGCCATCGTGGCAAGCCGTGGCGTCCCTGGCGGTCCCTTTCTGCACCGTCTAGGTGACGCAGACAGGCATTTAATGCCTTTGTCCCCTGCCGTCAGGGTTAGGTATGATACACTGTTGTAGGCGGCGGTGCCAACCGCAATGCCTTTTCCATTTTTGCCCTTGTCTATGTTGCCACCTGTCAGTGACCCCTTAAACATATAAAAGGAGGCCCATGTGCAACGTAGAAGGGGTCGGCCAACAAAACATTCTCACACTCGGTCTGGCTAGCTGCTGGTGTGTACTGTAGCAATCAGCGCATCCCAAGCAAGAACTCAATACAACCACAAAGCAGGAGTAGGGTTTTACGCATCCGTGCGGCCCGAACCTGGGTAAACTGATCGTGTTGCTCGTGCGCATCGCCTCAATCTGCTCTTCGTTCTCTCTCCGCCCCCTGCCGAACCGAAAGGGGCTCGGTCCGCCGATCCCCATAGGTGTCCGTGGGATCAGCACCCCCGACACTCTGTGCTACGGTAGTTGAACCCTTATCCTCTGCATGACCTGTCATTGCCACAGTAACTAGATGAAACCCACTAGCATGTGTAGGAGTTGATTGAGCCATGTATGTGATTCCTACCTTGCTATGCCTGCTATGCTTAGAGTTGTGTCAGGTCTGGTTCATCTGGGTGATGGGCTAGAGTGAAATGCTTATGTCGGTAATATGAGGGATGTGTTGAACATGTTTTGGTAAAGGTATCGATGAGAGGCCATGTAGGAGTACATGGTGGGTTGTTTCATTGAGGCCGTCCATAAGAACTGATATCTGTATGTGTGATTTAAGATGCAGTTACTACCGTACATTGGGCCCGAAACCAATGGACCCTCTCGGCTTCTTAGTCACCCTAGTACTCTGTCCAGGAGTTGCAATTAGTTTCTGGTGTTTGTAGGTTATGTGTTGGCGGCCGTGCGTAGCGCTGACCCTAGGGGTGGGCTTTGTTGCGGTAGATACACCATGGCACGGTGTACCGAGTCACCCGTTTGGTGTCTCGGGACCCTGTTCACATCATTCGGAGCCGTATGTGGAAACCTCGGCCGGACTCCCTGCGGATGGAACCTCGATAGGCGATAAACCTGGACTAGAGACTTAAGTGTTTAGGTAGGCCGTGGCCGACACCCTCGCTGGGCTCCCGCTTGAAGGTTGCCGAGTACATGTCGTGTAAACGGCGGTAAGTGGTGAAAGCGTGTATGACGAAGTAAACCCCTACAGGGTATAAAACTATTCGAATAGCCGCGTCCGCGGTAAAGGACTACTTGGTTGCCTATATACTTCATAGACAAGTTAATGGATACTACTAAAAGACTCAAGATAAGTGTGAGTATCGAGGATGGCCCTTTCATAGGATGACGAGGGAGGATCCCCGGTGGAGTATTGTGTTGGTGAGTAGTGGACTCGTGTGCGAAAACTATTTTACTAGAGAGGTTCCATAGGATAGCTTAGCCAAGAGTCAAAGCTGGCTTGCTGCATCAACCCCACCACCTTCTTGAGAATAAGTAGGTATAGTAGGTTCTGATGTAAGACTTGCTGAGTACCTTTGTACTCATGTTTGTTTAATTACTGTTTTCAGACGACAACACCGCCCCCTCCGATGGGTTCTATGTAGACCTTGACGTCGACGAGTGACTAGCCACCCAGGTGGTGATCCTGGCCATGGAGGGCCATAGGTAGATGGATAGGCTTCGAGAAGCCTTCTTTCTTTTTAGAGCCTGTACTCAGACTAGTTGCTTCCGCATGTGCTTGTATGATTGTATGACTTGGGTGTCGGGTCATGTGACCCCTATCTGAATGACATGTTATGTATGGCTCCCTGGAGCCTTTAAATAAAGTACTTGAGTTGTAGAGTTTTGTTGTGATGCCATGTTGTATGTACTCATATCGGGCATATTGTGTGTATGATTGAAATGCTTGGTATGAGTGGGATCCGACAATCTAGTTGTTTATCCTTGGCAGCCTTTCTTATGGGGAAATGTAGTCTAGTGTTCCTCGAGCCATAGTAGTCCGCTATAGCCCGGTTCACCGGAGTCCTGCTAGCCCAGCACTACTGCTCAGGACACTTGACTAGCCGGCATGTGATTCACTTCGTTCCTATGTCTGTCCCTTCGGGGAAATGTCACGCGGTGACTTCCGGAGTCCTGCCTAGCCTGCTACAGCCCATGTTCCCCAGAGTCCTGTTAGCCCAGTGCTACATCCTGGAATCACTCGCTGATGACTGACATGCTCGAATGTGATTCATGTATGCCTGTCTCCATAGGTCTCTGTCGCTTTGGGTTCATGACTATCCATGTCGGCCCGGGTTCTCTGTCATATGGATGCTAGCGATACTATCATATACGTGAGCCAAAAGGTGCAAACGGTCCCGGGCCATGGTAAGGCGACACCCTTGGGATACCGTGCGTGAGGCCGCAAAGTGATATGAGGTGTTACCGGCTAGATCGATGTGGCTTGGAATCGGGGTCCTGACAGAGTTGGCATCAGAGTCGGACTGCCTGTAGGTTCATTGAGCCAAACTGGTCGATGTCGAGTCTAGAAATGCTTTAGTTATATGTAGGGGAATTGATTGTGGGAGGGAACGTAAGGTTCTTTTACTCCTTTACCTATGCCTCTGATCTGAGTCATTCTCTCCTCATTCAACATGGGTTAAGGACTAGGCTCTCTTCTTCTATCAGGTTCACGTGTTACTAATCTGTAGTAGCTTATAGGATTATTGTTACGAGTTCCAGTTCAGTTTCTACTATTCTTAGTATGTTGCTAATTGAATCAGAACCTTGATATGATGTTGCTGAGTGGTATTGTGAACTGTTGTGGATGTCTCAAATCTTTTTCTGAGCATTTACAGCCGTTATGCTGTCCAATTTTCCCTAGAAATTCTAATGTCTTTGCATTGTGGTGGCGCTTTCAGATGGCCAACCATCCTCAAAACCAAGTGGTTCGCCTGACCAGGTGCCTCGATGTGCCCGGTCATACTGCTATGTTAGTCCGGGTCATGATCGAGATGGGTTACCGTTGGTATCCCAAATACACTGTCGAAGAGCAGTTCCGCGACTTTAATCAAAGCCAGTATTTATGCACTGTCAGGATATTTCCTTCTTATCCTGGATCTACCGAGCCCCTTCACTGTTCCAATGGACTCGGGGTTACCGTTGAGATGGCTGTGCAGGATGCTGCCTATTCCATGATGACCATCATGCGAGTCCGGACTAGCCTGCTTCGAAACACCGACTTCCGTTACATGCCAGCTTCACTTCCGGGAGCGCAAGGGTATCCTTAGGCCATCTATGCTGACTCCACTCAGGAGGACTCATTAACTCGTACCACTGCCGAGATGCTCGAAGATAAGGACCGAGATAATCGGGCCTTGAGGCTGGAGCTTTTCAATACCCGTGCTGATCATTGGGCCACATTGACTCGGTTTGCACATGCGGTGCAAGCTGGATGTATGGATACAAGGGATCTGTATCCTGTGAGATCAGCTCTGCCAGAACTGGTGGATTGGCGTGATGTGGGAGGCATCACCCCACCCCGTGGTCCCCGCAGGCCACCGTTTGTTGGTCCAAGACCTCATCCTAGCCCCTATGGTCCACAGGCTCCTCAGGACCGTCTGTTTCCGGATGATCACGTTGAACTTCCAGGCTATGGAGGTGACTTCTATGAGGACTACTACGGAGCTGTCTGAGTTAGTAGTAGTACCACTAGTATTGTTGTAGTTGTATCTCCACTGTCCTGCGTGACTTGTGGAATATGACTTTGTGTGTAATCGATTCCGGAGGTGTAGACAAATAATGTATAGGAGCTTGGAATGCCTCCGATGAGATGTAACGTATTTCATCATAGTTGTACTGTAGCCTGGGCTTGTACTAAACTATGTATGGTGTGTATGACCGTTGGTATATATATGGCAGTTTTATATTACCATGACATACGGATGAACATCTCTGCATTCCGTGTTATCCATTACATTCTCCACTTCCTTGCTAAGTTTGAGCCATCCTTGTCTAAACCGTTGTCTTATTTTCTCCTAGGATGGTCAACACCCGCAGCAACCCTGCTGCCCCGGAGCAGGGGGAAGCCAGTGCTGCTAGAGGTGAAAATCTGCCTCACCCGCCTTCCCTGGCCGAAGTGATGCTAGAGGCGGAAAGAAACAAGCGTGATACTAACCACCTGCTGGAGCGGATTGAGCAGAACACTGCACGCCACCCACGAAATGACTTGGTGTCAATCAATGACTTTATCAAGCTGTACCCACCAAAGTTCAACCATTCCGTTGAGCCCCTCGACGCAGATGATTGGCTTCGCAGCATCACCCACAAGCTATGTTCTGCCAACGTAGCCGAAGCCGACAAGGTTACTTATGCTTCCTATCATCTCAAAGGCCCTACTAGCCTTTGGTGGGAAAACTTCGAAGCTATGCGCCCGGTCGGTCAAATCACTACTTGGGCTGAATTCAGTGAGGCTTTCCATGAGCATCACATTCCGGAAGGTCTCATGGATCGCAAGAGGGAGGAGTTTTGCAACTTCACCCAAGGAAGACTGACTGTAGATGCTTACAGTCATGAATTTGGGAATCTGGCACGCTATCCTCCTGAAGAGGTTTCTACTGACGCCAAGAAGCAGGCAAGGTTCCGCAAGGGACTTAGCCCTGAGCTTCGCCGCGATCTCCGTCTGCACGAGTGCACATCTTTTCAGAAGTTGGTCAATAAAGCCATCAGTGCTGAGATAGGCCAGACTGATTATGACGCTTCACGCAAGCACTCCCGGGACTTTGGCTCTTCATACGGCTCTGGAGCTCAGAAGCGCCGGGTGTGGATTCCAAGCACGGCACTGCCACCCAGGTTCATCCCGAGGCCATCCTTTGAGGCGCCTCGTCCCAACCAGCAATTTTCACCGCCCAAGCCCTATGGTGGCCCCGCTGCTAACGCTGCTCCACGCCCCAATGTGGTAACATGCTTCAAGTGTGGAGAGCCGGGTCACTATAGCCGAGAGTGTCCCCAGAACAACAACCCCAATAGAACAACAACCCCAATCAAACTGGAAAGTCCGTTGGCCATGGTACGCCTGCGGGAAAAACGTTCTACGCCAAGCCGGCCACCACTGCACGTGGCCATGTCAACTATGTTTTAGCTGAGGAGGCTCATGAGGATCCCAACGTCGTCCTTGGTACGCTCCTTGTTAACTGCCATCCGGCATCTGTTCTTTTTGATACTGGAGCATCTCATTCATTCATATCCGAGAACTATGCTCGATTGCACCACATGACATTCTGTGACATGCCCACTTCCATGGTAATCCAAACTCCGGGTTCCAAATGGCAAACTTCTAGGGTAAGCCATGGGAACGAAATTCTTGTCGATAGACTTGTCTTCCTTGCATCCTTAATAGCTCTCAAGTCCTCGGACATAAACATCATCTTAGGTATGGACTAGATGTCAGCTCACTATGCTAAGATTGACTGTGCTACTAGAACCGTTCAACTTACTCACCCATCGGGCAAGACAGATAATGTCTTAACTCGAGTGGCCAAGTGCCAACTTTACTCCCTAAATGCCAACCCCCTTCCAGACCTTGAGGATGTTCCGGTAGTCCGAGACTTTCCGGATGTCTTTCCAGAAGAACTGCCAGGTGTTCCACCTGACAGGGATGTCGAGTTTGTGATAGACCTTGTTCCAGGAACCGTTCCAATTTCTACAAGACCCTATAAGATGGCACCCCTAGAACTAGCCAAGCTTAAGAACCAACTCGATGAGTCCTTGAACAAGGGTTTCATCCGCCCTAGTGCCTCTCCTTGGGCTTGCCCCGTCCTCTTCGTCAAGAAGAAGGATGGAACAGATCGAATGGTTGTGGATTACCGACCCGTCAACTTGGTCACCATCAAGAACAAATACCCGCTTCCTAGGATCAACGATCTGTATGATCAGCTCGCTGGATCCTCAGTCTTCTCCAAGATGGATTTGAGGTTGGGTTACCATCAAATCAAAATCAGAAACAGGGACATCCCCAAAATGGCCTTTGTTACTCATTATGGCCAATACGAGTACACTGTCATGTCCTTCGGTTTAACCAATGCCCTGGCTACCTTCTCTCGGTTAATGAACTCGGTTTTCATGGAGTACTTGGACAAATTCGTCGTAGTATACCTCGATGACATACTCATCTACTCCGAGAATGAAGAGGAACATGCCGAACATCTAAGGCTGGTATTGATGAAACTTCGAGAGCATCGCCTTTATGCCAAATTCTCCAAGTGCGAATTTTGGTTGCCAGGAGTGACCTATCTAGGCCATGTAATCTCTGGTAAGGGTATTGCTGTCAATCCCGAGCGAGTTCAAGCCGTCCTTGATTGGACTCCACCTGAGACGGTCAAGCAAGTTCAGAGTTTCCTTGGCCTAGCGAGCTATTGTCGCCGCTTGGTCGAAAATTTCTCCAAGGTTGCTAAACCTCTAACTGAACTCCTCAAGCAAGATAAAAAGTTCGAGTGGACTCCACAGTGCGAGGTCTATTTTCAGGAACTGAAAAGACGCCTGACATCTACCCCCGTACTGGTAGCACCAGACTTCTCCAAGGTCTTTATTATCTATTGCGACGCCTCGCGACAAGGACTAGGTTGCATACTCATGCAAGATCGTTAGGTAATTGCCTATGCTTCATGGCAATTACACCCACATGAGGAAAATTATCCTACACATGATCTAGAGCTTGCAGCTCTAGTCCATGCACTTAAAACCTGGCGACATTATCTTCTCGATAATCGTTGCGAGATCTTCACCGATCACCAAAGTTTGAAATATATCTTCACCCAACCAGATTTGAATCTTAGGCAAAGACGTTGGGTCGAGTTGATCTCGGATTACGACTTAGGAATAACTTACACCCCGGGCAAAGCCAATGTCATGGCTGATGTGCTAAGCCGTAAGTCCTATTGTAACAACCTGATGTTACAACAAAGTCAACCACTTCTCCATGAGGAATTTCGTAAGCTAAACCTTCACATTGTTCCTCGAGGATTCCTATCCACCCTGGTGGCGGAACCTACCCTTACGGATCAGATCATCAAGGCACAGAAGGTAGATCCGGGAATCTCCCGTATCAAGAGAAACATTAAGAAAGGAGTCGTGAATTGTTTCTCCATTGATGATCAAGGTGTCGTATACTTTGGGAATCGCCTAGTGGTTCCAAAGGCGCGAAACCTGAGGCTACTGATCCTTAAGGAAGCTCATGAATCCCCTCTCACCATTCATCCCGGTAGTACTAAAATGTATCAAGACCTACGCCAGAGGTTTTGGTGGACTAGGATGAAGAGAGAAATCGCTCAATACATTGCTAATTGTGACGTTTGTCATCGTGTTAAAGAAGAGCATCAACGGCCTGCTGGCACCCTTCAACCTTTGGCTATTCCTGAATGGAAATGGGATAAAATCAATATGGATTTCATCACTGGGTTTCCCAGGACCAAGAGAGGGAATAATGCCATCTTCGTTGTGATCGACCGACTTTCCAAAGTAGCCCACTTTCT
This sequence comes from Triticum monococcum, assembly GCA_034509565.1. NCBI lineage: Eukaryota > Viridiplantae > Streptophyta > Magnoliopsida > Poales > Poaceae > Triticum > Triticum monococcum. The sequence continues at coordinate 603,435,052 of CM067841.1, read as the reverse complement.
ACCTGTTCGTGAGAGTATCACCGCTAGCCAGCTAGCTGATTTATTCATCTCCCGAATAGTGTCTCTCCATGGTGTCCCATTGGAAATTAACTCAGACCGTGGGAGTCTCTTCACCTCTCGATTTTGGGAAAGTTTCCAAAATGCTATGGGAACTCGTCTCTCTTTTAGTACCGCCTTCCATCCTCAATCAAGTGGTCAAGTAGAGCGAGTCAATCAAATTCTGGAAGATATGCTCCGAGCTTCTGTTATCTCGTTTGGAATGAGCTGGGAGAAATGCCTTCCATTCGCGGAGTTTGCTTATAACAATAGTTATCAAGCTAGCTTGGGCAAGGCTCCTTTCGAAGTTCTCTATGGACGAAAATGTCGAACGCCTCTTAACTGGTCAGAAACTGGGGAAAGACAACTCTTTGGCCCGGATATGATTCAGGAAGCGAAAGAGCAGGTTCGCGTTATTCGTGAGAAATTGAAAACAGCCCAATCTCGTCAAAAGAGTCAATATGATCGTAAACATAAGCCTATGACTTATGAAGTCGACGAGAAGGCTTACCTTCGGGTTACCCCATTAAAAGGAACCCATCGTTTCGGTATCAAAGGCAAATTGGCTCCTCGTTACATTGGACCCTTTCGCATTCTTGCCAAACGAGGAGAAGTTGCCTACCAATTGGAACTACCTCCGCATCTTTCCAGAGTTCATGATGTCTTCAACGTTTCACAACTCAGGCGTTGCTTCGCGGATCCTATCCATGGAGTGGACCACGAAACGCTTGATCTACAAGATAACCTCTCTTATCGGGAATATCCCGTTCGTATCCTTGATCAAGCCGAGCGTACCACTCGACGTCATAATATCAAGTTTCTCAAGGTTCAATGGTCACACCATTCCGAGAAAGAAGCCACTTGGGAAAGGGAGGATCGTCTTTGACTCGAGTACCCCACCTTCTTTCCAGAGGATCCTAAATCTAGGGACGAGATTCTTTTGAGTGGGGGTGAGTTGTCACAGCCTAGCTAGTCCATGCATTAGAGTGTGCATCATGTCTACTTTCATCAGAAACTTGAAATGGGGAAGGCAGAACCCCCAGCACCCCCCCTGAAATCAACTAGGGTTTACTAAAAATAATTTCAATGAACCGGAAATGCCCTTCTAAAATGTTCACCCTCTTTGCCTTGGGTTAGAACCTCTGGCAAAATTGGTGCACAATTTTCTAGGTCAACAGAAGGTCATTGATTTAAATCATAAATATTTGAATTTGGGCATTTAAATGCTATAAAATAATTCAAATGCTCAAATAATTCTGGAAATAAATGTTTGCTGTTAGGAATAATCCCAACAGAGCCCACAATTATTTTCAGGATTTTAGAAAGTGCCTAGGTATTTTTAATAAAGCCCTAAAGCTACAGAAAAATAGAAAAAAGAAAACAGACAGAAAACAACAGAGAGAGAAAGAGTTTACCTGGGCTTCTTACCTGCAGCAGAGCCGGCCCAGCTCCTGTTCCGGCCGAGCCCACCAGGGGCTCCCCGGTCTTCTTCCTCCTTCGACAGTAGGCAGAGGGCGTGTTACCGCGGCGCGCCGGCACGCGCGCGCCACCTCCTCCCTGCCTGCCTACGTCCTCGATGCTCTGGACGTCCCTAACGATGCCACGCAGCCCTGGAACCCCCTCGCTCACTCTCTCATCCCCATCCCCTCCCCTGGCTCTCTCCCTCTAGCTCAACCGAGCGCAGCCGCAGCCGCACCGCCGACGTAACCACGGCCACCGTGCTCCCCTTGCCTCCCCACCTTGTCTGCAAGCTCCGCCATCGTCCGCCGCTTCGCTCCACCCTGGCCCCGAGCGCTGGGACGGCCTGCATCACCGGCTGCTTCATCTTCTTCCTCCTCGGGTCGTTGGAGATCCCCTCGCCGCCCCGCTTCGCTCCGGTGCTTCCCCAAGCACGCTGGGCTTCTCTGCGAGTCCACCGTGAGCTCCTCTTCGATTCCCCTCTCTCCCCGCGCGATTTTGCTCGCTCTAGCCACGCCAATCGCCGGAGCCGTGAGCTTCCGGCCGCCGTCCATGTCGCCGCCGCAGCCACAGTCGCTGGTGCTCGCATTCGAGCGTGTCACTGAACTCACCGTGCTTCCAGGAGCCGATAACGGCCACTAGCTCGCCCTCTCGTGCACCGTAGCACCACTTCCCGTTTGTGCCCGAGCGCCACCGCCACCCAGCTCGTCGTCGGGCTCGATTCCGGCCACCTCGCGCCCTCCCACTGCCACCGCTGGATGCGGACGAGCCCCAGCTCGCCGTAGAACCCAACCACGTCGCAATTGGTGCCCTGTGGGCGATTTCCGCAGCACGCCACCGTGACTGGCCTTGCCGGCGGCTAAACGCCAGCAGGTTTTGACCAGTTGACCGGCGAGGTTGACCTGCTGACGTGGGTTGACCTCCCCCCTCTCTCTCACCGACATGCGGGCCCCGCCCGACTAATTACCCTGTTAGTGCTAACTAAATAGGTTAGTTTAATTAGTATAGTCACTGATTAGTGGGCCCTGCCAGTTAATTAGGCTAACTAAACGTAGTTAGTGCACAGAGACACTGACCAGTGGGCCCCACCAGTCAGGTTTGACCTGGCTGGCGCCTTTGACCTGCTGACGTCACCCTGACGCATTGCTGACGCAGAAATTGAATTTCTGGAATTATTTTTATTCAGGAAAATCCACAAAATAGTTCAAACTTCAAAAATTCGTAGAAACTCAACCATAGCTCCAAATGAGACAAATTATATATGAAAAATTATCAGAAAAATTCAATCTATCCATCTGTAATGGTTTCATGCATGACAAAACAAGTTTACCTTGTTGTTTAAGGAGAATAAGGAAATGCACTCTAAATGCCATGTTCAATGAGCTAATATTTGAATCTTTGATTCAAATGAGTTCATCCCTTTCTATTCTAGCTTGCATTAGGCCAAGACACAATCATATTATGCCATGTCATAGCATGCACCATATTGTTGCATATCGTCATGTGTCGATTGTGTTCCGATGTGTTCTTCGTGGTAGGTTCTGCCTCCGAGGATATTCACGAGTATCCAACTGAAGGGCAGTATCCCGCTACCACTCCATCAGGGAAGCAACCATTGATCATTCCGATACAAACCCATGTTCTCGCTTTTGCTCTTGTTTACTGCATTAAGACAACACGATTCAAATTGCTGTGTGCTACGGTAGTTGAACCCTTATCCTCTGCATGACCTGTCATTGCCACAGTAACTAGATGAAACCCACTAGGATGTGTAGGAGTTGATTGAGCCATGTATGTGATTCCTACCTTGCTATGCCTGCTATGCTTAGAATTGTGTCAGGTCTGGTTCATCTGGGTGATGGGCTAGAGTGAAATGCTTATGTCGGTAATATGAGGGATGTGTTGAACATGTTTTGGTAAAGGTATCGATGAGAGGCCATGTAGGAGTACATGGTGGGTTGTTTCATTGAGGCCGTCCATAAGAACTAAGATCTGTATGTGTGATTTAAGATGCAGTTACTACCGTACATTGGGCCCGAAACCAATGGACCCTCTCGGCTTCTTAGTCACCCTAGTACTCTGTCCAGGAGTTGCAATTAGTTTCTGGTGTTTGTAGGTTCTGTGTTGGCGGCCGTGCGTAGCGCTGACCCTAGGGGTGGGCTATGTTGCGGTAGATACACCGTGGCACGGTGTACCAAGTCACCCGTTTGGTGTCTCGGGAACCCTGTTCACATCGTTCGGGGCCGTATGTGGAAACCTCGGCCGGACTCCCTGCGGATGGAACCTGGATAGGCGATAAACCTGGACTAGAGACTTAAGTGTTTAGGTAGGCCGTGGCCGACACCCTCACTGGGCTCCTGCTTGAAGGTTGCCGAGTACATGTCGTGTAAACGGCGGTAAGTGGTGAAAGCATGTATGACGAAGTACACCCCTACAGGGTATAAAACTATTCGAATAGCCGCGTCCGCGGTAAAGGACTACTTGGTTGCCTATACAGTTCATAGACAAGTTAATGGATACTACTAAAAGACTCAAGATAAGTGTGAGTACCAAGGATGGCCCTTTCGTAGGATGACGAGGGAGGATCCCCGGTGGAGTATTGTGTTGGTGAGTAGTGGACTCGTGTGCGAAAACTATTTTACTAGAGGTTCCATAGGATAGCTTAGCCAAGAGTCAAAGCTGGCTTGCTGCATCAACCCCACAACCTTCTTGAGAATAAGCATGTATAGTAGGTTCTGATGTAAGACTTGCTGAGTACCTTTGTACTCATGTTTGTTTAATTACTGTTTTCAGACGACAACACCGCCCCCTCCGATGGGTTCTATGTAGACCTTGACGTCGACGAGTGACTAGCCACCCAGGTGGTGATCCTGGCCACGGAGGGCCTATGTAGATAGATAGGCTTCGAGAAGCCTTCTTTCTTTTTAGAGTCTGTACTCAGACTAGTTGCTTCCGCATGTGCTTGTTTGATTGTATGACTTGGGTGTCGGGTCATATGACTCCTATCTATATGACATGTTATGTATGGCTCCCTGGAGCCTTTAAATAAAGTACTTGAGTTGTAGAGTTTTGTTGTGATACCATGTTGTATGTACTCATATCGGGCATATTGTGTGTATGATTGAAATGCTTGGTATGAGTGGGATCCGACAATCTAGTTGTTTATCCTTGGCAGCCTTTCTTATGGGGAAATGTAGTCTAGTGTTCCTCGAGCCATAGTAGTCCGCTACAGCCCGGTTCACCGGAGTCCTGCTAGCCCAGCACTACTGCTCAGGACACTTGACTGGCCGGCATGTGATTCACTTCGTTCCTATGTCTGTCCCTTCGGGGAAATGTCACGCGGTGACTTCCGGAGTCCTGCCTAGCCTGCCACAGCCTGGGTTCCCCGGAGTCCTGTTAGCCCAGTGCTACAGCCCGGAATCACTCGCTGATGACCGACATGCTCGAATGTGATTCATGTATGCCTGTCTCCATAGGTCTGTGCCGCTTTGGGTTCATGACTAGCCATGTCGGCCCGGGTTCTCTGTCATATGGATGCTAGCGACACTATCATATACGTGAGCCAAAAGGCACAAACGGTCCCGGGCCATGGTAAGGCGACACCCGTGGGATACCGTGCGTGAGGCCGCAAAGTGATATGAGGTGTTAACGGCTAGATTGATGTGGCTTGGAATCGGGGTCCTGACAATCGAGTTCAACATGGTAATGATATTATAAGAGTTCATAACACCACAAAAGCAAATCACTCTTTGAGATTAAGTTCAGGACGAAGAACACGGACATGAGAGGACAAGTACTAAGAGCATGAACTAGCTAATTAATCACTCATGCTGCTCTTTCTCAGGTAAAATAGCATAGAACATGTATAGCTTTGCTGATTCATCATATTGGAGCATGCAGATGAACCTGTCTCCTAATCGTGGGTTGCGCTTCTAATTCCTGCCCCCTAGTACTTCTCTGTGATCGTTCACAATTTTGCTCCAGTCTTTTACTATTAAGCATTCCTCGCTATTAGAAATCCTGAATGCACTAAAGTGCATTGGAGGATATCTTGGCCGTAAGCTAACAATATTCATGGTACCTTTAGTCTCGATCCAATCAGGCAGAACATTCATTGGGAGTCCCTGTTGAAGAACATCGTATAGTAACATACTTAGCAATGAAGTTTAGCTTAAAAAATAATGTATGCAAAAGATGCACTAAGGAGAAATAGTAGAAACCTTACCATCTTTCCTAAATATATGTGACCGTAGTTCAGTACGAACACTATTGGTCGCACGTTTTGAGTACTAACATTTCTAAGTGCAGGAAAGAAATTTGTCTTGACAGCATCAAGATCCTCAAGCCATGAAACATAATGACTTGTCTCCTCACAGTTTAGTTCAGCCCCGGGACAGTGGACGGTCCTGTCTACCAAGCGCCAGACATGTTTGCTTGATTGGAAGTAAGCTGTCAATATAAATTGAGATCTATTAATTATTCAACTGGTTCAAATAATCTCATATCGAAGACATTAATAAGGTTGAGAAACTCACATAATGGTAGAACTGGAGGCGTCTGCACATCGACCCAGATGTCTCTATTACCTTCAATATCATCTTCCGGACGAATATCAAAGGTGATAACCATATCAGGCTCAAATGCATAAGCCTTGCATAGTGCTTGCCAAGTTTTGCATTCAAAATAGGTGTATGTGTCTGCATTGTATAATTTGACATTGAAGGTATAACCATGCTCGGTCTTCAAGTAAACTCTTTTTACCTCCATAGTTTCGTTAGGACTGAAACCTATCTTATCCAAGACAAAAATTCTTGCATGGCAGGGGATACGCTAGTAGAATAGTGAAAATTTAAAATTAAAAGTTGAAGCAAATGAAGCACAAGTCATGCTTAATTACGAAAAAAGATTTGTCGTTGTGACTTACTGTATCCACTTCGAAGTTCTCATCCAGCTTGATGCTGAAGCGTCTATCATCAACTAGAAAAATTCTGCCGCACAGGCCGCGCTGGTCTTCGCAGTATTCGCACATAATGAAATCGTGTTCGTCGTCAGACGACATTCCTTTGTTCATAGGTGAAACATTAAACACTTATTAGTTTTATTAATTCAACTAATTCTGTTAATTCAACTAGTTCAACTAATTAATTGAACTAATTCAACTAAGCACTTACGAAAAATATACCTAATTAATTGAACTAATTCAACTAACTAGTTCAACTAATTAATTCAACTAAACTAGTTCCATTAATTTTCTTACTAAAAATAAGGTAGCTAGTTCTATATAATAAAATGTTAATTAGACAATGAAATCTCATATAACTAAATTAAATATATATCTAACATATAATTTATATCTACTTCATCTAACATTTGACATTAATATCTAACGTATGTTCATATATAGGTGAAACATTAAACACTTACTAGTTCTATTAAATTCAACTAAATAAACTAGTTCTATTAATTCAACTAAGCATTTACTAAAAATAAACTAGTTCTATTAATTTCTTACTAAAATAAAGTAGGTAGTTCTATATAGTAATATTTTGATTAGATCATCAAACTCAGATACCTAACTTTTCTTACTAAAAATAAACTTGTTCTATTAATTTTCATACTAAAAATAAACTAGTTATATTAATTCAACTAGTTCAAATCTCATATATATACCTAATTAATATCTAGCTATACTAATTCAACTAGTTCAACTTGTTCTAATTCATGTAAAATATATTTGACATTAATATTGAACATCTTTTCCATATAATTCAACTAACATTAACATTCTAACATTATTATCTACGTAATTTTTCTAACATTAATCTAAACAACAGAAAATAGAAAATAAGTAAAAACAATGTGTGTGTGTGTGTCTGTGTGTGTGTGTGTGTGTGTGTGCGAGCGGGGGCGGCGGCGTACGGGCGGCGGCGGGCGACGACGGGGACGGGCGGCGGGCGAGAGGCGGCGGCGACGGACGCGGCGGGGGCGATGGCGGTGACGGCGACGACGGGTGGCGGGGGCGACGGCGGTGACGGTGACGACGGGTGGCGGGGGCGACGGCGGTGACGGCGACGATGGGCGGCGGGGGCGGCGAGTGCGGCGCGCGATGGGCGGCGGGCGCGGCGAAGAAGTTGGATCGAGAAGAAGTGGTGGTCGATGAAACTAATTTTTTCGTAAGTGCCATATATATAGGAGGGGTCTTTAGTACCGGTTGGAGCCACCAACTGGTACTAAAGGCCAATTTTTGCGAGGCCAAGGGGCGGGAAACGGCCCCTTTAGTACCGGTTGGTGGCACGAACCGGTACTAAAGGGCCAATCATTAGTACCGGTTGGAGCCACCAACCGGTACTAATGGTTGTGCGCTGCCACCAGCGGTGCACAATGTTTAGTCCCACCTCGCCGAGCGAAGGGCAGCCGCACTGGTTTATAAACCCAGTCCCGGCTGCTCCTTCGAGCTTCTCTATATAGCAGGCTTCTGGGCATAATTAGGGCGCACTGCCCTCTGAGTCTGCTGGCCCTTCTGGGCCTGCATTTGCACACCCTACGTCTGGCAGGCCCACTGGACAGCGCCCCAACAAATTTTTTATATAGTTTTTTCTTTTCTGCATTATTTATTTTCTTCTATTTATTTTTGAGTAATTTTTATATAGTTTTTTTCTTTTCTGCATTATTTACTTTCTTCTATTTATTTTTGAGTAATTTTTTTGTATAGTTTTATTCTTTTCTGCTTTATTTATTTTGTTTTATTTATTTTTGAGTAGTTTTTTTGTGACCCTCTCTACTCTGATACTCCGAAATGATAATACCATTGCAAGTTTCAACATTTTCAGAGTTTATTTTGTAGTGATTTTCAATTTCACGGTCATTTAGCTCTCTAAATAATTAGGTAAATGACCGAAAAACAACAAATGATGTTAGAACATGTTGGAAACTGATGACGTCGCTTTGAATATTGCATACTGAACACAAAAGAAGTCCGGAGTTCAAATAAGTTTAAAAAACATTGAAGTGCCTGTGTAACAGAAGAGTTCTCGTCCGAAACCCTGATACTCCGAAAGAGTTTGTCCAGTTTGTACACGAAGTGCGTCTAGTTTTTGCCGTGACCCTCTCTACTCTTTCACACATGCTATGCGGGTGAAATGATGATACCATGCCAAGTTTCAAAATTTTCAGAGTTCATTTTGTAGTGATTTTCAATTTCACGGTCATTTAGCTCTCTAAACAATTAGGTAAATGACCGAAAAATAACAAATGATGTCAGAACATGTTGGAAATTGATGACGTCGCTTTGAATGCTGCATACTAGACACAAAAGAAGTCCGGAGTTCAAATAAGTTTAAAAAACATTGAAGTGCCCGTGTAACAGATGAGTTCTCATCCGAAACCCTGATACTCCGAAAGAGTTTGTCCAGTTTGTACACGAAGTGCGTCCAGTTTTTGCCGTGACCCTCTCTACTCTTTCGCACATGCTATGCGGGTGAAATGATGATACCATGCCAAGTTTAAACATTTTCAGAGTTCATTTTGTAGTGATTTTCAATTTCACGGTCATTTAGCTATCTAAACAATTAGGTAAATTACCGAAAAACAACAAATGATGTCAGAACATGTTGGAAATTGATGAGTCGCTTTGAATGGTGCATACTGAACACAAAAGAAGTCCGGAGTTTAAATAAGTTTGAAAACCATTCAAGTGCCCGTGTAACAGATGAGTTCTCGTCCGAAACCCTGATACTCCAAAAGAGTTTGTCCAGTTTGTACACGAAGTGCGTCCAGTTTTTGCCGTGACCCTCTCTACTCTTTCACACATGCTATGCGGGTGAAATGATGATACCATGCCAAGTTTCAACATTTTCAGAATTCATTTTGTAGTGATTTTCAATTTCACGGTCATTTAGCTCTCTAAACAATTAGGTAAATGACCGAAAAACAACAAATGATGTCAGAACATGTTGGAAATTGATGACGTCGCTTTGAATGCTGCATACTGAACACAAAAAGAAGTCAGGAGTTCAAATAAGTTTAAAAAACATTGAAGTGCCCGTGTAACAGATGAGTTCTCGTCCGAAACCCTGATACTCCGAAAGAGTTTGTGTAGTTTGTACGCGAAGTGCGTCCAGTTTTTGCCGTGACCCTCTCTACTCTTTCGCACATGCTATGCGGGTGAAATGATGATACCATGCCAAGTTTCAACATTTTCAGAATTCACTTTGTAGTGATTTTCAATTTCACGGTCATTTTGCTCTCTAAACAATTAGGTAAATGACCAAAAACAACAAATGATGTCAGAACATGTTGGAAATTGATGACGTCGCTTTGAATGCTGCATACTGAACACAAAAGAAGTCCGGAGTTCAAGTAAGTTATTAAAATAAAAAGAGGTGCAATCCTGGTTAATTTTCTTCAAGCCTTTCGGAATAGTGTAGACTGCACTGCACATAGCTCAGTGCAATCTATGCTATTCCGAAAGGCTTGAAGCTAATCAACGTGCAGGTGAGCATTGCGCCTCTTCGTCATTGTCTCTGCACTCATGGCTTATAAACCGCTCATACTGCCTCTCTCTTGACGAGGGGGTGGGACTAAAAATCAGCTTACTAAGAAACTCTAGTAGCGGTTCATGCCATGAACCGGTACTAAAGGTCTTCGTGGGGGCCCAAGCCTGACCAAAGCCGCACTGGCCTCATTTGTACCGGTTCGTGGCATGAACCGGTACTAAAGGTTGCCCACGAACCGGTACTAATGATGCCCGCCCGCCTAGCCGTTGGAACCGGCACTAATGGTCACATTAGTGTCGGCTCAAATTCAAACCGGCACTAATGTGCTTCACATTTGACCCTTTTTCTACTAGTGCATGATGCCTATATAATGATCATTACCTCGATATCTTCATGATTATTTGAAGTTATATCAATTTCCCAATAGTAATTTGTTTACCCAATGTATGCTATTTTTCTCGAGAGAAGCCACTAGTGAAATCTACGGCCCACGAGTATCTTCTTTATCACATTTGCCTTCGAGATCTATTTTTATTTGCTCTTATTTTCAGATCTATTAATCCAAAACACAAAAATACCTTGCTGCAATTTATTGTTATTTATTTTATCTCGCATTCCCGCAAGATCTATTTATCCAATCTATCATATTTTTATCCCGTCAACTCGATAATTTCTGGCACCGTTACCCGAAAGGGATTGACAACCCGTTAACACGTCGGGTTGCAAGTAGTTGTTCTTTGTGTGCATGAGTTGTTCACGTGGTGTTGCATGGTTCTCCTACAGGTTCGATAACCTTGGTCTCATCACTGAGGGAAATACCTACCGTAGCTGTGCTGCAGCATCCCTTCCTCTTTGGAGAAATACCGATGTAGTTCAAGCCGCATCAGTCTCCAACGTATCTATAATTTTTATTGTTCCATGCTATTATATTATCTTTTTGGATGTTTTACATGCATTAATATGCTATTTTATATTATTTTTGGGACTAACCTATGAACCTAGAGCCTAGTGCCAATTTCTATTTCTTCCTTGTTTTTTAGCTTCATAGAAAAGGAATACTAAACAGAGTCCAAATGGAATAAAACCTTCGCGATGATTTTTCTTGGACCAGAAGACACCCAGGGGACTTGGAGATCAAGTCAGAAGAGCTACGAGGCGGCCACAAGGGAGGAGGGCGCGCCCCCTACCTTGTGGGCCCCTCGGTGACTCCCTGACCTAGCTCTGCCTCCTATTTATTCATATATATTCCCAAATCACCAGAAGCATCCACGAAAACACTTCTCCACCGCCGCAACCTTCTGTTCCCGTGAGATCCCATCTTGGGGCCTTTTCCGGCATCCTGCGGGAGGGGCATTCGATCACGGAGGGCATCTGCATCAACTCTATTCGATCACAGATTCAGCAGTGGAGAGAGATACACAGTTCTGCTTCTTTGAAGACCAACAGACAAGTGATCGGCCCAGAAAGTGACATGTGCCTGATGTGGACTTCCGATCAACCTTGTCACCAGCGTAATCAGCATCCGAAAATCCAACCAGATCAAACTCTGAGCCCTTTGGATATCATAACCCTAGAGTTGGGGTGTGAGCCAAATATCGAAGAATTCGCTTCACATCTAAGTGATGCGACTCCTTTGGTGCCGCTTGGAACCGAGCACACATGCAAACACTAAGCATAATATCTGGCCTAGATGCACATAAGTAAAGCAAAGAACCAATCATGGAGCGGTATATCTTTTGATCGAACTCTTTACCATTGTCGTCAGGACCCAGATGATGTTTGGCTGGCATTGGTGTTGTGAAGCCTTTGCAGTCTTGCATACCGAACTTCTTCAGGCAATCTTTGAGATATTTCTCTTGAGATATGAAGATGCCATTGCGTTGTTGCCGTATCTGAAGACCGAGGAAGAATTTCAGCTCCCCCATCATAGACATCTGATATTGCTCTTGCATCATATATCCGAACTCCTCACTGTACTTCTGATTGGTGCAGCCGAAGATAATGTCATCCACATATATTTGGCACACAAACAGTTCACCATCATATGTCTTTGTGAAGAGAGTGGGATCCAGGGAACCAGGTATGAAGCCTTTGCTCTTTAGGAAGTATTTGAGTGTATCATACCAGGCCCGAGGGGCTTGTTTGAGGCCATATAGTGCCTTTTTGAGCTTGTAAACCATGTCAGGATGTTTTGGATCTTCAAACCCAGGTGGTTGTGCAACATACACTTCTTCTTCAATTTTGCCATTCATGAAGGCACTTTTTACATCCATTTGATACAGAATTATGTTGTGATGATTTGCATAGGCCAGCAGTATACGGATGGCTTCAAGTCTAGCAACAGGAGCAAATGTTTCATCGAAGTCAATGCCTTCCACTTGAGTATATCCTTGAGCAACGAGACGGGCCTTGTTTCTGACGACTTGGCCATGCTCATCTTGCTTGTTGCGGTATATCCATTTGGTGCCTATTATGTTATGCTTCCGTGGATCAGGACGCTTAACCAACTCCCATACATTGTTCAGCTCAAATTGTTGAAGCTCTTCTTGCATAGCTTGAATCCATTCAGGTTCCATAAAGGCTTCATCAATTTTCTTGGGTTATGTGATTGAAACGAATGCAAAGTGTCCGCAGAAGTTTGCCAGTTGAGTTGCCCTTGAACGAGTCAGTGGACCAGGTGCATTGATGCTATCAATTATTCTGTCAATCTGCATTCATTGGCAACATGAGGATGTAGGGGTCGAAGACTTTGCTCTTGCTGATCTGCATTGTCATGGGGAGGAATGTCTTCAGGCTGAGCATTGTCTTCATGTGGATCAGGTGCTGAGATGATAAGTTCTTCTTCAGGACGAGCTTTAGAAGGTATAATTTCTCCAGTTCCCATTAGCTTGATTGATTCACTGGCTGGAACTTCATCTAGCACATCTGGTAGTTGCTCCCTTTGTGACCCATTGGTCTCATCGAACCACACATCCACTGTTTCAACCACTTTTTAGTGAAAGAGATTGAAGACTCTGTAGGAGTGCGAATCCTTTCCATATCCAAGCATGAAGCCCTCATGTGCTTTTGGAGCAAATTTTGAGGTGTGGTGAGGGTCCTTGATCCAGCATCTTGATCCAAATACTCTGAAGTAACTGACATTTGGCTTCTTGCCAGTCAGAAGTTCATAAGATGTCTTGTTCAGCAGCTTGTGAAGATATACACGGTTGATAGTATGGCATGCAGTGTCAATGGCTTCAGTCCAGAATTTTCTTGGTGTCTTGTACTCATCTAACATTGTTCTGGCCATCTCAATGAGTGTTCTGTTCTTGCGTTCGACGATGCCATTCTGTTGTGGCGTGTATGGAGCTGAGAATTCATGAGTGATGCCCAATGTATCAAGATATGTGTCAAGGCCAGTGTTCTTGAATTCTGTGCCATTGTCACTTCTGATGTGCTTTATCTTGGCGCCATAATTGTTCATAGCCCGATTTGTGAAGCGTCTGAAGACATCCTGCACTTCAGTCTTGTAAAGGATTATGTGCACCCAAGTATACCTAGAGTAATCATCAACAATGACGAAGCCATAGAGGCAAGCAGTAGTGGAAAAAGTTGAGTAGTGAGTGGGACCGAAGAGATCCATGTGAAGCAGTTCGAAGGGTTGAGTAGTGGTCATGATTGTCTTCGAAGGATGTTTTGCCCTTGTCATCTTCCCAACTTCACAGGCACCGCAAAAGTGATCTTTCTTGAACTTGACGCCCTCGATGCCTATGACATGCTTCTTCTTCGCAAGGGTGTGGAGGTTCCTCATGCCAGCATGCCCAAGTCTTCGATGCCAAAGCCAGCATTCTGAAGCCTTTGCGAGAAGACAAACTGCAAGCTGTGGCCCTGCTGAGAAATCTACCACGTACAAATCATCTTTTCGATACCCTTCAAACACTAGAGACTTGTCAGATTCCATTAATACCAGACAACGATATTTTCCAAAGATTACAATCATGTTCAAATCACAAAGCATTGAGACAGACATTAAGTTGAAGCCAAGGGATTCAACAAACATGACTTTATCCATGTGTTGATCCTTTGAGATTGCAACTCTACCTAGACCCAGTACCTTACTTTTACCAGTGTCAGCGAATGTGATGTGGCTCTTGTCAGATGGACATAAGGTTGAGTCCATAAAGAGACTTCTTTTGCCAGTCATGTGATTTGTACACCCACTGTCAATAATCCATTCTGAAGACTCTGAAGTCACTGGTGTCGTACCCTACAGTGCAGTTAGGGGGATAGGCTTCACGAAGAGTGTTGTGAAGCAAAAACATTTGACGAACCAGTGGATTATGAAAACTTAGATCCAGGTTAGGACAAGTAGGGAGAGTAGCATGCGATTCAGGTATGAAATACATAGTGATGCCATTCGGGCATTTGATCTTGCGCCCCACAAGATTTTTAAGGTCCCCAGCAATAGCGTCAGAAGATTTTGGTTTTGTGCTGGAGACCTTTCCCTGCAAAAGAGAGTTAAGCTTTCTTAACCACCCACATCTTCAAGGGTGGCTTAGAAGCAATAAGTCTAAGTGCAGCATCTGAAAATTTTGGCTTTGGAGCCCTAGCAAACAGTCTAGCAGGTGGGCAATAGTACTCATAAGAATAGGCAGAATAGTTTTTGGTCATATGAGAATGACGGTTTGAGGAACCGCTCTCATATGCCTGAGCATGGTTTCCCTGCAAAACATTTGTGTTAGTGCGACTCAAATGAGTCCTCTGCCTGTATGAAGCCTTTGGACCATATGAAGCCTTTGGTCTGAGGTTTGTCTTCTTCATGTGAGGTGTCATGAGGACATTCACAGGAAGATTCTCAAGACACGTTTTTGGAACCCAGATCTTCTTCATAGGCGGTCCATTCCTGCAGTTAGTACCAATGTACCTGGCAAATACTTCACCATTCTGATTCTTAAACAGTTTATAGTTTGCATCAAAGGATTCATCAATGATAATTGGATTAGCACAAGTGAAGCCAGATAGATTGGATGGATCTGCTGAGGCTTCCTTTGCAGCAACCCATGTGGTTTTGGGGTACTGCTCAGGTTTCCAGTAAGAGCCATCTGCATTAATTTTCCTCACGAACCCAACACCCTCTTTCCTAGGGTTTCGGTTCAGAATCTACTTCTTGAGGACATCACATAATGTCTGATGTCCTTTGAGACTTTTGTACATCCCTGTTTCAAGCAATGTCTTCAACCTAGCATTTTCATCAGCAATAGCAGTGGTATCCTCAGCAGAGGGGTTAGTTACCACTTCAACAGTTGAAGATATTGCAACAGCAGTAGCAGTGGAACATTCAGCAACAGAAATAGCATTATCACGCTCAATGCATTTAAGGCATGGTGGTTCAAATCCTTCCTGAGTAGAACTGATCTGTTCGGCTCGAAGTGACTCGTTTTCCTTTTGAAGATCTTCATGATCCGCTCTCAACTTCTCAAGATCTTGCTTCTTTTGAAGATAATCATAGGAAAGCTTTTCATGAGTAGTTGAGAGAGTCTGAAGACGATCTTCGAGTTCCTGATACTGTCACACCCTAGCTAGGTTATGCATTAGAGTGTGCATCATGTCTACTTTCATCAGAAATGGAAATGGGGAAAGCAGAACCCCCAGCACCCCCCCCCCCCTGAAATCAACTAGGGTTTACTAAAAATAAACTCAATGAACCTGAAATGCCCTTCAGATATGATCACCCTCTTTGCCTTGGGTTAGAACCCTTGGGAAAAATGGTGAATATAATTTTAGGTCATCAAAAGGGGGCATTGATTTAATTCATAATATTTGAATTTGGGCATTTAAATACTATTAAATAATTTAAATGCTCAAATAATGTTGGAATTATTTTTGGGCCACTGAAATATTTCAGAAAGTGTCCATAAATATTTTCAGGATTTTATAAAATGATTTAGTATTTAAACTAAATCAAAACAGAATAACAGAAATAGAAAATAGAAAACAGAATAAATTAGAGAGAGAGAGTAGGCCAGTGGGCCACTTACCTGGCGCCACCAGCCGGCCCAGCACTGTAGCTGGACGGCCCAGCCCACCAGGCGACGCCAGTCGTCCCCTAGCTCCTGCCAGGAGGACGCCGGGCGTGTGCCCGCGGCGCACCGGCACGCGCGCGGCCACCGACGGCCACCTCCTGCTTCGGCCGCCTCCCCGACGTCGCTATGGACGCCACGCACCCCCCTGGCCCTCTCATTCACTCTCCCTCGCTCTCCCTCCTCCTCTGTCCTCTCCTCGCAGCACACCCGAGCGCCGCCGTCGCCACCGCACGCTGTAGCCGCAGCCACCGTGCTCCCCTCGCCTCGTTGTGGTGTCCAAAAGCTCCGCCTCCTCCCTCTGAAGCTCTCCGCCGAGCCACAAGACGCCGGACGCCCTGTGGGACCGCCGTTGCCATCATCCTCCTCCTCGGGCGCCGCCGATCGCCGACTTCGATTCGCCATCGTCAACACCTCCCCGAGCCCACTGGCCTGCTCAGCAACTCCGCCGTGAGCTCCCCTTCCTCCTCCCCCTAGCCCCGTAGCTCGAGCGCCCCCCTAGCCCTGCCGGCCACCTTGGCCGAGAACTCGGCTCCGCCGTTCATGGCGCCGCCGTGGCCAGGGGCCAAGCCAGCCGCAACCGAGCCCGTCGTCGTGTTCCTGGTGACGCCAGGAACCCGTAGGACCTATCCGCATGCCTCCCCGTGCCTTTTAGCCTCGAACCCGAGCTCGCCCGAGCTCCGGCCGCCGCCTTGAGCCTGATTCTGGCGAGCTCCGGCCGCCCCGCAGCCTCCCGTGTGTCCCACTGGATTCGCGCGAGTCTGGGCATCGTGTAGATGAGCTCCGCCGCCCGAATGGTCGCCGGAGCGGCGATCCCGAGCCCCTCCGCCGTCTCTGTCGTCGCCGGCGACGAGCCGTGGACCAAGTCCGGCGGGTTTGACCCCGCTGACTGCTGACTGGGTGGGCCCAGTTGACCCCCTGGGTCACTGACGCGTGGGCCCCAGGCCACTAATGAACCAGGATTAGGATTACCTTAAATTAGTTAAACTAATGACCCTGACAGGTGGGACCCACTAGTCAGCCTCTCTCCCTGCCCTGTTACACTGACCAGTGGCCCCCACACGTCAGGTTTGACTGGGACAGCCGCCTTTGACCTGCTGACGCAATGCTGTTGTCATGCTGACGCAATATATCATTTCTGGAATTAAAATAACTCAGGAAATTCCAGAAAATACCCAAAACTTCAAAAATTCATAGAAATTCAACCATAACTCCAAATGAGACAAATTATATATGTAAAATTATCAGAAAAATTCAAGGAATCCATCTGTACCATTTTCATGCATGTTTGAACAATGTTTGTCCCATGTTTTGGACAAAACAAATAAAGGGCATTTAAATAATCATATATGGGGTTGGAATTTGAATCTTGCACTCAAACCAACTCCATTTAAACCATAGCTAGTTGCATTAGCTCAAGACACATCCATATTGCCATGTCATAGCATGCATCATATTGTTGCATATCGTCATGTGTTGATTGTGCTCGGTTGTGTTCTTCGTGGTAGGTTCTGCCTCCGAGGATATTCACGAGTATCCAACTGAAGGGCAGTATCCCGTCACCACTCCATCAGGCAAGCAACCATTGATCATTCCGATACAACCCATGTTCTCGCTCCTGCTCTTGTTTACTGCATTAAGTCAACACGTTTCAAACTGCTGTGTGCTACGATAGTTGAACCCTTATCCTCTGCATGACCTGTCATTGCCACAGTAACTAGATGAAACCCACTAGCATGTGTAGGAGTTGATTGAGCCATGTTTTGTGATTCCTACCTTGCTATGCCTGCTATGCCTAGAGTTGTGTCAGGTCTGGTTCATCTGGGTGATGGGCTAGAGTGAAATGCTTGTGCCAGTAATATGAGGGATGTGTTGAACATGTTTTGGTAAAGGTATCGATGAGAGGCCATGTAGGAGTACATGGTGGGTTGTTTCATTGAGACCGTCCATAAGAACCGAGATCTGAATGTGTGATTTAAGATGCAGTTACTACCGTACATTGGGCCCGAAACAAATGGACCCTCTCGGCTTCTTAGCCACCCTAGTACTCTGTCCAGGAGTTGCAAATAGTTTCTGGTGCTTGTAGGATATGTGTTGGCGGCCGTGCGTAGCGCTGACCCTAGGGGTGGGCTATGTTGCGGTAGATACACCGTGGCACGGTGTACCGAGTCACCCGTTTGGTGTCTCGGGAACCCTGTTCACATCGTTCGGGGCCGTATGTGGAAACCTCGGCCGGACTCCCTGCGGATGGAACCTGGATAGGCGATAACCTGGACTAGGGGCTTAGGTGATTAGGTAGGCCGTGGCCGACACCCTCGCTGGGCTTCCGCTTGAAGGTTGCCGAGTACATGTCGTGTAGACGGCGGTAAGCGGTGAAAGCGCGTGTATGACGAAGTACACCCCTGCAGGGTATGAAACTATTCGAATAGCCGCGTCCGCGGTAAAGGACTACTTGATTGCATATACAGTTCATAGACAAGTTAATGGATACTACTAAAAGACTCAAGATAAGTGTGAGTACCGAGGATGGCCCCCTCACAGGATACGAGGGAGGATCCTCGGTGGAGTATTGTGTTGGTGAGTAGTGGGCTCGTGTGCGAAAACTATTTTGCTAAAAGATTCCGTAGGATAGCTTAGCCAAGAGTCAAAGCTGGCTTGCTGCATAAACCCCACCACCTTTTTGAGAATGAGCATGTACAGTAGGTTCTGATGTAAGACTTGCTGAGTACTTTTGTACTCATGTTTGCTTATTTATTGTTTTCAGACGACAACACTGCCCCCTCTGATGGGTTTTATGTAGATCTTGACGTCGACGAGTGACTAGACACCCAGGTGGTGATCCAGGCCATGGAGGGCCCTATGTAGATAGACAGGCTTCGAGAAGCCTTCTTTCTTTCTAGAGTCTGTACTCAGACTAGTTGCTTCCGCATGTGCTTGTATGACTGTATGACTTGAGTGTCGGGTCATGTGACCCCTACCTATATGGATATGTTATGTATGGCTCCCTGGAGCCTTTAAATAAAGTACTTGAGTTGTAGAGTTTTGTTGTGATGCCATGTTGTATGTACCCATATCGAGCATATTGTATGTATGTTTGAAATGCTTGGTATGAGTGGGATCCGACAATCTAGTTGTTTGCCCTTTGCAGCCTTTCTTATGGGGAAATGTAGTCTAGTGCTCCTCGAGCCATAGTAGTCCGCTACAGCCCGGTTTACCGGAGTCCTGCTAGCCCAGCACTACTGTTCAGGACACTTGACTGGCCGGCATGTGTTTCACTTCGTCCCTATGTCTGTCCCTTCGGGGAAATGTCACGCGGTGATCTCCGGAGTCCTGTCTAGCCTGCTACAGCCCGGGATTCCCCGGAGTCCTGCTAGCCCAGTGCTACAGCCCGGAATCACTCGTTGATGACCGACATGTTCGTTGTGATTCATGTATGCCTGTCTCCATAGGTCTGTGCCGCTTTGGGTTCACGACTAGCCATGTCGGCCCGGGTTCTCGGTCATATGGATGCTAGCGACATTGTCATATACGTGAGCCAAAAGGCGCAAACGGTCCCGGGCCATGGTAAGGCGACACCCGTGGGATACCGTGCGTGAGGCCGCAAAGTGATATGAGGTGTTACCGGCTAGATCGATGTGGCTTAGAATCGGGGTCCTGACAGCGTTGGCATCAGAGCCGGACTGCCTGTAGGTTCATTCAGCCAAACTGGTCGATGTCGAGTCTAGAAATGCTTTAGTTATATGTAAGGGAATTGATTGTGGGAGGGAACGTAAGGTTCTTTTACTCCTTTACCCTATGCTTCTGATCTGAGTCATTCTCTTCTCATTCAACGTGGGTTAAGGACTAGGCTCTCTTCTTCTATCAGGTTCACGTGTTACTAATCCGTAGTAGCTCATAGGATTTTTGCTACGAGTTTCAGTCCAGTTTCTACTATTTTAGTACGTGGCTATTTGAATCAGAACCTTGATATGATGCTGTTGAACGGTATTGTGAACTGTTGTGGGTGTCTCAAATCTTTTTCTGAGCATTTACAGCCGTTATGCTACCCAATTTTCCCTAGGAATTCTGATGTCTTTGTCTTGTGGTTATGCTTTCAGATGGCCAACCAGTCTCAAAACCAAGTGGTTCGCCTGACCAGGTGCCTCGACGTGCCCGGTCATACTGCTATGTTGGTCCGGGTCATGATCGAGACAGGATACCGTTGGTATCCCGAATACACTGTTGAAGAGCAGTTTCGTGACTTTAATCAAAGCCAGTATTTATGCACCGTCAGGATATTTCCTTCCTATCCTGGATCTACCGAGCCCCTTCACTGTTCCTATGGACTTGGAGTTACCATTGAGATGGCTGTGCAGGATGCTGCCTATTCCATGATGACCATCTTGCGAGTCCGGACTAGCCTGCTTCGGAACACTGACTTCCGTTACATGCCAGCTTCACTTCCGGGAGCGCAGGGATATCTTCAGGCTATCTATGCTGACTCCACTCAGGAGGACTCATTAACTCGTACCACCGCTGAGATGCTCGAAGATAAGGACCGAGAGAATCGGGCCTTAAGGCTGGAGCTCTTCAATACCCGTGCTGATCATTGGGCCACATTGACTCGGTTTGCACCCGCGGTGCAAGCTGGATGTATGGATACCAGGGATCTGTATCCTGTGAGAGCAGCTCTGCCAGACATGGTGGATTGGCGTGATGTGGGAGGCATCACCCCACCCCTTGGTCCCCGCAGGCCACCGTTTATTGGCCCAAGACCTTATCCTAGCCCCTATGGTCCACAGGCTCCTCAGGACCGTCTGTTTCCGGATGATCACGTTGAACTTCCGGGCTATGGAGGTGACTTCTATGAGGACTACTACGGAGCTATCTGAGTTAGCAGTAGTACCACTAGTATTGTAGTAGTTGTATCTCCACTGTCCTGTGTGACTTGTGGAATACGACTTGGTGGTGTAATCGATTCCGGAGGTGTAGACAAATAATGTATAGGGACTCGGAATGCCTCCGATGAGATGTAACGTCTACTTTCATAGTTGTACTGTAGCATGGGCTTGTACTAAACTATGTATGACGAGTATGACCGTTGGTGTATATATGACAGTTTCATATTACCATGGCATACGAATGAGCATCTCTGCATTCTGCGTTATCCTTTACATTCTGCACTTCCCTGTTAAGTTTGAGACATCCTTGTCTAAACCGTTGTCTTGTTTTTCCTCCTAGGATGGTCAGCACCCGTTGAAACCCTGCTGCCCCAGCGCAGGGGGAAGCCAATGCAGCTAGAGGTGAAAATTTGCCTCACCCGCCTTCCCTGGCCGAAGTAATGCTGGAGGCGGAAAGGAACAAGCGTGAGACCAACCGCCTGTTGGAGCGGATTGAGCAGAACACTGCACGCCACCCACGAAATGCCTTGGTGTCAATCAATGACTTCATCAAGCTGTACCCACCAAAGTTTAACCATTCCGTCGAGCCCCTCGATGCGGATGATTGGCTTCGCAGCATCACCCACAAGCTACGTTCTGCCAACGTAGCTGAAGCCGACAAGGTTACCTATGCTGCTTATCATCTTGAGGGCCCCGCTAGCCATTGGTGGGAAAACTACGAAGCTATGCGCCCGGTCGGCCAAATCACTACCTGGGCTGAGTTCAGCGAGGCTTTCCGTGAGCATCACATTTCGGAAGGTCTCATGGATCGCAAGAGGGAGGAGTTCTGCAACTTCACCCAAGGAAGGCTGACTGTGGATGCATATAGCCGAGAATTTGGGAACCTGGCACGCTATGCTCCTGAAGAGGTTTCTACTGACGCCAAGAAGCAGGCAAGGTTCCGTAAGGGACTTAGCCCTGAGCTTCGCCGCGATCTCCGTCTGCACGAGTGCACATCCTTCCAGAAGCTGGTCAATAAAGCTATCAGTGCTGAGACAGGCCAGACTGATTATGACGCTTCACGCAAGCACTCTCGTGATTTTGGGTCTTCATCCGGCTCTGGAGCTCAGAAGCGCCGGGTGTGGATTCCAACCACCGCACTGCCACCCAGATTCACCCCGAGGCCATCCTTTGAGGCGCCTCGTCCCAACCAGCAAATTGCACCATCCAAGCCCTATGGTGGCCCCGCTGCTAATGTTGCTCCACGCCCCACTGTGGTAACATGCTTCAAGTGTGGAGAACCGGGTCACTATAGTCGAGAGTGTCCCCAGAACAACCCCAATCAAGCTGGAAAGTCCGTTGGCCGTGGTAAGCCCGCGGGAAAGACTTTCTACGCCAAGCCGGCCACTACTGCACGTGGCCATGTCAACTACGTCTCAGCCGAAGAGGCTCATGAGGATCCCAACGTCGTCCTTGGTACGCTCCTTGTTAATTGCCATCCGGCATCTGTTCTTTTCGATACTGGAGCATCTCATTCATTCATATCCGAGAATTATGCTCGGTTGCATAACACGACATTCTGTGACATGCCCACTTCCATGGTAATTCAAACTCCGGGTTCCAAATGGCAAACTTCTAGGGTAAGCCATGGGAACGAAATTCTTGTTGATAGGCTTGTCTTCCTTGCATCTTTAATAGCTCTCAAGTCCTCCGACATAAACATCATCTTGGGTATGGACTGGATGTCGGCTCATTATGCCAAGATCGATTGTGCCACTAGAACCGTTCAACTTACTCATCCCTCGGGCAAGACAGTTAACGTCTTAACTCGAGTGGCCAAGCGCCAACTTTACTCTCTCAATGCCAACCCCCTTCCAGACCTTGAGGACGTTCCGGTAGTCCGAGACTTCCCGGATGTGTTTCCGGAAGAACTGCCAGGTGTTCCACCTGACCGGGATGTCGAGTTTGTGATAGACCTTGTTCCAGGAACCGTTCCAATTGCTAGAAGACCCTACAAGATGGCACCCTTAGAACTAGCCAAGCTTAAGAACCAACTCGATGAGTCCTTGAACAAAGGGTTCATCCGTCCTAGCTCCTCTCCTTGGGCTTGCCCCGTCCTCTTCGTCAAGAAGAAGGATGGAACGGATCGAATGGTTGTGGATTACCGACCTGTCAATCTGGTCACCATTAAGAACAAATACCCGCTTCCCAGGATCAACGACCTGTACGATCAGCTCGCTGGATCCTCAGTCTTCTCCAAGATGGATTTGAGGTTGGGCTACCATCAAATCAAAATCAGAAACGGGGACATTCCCAAAACGGCTTTTGTCACTCGTTATGGCCAATACGAGTACACCGTCATGTCCTTCGGTTTAACCAATGCCCCGGCCACTTTCTCCCGGTTAATGAACTCGGTTTTCATGGAGTACTTGGACAAATTCGTCGTAGTATACCTCGATGACATACTCATCTACTCCAAAAATGAAGAGGAACATGCCGAACATCTAAGACTGGTATTGATGAAACTTCGAGAGCATCGCCTTTATGCCAAATTCTCCAAGTGTGAATTTTGGTTGTCAGAAGTGACCTATCTAGGCCATGTAATCTCTGGTAAGGGTATTGCTGTCAATCCCGTGCGAGTTCAAGCCGTCCTTGATTGGACTCCACCTGTTTCGGTCAAGCAAGTTCGGAGTTTCCTTGGCCTAGCGAGCTATTGCCGCCGCTTCGTCGAGAATTTCTCCAAGGTTGCTAAACCTCTAACTGAACTCCTCAAGAAAGATAAGAAGTTCGAGTGGACTCCACAGTGCGAGTTCAGTTTTCAGGAACTGAAAAGACGCCTGACATCTGCTCCCGTACTGGTACCACCAGATTTCTCCAAGGACTTCATTATCTATTGCGACGCCTCGCGACAAGGACTAGGTTGCATACTCATGCAAGATCGTCAGGTAATTGCCTATGCCTCGCGGCAATTACACCCACATGAGGAAAATTATCCCACACATGATCTAGAGCTTGCAGCTGTAGTCCATGCACTCAAAACCTGGCGACATTACCTCCTCGGTAATCGTTGCGAGATCTTCACCGATCACCAAAGCTTGAAATATATCTTCACCCAACCAGATTTGAATCTCAGGCAGAGACGTTGGGTCGAGTTGATCTCGGATTACGACTTAGGAATAACTTACACCCCTGGCAAAGCCAATGTCATGGCTGATGCACTAAGTCGTAAGTCCTATTGTAACAACCTGATGTTACAACAAAGTCAACCACTTCTCCATGAGGAATTCCGCAAGCTTAATCTTCACATTGTTCCTCAAGGATTCCTATCCGCCCTGGTAGCGGAACCTACCCTTACGGATCAGGTCATCAAGGCGCAGAAGATAGATCCGGGAATTTCCCGTATCAAGAGAAACGTTAGAAGAGGAGTCGTGAATTGTTTCTCCATTGATGACCAAGGTGTTGTATACTTTGGGGATCGCCTAGTGGTTCCGAAGGCGCGAAACCTGAGGCGACTGATCCTTAAGGAAGCTCATGAATCCCCTCTCACCATTCATCCCGGTAGAACCAAAATGTATCAAGACCTACGCCAGAGGTTTTGGTGGACTAGGATGAAGAGGGAAATTGCTCAATACATTGCTAATTGCGATGTTTGTCGTCGTGTTAAAGCAGAGCATCAACGGCCTGCTGGCACCCTTCAACCTTTGGCTATTCCTGAATGGAAATGGGACAAAATCAGTATGGATTTCATCACTGGGTTTCCCAGGACCAAAAGGGGAAATAATGCCATCTTCGTCGTGATCGACCGTCTTTCCAAAGTAGCCCATTTTCTACCTGTTCGAGAGAGTATCACCGCTAGCCAGCTAGCTGACTTATACATCTCCCGAATAGTGTCTCTTCATGGTGTCCCGTTGGAAATTAACTCAGACCGTGGAAGTCTCTTCACCTCTCGATTTTGGGAAAGTTTCCAAAATGCTATGGGAACTCATCTCTCCTTTAGCACCGCCTTCCATCCTCAATCAAGTGGTCAAGTAGAGCGAGTAAATCAAATTCTGGAAGATATGCTCCGAGCTTCTGTTATCTCGTTCGGAATGAGTTGGGAGAAATGCCTTCCATTCGCGGAGTTTGCCTATAACAATAGCTATCAAGCTAGTTTGGGCAAGGCTCCCTTCGAAGTTCTCTATGGACGAAAATGTCGAACGCCGCTTAACTGGTCAGAAACCGGGGAAAGACAACTCTTTGGCCCGGATATGATTCAGGAAGCAGAAGAGCAGGTTCGCGTTATTCGTGAGAAATTGAAAACGGCCCAATCTCGCCAAAAGAGTCAATATGATCGTAAGCATAAGCCTATGACATTTGAAATTGACGAGAAAGCTTACCTTCGGGTTACCCCATTAAAAGGAACCCATCGCTTCGGTATCAAAGGCAAATTGGCTCCTCGTTACATTGGACCCTTTCGCATTATTGCCAAACGAGGAGAAGTTGCCTACCAATTGGAACTACCTCCGCATCTTTCCAGAGTTCACGACGTCTTCCACGTTTCGCAACTCAGGCGTTGCTTCGCGGATCCTATCCGTGGAGTGGACCACGAAACGCTTGATTTACAAGATAACCTTTCTTATCGGGAATACCCCGTTCGTATCCTTGATCAAGCCGAGCGTACCACTCGACGTCATAATATCAAGTTTCTCAAGGTTCAATGGTCACACCATTCCGAGGAAGAAGCCACTTGGGAAAGGGAGGATCGTCTTCGACTCGAGTACCCCGCCTTCTTCCCAGATGATCCTAAATCTCGGGACGAGATTCTATTGAGTGGGGGTGAGTTGTCACACCCTAGCTAGGTTATGCATTAGAGTGTGCATCATGTCTACTTTCATCAGAAATGGAAATGGGGAAAGCAGAACCCCCAGCACCCCCCCCTGAAATCAACTAGGGTTTACTAAAAATAAACTCAATGAACCTGAAATGCCCTTCAGATATGATCACCCTCTTTGCCTTGGGTTAGAACCCTTGGGAAAAATGGTGAATATAATTTTAGGTCATCAAAAGGGGGCATTGATTTAATTCATAATATTTGAATTTGGGCATTTAAATACTATTAAATAATTTAAATGCTCAAATAATGTTGGAATTATTTTTGGGCCACTGAAATATTTCAGAAAGTGTCCATAAATATTTTCAGGATTTTATAAAATGATTTAGTATTTAAACTAAATCAAAACAGAATAACAGAAATAGAAAATAGAAAACAGAATAAATTAGAGAGAGAGAGTAGGCCAGTGGGCCACTTACCTGGCGCCACCAGCCGGCCCAGCACTGTAGCTGGACGGCCCAGCCCACCAGGCGACGCCAGTCGTCCCCTAGCTCCTGCCAGGAGGACGCCGGGCGTGTGCCCGCGGCGCGCCGGCACGCGCGCGGCCACCGACGGCCACCTCCTGCTTCGGCCGCCTCCCCGACGTCGCTATGGACGCCACGCACCCCCCTGGCCCTCTCATTCACTCTCCCTCGCTCTCCCTCCTCCTCTGTCCTCTCCTCGCAGCACACCCGAGCGCCGCCATCGCCACCGCACGCTGTAGCCGCAGCCACCGTGCTCCCCTCGCCTCGTTGTGGTGTCCAAAAGCTCCGCCTCCTCCCTCTGAAGCTCTCCGCCGAGCCACAAGACGCCGGACGCCCTGTGGGACCGCCGTTGCCATCATCCTCCTCCTCGGGCGCCGCCGATCGCCGACTTCGATTCGCCATCGTCAACGCCTCCCCGAGCCCACTGGCCTGCTCAGCAACTCCGCCGTGAGCTCCCCTTCCTCCTCCCCCTAGCCCCGTAGCTCGAGCGCCCCCCTAGCCCTGCCGGCCACCTTGGCCGAGAACTCGGCTCCGCCGTTCATGGTGCCGCCGTGGCCAGGGGCCAAGCCAGCCGCAACCGAGCCCGTCGTCGTGTTCCTGGTGACGCCAGGAACCCGTAGGACCTATCCGCATGCCTCCCCGTGCCTTTTAGCCTCGAACCCGAGCTCGCCCGAGCTCCGGCCGCCGCCTTGAGCCTGATTCCGGCGAGCTCCGGCCGCCCCGCAGCCTCCCGTGTGTCCCACTGGATTCGCGCGAGTCTGGGCATCGTGTAGATGAGCTCCGCCGCTCGAATGGTCGCCGGAGCGGCGATCCCGAGCCCCTCCGCCGTCTCTGTCATCGCCGGCGACGAGCCGTGGACCAAGTCCGGCGGGTTTGACCCCGCTGACTGCTGACTGGGTGGGCCCAGTTGACCCCCTGGGTCACTGACGCGTGGGCCCCAGGCCACTAATGAACCAGGATTAGGATTAACTTAAATTAGTTAAACTAATGACCCTGACAGCTGGGACCCACTAGTCAGCCTCTCTCCCTGCCCTGTTACACTGACCAGTGGCCCCCACACGTCAGGTTTGACTGGGACAGCCGCCTTTGACCTGCTGACACAATGCTGTTGTCATGCTGACGCAATATATCATTTCTGGAATTAAAATAACTCAGGAAATTCCAGAAAATACCCAAAACTTCAAAAATTCATAGAAATTCAACCATAACTCCAAATGAGACAAATTATATATGTAAAATTATCAGAAAAATTCAAGGAATCCATCTGTACCATTTTCATGCATGTTTGAACAATGTTTGTCCCCTGTTTTGGACAAAACAAATAAAGGGCATTTAAATAATCATATATGGGGTTGGAATTTGAATCTTGCACTCAAACCAACTCCATTTAAACCATAGATAGTTGCATTAGCTCAAGACACATCCATATTTCCATGTCATAGCATGCATCATATTGTTGCATATCGTCATGTGTTGATTGTGCTCGGTTGTGTTCTTCGTGGTAGGTTCTGCCTCCGAGGATATTCACGAGTATCCAACTGAAGGGCAGTATCCCGTCACCACTCCATCAGGCAAGCAACCATTGATCATTCCGATACAACCCATGTTCTCGCTCCTGCTCTTGTTTACTGCATTAAGTCAACACGTTTCAAACTGCTGTGTGCTACGGTAGTTGAACCCTTATCCTCTGCATGACCTGTCATTGCCACAGTAACTAGATGAAACCCACTAGCATGTGTAGGAGTTGATTGAGCCATGTTTTGTGATTCCTACCTTGCTATGCCTGCTATGCCTAGAGTTGTGTCAGGTCTGGTTCATCTGGGTGATGGGCTAGAGTGAAATGCTTGTGCCAGTAATATGAGGGATGTGTTGAACATGTTTTGGTAAAGGTATCGATGAGAGGCCATGTAGGAGTACATGGTGGGTTGTTTCATTGAGACCGTCCATAAGAACCGAGATCTGAATGTGTGATTTAAGATGCAGTTACTACCGTACATTGGGCCCGAAACAAATGGACCCTCTCGGCTTCTTAGCCACCCTAGTACTCTGTCCAGGAGTTGCAAATAGTTTCTGGTGCTTGTAGGATATGTGTTGGCGGCCGTGCGTAGAGCTGACCCTAGGGGTGGGCTATGTTGCGGTAGATACACCGTGGCACGGTGTACCAAGTCACCCGTTTGGTGTCTCGGGAACCCTGTTCACATCGTTCGGGGCCGTATGTGGAAACCTCGGCCGGACTCCCTGCGGATGGAACCTGGATAGGCGATAACCTGGACTAGGGGCTTAGGTGATTAGGTAGGCCGTGGCCGACACCTTCGCTGGGCTTCCGCTTGAAGGTTGCCGAGTACATGTCGTGTAGACGGCGGTAAGCGGTGAAAGCGTGTATGACGAAGTACACCCCTGCAGGGTATGAAACTATTCGAATAGCCGCGTCCGCGGTAAAGGACTACTTGATTGCATATACAGTTCATAGACAAGTTAATGGATACTACTAAAAGACTCAAGATAAGTGTGAGTACCGAGGATGGCCCCCTCACAGGATACGAGGGAGGATCCTCGGTGGAGTATTGTGTTGGTGAGTAGTGGACTCGTGTGCGAAAACTATTTTGCTAAAAGATTCCGTAGGATAGCTTAGCCAAGAGTCAAAGCTGGCTTGCTGCATAAACCCCACCACCTTTTTGAGAATGAGCATGTACAGTAGGTTCTGATGTAAGACTTGCTGAGTACTTTTGTACTCATGTTTGCTTATTTATTGTTTTCAGACGACAACACTGCCCCCTCTGATGGGTTTTACGTAGATCTTGACGTCGACGAGTGACTAGACACCCAGGTGGTGATCCAGGCCATGGAGGGCCCTATGTAGATAGACAGGCTTCGAGAAGCCTTCTTTCTTTCTAGAGTCTGTACTCAGACTAGTTGCTTCCGCATGTGCTTGTATGACTGTATGACTTGAGTGTCGGGTCATGTGACCCCTACCTGTATGGATATGTTATGTATGGCTCCCTGGAGCCTTTAAATAAAGTACTTGAGTTGTAGAGTTTTGTTGTGATGCCATGTTGTATGTACCCATATCGAGCATATTGTATGTATGTTTGAAATGCTTGGTATGAGTGGGATCCGACAATCTAGTTGTTTGCCCTTCGCAGCCTTTCTTATGGGGAAATGTAGTCTAGTGCTCCTCGAGCCATAGTAGTCCGCTACAGCCCGGTTTACCGGAGTCCTGCTAGCCCAGCACTACTGTTCAGGACACTTGACTGGCCGGCATGTGTTTCACTTCGTCCCTATGTCTGTCCCTTCGGGGAAATGTCACGCGGTGATCTCCGGAGTCCTGTCTAGCCTGCTACAGCCCGGGATTCCCCGGAGTCCTGCTAGCCCAGTGCTACAGCCCGGAATCACTCGTTGATGACCGACATGTTCGTTGTGATTCATGTATGCCTGTCTCCATAGGTCTGTGCCGCTTTGGGTTCACGACTAGCCATGTCGGCCCGGGTTCTCGGTCATATGGATGCTAGCGACATTGTCATATACGTGAGCCAAAAGGCGCAAACGGTCCCGGGCCATGGTAAGGCGACACCCGTGGGATACCGTGCGTGAGGCCGCAAAGTGATATGAGGTGTTACCGGCTAGATCGATGTGGCTTAGAATCGGGGTCCTGACAGATACTTAACATGAAGATTTTTTATGTCTTCAATTAAGGATTCAGAATGAGTCATTTCAGCACACAACAGATCATCGCTTCTGTCTAACAGTTTTTGAATATGTTCCATGGCCTTTTGTTGTTCAGTTGCAATTTTAGCAAGTGTTTTGTAACTGGGTTTTGAATCACAATCAGAGTCATCGTCACTGGATGTTTGATAGTGAGTAGTGCGTGTGTTTACCTTGGCACCACGTGCCATGAAGCAGTAGGTAGGAGTAGAGTCGTCCTTGTCATTTGCATCGGTGTTGGTGATGGAGTCATTGTCTTCAGTGTTGAAGATGGACTTGGCGACGTAGGCTGTAGCCAGACTCGCAATGCCTGAATCAGACTCCTCCTTAGACTCCACCTCTGCCTCCTCAGAAGCGGACTCCTCCTCTGAATCCATTTCCTTGCCAACAAACGCACGAGCCTTGCCAGATGAACTCTTCTTGTGTGATGAAGACTTTGAGGAAGACTTGGACGAAGACTTTGAGTATTTCTTTGTCTTCTTATCGTCAGAGTCATATTCCTTGCTCTTCTTCTTCTTTCTGTTCTCATTGTCCCACTGTGGACACTCAGAGATGAAGTGTCCAGTTTTCTTGCACTTGTGACATGTTTTCTTCTTGTAGTCATGAGCAGAAGCTTCATCATTCCTTGAGCTTGATCGTGAAGACTTTCTGAAGCCTTTCTTCTTGGTGAATTTCTGGAACTTCTTCACTAGCATTGCAAGTTCCCTTCCAATGTCTTCAGGATCATCAGAACTGTTGTCAGATTCTTCTTCAGATGAGGACACAGCTTTTGCCTTCAAGGCACGAGTTCGCCCATAGTTTGGACCGTAGATATCTCTTTTCTTAGAAAGCTGAAACTCATGTGTGTTGAGCCTCTCAAGTATGTCAGACGGATCGAGTGTCTTGAAGTCTGGACGTTCTTGAATCATCAGGGCTAGGATGTCAAATGAACTGTCAAGTGATCTTAGCAGCGTCTTGACGATTTCATGTTTGGTGATCTCAGTGGCGCCGAGGGCTTGAAGCTCATTTGTGATGTCAGTGAGCCGGTCAAATGTGTGCTGGACATTCTCATTGTCATTTCGCTTGAAGCGGTTGAAGAGATTGCGAAGAACACTGATTCTCCGATCTCTCTGGGTTGAGATGCCTTCATTGACCTTGGAGAGCCAGTCCCAAACCAGCTTGGATGTCTTCAAGGCACTCACACGGCCATACTGTCCCTTGGTCAGATGACCACAGATAATATTCTTGGCAGTGGAGTCCAGTTGAGTGAACTTCTTGACATCAGCCGTAGTGACACCTTCTCCAGCCTTGGGAACGCTGTTTTCGACGACATACCATAGGTCGACGTCAATGGCTTCAAGATGCATGCGCATCTTATTCCTCCAGTAGGGATATTCAATTCCATCGAAGACGGGGCACGCAGCGGAGAATTTAATTATCCCTGTAGTCGACATAGCTAAAACTCCAGGTGGTTAAACCGAATCACACAGAACAAGGGAGCACCTTGCTCTGATACCAATTGAAAGTGCGTTATATCGACTAGAGGGGGGGTGAATAGGCGATTTTTATGGAAGTCTTCAAAATGTGGAAGTTATGAAGACAAACAGAGTGAACAAGCCTATCACTATGCAGCGGAAGGTAGATTACACAACGCAAGCCATGGTCAAGTATACAATATAGTGAAAGCATAGTGACAAACAGCTTCAGTGTAATGAGGATCAGGTTGGAAGAAGTTATGAAGCCAAACAGATCATACAGTCAAGTTGTGAAGACAGAAGATAAAGCAAGCATGCAATAGCTTCACAATGTGTACTGGTAAGTAAAGGGAGGCGAAGATGAAACCAGTGACACATTGAAGACAATGATATGTTGGACCAGTTCCAGTTGCTGTGACAACTGTACGTCTGGTTGGAGCGGCTAGGTATTTAAACCAAAGGACACACAGTCCCAGACACCCACTCCTGAACACGCAGCTCAGGACACCCAGTCATCACCGTCTTCTCCTTGACCTAAGGTCACACAGACCCCGCCCAATCACTCTGGTAAGTCTTCAAGGTAGACTCCCAAACCTTCACAGACTTCGTTCACCGGCAATCCACAATTCCTCTTGGATGCTCAGAACGCGACACCTAACCGTCTGGAGGATGCACAGTCCTCAAGTGTAATAAGTCTTCAGATCACTCAGACAAGAAGACTTAAGTGATGCCCAATTACTCTGGCTCTGGGTGGTTAGGCCTTTTCTCCTCACTAAGGATTTTCTCTCAAAGGTTTCGAGGTGGGTTGCTCTCAAACGACAAAAGCCGTGCACTGAAATCTGAGCAGCCAACCGTTTATGGTTGTGGGGGTGGACTATTTATAGCCACTTGGCAACCCGACCTGATTTGTCCGAAATGACCCTGGGTCACTAAGGAACTGACACGTGTACTACCGGTCGGATTTCGAACTCTCACGGCAACTTTACTTGGGCTGCAAGTAAAGCTGACTTCTCTGACTCTGGACAAGATTTTCTCTCATTGTCTTCACTCGAAGACATAGGATTTGAATTAGGCATCACTTCAGTCATCCTGACTGGTTCTCTTGGACCCCACTTAACAGTACGGTGGTTCCTATGACACAACATGAATAAAGTAAAACTACGAAGGATCTAAGTCTTCGAGTTCCATAGGCTTCATGGGGAGTCTTCATATGTCATTGTCTTCGACATGAATGTCTTCATGAACCACCATTGTCTTCAATGTCTTCGTACATTTTTAGGGGTCATCTCTGGTAACTAAACCGAATCAATGAGGGACTTCTACCTGTGTTATCCTACAATTCTCACAAACACATTAGTCCCTCAACTAGGTTTGTCGTCAATACTCCAAAACCAACTAGGGGTGGCACTAGATGCACTTACAGGTATTGGTGATTTGTGCATTCTTCTCCTACTGGATTGATACCTTGTTTCTCTAACTGAGGGAAATACTTATCTCTACTTTGCTGCATAACCCTTTCCTCTTCAAGGAAAAACCAACGCAAGCTCAAGAAGTAGCATGCCTCAACATGGAGGACGGTCTCGTAGATGATGATGAATGTCGCGTGATGTAGGATGGAGAACGGGGCTAGATGGTGGAAATCCATCCCATAGTAGAACAGAACCCTCGCACATGGAGTAAGGGATCACTAGTTTGTCTCCACGGGATGGCATGCGACATTCGGAGGAATGCATCTCGTGTCCCGCAGCTCCTAGATCACTCCCTCCATGATGAAGGAGCCGACCCAGTGTCCCTGCAGGGTGGTGTCTATTGGGGAACATAGTAATTTCAAAAAAAATCCTATGCACACACAAGATCTATCTAGGTGATGCATAGCAACAAGAGGGGAGAGTGTTGTCCACGTACCCTTGTAGACCGAAAGCAGAAGCGTTATGACAGCGCGGTTGTTGTAGTCGTAATTCGGTTTGGGCCTAGGGGGGCGCGCCCCACCACTTGCCTGCTGCCCTCTTTCTCCACTAGGGCCCATTAAGGCCCATTGACTCCCCGAGGGGTTCCGGTAACCCCCCGGTACTCCAGTAAATGCCCAAACTCATACGGATCCTTATGAGTGTCAATAAATAGTAGAGATATGTTGGGGAATGCAGTATTTCAAAAAAAATCCTATGATCACGCAAGATATATCTAGGAGATGCATAGCAACGAGAGGGGAAGAGCATGTTTACGTACCCTCATAGACCTAAAGTGGAAGCGTTACGAAACGTGATTGATGTAGTCGAACATCTTCACGATCCAACCGATCAAGTATCGAACGCACTGCACCTTCGTGATCTTCACACTTTCAGCTCAGTTACGTCCCTCGTACTCTTGATCTAGTTGAGGCCGAGGGAGAGTTTCGTCAGCACGACGGCGTGATGACGGTGATGATGAAGTTACCGACGCAGGGCTTTGCCTAAGCACTACAACGATATGACCGAGGTAGAATTCTGTGGAGGGGGGCACCGCACATGGCTAAACAACCAACTTGTGTGTCTATGGGGTGGCCCCTCCCCCGTATATAAAGGAGTGGAGGAGGTGAGGGCCGGCCCTCTCATGGCGCGCCCGAGGGGGGGAGTCCTACTCCCAGTAGGAGTAGGTTTCCCCTTCCTTAGTTGGAGTAGGAGAAGAAGGAAGAGGGAGAGGGAGAGAAGGAAAGGGGGGCCGGCCCCCCTCCCAATTCGGATAGGGCTTGGGGGCGCGCCCCCACCTTGGCTGCCTCCACCTCTCTCCCACTAAGGCCCAATAAGGCCCATTGACTCCCCGGGGGGTTCCGGTAACCTCCCGGTACTCCGAAAAATGCCTGAACTTGTCCGGAACCATTCCGGTGTCCAAACATAGCCTTCCAATATATCAATCTTTACGTCTCGACCATTTCGAGACTCCTCGTCATGTCCGTGATCACATCCGGGACTTCGACTACCTTTGGTACATCGAAACACATAAACTCATAATACCGATCGTCACGGAACTTTAAGCGTGCGGACCCTACGGGTTCGAGAACTATGTAGACATGACCGAGACTCATCTCCGGTCAATAACCAATAGCGGAACCTAGATGCTCATATTGGTTCCTACATATTCTACGAAGTTCTTTATTGGTCAAACCGCATAACAACATATGTTGTTCCCTTTGTCATCATTATGTTACTTGCGTGAGATTCGATTGTCGGTATCGTTATACCTAGTTCAATCTCGTTACCGGCAAGTTTCTTTACTCGTTCCATAATGCATCATGTCGCAACTAACTCATTAGTCACAATGCTTGCAAGGCTTATAGTGATGTGCATTATAGAGAGGGCCCAGAGATACCTCTCCGACAATTGGAGTGACAGATCCTAATCTCGATCTATGCCAACTCAACAAGTACCATCGGAGACACCTGTAGAGCACCTTTGTAATCACCCAGTTACGTTGTGACGTTTGGTAGCACACAAAGTGTTCCTCCGATACTCGGGAGTTGCATAATCTCATAGTCATAGGAACATGTATAAGTCATGAAGAAAGCAATAGCAACAAACTAAATGATCATCGTGCTAAGCTAACGGATGGGTCAAGTCAATCACATCATTCTCTAATGATGTGATCCCGTTAATCAAATGACAACTCATGTCTATGGTTAGGAAACATAACCATCATTGATTCAACGAGCTAGTCAAGTAGAGGCAAACTAGTGACACTCTATTTGTCTATGTATTCACACATGTACTAAGTTTCTGGTTAATACAATTCTAGCATGAATAATAAATATTTATCATGATATAAGGAAATATAAATAACAACTTTATTATTTCCTCTAGGGCATATTTCCTTCAATCTCCCACTTGCACTAGAGTCAATAATCTAGATTGCATAGTAACAATTCTAACACCCATGGAGTCTTGGTGCTGATCAGGTTTTGCTCGTGAGAGAGGCTTAGTTAACGGGTCTGCAACATTCAGATCCATATGTATTTTGAAAATCTCTATGTCTCCCTCCTTGACTTGATCGCGGATGGAATTGAAGCGTCTCTTGATGTGCTAGGTTCTTTTGTGAAATCTGGATTCCTTTGCCAAGGCAATTGCACCAATATTGTGACAAAAGATTTTCATTGGACCCGATGCACTAGGTATGACACCTAGATCGGATATGAACTCCTTCGTCCAGACTTCTTCATTTGCTGCTTCCGAAGAAGCTATGTACTCCTCTTCACACGTATATCCCGCCACGACACTTTTCTTAGAACTACACCAACTGACAGCTCCACCATTCAATAAAAACACATATCCCGTTTGTGACTTAGAGTCATCCGGATCAGTGTCAAAGCTCACATCGATGTAACCATTTACGATGAGCTCTTTGTCACCTCCATAAACGAGAAACATATCCTTAGTCCTTTTCAGGTATTTCAGGATGTTCTTGACCGCTGTCCAGTGATCCACTCCTCGATTACTTTGGTACCTCCCTGCTAAACTAATAGCAAGGCACACATCAGGTCTGGTACACAACATTGCATACATGATAGAGCCTATGCCTGAAGCATAGGGAACATCTTTCATTTTTCCTCTATCTTATGCAGTGGTCAGGCATTGAGTCTGACTCAACTTCACACCTTGTAACACAGGCAAGAACCCTTTCTTTGCTTGATCCATTTTGAAATTCTTCAAAACTTTATCAAGGTATGTCCTTTTTGAAAGTCCAATTAAGCGTCTTGTTCTATCTCTATAGATCTTGATGCCCAATATATAAGAAGCTTCACCGAGGTCTTTCATTGAAAAACTCTTATTCAAGTATCCTTTTATGCTATCCAGAAATTCTATATCATTTCCAATCAGCAATATTTCATCCACATATAATATTAGAAATGCTACAGAGCGCCCACTCACTTTCTTGTAAATACAGGCTTCTCCAGAAGTCTGTATAAAACCATATGCTTTGATCACACTATCAGAACGTTTATTCCAACTCCTACGTGCTTGCACCAGTCCATAGATGGATCGCTGGAGCTTGCACACTTTGTTAGCACCCTCTGGATCGATAAAACCTTTAGGTTGCATCATATACAACTCTTCTTTCAGAAATCCATTCAAGAATGCAGTATTTATATCCATTTGCCAAATTTCATAATCATAAAATGCGGCAATTGCTAACATGATTTGGACGAACTTAAGCATCGCTACGGGTGAGAAAGTCTCATCATAGTCAACTCCATGAACTTGTCAAAAACCTTTCGCAACAAGTCGGGCTTTGTAGATAGTAACATTACCGTCAGCATCAGTCTTCTTCTTGAAGATCCATTTTTCTCGATGGCTTGCCAATCATCGGGCAAGTCAACCAAAGTCCACACTTTGTTCTCATACATGGATCCCATCTCAGATTTCATGGCCTCAAGCCATTTTGCGGAATCTGGGCTAATCATCGCTTCCTCATAGTTCGTAGGTTCATCATGGTCAAGTAACATAACTTCCAGAACAGGATTACCGTACCACTCTGGTGCGGATCTTACTCTAGTTGACCTACAAGGTTCAGTAGTAACTTGATCTAAAGTTACATGATCTTCATCATTAGCTTCCTCACTAATTGGTGTAGGAGTCATAGAAACAGATTTCTGTGATGAACTACTTTCCAACAAGGGACCAGGTACAGTTACCTCATCAAGTTCTACTTTCCTCCCACTCACTTCTTTCGAGAGAAACTCCTTCTCTAGAAAGGATGCATTCTTAGCAACGAATGTCTTGCCTTCGGATCTGTGATAGAAGGTGTACAAAATAGTCTCCTTTGGGTATCCTATGAAGACACATTTCTCCGATTTGGGTTCGAGCTTATCAGGTTGAAGCTTTTTCACATAAGCATCGCAGCCCCAAACTTTAAGAAACGACAACTTTGGTTTCTTGCCAAACCACAGTTCATAAGGCGTCGTCTCAATGGATTTAGATGGTCCCTATTTAACGTGAATGCAGCCGTCTCTAAAGCATAACCCCAAAACGATAGCGGTAAATCAGTAAGAGACATCATAGATCGCACCATATCTAGTAAAGTATGATTACGACATTCGGGCACACCATTACACTATGGTGTTCGGGGTGGCATGAGTTGCAAAACTATTCCGCATTGTTTCAAATGAAGACCAAACTCGTAACTCAAATATTCTCCTCCATGATCAAATCGTAGAAACTTTATTTTCTTGTTATGATGATTTTCCACTTCACTCTGAAATTCTTTGACCTCTTCAAATGTTTCAAACTTATGTTTCATCAAGTAGATATACCCATATATGCTCAAATCATCAGTGAAGGTGAGAAAATACCGATACCCGCCGCGAGCCTCAATATTCATCGGACCACATACATCAATATGTATGATTTCCAACAAATCTGTTCTCGCTCCATACTCCCAGAGAACGGCGTTTTAGTCATCTTTCCCATGAGGCATGGTTCGCAAGTACCAAGTGATTCATAATCAAGTAATTCCAAAAGTCCATCAGAATGGAGTTTCTTCATGCGCTTTACACCAATATGACCTAAACGGCAGTGCCACAAATAAGTTGCACTATCATTATCAACTCTGCATCTTTTAGCTTCAGTATTATGAATATGTGTATCACTACTATCGAGATTCATCAAAAATAGACCACTCTTCAAGGGTGCATGACCATAAAAGATATCACTCATATAAATAGAACGACCATTATTCTCATATTTAAATGAATAACCGTCTCGCATCAAACAAGATCTAGATATAATGTTCATACTCAACGCTGGCACCAAATAACAATTATTTATGTCTAAAACTAATCCCGAAGGTAGATGTACAGGTAGCATGCCGACCGCTATCACATCAACTTTGTATCCATTTCCCACGCGCATCGTCACCTCGTCCTTAGCCAATCTTTGCTTAATCCGTAGCCCCTGTTTCGAGTTGCAAATATTAGCAACAGAACCAGCATCAAATACCCAGGTGCTACTGCGAGCAATAGTAAGGTACACATCAATAACATGTATATCACATATACCTTTGTTCACCTTGCCATCCTTCTTATCCGCCAAATACTTTGGGCAGTTCCGCTTCCAGTGACCAGTCCCTTTGTAGTAGAAGCACTCAGTCTCAGGCTTAGATCTA
This sequence comes from Triticum monococcum, assembly GCA_034509565.1. Taxonomy (NCBI): domain Eukaryota; kingdom Viridiplantae; phylum Streptophyta; class Magnoliopsida; order Poales; family Poaceae; genus Triticum; species Triticum monococcum. Next base: position 603,396,524 of record CM067841.1, on the reverse strand, counting down.
GACTTTGATTTCTTCACTTGAGCAGCAACTTGTTTGCCGTTCTTCTTGAAGTTCCCCTTCTTCCCTTTACCCTTTTTCTAGAAACTGGTGGTCTTGTTAACCATCAACACTTGATGCTCCTTCTTGATTTCTACCTTCACAGCCTTTAGCATTGCGAAGAGCTCGGGAATCGTCTTATTCATCCCTTGCATATTATAGTTCATCACAAAGCTCTTGTAGCTTGGTGGCAGTGATTGAAGAACTTTGTCAATGACACTATCATCAGGAATATTAACTCCCAGTTGAGTCAAGTGGTTGTGGTACCCAGACATTCTGAGTATATGTTCACTGACAGAACTATTCTCCTCCATTTTGCAGCTGTAGAACTTATTTGAGACTTCATATCTCTCAATCCAGGCATTTTCTTGAAATATTAACTTCAACTACTGGAACATCTCATATGCTCCATAACATTCAAAACATTGTTGAAGTCCCAGTTGATGAAGCTATGTACCTAGGGTAGGGTCACGGACCTGTCCTAACTGCCCTACCCAAGGACACCTCTAGAATAAATCACCTTTCAATCGACTTGGAGGTGTTCCACTCGACAGACTCGAAGGCATTCGACCAAGAAGCAATTAATCGACCAAGATCCAACCACTCGACGGCCAGGAGACCTAAAGTCACTCCGCACGCTAACGGCCGGTCATTAAGTAGCTTTTATGGTCATCATAGCACTTTATTACTAGCGTTATCAGTAACGCCCTGCCTTAATGTACATTGAACACTTTGTAACGAGGGCTAGTCGGGGTCCTGGCGCACTCTATATAAGCCACCCCCCTCCTCCGAGACAAGGGTTCGCACCTCTGTAACTCATACTCACATAATCCAGTCGACCGCCTCCGGGCTCCGAGACGTAGGGCTTTTACTTCCTCCGAGAAGGGCCTGAACTCATAAACCTTGCATCCTTACAACTTCTCCATAGCTAAGATCTCGCCTCTCCATACTTACCCCCCTACAATAATGTCAGACTTAGAACCACGACAGTTGGCGCCCACCGTGGGGCGGGTGTTTTAGCGTTTTGTTGGAGGAGTTGCGATCTTTTCCGACCCGAATCATCATGGTTTTCGACGGAGTTTTGGTGGAGGGCCGCGAGATCCATCTCGGCGCGCTCACGTTCATCGCCGACTACTCCGCCTGGCTTCAGGAGGCTCCGCTCGACGTGGACGCGCTCCCTGTCCGCGGGGCAACGCACTTTAGCGCGTGCGTCCATGACGTTCTCCTGCGGCAACCGTCGACCCCCTACCGGTCGGCTCCTGTGTTGTCCTCCCTCCCCGTTTCCCGCCGGCGCAAGCGCTCCGGTCGGTCGAGACTTCAGCGGTGGGTGAGACACGCGGTGGCCCGTCAGTCGGCCACCCCTCAAGTCGCGGCGATCGAGCCCGACGAATCCCTCTACGGCCTGTTCGACCTGTCGACTGGCTCTGAAGAGACTGCATCCGAGTGCGACAACAGCGATCCGGCGGCGGAGGTTTTGATGGTCGATGGACCGCCCAGTCCCCCGGTTTTGCCCGTACCGACGGAGGCGCAGGAGGAGGCGACCCGTCGCGTCCCCATGAGGAGTATCTTCCCGAGCCTCTCACGTCGCTGCAGAGAGAAGAACTTCGCCGCCGGAATGTGGATGCGCTACACACTCCTATCATTGGAGAAACCCCCGAGGCTCGCACCTTGGAGGACGCGCGCCTGGCAAACTTGGCCGAGCGCACTCGACTGGAGAACCTCCAGCGAGCACTCGATGAGTGTGCACGACAACGGGTTCCCGAATCCAGTCGACCTCAGCTCTTCCCGCCCCCGCACGTATATCAGACTCAGATCCAGAATTTAGTAGCTGTGGCCCGTATAGCAGAGTCGATTCAGCCTTCCTAGTCGGAGGCTGGCAGAGGCTTGCTGTAGATCAGAGCATTACTCCGGGCAGCAGGAGATCAGAATTCCGCTGGTTCTTAGTCGTGGAACAGAATTCACAGCAGATCCGTTGCTGCAGACACAGTCCAGTCAGCTCACAGCCCGAGATCGCCCCCGAGGCGTGAGGGACATGGAGACCGGCGTGACCAGTATGGGAACCATGAGCAGTATGATCACCGAGTCGATCGTGACGGTCAACGTCGAGTGCCCACGCCTCCCCCGAGGAGCGTGTCATATGTGCCTCGCCAGCAGGATGACAGGCATCCTCATAGTGGTGGGCGAAGGATTCCAGTCGACCCCAGAGGGCCAGGCTTTGACGCGAGATCCATCCTCGTCCAAGGTCTGTTCGACAGGAACAGGGCTCACCGAGAAGGTCACAACAAAGATGTGCCTGCCAGCAGCAGAGCACATGTTTCGGGGCCAGAGTGCTTTAGTAGAGCCATCAGGGCTGCTGTGATTCCTCCCAATTTCAGGTTGGCGACTGGAGTCAGTAAGTTCATTGGCGAGTCCAAGCCCGATACTAGGCTTGAGGACTACCGAGTGGCCGTCCAGATTGGCGGCGGCAATGATGAAGTGGCCATGAAGCACCTGCCTCTCATGTTGGAGGGCTCGGCCAGAGCGTGGCTAAACCAGTTAGCGCCTAGTAGCATTTACACTTGGGAAGATCTCTCCCGAGTGTTCGTCACCACATTTGAAGGCACATGCAAGCGACCAGTAGGACTAACGGAACTGCGGTCTTGTGTGCAAAAGCCGAATGAAACTTTGAGGGATTACATCCAGAGATGGATCACGTTACATCACTCAGTGGAAAATGTGCCTGACCACCAAGCAGTTTGTGCCTTCAAGGAAGGCGTCAAGTACAGAGAACTGAATTTGAAATTCGGTCAAACCGGAGATATGTCCCTGAATCGGATGATGGAGATTGCCACCAAGTACGCTAATGTTGAAGATGAGGATCGACTCAGGAGTGGCAAACTCAAGTCAGTCGCCCAAGAAACCGGAGGCAATTCCAATCGGAAACAGAAGCGGAAAGCCGAGCCAGTGGCTCCCGGGGAAGCCTTAGCTTTGGCCCAAGGAAAGTCTAAAGGGAAACCTAAAGGGCCTTTGGAACCCCAAAAAGGTTAAAGACCAAGAGGGAAATGATGTGTTGGACTTACCATGTCTCGTCCACACAAAGAAAGATGAAGAGGGTAATTTTATTTACCCGAAACATACCACTCGGCAGTGTCAACTCTTGATCCAGCAGTTCCAGGGCAAGCAGCCCAAGGGTAAGGAAAAGGAGTCAGACAAGGTCGAGGACAAAGAGGACAGTGATGACGGATACCCTCAAGTCAATTCCACCCTGATGATTTTTGCTGATGTTGAGGGCAAAAGTCGACTGAAAGTTATTAGCCGAGAGGTGAATATGGTCGCTCCAGGGACACCTAGTTACCTGAAATGGTCTCAGACTGCCATAACATTTGACCAGTCCGACCACCCAACACACATCGCCACCCCTGGGAGGCAAGCTTTGGTGGTCGACCTAGTTGTTGAAGGCACTCGACTGACCAAAGTCCTGATGGATGGTGGCAGTGGTTTGAACATATTATACGCTGAGACGTTGAAAGGGATGGGCATTCCGATGTCCAGACTCAGTGCCAGCAACATGAGTTTCCACGGAGTCATTCCTGGGAAGAAGGCTGAATCACTCGGCCAGATTGCTCTTGATGTGGTTTTCGGTGATTCCAAGAATTACCACAAAAAAAGTTGACGTTTGAAGTTGTGGACTTCTAGAGTGCCTATCACGCTATTCTGGGCAGGCCGGCTTATGCACGCTTCATGGGCCGACCATGTTACGTGTATCTCAAATTGAAGATGCCTGGCCCCAAAGGTGTGATCACCATTACGGGCAATCGGAAGAGAGCGGAAGAATGTTTTCAGAAAGGTTTGAAGATCGCTGACGCACAGATGGCAGTGGTGGAGTTGCAGGAATACCAGAAGACTGCAGACCCGAGTGATCTGTTGCGAGCCAAGAAGCCCGCTACAGAGTCAGCTTTCCAGTCGACTGGTGATACGAAGACAGCTCACATCCACCTGACCGACCCCGGCGCCGCTCCGACTCATTTCTCGACAACACTCGACTCCAAATAGGAAGAAGCGCTCATCCAGTTCCTCCATGAGAACTAGGACATTTTCGCATGGAAGCCTTCTGACATGCCAGGTGTTCCCAGGGAGCTGGCTGAGCATCGCCTGAGAGTTGACTCAAAAGTAAAACATGTCAAGGAACATCTCCGACGGTCCGCCATCCAAAAGAGAAAGGCTATTGGCGAGGAGGTGGCTCGGCTCTTAGCAGCAGAGTTCATCCGAGAAATCTACCACTCCGAGTGGCTCGCCAACGTTATCATGGTCCCCAAGAAGGACAAGTCACTTCGCATGTGCATTGATTTTAAACATATCAATCGGGCCTGCCCGAAAGATCATTTTCCTCTCCCCCGCATCGACCAGATAGTCGACTCAACCGCGGGATGTGAGCGACTGTCTTTCTTGGACACCTATTCCGGGTACCATCAGATCCGTCTGTATAGACCTGACGAGATCAAGACAGCTTTCATCACTCCATTCGGGTGCTTCTGTTATGTTACCATGCCGTTCGGCCTCAAGAATGCCGGAGCCACATTCATGAGGATGATTCAAAAGTGTTTACTCACTCAAATCAGTCGAAATGTAGAAGCATACATGATTGATATCGTGGTCAAGTCACGGAAGGGTTCTAACCTGCTGGCTGACCTTGCTGAAACCTTTGCCAACCTCAGGAGGTATGATATCAAGCTTAATCCATCAAAGTGCACATTCGGAGTCCCTGGCGGAAAGTTAATCGGTTTTCTCGTTTCCGAACGGGGAATCGACGCCAATCCAGAAAAAGTTGGCACTATACTCCGAATGAAAAGCCCTGTGCGAGTGCACGACGTCCAGAAGCTTACTGGTTGCTTGGCCGCCCTAAGTCGATTCATATCTCGTCTCGGTGAAAAGGCATTGCCTCTTTACCGATTGATGAAGATGTCCGACAAGTTCGAGTGGACTCCTGAAGCTGATGCAGCATTTGCAGAGCTCAAAGCTCTGCTCTCCACCCAGCCGGTGCTTGCTGCCCCATTGCAGCCACAGGACAAGTCGTCAGTACGGTACACGGTCGAGCGAGAAGAGGAAGGCAAAACCTTCAAAGTTCAGCGCCTAGTATATTATATTTCTGAAGTCTTGACCCCATCAAAGCAAAGATATCCTCACTATCAGAAGCTTGTATATGAGATTTACATGACCACAAAGAAAGTTGCTCACTACTTCTCTGATCATTCCATTACAGTCGTCAGTGACGCTCCATTGTCAGAGATCCTGCATAACAGGGATGCAACTGGTCGAGTGGCAAAATGGGCGATCGAACTCCCTCCCCTAGTTATCAAGTTTGAGGCAAAGAAGGCTATCAAGTCCCAGGCAATCGCAGATTTCGTCGCCGAGTGGATTGAACAGCAGCTGCCGACTCAGATTCACTTGGAGCATTGGACTATGTTCTTTGACGGCTCCAAGATGCTGAGTGGTTCCGGTGCCGGATTGGTGTTGGTCTCCCCCGGAGGAGATAAACTCAGATATGTTCTTCAAATCCACTTTGATTCCTCCAATAACGAGGCAGAATACGAGGCACTTTTATATGGGTTGCGCATGGCCATCTCACTCAACGTCTGGCGCCTCATGGTCTATGGTGACTCTGATTTGGTGGTTAATCAGGTGATGAAGGAATGGGATGTCAGAAGTCCAGCCATGACTGGTTATTCCAATGCAGTGAGAAAGCTGGAGAAGAAATTCGAGGGGTTAGAGCTTCACCACATACCCCGACTGAAAAATCAAGCAGCTGATGATTTGGCAAAATAGGTTCCAAAAGACAAGCCATTCCCAGCAATGTGTTTCTAGAGCACATCCACACACCATCAGTCCAGGAGGATCCCTTCACGGAAGAGGCCCCGCAGCCAAAAAGCGCCACGGATCCGATTGAAGTTGAAGTTCCAGCTGTGGTCGATCTGATCATGGAAGTGTTGGTTATCACTCCCGTCTGGACAGAACCGTACATCGCGTACATCCTAATGAAAGAACTCCCAGAAGACGAAGAAGAGGCTCGATAGATTGTCCAACGATCCAAGGCCTTTACAGTCATAAAGGGACAGTTATATAGAGAAAGCGCGACTGGGGTCGGCCAGAAGTGAATCACGCCAGAAGAAGGCCAGCTGATCCTTAACGATATCCACTCGGGGACCTGTGGTCATCATGCGTCCTCTTGGACCATTGTGGCTAAAGCGTACCGAGCGGGGTTCTACTGGCCGAGAGCCAATGAGATGGCAAAAGAGATAGTCGACAAATGTGAAGGATTTCAGTATTACTCCAATATGCGCACAAGCCCGCGTCATCCTTGAAAACCATTCCACTCGTCTGGCCCTTCGCTGTTTGGGGGCTGGACATGGTTGGGCCACTGAGAACAGGCAGGAGCGGCTTCACTCATGTGCTAGTAGCAGTCGACAAGTTCACCAAATGGATTGAAGCCAAGCCTATCAAGAATCTCGATGCTTGCACCGCTATCAGTTTCATCAGAGATTTAATATTCAGATATGGTGTTCCGCACAGTATCATCACGGACAATGGGTCAAACTTCGATTCCGACAAGTTCAGGGCCTTTTGCGCCTCTTAGGGCACTCGGGTCGACTATGCTTTGATCGCTCACCCCCAGTCGAATGGGCAAGCAGAAAGGGCGAATGGCCTAATTCTCAAAGGACTGAAACCCCGGTTGATGCGCGATCTCAAGCACGCAGCAGGTGCATGAGTCGACAAGCTCCCATCAGTCCTTTGGGGATTGAGGAAAACCCCGAATCGATCGACCGGAAGAACCCCATTCTTTTGGTCTACGGATCCGAGGCGGTCTTACCGAGTGACCTGCTTCACAACGCTCCTAGAGTCGAGCTCTACTCAAAAGATGAAGCAGAACAAGCCCGGCAAGATGCAGTCGACCTCCTAGAAGAAGAAAGAGAAATGGCCTTGCTTTGATCGACTATCTATCAGCAAGACTTGTGTCGATTCCATGCCAGAAACGTGAAGAGCCGAGCCTTCCAAGAAGGAGACTTAGTCCCCCGAGTGGATCAGCAGAAACCACATAAGCTCGCTCCTACATGGGAAGGCCCCTTCATAGTCACCAGAGTCCTCCACAATGGAGCATACCACCTCTACAATGTCGATCGCCAGATCGATGAGCCACGAGCCTCGAATGCGGAACTACTCCGCCCCTTTTATACTTGAATTCTCAACCGGATGAGATGTAATAAGAAAAACTCCTGTAGTTTATTTATCAAAGACAAGAGCGTTATAATTTTCCCAGTGATTATTATTGTTTTGTTTGCGTAAGAAATCCTCCAGGGGGTGGCTTAGCTGCAAATCCGTTTCGCCTAAGTTTGAAAAATCCTACCGAGTGGAGAGCAATCCTCCCACTCGGAGGCTTAGCTGCAGTCCAGTACTCGCCTAAGTTCTCTCACTAGAAGACTTAGCTGCAGTCCGGCACTCGCCTAAGTTTGAAAAATCCTACCGAGTGGAGAGCAATCCTCCCACTCGGGGGCTTAGCTGCAGTCTAGTACTCGCCTAAGTTCTCTCACTAGAAGACTTAGCTGCAGTCCGGCACTCGCCTAAGTTTGAAAAATCCTACCGAGTGGAGAGCAATCCTCCCACTCGGGGGCTTAGCTGCAGTCTAGTACTCGCCTAAGTTCTCTCACTAGAAGACTTAGCTGCAGTCCCGCACTCGCCTAAGTTTGAAAAATCCTACCAAGTGGAGAGCAATCCTCCCACTCGGGGGATTAGCTGCAGTCCAGTACTCGCCTAAGTTCTCTCACTAGAAGACTTAGCTGTAGTCCAGCACTCGCCTAAGTTTGAAAAATCCTACCGAGTGGAGAGCAATCCTCCCACTCAGAGGCTTAGCTGCATTCCAGTACTCGCCTAAGTTCTCTCACTAGAAGACTTAGCTGCAGTCCGGCACTCGCCTAAGTTTGAAAAATCCTACCGAGTGGAGAGCAATCCTCCCACTCGGGGGCTTAGCTGCAGTCCAGTACTCGCCTAAGTTCTCTCACTAGAAGACTTAGCTACAGTCCGGCACTCGCCTAAGTTTGAAAAATCCTATCGAGTGGAGAGCAAACCTCCCACTCGGGGGCTTAGCTGCAGTCTAGTACTCGCCTAAGTTCTCTCACTTGAAGAGTTAGCTGCAGTCCGGCCTAAGTTTGAAAAAATCCTACCAAGTGGAGAGCAATCCTCCCACTCGGGGGCTTAGCTGCAGTACAGTACTCGCCTAAGTACGAAACACATCTCAATCCTCAAGAACGACGAGGGGCAGGTCGACTGCCACCTTCTCCTAGAGAGCTTCGCCACAAATACAATGTGCGCTCCATCCCACTCTGCAATAACAGGGTGTGGGTCGACAGCCACCTTCTCCTGGAGAGCTTCGCCACAAATACAATGTGCGCTCCGTCCCACTCTGCAGTAACAGGGTGTGGGTCGACCGCCGCCTTCCCCTGGAGAGCTTCGCCACAAATACAAGACATGGGTCGTCTGCTTCCCGCTCCTTCAGGGCTGCACTACGAATACAGAAAGTTGTCTCGAATGAAGAATGGATTCACTCAGCAGGAGATTCATAAAGAAATTCAACGGTAAACCAAGTTCAGATAAAATTCTAAAGGTTCTGGGTCTCAGATCAAGGTACTCGGGCATGCAGCCCGAAAAAGTTTAATGGTTACAAAAACCACTCGGCATTCCGAGGCAAATTTAAGGTAGGACATAAGAGTTTGTTCACTCCACGGGAGGAGGGCTGGCAGGCTCGACGAACTCATCCAGGTCGACGCCATCAGCAATCCGAGTGGCGGCAGCTATGAGGGTCTCCATAAAAGTTCGTAAGTCATGCTTCTGGGTGTTTGCGACCTTGATTGCGGCCAGCTTGTCTTGTCGCACCTCATTGCAGTGGACACGAACCAAGGACAGAGCCACGTCAGCGCCGCAATGAGGAGAAGACTTCTTCCACTCCTGCACTTGGTCAGGGATTCCGTTAAATCGAGTCATCAGAGACTCAAGATCGTTTTGGAGCAGAGCCTCTGGCCAAAGCGCCGGGTCGACCCGTGACATGGCGACCTTCAGTCGAGCCAAGTAGTCCACGGCACCGTCGATGCGAGATTCCAGTCGGAGCAGATTCATGGCAGTTTCATCTTTCACGGGAGAGTTGATTGGATCCAAACCTGGTTCGATCCGCCCAGTCTCTTCTTCAAAGTTCTGGCAAAACTCTGCATTCACGATCCAAAGATAAGTCAATTTTCATACACTGAGTCGACACAAAAAAAATCAGTCGGAACTAAATGTGCACCTTCAAGCTTAATATACAACTTCTTGGCAAGGCTCCTCAGGTAGCTCTCCATATCGTCCCTCCTGCGAGCGACGCCTTCCATCTTTTCGTTCAGGTTGAGGTTATCCTTCTTCCAACGTGTGCACTCCCTGTTGGCTTCATTCAGAGCAGTCTTCAGCCTGGTATTCTCTTCTTCCAACTGGCCGACTGAAGCCAGCTTCTGTCCAGCCAGAGCGGTCCTGTCGTCAGCCTCCTTCTATGCAGCAGCCAAATCCTGATCCTTTTTCGCCAAAGCTTCCCTTAGTTTTTCTGCAAAGAAGTGATGATTGATTCGGAAATAGCAGAAGGATGCTCGAGCCTAAAACTGACAAGTCGACAAACTTGTCTTACCAGCGGCGCCATCTCTGACCATCTGCAGTTCTGTCCTGGCCAGCTCCAAGTCAAGTTTCAGTTGAATCTGCTGCCTCTCCAAATCAGTGAAGCGAGTTCCAAGATCACAAGATTTCTGAAATCAAAGGGGAGAAATTATTCCACAGCAAAAACAACAAATACTAAGACTATAGTCGACTGCCCGCAGTCCACCATAGTCTCAGGGACTACACCCAGTGGGTGCACTTTGCGTGCGCCCACCGGTTCTGATCCCACTCAACCAGCCCGCCGGAGTCGAGTTCAAAACAAAGGGGAGAGAAAGTAGAGCTCAGACCACAGTCGACTACCAACAGTCGACCGCGGTCTCGGGGACTACACCCAGTGGGTGCACTTTGCGTGCCCCCACCGGTTCTGATCCCACTCGACCGGATCGAGCGGAAGAAACAAACTACCAGTTCGGTTTTACTCGACAAAATACGAAGACTATGGTTGACTGCCAGCAGTCCACCGTAGCCTCGAGGACTACACCCAGTGGGTGCACTCAGCGTGCCCCCACTAGTCCAAAACTTCAATCGACGCACCCAGTGGGTTTACAGATGCAAAGATTTTCCGAAAGAGTCTTCAGATAGCCGACTAACCTGAACGTTGCTCTGGAGAGCCGAGCTGGCATCATAGGCGGCTTGGCTGGCGTCCCGCACCGTCTTCATCTGCTCCATCATAATGCCCGCTTGGCGTATGGCTTCCCTAGCAGCATTCACCTCGTCCTCTGGGACATGATGGGTCGCAAAAACTGAAGGCGGGTCGACAGGGGCCTGAGCAGTCGAAGAAGAAGGCAAGGCACTTGACAGGGGCTCCGCGAAGGTAACAGAACCCCGATTGATGTCACCAGTGTCCTGAACGACCGGTTCCGCCCTCGGCGTCGACCGTAGCGCCTCGCTTGTAGGAGTTCGCCTATTCTTCCTCATGAAAGGCCTCTCGGGCTCTTCATCGTCATCAGGGAGGTCAATAATGTTGGGTGCTGTGCAAAGTTCAATTGCCAAAATCACGTCACCCAGTGATGCACGTTGCAGTTGAATCGACCGAAGAAAGATGGTATGGCAGAAATCATACCCGGATTAGAAGTGACCGCATCTTTCATCACCTCATCATCATCCCTGTAAGCTAAGGTCCCGGAAGTGGCAGCGCTGACAATTCCAAAGTTCGTCCAATTAAAACAAGAAAAACAAACAGTGCAGAGCGTCGAGTGAATACAAGGAGAGACACTTACGCGGAGGCGACAGGGATATCGATCTTGATCTTCGGCAGCGCCTTCCGAGTCTTCGGTTCTGCAACTTTGGGGTGCTTTGGCGCCTTCTCAATCATGGTTGGTGAAGAGATCCGAGGACGCTTCGAAGACTGACCAGCCTGAGCAGTTGCCTTTTCGCGGGCAATCGGCCGATCCTGGTCAAGCTTGGATCGTCTCTCTATGCGAGGAGGCGACTCGACTTCTTCCCCATCACTTGAGCCGTTGCTTCCTCCATCCCCTTCACCATCGGAAGTCCACTCGCCGCTTTCGGCACCGCTCGCCTCGCCTTCCAGAGCTTGCTCTTGGCCCCGTTGGGCGTCGAATACATTTCAATAATGGCCTGAAAGAAAGCAGGGAGGACAAAGTCACTCAACGCAATACAGACAGCTGCGCGAGTGAATTCAGATTACAAGCAAAAACTCAGAATCAGACCTGCTCTGGTGCATGCGACTGGTCGAATGGGGGAACTCTCCTGGCTCTTCTGGGATTGTCCTTGTTCCCGGTAATGCTCGACAGCCACTTCTCAGTGTGTCGTCATCGACCTCCTCCGGGTGGATCCGAGTGGAGTCTTCTAGACCCGAATACATCCACATCGGATGGTCTCGGGCTTGGAGAGGCTGGATGCGCCGCTGAAGGAAGACCTCCAAGAGATCCATACCAATGACCCCGTCACAAATGAGCTGGACCACTCGGTTGACCAACACCTTCATGTGCGCCTTCTCCTCCGGGAGCACCTTCAAAGGGGAGGGTTTTTCCACTCGGTCCATGGTAAAGGGAGGGAGGCCAGTCGATTGCCCTGGCGTCGACTGGTCTTTACAGTAGAACCAGGTCGACTGCCATCCACGAACTGAATCGGGAAGAATCATGGCCGGAAAGGAGCTTTTTCCCCTCGTCTGGATGCCAAGACCCCCACACATCTGGATCACTTGGGTCCTCTCGTCACTCGGAATAGCCTTTTTCACTATCTGGGAGCGACAAGTGAAAATATGCTTGAAAAGACCCCAGTGAGGTCGACAACCCAAGAAGTTCTCACACAAGGAAATGAACGCGGCAAGATAAACGATTGAGTTTGGGGTAAAATGGTGGAGTTGAGCCCCAAAGAAGTTCAGAAACCCTCGAAAGAAAGGATGAGGAGGCAAGGAAAAACCACGGTCGACGTGGGTGGCAAGAAGAACGCGCTCACCCTCTTGGGGTTGCGGCTCGGATTCCTTCCCCGGAAGCCGCGCGGAGTCGTCGGGGATCAGCCCTCCCTCGGCCAGGTCATCGAGGTCTTCTTGGGAGATCCTCGAGTGGATCCAGTCGCCCTGGATCCAACCCTTCGGCAGGCCAGTCCGCGAGGAAGATCCGCCCCGGCTCGTCGCCTTCCCCTTCGACCTCGCCGTCGCCTTCTTTGCCCGCTCCAGAGCCGCTGTCTTCTCCTTCACCATTGTCGCCGGCGAGACGCGTGTGGTGCGGTGGCGCTGGGGCGAGAGCGAGCGCATAAGAGAGGCGTGAGGAGGAGAAGAGGTAATGGGGCTCACTGTTCGGGAGACTCCGGTCCAACGCCATATATGAGACCTCTTCCGAGTGGCTGACAGGTAGGCCCAGATGGCTCTGTCAAATCCCGTAACGACCGCGCGAGCGATACATGGCGAAAAAGGTGGCACGGGGATCGAGGCGGCTCCGCTCTATCCCGTCCGATTACTGCGGCCTCCCCCGTCCCGCGCGCTTCCCAAAATTCGGATCCCACTAAATCCGCGGGCAGCAAATAACTTGTCAGACCAAAGATCTCCTACGCACCGTCACTCGGAGCCTTACAAGTAAAGAAACTCACTCGGCGAAGAATTAAGAATGGATCAAGGCGACTGAAAAGGGAGTTGTTGTCATCACTCAGGTCCGTTGATCCGAAACAAGATATGCTCACGGCATAGAAAACGAGTCGGAGAAGTCCTCAACTCCTTCCCCACTCAAACCTCGATCCATTCGGGGGCTAATGATGAAGCTATGTACCTAGGGTAGGGTCACGGACCTGTCCTAACTGCCCTACCCAAGGACACCTCTAGAATAAATCACCTTTCAATCGACTTGGAGGTGTTCCACTCGACAGACTCGAAGACATTCGACCAAGAAGCAATTACTCGACCAAGATCCAACCACTCGACGGCCAGGAGACCTAAAGTCACTCCGCACACTAACGGTCGGTCATTAAGTAGCTTTTATGGTCATCATAGCACTTTATTACTAGCATTATCAGTAACGCCCTGCCTTAATGTACATTGAACCCTTCGTAACATGGGCTGGCCGGGGTCCTGGCGCACTCTATATAAGCCACCCCCTCCTCCGAGACAAGGGTTCGCACCTCTGTAACTCATACTCACATAATCCAGTCGACCGCCTCTGGGCTCCGAGACGTAGGGCTTTTACTTCCTCCGAGAAGGGCCTGAACTCGTAAACCTTGCGTCCTTACAACTTCTCCATAGCTAAGATCTCGCCTCTCCATACTTACCCCCCTACATTACTGTCAGACATAGAACCACGACACCGGTCCTAAGCCGTAAAGCATGGCACACTGAACTATCGAGTAGTCATCAGCTTTGCTCTGCCAGACGTTCATAACATCTGGCGTTGCTCCTGCAGCAGGTTTGGCACCTAGCAGTGATTCCAGGACATAATTCTTCTGTGCAGCAATGAGGATAATCCTCAAGTTACGGACCCAGTCCGTGTAATGGCTACCATCATCTTTCAACTTTGCTTTCTCAAGGAACGCATTAAAATTCAATGGAACAACAACACGGGCCATCTATCTACAACAACATAGACATGCAAAAAACTATCAGGTACTAAGTTCATGATATATTAAAGTTCAATTAATCATATTACTTAAGAACTCTCACTTAGACAGACATCCCTCTAATCATATAAGTGATCACGTGATCCATATGAACTAAACCATGTCTGATCATCACGTGAGATGGAGTAGTTTTCAATGGTGAACATCACTATGTTGATCATATCTACTATATGATTCACGCTCGACCTTTCGGTCTCAGTGTTCCGAGGCAATATCTGCATATGCTAGGCTCGTCAAGTTTAATCCGAGTATTCTGTGTGTGCAAAACTGGCTTGCACCCGTTGTATGTGAACGTAGAGCTTATCACACCCGATCATCATGTGGTGTCTCAGCACGAAGAACTTTCGCAACGGTGCATACTCAGGGAGAACACTTATGCCTTGAAATTTAGTGAGAGATGATCTTATAATGCTACCGTCGATCTAAGCAAAATACGATGCATAAAAGATAAACATCACATGCAATCAATATAAGTGATATGATATGGCCATCATCATCTTGTGCGTGTGATCTCCATATCCAAAGCATCGTCATGATCACCATCGTCACCGTCTTGACACCTTGATCTCCATTAAAGCATCGTTGTCGTCACGCCAAATATTGCCTCCACGACTATCGCTACCGCTTAGTGATAAAGTAAAGCAATTACATGGCGATTGCATTTCATACAATAAAGCGACAACCATATGGCTCCTGCCAGTTACCGATAACTGTGTTACAAAACATGATCATCTCATATAATAAAATTTAGCATCATGTCTTGACCATATCACATCATAACATGCCCTGCAAAAACAAGTTAGACGTCCTCTACTTTATTGTTGCAAATTTTACGTGGCTGCTACGGGCTGAGCAAGAACCGTTCTTACCTATGCATCAAAAACCACAATGCGGTATAGTGCTTGCTTTTTGATCTTCAGAAAGAACCCTATTCATTGAATCTGATTCAACTAAAGCTGGAGAAACAAACACCCACTAGCCACCTATGTGTGAAGCACGTCGGTAGAACCAGTCTCGCGTAAGCGTACACGCAGTGTCGGTCTGGACCGCTTCATCCAACAATGCCGCTCAATCAAGAATCAACTAGTAACGGCAAGCAATATGTATATACCCACGCTCACAACTCCTTTGTGTTCTACTCGTGCATATAACATCTACACATAAACCTGGCTCGGATGCCACTGTTGGGGAACGTAGTAATTTCAAAAAAAAATCCTACTCACACGCAAGATCATGGTGATGCATAGCAACGAGAGAGGAGAGTATCGTCCACGTACCTTCGTAGACCGTAAGCGGAAGCATTATGAGAACGCGATTGATGTAGTCGTACGTCTTCACGATCCGACCGATCCAAGTACCGAACGCACCGCACCTCCGAGCTCAGCACACATTCAGCTCGATGACGTCCCACAAACTCCGATCCAGTAGAGCTTTGTGGAAGAGTTCCGTCAGCACGACGGCGTGATGACGATGATGATGTTGCTACCGACACAGGGCTTCGCCTAAGCACTACTACGACATGATCGACGTGGATTATGGTGAAGGGGGCACCGCACACGGCTTGGAACAATCAACTTGTGTGTCTTTAGGTGCCCCCCGCCCCCGTATATAAAGGAGCAAGGGGGAGGCCGGCCGGTCTTGGTGCACCCCAAGGAGAGGAGGAATACTCCTCCTAGTAGGGGTAGGATTCATCCTTTCCTAGTCCTACTAGGAAGGGGGAAGGGGGAAGGAAAGAGAGGGAGAGGGAGAGGGAAAGAGGGGTCGCGCCCCCTCCCCTAGTCCAATTCGGACTCCTCATGGGAGGGGGCACGCCACCTCCTGGGCTGCTGCCCTCCCTCTCCCCTCAGGCCCACTAAGGTCCAACACTTCCCCGGGGGGTTCGGGTAACCCCTCCGACACTCCGGTTTTTTTGAAATCATCCGGAACACTTCCGGTGTCCGAATATAGCCATCCAATATATCAATCTTTACGTTTATACCATTTCGAGACTCCTCGTCATGTCCGTGATCACATCTGGGACTCTGAACTACCTTCGGTACATCAAAACACATAAACTCATAATGTCGATCGTCACCGAACTTTAAGCGTGCGGACCATACGGGTTCGAGAACTATGTAGACATGACCGAGACTCGTCTCCGGTCAATAACCAATAGCGGAACCTAGATGCTCATACTGGTTCCTACATATTCTATGAAGATCTTTATCGGTCAAACCGCATAACAACATACGTTGTTCCCTTTTGTCATCGGTATGTTACTTGCCCGAGATTCGATCATCGATATCCTTATACCTAGTTCAATCTCGTTGCTGGCAAGTCTCTTTACTCGTTCCGTAATGAATCATCCTGCAACTAACTCATTAGTCACAATGCTTGCAAGGCTTATAGTGATGTGCATTACCGAGAGGGCCCAGAGATACATCTCCGACAATTGGAGTGACAAATCCTAATCTCGATCTATGCCAACTCAACAAATACCATCGGAGACACCTGTAGAGCACCTTTATAATCACCCAGTTACGTTGTGATGTTTGGTAGCACCCAAAGTGTTCCTCCGATACTCGGGAGTTGCATAATCTCGTAGTCATAAAAACGTGTATAAGTCATGAAGAAAGCAATAGCAACAAACTAAACGATCATTGTGCTAAGCTAACGGATGGGTCAAGTCAATCACATCATTCTCTAATGATGTGATCCCTTTAATCAAATGACAACTCATGTCTATGGTTAGGAAACATAACCATCATTGATTCAACGAGCTAGTCAAGTAGATGCAAACTAGTGACACTCTGTTTTGTCTATGTATTCACACATGTACTAAGTTTCCGGTTAATACAATTCTAGCATTAATAATAAACATTTATCATGATATAAGGAAATATAAATAATAATTTTATTATTGCCTCTAGGGCATATTTCCTTCACGTAGACGTTTGAGGAACCTGCAAGGGGAAAATACCCCAGGTGAGACACCCAGGTCGATCCGAGGGATCGATCTTTGGCGGGTTGGGTGGCCACCGCCAAAACCCTCCATCGAGACACAGTCTCGTCCTCTATGCGGAGTTTATTTTGGAAGGCCCACGTGGCGTGGAAATAGACTCAGGAAACGAAGAAATACTCAGTGGTATGCGTGAAACTTGCACGCAACTTTTTTGTTATTTAAATCTGAATGGTTGCAAGTAAAGTCAATACAGTTTTTGTAAATTTCGAACGTTCGGAAATTGACAAAAGATCCGAACGACTTTTTTTACGCACGGTCAGCATGGAGCGATGGGAACCTCCAGCGATTTTCTCCCTCACCGAATAGGTAACTGCCTAGTTTCCTTCCGCGGTTTTCTCCCTCACCAAATAAATCGCTCCCTCCGCTTTTTTTCTTCCCGGAATTTTCTCCCTCACCGAATAGGTAACAACCTAATTTTCTCCCTTCGTTGTTTTTTTTCGTGCTGGTCATTGCTCAACATAAAGGAGTAAAAAATTATTGCGCCCACCAAGGATCGAACATGGGGTTTGCTGGTTTATGAATGATGCCAATGACCAACTCCTCACCTAATACCATTTTATTATCCTGTCATTGGAAAATATCTATGTGACCTTTTTTAAATCCCATGGCAGCGAAAGAAAAATTGTTCCTTTATCATTCGTTGGCCCCCTCTACTACCTTATAAATTATGGAATTAGGCATGCATACAAAAAAAATTGTTGGTAACTTTGACCCGAGGGAAAAGAAGTTGTTGAAAACATCCCTGATAATTTCTATGTAAATATCATGGTAATTTACGCATAACGGAGCTGATAACTATTTGCACAAACACCATGGTAACTTTTGATTTGGAGATAAAAAGTTGTTGAAAACATCCCGGTAACTTTCGTGTAACTAGCATGATAACTTATGCATCGCAGAGTTGATAACTCATGTACAAACACCGCGGTAAGTTTGACCCAGAAAAATAGTTGTTAAAAACAATAGTCTAGGGTAACTTCTGTGTAAATCACATGGTAATATACTCAGCCATACCTGATAACTTAGGAACAGACACCACGATAACTTTTAGCCAATGATGTTTTTGTTGAAATACACACACCGATAACTTGTATTTAAATAACATGATAATGTACATACAACATAGATGATAACTCATGCACAAACACCCCAGTAGCTGTTTTGAATGGAAAAAAGATTGTTGAGAAATATATCCCGATAACTTGTGTGTAAGTAGCATGGTAATATACATCCAATGAAGGTGATAACTCACATACAAGGCACGGTAACATTTTTGACTCGATGAACACACCCAATAACTTTATAATTTTTTGTGTAAATAGTATGATAATATATGCACAACACAGCTCATAACTCATGTACAAGCACCACGATGCAACAAACGCCTAAATAAGCCTGGCCCGGCAAGACCCGCAAAGTTCCGTTTATAAGAAGGCCATGCCAAGTCAGCATGTGGACCTCACCCGGTCCAGGCACGACATGAATAGTAGATGGTGGTATTGCAGACACGATAAATTTACTTGCAAATCACTCGGGCAAAAAAGTAGTTGAAACATGCCCCGATAACTTTAACAAAAACATGATGATAAGTTATGAATTATAGGCATGATAGTTTACATAGTTCACACGTGGTAACTTTTGACCTGAAAAAAATTGTCAAAACATATCAACATGGGATTTAGTTTCGAAGATCTCGTCGCGACGAATCTTTTATATGAAAACAATTTTCCGACCATAGCAACAACATAAACTACAGAACAGTTTTTTTTTTTGCGGGGTAAAAATTTTCAATCAATCAACTAGGAACAATACAGTCCTTTGCCACGAGTTCAGCTATCTCGTCAGGCCCCTGCCTCAGCCATACGGCAGTCCTAGGAACAGTTTGAAGTTTCCATTTTGAAATTTCAAAATAGGGAGAATCTGGGATAGCATCAACGCTCTTTGTCATCTAGTGCATGTATGCATGTGCACGTGGGAAGGTTCGAAGGCCATTTTTCATGTCTGGTAATTTTTATGAAAACAGCTTGGTATCTTTTGTGTCGCAGACGTGATAACTTTTGACCTGACAAAAAGTCGTCGAAACATATCGACATAGGATCTAGTTTCGAAGGTCTCGTCGTGACGAATCTTTTATATGAAAATAATTTTTTAATCCACAATTTGAGCTACAAAA
Source organism: Triticum monococcum (assembly GCA_034509565.1). Classification (NCBI taxonomy): domain Eukaryota; kingdom Viridiplantae; phylum Streptophyta; class Magnoliopsida; order Poales; family Poaceae; genus Triticum; species Triticum monococcum. The sequence continues at coordinate 603,377,544 of CM067841.1, read as the reverse complement.
CATTTTAAATTTTGAGTTTCATTGAAAACCGTTGTGATGTCGTCAATTTTGTTCTTACTTACATGCAGGTTACGGCTGAATTCATTTGATAATAAAATAATCATGCTGCATGCGGTTTGTTTTAGCGAGTTTTGCGTGCGATCGCAGGCTGCAACGCACTTCATGCGCTCGGTCTCGATCGTTCGGATCTATACATATAATCCGAATGTTTGGAAAATATAAGAGTCCAAGTCAATATATGTGTGAATTTGGTGGCTTGTTTGTATATTCAAAGTTTAAAATAATAGTTTAAGAGATAGAGATAGCCCCTCTGTACACTAATGGAAGACGTTTTTAGAGTTTAAATTGAACTGTAAAAACGTTTTATATTAATGTATTGATGTATAGAGGTGGTATATTTTAGAAAGTTTACCCGAGGAAACGCACCCAAACAAGAATGCCAGATCAGTCGGGAAAAAAAAGAATGACAGTTCGAGAATAATAAGGATTCAGGATGTTATTCGGACGGATTGCAGATTGAACTTGTTACACACGTTGGGCAATCTGAAAACGAAACGAGAATCCGATCCCAGAGCGGCCTCTAGCTGACCTGACCAGCTGCCTACGTGTATATATATATATAGCGCCAACGCCTCCTGCTTTAGTGCATGTACAGTCTAGACCAGAATCGATCGGTAGTATCGCGCGAGTCTGCAATGCCGAGGTTGCGTCGCCTGCGGCCGCGCAGGGTCGTCCAAGACCAAGCCGACCGCCTCAGCGCCCTCCCCGAAGAGCTGATCCGCCTCATACTGAGCAGGCTGGACACCCGCAGCGCGCTCTCCACCGCCGTCCTCGCCAGGCGCTGGGCACGCCTCCCTCGCGATCTTCCGGCGTACGACTTGAGGGTGGGCGACATACTCCCGCCACAGTACGACAAGACCGTCGCCCTCCGCCGGCGCAACCTGCCGCGCGACACGGCTCAGGCCAGAGTCCTAGACAGCTTGATGGCCAGCTGCGAGGTCTCTGCCATGCGGGCGTTCGAGGATGGCATCACCGGCTTCTTGGAGGCGGACGCACGCCGTTGCGTCAACACCCTCCGTCTCGAGTTCTTCCACACACACGACGGCGGCCGCATAGTAGACCGCCTGATCGCAGACGCGGTCGGCGTATGGGGAGTGCAAGATTTGGAGGTGGTCGTCAGGCCAGCGTCCCAGGAGCACGAGCCTTGGCCGGCCTACAGCTTCCCCCACGATCGCCTCAAGGATGGACACTGGTCGCGCCTGCACAGCCTGACGATCGGCAACTGCATGCTCCCGCCGAGGCTGCACTGCTACGACACGCTCACCAAGCTGGTCTTGCGAGACATGCCCGCTTCCACGCCCGTCGGCGTCTACGAGAGGGCCCTGAGCGAGTGCAACCAGCTGCAGGTGCTGCATCTCACGTCCTGCAGCTGCGTTGAGGACCGTCTGGTGGTGTGTTCACAGATCAGGGAGCTCGTCGTGGAAGCGTGCTCCTTCATGGTGATCGAGCTGCAGGACCTCCCGATGCTTGCCCACCTGGCCTGCCTAACCAACACCGTGGAGCTCGTGTTCGGCTCTGTTCCGTGCCTCACGCACACTAACCTCACCTTCTTTGTAGAGGAGGATATCCTGGTTTTGCCGCCGCTGCCGCACCACCATGATCAGCTCAACCACATCCTTGGTATGTCCCCAACCATGGCCAACCTCGTCATCCGCTTCACCGGACCCAAGATGTGGATTGGGGCCAACAAACTGCACGAGCCACTACTCCACCTCAAAAGGCTCCTTGTTGCCGACCTGCCTTCCAACTGGGACGTCTCATGGACGCGCACTCTCCTGATGACCGCGCCATCGCTCGAGGCACTGCACATCAACGTGGCTCACTCCGAGCTCCCTGAAACCTACGGGATAATATGGTCAATCAGGAGCCAGAAGCAATGCCACCCTCACATGAAGGAGCTGGTCATGATTGGATTCACGCTCACGCGCCTCCAAATGGAGTTTCTCCAGTATATTGTGACCGCGTGCACTTCCTTACAACGCCTTGTTCTGCTCAAGGATGGCCATGTCCGATACAACGGACTCTGGGATTGGGACATGGTCCGTGGACTAGAAGAATGTCACTGGAGAGATCATGATAAAAGGAGGCTGAGAAGGTTGATCAAGTCCGGGCCCAACCCTCTCGTTGAACTCATCTTGGGATGATCTTCTTCCTTTTTATGATCTTTTGTTCGTCACTATTGTCTATATACACCACTACATAGTAATATAAATAGCTGATAAGCTTTCTATGCTGAAAGGTTGTTTTATTTAACTGTTGTTGTTGTTCAACACACTGGTAGAAAAAGAGGCTTCCGTCCAGCCCCATTAGTCGCGAAACTGTAGGAACCGCGACTAATGAAGTCTTTAGTCGCGGTTCGGCAGACGAACCGCGACCAAATGCCTGGGCCCAGGGCGCTCGGTGGCCAGCTGGTGCACGTGAGGGGCTTTAGTCGCGGTTGGCCAGGCCAACCGCGACTAAAGGTGCCCAAAGGCCTTTAGTCGCGGTTGGCCAGGCCAACCGCGAGTAAAGCTCCTCCCCTATATATACCAGTCCCTTTAGTCCCGGTTTGTGGCATGAACCGGAACTAATGGGGTTGAGACCTTTAGTCCCGGTTCGTGCCACGAACCGGTACTAAAGGTCCCATTTTCAAACTCTACCCCCCCCCCCCCTTGATCGCCTTTTCAGTTTTAAAAAAAATAAAAGAAAATAATGGAAATGTCAAAAAAATAAAAGAAAATAAGTTTCTCATGTGATATGTGGTCTAGTTGTTGGGAAAATTTGCAAATGTGAATTTTGACTTTATTTGCAAAATCTCTCTGAAATTTGTAAAAATGGGCATAACTTTTGCATACTAACTCGGATGAAAAAGTTTTTTATATGAAAAATCATCTACTCGAAAAGTTACATCCAAATTTAACAGGGGGCTTTTAAGTTAAACATTTTCAAAATCCTCAAAAACCTAATAGAAAAAAGTTACGGGGCTTTTAAGATTTAGAGTGGAAAAAATTGAAAAATATTCAAACAGTGGGCAAACTATGGTCAAACAATGGTCAAACAAATTATTCTAGAATATTAGTGTTACTAAATAATTATTTTAATTATTTCAATTTTGGTCAAATCTGGTCAAACTGTGGTCAACTGTGGTCAAACAATGGTCAAACTAATTATTCAAGAAATATTAGTGTTACTAAATAATTATTGTTTTTTAAAACAATAGTTTCAAACTCAAACAGTGAAATGTGTCACTTCATGCTCAAGCAAAATTCCTGAAGGTTAATAGGATTGACATCTTACTATTGTCAGGAAAACAACAAGTGCAGACTTGGAGCGTGGGAGAATAGAACCCGGAAGTTAAGCATGCTTGGGCTGGAGTAGTGAGAGGGATGGGTGACCGGTCGGGAAGTTAGATGATTTGGAATGATGAGGGGTGATTAAAGAATAAATTGAGAAGTGATGAGGGGTGGTGATTACAGACTAGAGGTTAAAATAATTCAGAAATTTGAAAATAAAAAAATTTCAAAATAAATTTTCAAAAACCTGTGGCGGCCTGGACCATAGCCCTGTTTTCTACCAGCCGGCCTAAACCTATGGCGGCCTTTAGTCGCGGTTGGCCAAAAGAACCGCGACTAAAGGTCCTCCGCCCCGACGGCCGCCTAGCGCCCACGTGGACGGGCCTTTAGTCGCGGTTCTTAAGTAACCGCGACTAAAGTGGGGGTCCTTTAGTCACGCCTATTTGGTCGCGGTTGCGCAACCGTGACTAATGGCAGTTGCGAACCGCGACCAAAGGCCCTTTTTCCAGCAGTGACATAATGCCGTTCCCTGGATTACGCAATGTGCTAATTATGGATTACTCAATGCCTCGTCCTACCTCAATTGCCACCTAGGTGCTTACGGCAACCCTCGCCTCCCGCATGTCATTACCTTCGAAAGCAAAGGGATTTCTTGCCGCGTGGCGAAATTAAGCTGCCACTGTTGTACATGCTTTCAACCTTTCCATGCTGGCAAAGCAGAGTTGGAGATTGATAACCCATCCCGAGACATTATGTGCATAAGTACTTAGAGCAAAGTACTATCCAGGTGGGAACTTGCTGAATGCTGGGCCCAAGAAGGGAGCATCTTTCACTTGGCAAAGCATAGTGGCTGGTCTTCAAACCTTTAAAAGAGGTCATATATGGAGAGTTGGGTCTGGTGCTAGGATCAATATTTGGAATGATCATTGGATCCCACAGGGCCCCTCAAGGAAGATCATCACACCTAGGGGGAACATTTTACTAAATATTGTTGATGAACTTATGGACCCGGATACAGGAGATTGGGACGAACAACTAGTAAGATCAGTTTTCTTTAGAGTGGATGCGGAACGAATCCTAGGAATTCCATTGTCAGGACAGCTACCGGAGGACTTTGTGGCGTGGCATGCTACAAAATCCTACAGTTTCACCGTGAGATCGGCGTACTACATAGAATGAGAGCACCAGTTCGGAGCCAGGCTGAGGAAAAATCCGAGTGAAACGTCAAGTGAGAATTCGGTTTGGGATATACTATGGAAGCTGCACATTCCTAGTAAGATCAAAAATTTTGTATGGCGAGCTCTACACGGCATTATACCAGGAGTGGGAATATTGAGGAATAGACACTTCAAGGTCTCGCCTGCATGCCCTATTTGCCACCAGGGGGTAGAAGATATTCGACATCTAGCTTTTACATGTGAGCGTGCAAAGCAGGTTTGGAAATCCTTGGGATTATATGACATAATACTGAGGGCTCTTAACACTGACCGTTCGGGTTCAGTGGTGATGGAGGAACTTCTCACGTACCTAGTGAAGAAATCACATGTTCTCGATCAGTTGGGGCTGCAGGAAACGATTGCAGTGGCAGCTTGGTATATTTGGTGGGAGCGTCGTGAGCTAGTTAAACGAGAAAGAATTAAACCCGCACCAAGTACAGCTTTTGCCATTCAGGCGATCTCTATGAATCATGCTAACCGAACGCCCAAACAGACTACTACTGAGCATTGGCAGAGACTAGCACCAGGTACATATAAACTTAACATAGATGCGTCTTTTTTCGAGGATGGCAGTGGTGCGGCAGCGGCGATTCTGCGTAATTCCAGGGGAGAAGCTGTGGCTGGGATTTCAGAACTGATTGACAACATAATTAGTCTGCAAGCGGCTGAAGCAATTGCACTAAGGAGTGGATTAAAACTGATAGAGAGACTGGGCTGCCGTAATGTATAGATAGATTCTGATTGTCTCGAGTTAGTGCAAGCATGCAATAGAGATTCGGAAATCTGAAGCCCTCACTCGGCGATACTAGCTGATTGCTTTCTTTTAGCGCATAACATTCCGGGGATCAACTTCAAACACTGTCCAAGAGAAGCCAATGGAGTAGCCCATTTTCTTGCTAGAAGATGTGAGGACTGGGTAGATATAACGCCTGCTTTTCTTTTACCTCTTGTACTCCATGATGTTACTTTACCCCAAATTGAATAAAATGCCATGAGGCGTTCCCATCAAAAAAAAAAAGCTGCCACTGTTGTGACTTCCCCAACCCCTTACGGTTTTGTTCGGTTCCACACGAACCAAACCTCTAGAGGATTAGACTCACCCAGGGATTGGGTGATCCCCCAATCCCCTGACCAACAAACCCTTCTAGTCCCTGTGTAACATAGTGTGCTCGGTTAGTCCCGGCAGCTTTCCATCGTAGGCCTTTGTACACCGTAGCACCAAATCAACCAAACATCACACACAACAAACTTGCTACTATTAAATTCATACATCCATGCACCAAATCAACCAAACATCATACAAGAAGCTTGCTAGAAGTTGATAATTTTCTTTTTGCGGGTGAAGAAGTTGATAATTTAGAAAAAGAATATCCAACTTTTTTCCGTATCAAACAGATGACACTCATCTCACCGATGTTGCTTCCGTAGTGATTGATCCACTCCATTGGCAATAAAAAGCATTCAGTCCACATCAAAGGACTAATATGAGCAGTATATACATGAAAAAGGAAATAAATATGAGCTGTCTTATTTTTGGCAATCAACAGTCAAGTGAGCAAAGAAATACTTACAAGATATATACAAAATCTAATAAAACAATGTACAAAATATAGTAATTTTGAAAAAAAAAAGATTACTATCCAAGTTTGTAATTTACTACATTTTCAGAAAAAAATTACTATATTTTATATATTGCGTTACTACATTTTGTATGTATTGTTACTGGGGTGTAGAATAAGCTATTCTACACTCATGCTTAGTTTAGCAATACTAAAACTACATTTTAAGCCTATGGCATCACATGGTTGCGAGAACCGGGCGTAGCTCAGTTGGCAAGGCGTGGGAGTTTGCAGCCAGCCCATCAAAGTTCAAGTCTTGGCTTGAGCATTTGGTGCTCAGGGAGTTTTCTTCTATAAAAAAATGCCAACAGGCTAGTCTAGCCCGGGTTGGTCTAAAAAAAGTAAAGGCAGCCTCAACGTGCCGACCCATTTCGTCCGCCCGATATCCTTTGGTCCGCGGAGACAAAAACCATGGCCTAACACGCCGATGCAGTCTCTTTTCTTATTCACTTGGACCCATTTCAAGTCCAAATTTGGATGGGGTTTACGTCCGCTCGGACACACAGCAGACGCCCACGACATCCTCTCCATGTCCTCCTCTAGCCCACCCGTCTGTGGCACACAACTTCATTCCCACTATTTCTCTCCCAAAACCCTCCCGCCATGACCAACGCGCCCAACCCTGCTCCCATCCCCCTCCCCGCCGCCCTCGTCCCCGTCTAGGCCGCCCGCGTCGTGGCCCGGATGAAGCCGAAGAAGAAGCTCACCGACAAGAGGGCGGCCCAGGGCCTAAAGTGAGTCGGTCAGAGGAAGAGGGAGAAGGAAAAAATAAGAAGACGTCACCACCACCACAGCCGCTCGGCCCAGCCACCGCTGTGGACACCGATGGCATGGCCGCGTACGTACGGGTACCTTCCCAGGCATGACCCGACAACATCTCGCTTCTCTATGTCACCTTGGGACGGCTCGCTGAAAATGGGTCTCCATGTTAGTCGTCCCAGTGGGGCCTCCCCTTGAACTCAACGCCACACCTGTGGCCAACAATAACAAGGAACATTTTTTTTCTATCACTAAATAATTAGGGCATCGACTAGTAACAACTAATGGCATGTTTTCACTCAGTAACAACAGCCAAACAATTGTACATTTTTTTCTATGACTAAATAATCAGGGCACCAACTAGTAACAAATAATGGCCTGTTTTCACTGGGTAACCTCTGAACTAGATTAACAAGGGCAATAATCAATGGATCAAATAGTATCAATAATCTGAATAGAGGTCTTGTTCAATGGTTGCTTGCTTGTGAAAGAAACTGACCCTTCTATCAGTCTAAAATGTATAGTATCTTCTCAATACTTTGTGTTCAAGATGGAGTTAATTACACTACTGGTACATAAACTTGCAGCGCGGGTACAATCTCATACAAAAACTTACAAAATGACTCAAATTAGCCCATAAATTTGCTTTACGGAAGCAAACTGATACAAATTAGTTGAAACCTGCCACGTCGGCTCTAGGAACTTGGCCCGCATCCAGATTAATTTACAGGAACCCCCCACTGTATGATGTAAATAGATCCCCAAGTAGCCTAGCCAGCCTCTCTGTTCACCACACACCAGCCAAATCCCTAGTGGTTCTTCTCTGTTCTTCCCACAAATTCACACTCGATCGAGGCAGCCTTCCTCTCATGCCAAATCCCTAACCCTTGACAGTGGCAACGGCCGCGACAACGACAGAAGAAGGTGGCTCGCCGTGACGGGGCGTCGGCGGCGGCGGATAGCCAGCCCCTCCTCGTGGGTGCATGGCCCATGAGCGACGGCAGTGGCAATGTCGGTCCCGACAGCGGCCTGGGCGACGGTTGTACTGAAGAATGGTGGGTGACATCTGAGCTTCATTTGGGCCCAAAAAAATCCGGACGTGCTTTTCTATTCATAATTTCTCGTGTCCTACCGTATGTGACTTTGTGAGTAGAACTCAACAATTTTTGCAGAATCAAATGCAAATGGCCACTGAGTATCATTTTGATGGGTTTATTCCACCATCTGAGTATTGCCCTGACTTTTATGACATTGAGAAGAAGTAGAATTGCGGGCATTTTCGTAGCCCTGTTCTTAGAGTGTGTACAGAAGGATTCGACGCAGGGCGTAGGTTTCTAGACTTCCATCTGAGTTATGTAAATAGTGGTAGTGAAAAGATTTAAACGACACTTGTTTCAGTCACAAAACTATGAAAGTAATCACATCACAAGATTATGATCAAACAACAGCAACTCCACTGTAGCAGAACACTACTTTCTGCAACTCTCAACATCACACCCAACACGGGTTTCAGTAAACTATGACAAACGGGCGAAAATGCCACAAAACAACACCTTTCATCTATCGACGCCTAATTATCAACCATATGCACCACAGAAAAACCATATGCGAGCGAATATACCACTGATCAGACCGGATGAAAACCCTAGCGATAAGAGACACCGTTACAGGTGGGACAATCCGACATAGAAGAAGGAAAGTGATTTCATACCGTAGTCAGGCGGAAACTCACCAATGCCACGAGGACGCGGCTCCATCCAGCGTCGACTTCGTCCGCGGCGACCATCGCACCGTCGCTGACGAGAAACAAAAAGACGAAAGGGCCGATGAGAAACGAAAACCGAAGTGACCGATGTGTGCCTCTCATCCGACAGGCAGGTTTCGGACTAATTTGTATCAGTTTGTTCCCACAAAGTAAGTTTAGGGGCTAACTTGAGTCAATATGCAAGTTTTTGTATGAAATTGTACCCTCTCTGCAAGTTTATGTATCAATAGTGTAATTAACTCTTCAAGATGTGTAGCTGAATCCCAAGTTATTACTGCTACGCTACAACAGTAATAGTGCAAGATGTCCGAACAAATGACCATGTACAGTAATTAACAGTAATAAGAACAAGAGAAAATTAATATACCTCGGTCTTCACAGTGCTGCCCAAAGCTGGGTGTTGCTTTTTCGATAAAGGGCATCTTTATTAACTCAAAACGTAGCATCAAGAAGATACAAATCATGTGAGTAACACCCGGCCTTTGCATAGCTAGGATGCACACAGCCAAATACAAATAGTCCGAAAGAAAATAAAAAGATGACATATCGACACTAGTAGAGTCAAATAAGACCGTCACTATGCCTATGTTGAAGGATGTGATGGGCCGATACGGAGGTTATGCTGCCACCCATGTTGGGGAAAAACCTCCATGGCCACTCGCTCCAATTGCGTACATACCGCCTTGAACAATGTTTGGAACTCCGTACGGTGAAGCATAGACCACGTACGAAGAGATTGCGTACAACGGAAAATAACCTGCAAAGGAGAAGAGTGTTTGTCATTAAAAATCAGATCATTTCTACATAGCCAAAGCGACCATAATAAGGCATACCCTCCCACCCTTATTAACGTTTTGAATCTATAAGGAATACCATCCAGCCAGTGACCAAAAATATTGGCAACACCTACGGGCGGACAAAGATTAGACGCTATTTGGATGATTGACCATGTAGAACGTGCAAACTTACACTAGAAAAGGAGGTGTCTGATTGTCTCGTCATGAGTACAAAAGCCACACTTCTTGCTTCCATGCCAGTTGCGACGAGCGAGGTTATCTTTGGTTAGCACCACTCCCTTCCGAAGGTATCACATGAAGATCTTAATTTTTAGTGGAATCTTCAATCTCCAGATTTTCTTGTTATTATGCACTGGGACCTCTGAATGCGTGAGCGCACGGTATATCGAGTCGACTGTGAAGGACCCAGATGCGGTGAGGTTCCAGCGGAACACATCTCGTCTTTGTGTCAGATTAATCGTATCCAATCGGGACAAAAGATGTTGCCATGACACAAGACGGGGGCCAATCAAATCCTGCCTCAAAGAAATATCTGGTGGAAAGAAACTGAGCACCTGCGTAAGAGTTTCATTCTTATTGCGAACAATGCGGTGCAAAGCTGGATATTGTTCCCGGAGACTGGCATTGCCTAGCCAGATGTCCTCCCAGAAACGAATCTCAGACCCGTCTTTAATCGCAAAAGATCCAAAGCGGAAAAGATGTTTCTTTGTCGGCATTAGACCTGCCCAAAAGTGTGAATCACCAGGTTTTCAATAGGCCTAAGACACAGCTTTTTGGCATATATACTTTTTGCGCAGCAGAGTTTGCCAAACATCATCCTCAGTAAGAAGTCTGAACAACAATTTACTAAGTAAGGCATCATTCTTGACTTGCAAGTCATGAATGCCAAGGCCACCTTGGTCTTTAGGCCTACAAACCACGCTCCATTTTGTCAGTCTATATTTTCTCTTTTCATTATCTCCTTGCCAAAAGAATCTAGATCTGAAATAATCCAGTCCTTGCAAGACCCCTTTTGGGAGTTGAAAAAAAAAGCATATAAAGAACCATGTTTGTGAGAACAGAGTTGATGAAGACCAGTCGTCCTTCAACAGAGAGCAACTTGCCTTTCCAACTGCTCAATCGTTTCTCTAAACGCTCCTCTACATATTTCCACTCCGCATTAGTGAGACGACGGTAATGAATTGGAATTCCCAAATATTTAATTAGGAATTGGCCTTGTGCACAACCAAACAGGTCAGCATAATCAGCTGTCGCCTCAATGGCTTCTCCAAAGCAGAATAATTCACTTTTATGGAAGTTGATTTTAAGGCCCGACATTTTCTCAAACGCCGAAAGCAAGAGTTTCAGGTTTCGAGCCTTATCTAGATCGTGTTCCATAAAAAGAATTGTATCATCGGCATACTGCAAAATGGATAGGCCATCATCCACTAGGTGTGGCACTACTCCTGCAATCTGGCCGTTCTGCTTAGCGCGCTCAATCAGAACTGCCAACATATCAGCAACAATGTTAAATAACATTGGGGATATGGAGTCGCCCTGGCGTAGTCCTTTTTTTGTTTGGAAGTAATGGCCTACGTCATCATTTACTTTGACGGCCACACTACCTCCAGTAATGAAATTTTGGATCCACTCGCGCCATTTATTGGAGAATCCTTTCATTCTTAGGGCCTGTTGAAGGAAGCACCATTTGACCTTATCATAGGCCTTTTCAAAATCAATCTTGAGAACTACTCCACTCATATTTTTCCAGTGCATCTCATGAACGGTCTCATGAAGCTGGGTGTTGCTACTAGGTCCCAAGACGGGGGAGGTTCGTTCTCTCCTACTCTACAAGGCCGACAACAATCTAACAGAAAACATAAACTTGTGAGGGAACTATTCAGATTATACAAACAGCATAACATTTATTTTAAATAAAAGATACATTATAGCAGATGCTATTTATTACCTGGACCAAACGACAGAGGAAGCATATAGCTAAATCATGCACTGCTATAACAAGGCAGGTACAATCTAGCAGATGGTATTTATTTCAGATAGGGGATGGTGTTCAGGCTGAAAATACAATCTACAAAGTAACAGTTAAGATGCTAGTTAGGCATTATGTGTAAAAATAATACTGGAAACAATACCAATCCACAATATGATAGATTAAGTGCAGACGAATACACAATCAGCAATTGAGAAGAATTGTCTTAACTGAAATAATAGTGGTCGTTCCATCATCACGGCCAGAATAAGAAAATAGTACAGGTAATATAATAAACCTCTTCTGAACTATAGCCAAGTGAGGCAAACACAGAGAAAATGCCACCAAGAACTATAGCCATCCAACAAGGTGAGTATTTGACTTCTGAAAGTACTATCTCAGTAGAGCAAACCAGGGTGCACTAGCTGAGTGCAAACTAGTTCAACAAGTGCATCCAAACAATCCCAAGGCAGCAATGATGGTCAGCAACATGCATCTTTGGTAGCAGAAAATATACCATGATCTTGTGGAAGCCAGTGACTCATCTCTACCAGGCACATTGCCATGAATCAGACCAATTTACTCCATACCACCATTAAAAAAAATACTCCATGACGGCAAGGCAGCAACTTCTAGTTGCTTGCAAGCAATGCAACATCAGGCTTGTGCATAAGATTTCATACAATGAACCATGTATCGCCTAAGAACATTTAGATAACAAGCAGCACACAGAAATTTTAGTCACTACAGTACATAACATTTCTAATTCCAGTTTAATCTAACGCAACTTTGTGTTGAACAACAACAACTCTTTCTAATCTAAAGCAAAAACCCTAAAAACTGTGACCCCATGACCATGCAGTTTGTAAAGATGGAGAAGTTGCACACAGTAAGTCCTAAGACAGCAAACTAGGTTTTGCTAATATTTGGAAAATCGCAATGTCCTAACCTATTCATAAAAGAACTTTTCAGTAGATATAGAAGTGAAGTTTTCTACAGGTTGGTGTATAAACTACTCCCTCCGTCCCCTAATATAATAGCGTTTTTGACACTAATGGGACGGAGGGAGTACATTTGACAATAATCACATGTTAACATCCACGACTATCTGACTGCAATTACATAAAAGCGTACAAGGGGACATTTTGCCGCAGCCCAACTAAAGCATGCACATTTATAGAGCGGACATTTTGCAGCATCCCAAGTAAAACGCACATTTACACGCATAATGTTGGAAGCAGTAGGGATTTAGGTAGGCCACCATACGCATCGCCTGAACCAGGCCAGGCCGCTCGCGCGGATTTGGCCCACGAAACTGCCATATACATTTTTTTTCAACAAATGCTAGAATCTTGCCCTAAAAAATGCTAGAATCCCTTAAAAAAACAAATGCTAGAATCTCCTAAAAAATGCTAGAAAGAGAGCGTTTGGTTTCTTTTGCTTCCGAGCAGCCGCGCCTCAACCATTTCTTTTTAGGGGAAATGCGTTGCACCGTGCTGTCGTCCATTCCCCTCCTTTCACCTCGCGGCGGACAACAACGCAAAATCCCTAGAGTTTCATGATACGCGGCGGATGGGTGGCAAGGCGGGGGTGTGGGCTGTGGGAACCGGCGATAGCGGGTACCACATTGGGGATGGAGTCATCGCACACATGCGTCGAGTGAAGAGGATGAGAAGGGAAGACGTCGGTAGTGGTGCGAGCAAGCGCCGGGGCGACGAGGTCACGACGCATTGCACATGTTACTTCATTACAACCACCTATTTTTCCCACGAGACTCGGAGGTTTTTCACAATGGGGCCATGGGTATCTGCTATGGGAAGTGGGGGAAACTGAAATCCGACATCTGAATTCGTAGTTAGATAGAGTCCATCTCGTGCATGTTAAATCAAGAAATACCACACGTTTTTGGGGGTTCCTCCGCACTGCTCATGCTAGGTTTTTTCAAGGCGCGACATGAAATCCCATAATATTTTGGAGAGAACGAAGCTCAATCCCGAGTTCTGCTAGCGATATTTTTTTTGTTCTTTGTAAGGGAAGAAGAGTTTCATTGTCCAAGGTCGATAGGGAGGTTGCAGCAGTACTAGTAGTACATATTGCTGCAAGGCCAACACACCTCCCTTCGTTTTTCAGTGGAATTCAGTACGACACAATTTGGCAGACAAACTGGAACATCCATGAAGGCATTTTAAGCAAAATTCTCAAATGTACACACATTTTTGTGGACGCACGCAGGCAAATGTTTTTCTCTAGGGCCTTCAGTGAAATTCATTATGAAAATCAAAACACCCGTGTGACACATGTCAAGCATTTCTATGGACACACGCACGCAATGTTTCCTGAAGGGTTTTCTGTGGGTTTCATTAGGCAAAATTGAACACCCTTATAGGCAATTTTCTGGATAATGTCCCACATTTTTTATGGACACATGTCAGGTAAATCAGTAAATCCACGGTAGTCATTTTAATTTTTTTGTGAGATTGATTGTTGTATTAATGTATTGTTTGACGGGAATGAATTTGAAGAGCGGATCTATTGAACCTTCCAAAAAAACCAACTGGTGCACGAAGAGATCAACATTTTTTTGCCTAAAGCAGAAGAATCAAGATAGGTTGGAGAGTACGGAAACGTACTTGCACGAGGAGCAGAGAGCGTCGTGTAGTCGTCTTCATGGATCGCTGTCGACGGAGGTGCCGATGAGAAGGGGAATTGGACATGCCGCTTGCGATGCTTCAGTAACTGAAGCTCAGTTATATGTCTGTTTTCGCCGGATGGTATCGAGCTGCTCTCGCAATATGATCTATAATGTCAGATAAGCTAATAACTAAAAGGGCATCAAAGCTAATAACTAAACGGGAAACGGCGGCTGCGGTTCCCGTTTCAGTTCTCCGGCCCAGGACAACCTCCGATTTGATCAGACTTAGCTGATCTAATATCCCTAGTTAAACTCCCTCCCATCAAAGTCGTTGTAGTATAGTGGTAAGTATTCCCGCCTGTCACGCGGGTGACCCGGGTTCGATCCCCGGCAACGGCGCTTCACGTTTTTTTTTTTCGTTTTTGTTCTTGTTTTTGCACAACTGCAGGAGTTGGCATGGGTGCAGCAAGCCAACCAATACAAAGTTCGTCCAAAGTTAACATCGTTAGCTTTACTTTGATGGAAATTCTATGGATCACTGGTGGTACATACTATGCGTTAACGGTAGACCATGTATTTACTAGACGAAATACAGCCTGAAAATATCCTGATCCGAAAATGCTTGTGGAATGCAAAACTAGGGCATGCATATCCTTCAGTAGACAACTCAACTGAGAAATTTAGTTATCACAACTTGAGGGTGTTAGAGCAACTCCAATGGGGCGACCCATTTCGTCCACCCACGTCCGTTTGGGTCAGCGCGGACAAAAGTGGCGGCCCAACGTGCCGATCCAAACGGACGCGCGTCCGTTTTTCGTCCGCGGGCGACACATTTCAGGCCCATTTTTGAGCCGGATTTGCGTCGGTGCGGACACGAGACGGACGCGCGCGCTCCTACTCCTCTCCCTGGGCCCGCCTATCGGTGCCAGCCACAACCATTTTCCCTCATTTTTCCCAAAAACGCTCCCGCCAGCGCTCGCCCCCGCCCCCCAACCAGCCATGGAGGACGCCATCGACCTCGACCTCGACGCAGCCGCCGGCCTCACCTCCCTCGCCTCGTCCGGCGCCGTCGCCCCCTCCGGGAAAGGCAAGCCTCGTGCGGCGCGCAAGGCCGCCGCGGCGACCAAGCCGAAGAAGGCGCTGACGCCCGAACAGCGAGCAAGGGAGTCGGCCAAGAAGAAGGGCCGGAGGCACGCCGCAGACGCGAGGGATGAGGCCGCTGCGCAGGCCGCCGCCGCCGCCGCGCAGCAGGAATTCACCAACGCCCGCGTCGCCGCTGCAACGAGGGAGGCGCTCTACATGCTTGGGGTAAACCCTAGCCAGCACAACCTTGTCCTAGCCGCCGTCACCGCGGCCAGGACCGGCTCGTCGGCATTTCCTCGGATGGGGGAGCACCTTCTTTTATAGCGAGCGCCGGCCGCGGCGCGTGCGCGAACCTTTCCCGCGCGCTGGAGCGTCAAAACCAGCGCGCACGAATCTTTCCTGCGTGCTGGAGCGTCAAAATCAGGGCGACGATACGATGTTTAACGCGCGCGATCATGAAAATGGGTCGACCCATTGGGCGCACTGCCAACCCAAAACTAAAAGAGGGCGGACGGCGGGCGGGCGGCCGACCCAAACAAACAAAAAACGGACAAAAACGCCGTCCGTTTGGGTCGGCCCGTTGGAGTTGCTCTTATGTTTTCTATTTGAATCTTGACAAATCTCAGAACTACTCAACCTTTCTTTTAAAAAATCACTGATCCAGATATTTCTTCCCTTAATATCAACTTATCTGCTCGAACTTTTCACAGTGTGTTTTATCGATGCAGTACAGATGAAAGTATGATGTGCTCCATGCATGATCGTGCTGGTAATCTACCACTTGGATCAGGTACTTTTTGCTGGATAAAGGCTCCACGACTCCGGCCCCTCATACGTATATGCATGGACGGGTCCGCGTTACCGTGGCCGATCCGTGGTTCCAGGGATTTGAAACGAAGGGAATGAGCAAAGTGAGTCGATGGTCTACAACTTGTACTATTGGAGGCAATGCATTCTCTGCCTTATGAATTTCGGCCTGAATAACAACATTCAGTTACATAAGCGGTTATGAGAGCAATGCACGGATAGTGCAGCAGATCGTCATAGATCGTCCACAGAATAGCAGTAGGTGGTGAAAACAAGAGGGAGATAGACTAAAAAGCACAGGGGGTTTAGCCAAAAGTACTAGCCCACTCAAGCAGGGAAAGTCTGTCATATTAGCGATAGGCTCGCCAAAGCGTTAGTGTATCAGTAATAACCATTTTTGTACATGCATCAGAGTATCAGACCAGCTTTTGTTGTCGAAATCCCGTGCATCGACTCACTTTGCTCATTGCCTCCAACTTGTACTATTGGAGGCAATAGTATGTCATTTTTGCTGCCTGTGCGGTGAGCCTGTGGAATACACTAAGACAACCTTTTGTGGCTTTGCCACTCCACCTCTCTTTTTTCCCTTTGCCGGTTGATCAAAGCTTCTTGCCTGCAGTCACAAAGGAAACAGTAAGCCAAACCTTTGCCACTTGATGAAGGCAGCTAGTCACAGTCAGAGGCAGAAGTCAGCCAACTTGTTGTTTGTGCTATCAAAAAATGTGTTTTGTTTGGTGCTACCGAGAAGAAACACATGATATTTTCTATAATCCGAGACCAACCACATTGGTAACTGTATCTATCGTTCGACACCATGGCATCGGCTACAAGGCCCTAGGACCTTGAACTGAACATCTGATGGAACTCTCCCGGCGATGTACTGACCCGCAATCTCCACCCCTCTACGAGCTCCGGCAAGATCTTTCTTGCTCATCGACGGACATAGGCCATTCTTTGTTGAGGCGTGGCATTTACCAAAGGTACCCCACCTCCTATCATAGCCGTAGGTCATGTCCAATGTTAGACGCTCGAGGGAAGCCGCACTCTCGAGGATGTGGATCGTGAGCTTGACCAGGCTCTTGGATGGACAGAACCCTGTGACCAGCACCTTTCTGAGGTGGTCATGCCGGTACTCTAGTTTTCGTCTAGTATACACATCGTCTTCTCCAGAAACGATATCAGGTGTAATCGCATCCCGCTCTACCTGCATATAGTTCCATTCTTGTAATAAAAAAAAGTGTAACACACTATTGGTCGTAGATAGCTTCGAGAGTTATGAATAGTGACTTACCCGTAGGATGAAAGAATCCAGGAAGGGAGAAGCATCAAGAAAAGAAATCAAAGAAAAGATGTCACGGCCTGGAGGGAAGGGCATTGTTGCTGGATGGAGTCTGATTTCCAGGTTCTTGAGGTAGGGGAACTTGGAGGACGACATTGGAATTGGGATGTTGGCAATCTGAATAAGGATGAACCCCAAGATTAATCAAAATGTGTTGTATATATAATTACATATATTTAACTGTGCATTGTACACTTCAAAATATCAATAGATCATTAAGATGTTAAAATCAGAGACATATATACCTCTCGTGACTGCAAGGTAAGACTCTCAACATTAGGTATGATGGACGGAAGCCTGGCGTGAGCATCAGGGAAAAGAATGCTCGACAAATGTACATTCTTAAGTTGAGAAGAATTTCTCACAGACATTTCAGTCGGGATTCCAATCTTATCAGAGCGAAAGGAGCAGAGATTTGGGGCATTGATCTGTACTGACTGCAGCCCTATGCAATGTATCAAACTAAGGTATTTGAGATGCTGCAACGTCCAAGCTATTCGCAAGCAAATTACCCCCCTACAAAAGGAGATGTCCAACTTCTCTACCATAGAAGATTTTGAGAGCAACAACGCTAATCCTTCCTCTGTAACCCGGACAAAAACAAAATGTAAATATGTCAAACTTCTCAAGAGACCAAGTGACGACGTGGGAGTAAAAGCGCAGCGGCCAAGGAGGTGGAGAGACTGGATTGAACTTGCAGCTGCCTCATCAGACAAGACGACACACGGGAAGTTGTATTCTTCCTTGGATTGTAAAGGTATTGACAAGTCAAGTTCTTTGATCCCAGACTTGACGGTGATTTGGAGCCACCTGTCAAGGCCGGAGGCTTTGATGTAGCCATAAGAGCCATGTACAAGTTTAAGTTTAAGTGTCTCCACCTTAACCCTATTGTTGTGATGGTTTTCAAGAATTTGGTCAACTTTTTTTATGATATAGGTTTCTTGTTCTTCAACTGTCTTATCAGCCAATCCAAGCGCATGTTCGTTGAGTTTAAGGTGGGAATAGCTTCTCCAGCCATGGAGAAATCCGTGAGACACGCATGCAGCACGAGCTGCATCTTGCACTGTCAATAGGGAGTGTATATAATGTAGAATTTCCTGCAAAATCGAGGTTGACAAGCTCAACAATTAGATTGTAGCTAGCAGCTAACTTTAGCTAGTACGTAGTTGACATAGAAACAACAAAATCATATTTATACAGCTTGCTAATTTGTGCATGTAGTTTACAGTTCATGCATACAGCTAAAGAAGATCCTGGATCTAATATGGCAACGAGGGAGTACATGTATAACTATTTGTTGCGATTCGAGGATGAATGGTTCCTATGGAAACAAGCATGGTTACAATTTACTTGACATCACATTGAGATCTTATATTAGCACGAAAAGCAAGCAAAATTCCTAGGTCTAGATGCACCATATATTCATGTGATAGCAGTTTTTCTCAGGATCTGGTCGCCAGCAAGAAGATATACCTCTGGTAGTTGCTCAAAAACAGGCCCTGGTCTCATATTTCAGGCATCTTGTTGTTGGCAAGATGCACTATATGTTTCAGCACCTTGTTGTTGGCGAGATGCCTCCGGTAAACTGTCTGCAATAATACCAGGAGCTTGTAAGCATGTAGCATCACTTTTCCTTATGCAACTCGAACTTTGCAATATAGAACTATGAATTCTCATGAACCCAAGCTACTTGAACAAGGAAAGGTAGAAAATACTTTGCCGTCGACGCAGACCTATAGCATGGTGGAAGGTGCCAACGAGAAGGGGAGTTGGACATCGCGATATATGCCAATGTTTTCGCCGTCTCTGGCGGCGGTTCCGTTTCCTGATCGAGCTCCAATACGGACATGAGTTTACGGACTTTGGGCTCTCACATTATTCCCACGTGACGTATACACGCAGCCAATTAAATTCACATCCGAGGTCGTTGTAGTATAGTGGTAAGTATTCCCGCCTGTCACGCGGGTGACCCGGGTTCGATCCCCGGCAACAGCGATTTGCTCAAAAGAAAATTTCACTTTAAAAAAAAATCTTCTGTATCTATACTCCGTCATCAAGAACTCGAGCTGGGGCTCTACAAGATGGCTGCTAGAAAGAACCTTTCTGTCAGAGATGGGATCATGAATCAGATGTGGATGATGGAATTAATAGGGAGGCACAGTTTGGCTCTTTCATGAGGATCTACTGAACAATTGTAAGCATTGGAACATGGATTTGATCACAGCAAGAAATCACACACAAAAGATTCAGAGCATCTAAGTTTCGGAACATGAATTCAGTTTCAGAAAGAAGGCACAAATGATCAGTGGCATGTCATAACTGAATAACATGATGCTTATGTGCTTGGGCAGGGAACATGTGTGTGGTGTGCACAAAATTATTGTGCCAAGTGGCTGCATTTCCATGACCCATTGACGGATTGTAAGTGCAAGTACCTAAATGAGTAGCATTGCAACATAAAAATTTTATAATAAGCGGGTGGTGTGCAACGGAATATTTTCTCCTGCTGCGAGTGGTCATGACAAGGTATGGTATAGATAGAGATTCGATAGGAATTTGGATGCTAATTGCCACGTTATAGATTAGGTGGTTGGAGATGCTGCTCGGTTTCCTCGTCAGCTTGACTGCTTGAGCCTTTGCCCGATTGCCGTACTTGCCATGCATAATGCAATCTGTGTGAATTCTTTGTCAGATCCATCGACCAGGTGAGTGAAGAAGGGGCTCCCAGAAGTCTCAAAGTTTCAGAAGGAACTATATCGGCATGCTGAAAGTGTGTGACAAGTTATCACTGAATATTTCTTTTTGAGGAAAGAATTGAATCACAGTAACAAATGATCTCCTAGTCGAAAATTTGCACCACCTTTTAGAATTTTGATCACTTCACACCACATTATAAATACATAATTCTGGCTCTTTCTCAATATCAAATCTGATCGCTAGGCCATGTCCATGCCGTAGAATATCCCATCCCATCTGCAACCCAGAGATAGCCTAGTCAACTCAAGAATCACCATGGGACCAAGACAAAAGAAATGGGAGAGGTAGCGGAAATCCACTTTGGCTCATAGGTGTATATACATATACATTTTTAAAAGTTAAAAAATTCAAGAAAAAATCCCGCTTGTGAATCCGGACATTATATGTGCGTGCACCAAGTTTTGATAAAAAGGACATTTTTTTGGCTTGTGTAAAAAAAGACAATCTTCGATGGTTGATTACAGGCAGCTTTTCACGAGGCTTTTTTTTATCTTTTTTATACATGCCACAAAAAATGTTCCTTTTCATCGAAATTTTGTGTGCGAACATAGGATGTCTGGATGTATACATGGCTTTTTTTCTTAATTCTTTAACATTTTGAAATTTGTTTTTCATACACATCTCATAATAGATGTATCTACACCTAGAAGCCAAAACGCCACTCTCGCAGTTTGTACTGATGCTAAGGCCGCGAAAGGAGGACCAGGGTCAGAGGTGGTCACGCTTGACTAGGGCGCCGGTGAGCTGCCGACCAGGGAGTTGTTCCGAGGACGACGAATAAGGGTAACCAATCGCGTGGTACAACAGCAGCGGCAATGGCGAACATAAACTGTTTCTACGTTAATAACAGGAAATGAGTAAATGGCTATACTAACCTCAGGAAATCAACGGTGAAAAATTAGTGTACTACTCCCTCCACTCTATAGCGGTATAAGGTACCATAAAAATGCTCAACTAATTAGGTTTCAAGCATCATGTTACAACAGTAGCCGGCACCCTGCCTCCATATCTAATCTCTCGGCCCCTGGTACTGCAGGACAGATGGGAGAGGATCGTCGTCCATCGTTTGGTTATTTTTTTATTAGGTTCTACAGTCTTGGTGAAATTTTTTTGACCATGCAGTATTACCTTGAATAAAATTCCCACGGCTCTAATCCCATCGAAGGCGCTTGGTACGGTCCTACCAAGGAGCTTGAGAGTGTTTGTGCAGGGAGAGTGAGAGAGAGGTCATGGATTAAACATCTTGAGAAGAGGGAAGAAGATGCATTAATATTTTCATTTTGCACCAAAAGATTGCACACAATTCAAAATTAAGCCAGTTTTGTAATATAATAAGCACAAATTTAATTTAAGCTAGTATTCAAACTTTGCAATTCACTGCCAAATGTAAAAATCAGTAATTACCTTTTACAAATACACAAAGGATGTTACTGAACACAAAGTAAAAGTTGAGCCAAACCAAAACCAAGTAGTGGAATCCGTACATCCAGTGTTGTAAGAATTTCCATACATTATTTTGTAGTAAAAGACTGAACAAAATTTTAAAAATGCTCCAATTCAATTCAACCACCTACCCAAAAACTTATTATATATTCTTCGCTGATAATATATAAAACATCATCATTGATGGCTCAAAAAGCAGTGGGAAATGTTTCTTTTCATCTATAAAGCAGAGTCTTTGGTGAGATAACTCATACAACTTCCTAAAGATCTAAGGAAAGGGCATCACAATTCTGGACGACAAGATGAGGTGGAGGATATGTGATATCTTAGATGAAGGCATAAAATGCAGCTCTGGTTTTGACCGAGTCATCTGTGATACTGTTACAGGACTACAATTCACCTAATTAAGTAATCTTCCACAACACTACAAAAGCAAAAAGTAATAGCCCCAAACCAATATATATATAATGGTCAAGACTATACTCTCCCGATCCGACAAAATTCACATGTTGTTGTGGCTTCCGCATCACCTTCACGATGCTCACTTCAAGGATGCACCCGCCCAAAACCTGAAACAAGAGAAGAAGACATCCATTGATTATTACACATCTACAAACCAACCAAAGATGATCACGCATAATTTGATAATTGAAAACACCCCTAATCTTCTATATCTAAATAGCTAGCCCACTAACATATTTCTTTAAACATGCACGCATGCCACCTCATCATGTAAACATGCATGCACAAGACCTACCCTCACATGCAAACATGAATGGGAAAAGGCCCATCACCTCATCAAGTTACAATGCATGCAAAAGACCCACATCGTCATGCAAACATGCATGGGAAAAAGGCCCACCTCATCAATAATTAAATACAGTAAACATATATGTTTTTAGTTTTAGTTCTCATATTATTCATACAAATATTCATATTCAAAATAATCAAATATCATGAAAGTATACTGCAACTGAGTCCCACAATAATACGTGGGGTATCATCTAGTTAAGCCATAATATGTATGCACTTACCAGTCCGTCAAGTGTAGCAAGAGCATTAGGATGTTCCTCGACCATCTCCATGGTCACATGCCCGAATCCCTTTGAGATATTGGTCTTCTTCTTACATCTCACCTTAGCTTGGGACACCTTACCGTGCTGGCTGAAGAACCGACACAGCTAAAGTTATTCACCCTGCGAGGCAGGTTGTTTACGATCACCGTGAAATAAGACTTGTAATGTTGTTGCCGAGGTCTCTCCAAGTGAATAGTGCTTTTTGGAGTTGTAGTCGTCTGTTGGTTTTTCCTCTTCCACCATTTTGAACTCTCACACCTTTCACTGATTTCCTGAACCAGCAAAATCAAATTTATAGCGGAACAGAGGGTTGTTGGAGTATAATGTACGACCCTCTTCCATAGTTCAGACTTTTGGATGAGTTGGCTGGTGCATGAATTCAATATGGTATCAGAGCCGAGAGGTCTTGAGTTCAAGACCCTGCCAACGCAGTATTAAATAAAACAATTCTGCGGCCTACATCGATCCCACGTCTAAGGACTAAAATAGTCTAGCCGTGAGGGGGAGTGTTGAAATATATTGCCCACCTCCCTCCATCAGTTCGGACTGATGGATGAACTGGTTAGATGCATAAACTTACAACCAAGAGGTTTAGGGTTCAAAACCCAGTAAACGCAATAAATATTGTGGCCTGCCCCCGCTTCCGCTGCCCACGTCATAAGACTCCAAAGGAGCATAGACGTGAGGGGGAGTGTTGGAGTATAATGTACGACCCTCTTCCATAGTTCGGACTTTTGGATGAGTTGGCTGGTGCATGAATTCAATAGAATTCAACAAGGGTTAGTACATTTATCTAACCAATATTATAATGATGTACTAATACACAGTTTAACCATCAGCTTATCCTATGACATTTGTAAAATTAAAACAAATAAAATATAGGTCTACTAACCGCTACATTGAATGAATAATGCTGATGATGCATGCGTGTTGTCAGTAGTATAAATGCGGTTTTTATAAGTATAGCGCTAGTCACTGAACTTAGAAGAAAAGGGTTTGTCTATGTCGAAGAAAATAACTCTTCCTCCCTTCTAAGTTGATGCCAAGGTCTAAGGTTGTTGGCCTAATCACAAGCGGACGAGAAGATTTGATCGCACAACTGTGAGTGCAGTCAAAGAAATAACAATATCTAAGTTGAATGTGAAATAGTCATGTTCGGTGCGAGATTTAACTTTTGTGGAGTTAGGTCTAAAATAATTGCATTTCACCAAAAAAAAAGAGGTGTAAATATGATTGCGTATACCTGGTTTGGAGCAACAACGGGCTGGGGGAAGAGCCACATGCACATATCATCGTCCCATCCATGAGGCAACTGCTCCACGAATTTGGTCTTGCCGTTGAGAAGATTGTACCTAAGCACATAACACGACCGACCCGGCATGCCGTTCTCTATGTTGTAGACCAAATATGCGCATCCGGCGGACACGGCATCACCGCCTAGCCGCGACGCATCCACGGCGAAGCTGTTTGGCCACCCGAGGAATAGGACGCGGTTAGCTAGGCTCTCGCCGTCCTTCCTCACCCACCGCATTTTCTCGGGCGCCTCCCCCTCTAGGGCGTGAATGGACACCGAGAGAGCGCCAACCAGGCAAGAGACAAAGGCCACACCGCGGCGCCGCCAATAATCCATGTAATCTTTGCGGACGTGAACCGACGCCCAGAGAAGCTCGCCGTGGGACTCGAGAAGGTAGTTGTACATGTCTAAGTAGTCTAGGCGCTCCCCTGGCATCCAGGGGCTCGGCAGCACCACATCTCGAAAATAATTGTCCGGTGTCACGGTGTGCCACAGGTTAGACCCGACGGTGACCAATCACTAGTAGAAAAAGGGCCTTTAGTCCCGGTTCATAAGGGCCTTTAGTCCCGTTTTTGGAACCGGGACTAAAGGGTCGGTACTAATGCCTCCTCAATCGTCCGAACCGGGACTAACGGCGTGCCACAGGTCAGGCCCGCCGGTGACCAATATGTTTCCACGGTGATACGTGACGTAGAAGTTGGTAATGTCCGGGCATTCAAGCGTCCTCTCCACGACCGTCCACGTGTCTTCTCCGGGAGGCAGGAGGG
Source organism: Triticum monococcum (assembly GCA_034509565.1). Lineage (NCBI taxonomy): Eukaryota > Viridiplantae > Streptophyta > Magnoliopsida > Poales > Poaceae > Triticum > Triticum monococcum. The sequence continues at coordinate 603,352,888 of CM067841.1, read as the reverse complement.
CTGCCCAGAAGTTGGCAATAAGGTCGTCGTCCTCCTGGTCGGTTTCGTACAGGCCGTAGAGAAATGCGGTGCCGTCACCGTAGACGATGCTGTGGAGGCCATGCCCAAGTGTATAATTACGGGTTCCCTTGCTGATGCATTCTTTGATTTCCTTGGGGAAAGGGGGGAGATGCTTGACGACGGCTCCGGTGAGGATGTCACGGAGAGTAGGGCACGGGCCATCGTCGACCAAATACCATACGGCGGCGCCGTCGACCCTAGCCACCAAGTCCCGCTGGCTGGACGGCGGCGCGGCGCGGTAGGTTTTCCTGGAGAAAACGCATCTGAACTTGAGGTCCTTGATGTTGGGCGCGAGGAGCCATGGCAGAAAGGAGGGCTGCTTGGCCGCAGCCGCCGCCGCCGTCGGGGTCGCGTCGGGCGCTGTGTCGCGCCATGCCTTGCAGACGGCGTGGAAGCGGACGTAGTCGGCGACGTCGCGCAGGCGGCCGGAGATTTCGCGGAGCGCGTCTGCCGGTAGGTCAGGCCAGGGTGCCGGCGAGTGCAATGGAGACTGATGGTTTTGGCCACGGCAGACGCACGCATCAAGAGAGGCGCAAGTAGACGACGAGGACTCGATGGTTTGATCGCTACTGACGCCGCGGCGGTGCCTGGAGCGTCGACGACCTCTCGCCATCGATCGATATATTGACGACCAAATCGTCGAGCTGTGCAGTGCTTTTGTTTTCTCTTCCCACGCTATGGATACATCACGTGGCTATATATACTACGACAAAGCTAAAATCCTGCCGTCCTGGTTTTTGCAACAGATTCGCACGATGTGGATTGCCTCCATTCTCGATCAAACGGCGCTGGCGATCTTTTCGCGTTGCACGTTCCCGACGTCATCGCTATAATCTCGCACCATTAGTTGACTTACCGTATTAAACGGATCGTGATTGGCCCGCTTGACAGAATCGCACGCGAGGCCCAACTGTCGCCTACTTTTTTTTTTCTTTCGAAAATCTTGGTGCGAAAAATAAATAAAAGTAATTGGTGTGGGAATCGAGCCAAGGCCAAGCACCTCCCGACTTTATACCGACCGCGCTTGCCATCTCACCGCCTATAAGTTGTTGCCTAAAAGAAGGCAACAAGGTATTTGAACCTTTTTACTACTATATGAGCAAAAATGCAAATTTTCTAGTTCTTTTCTTGGATTTCCGTGATAACTCACATACAATCATCATGATATCTAGTTTCATAATGATTTTGTACCAAGTCGTCTCGAGTTGATCACACGTGGTAATTTTCTCATGCCGGGAAGGAAGGGCGGGGGGTTGATGTCGATTAATTTTGTGTGAATAGCATGATAACTCACACATCACACACCTGATAATTTATGTAACCTGGTCCTGATAACTTTGGCATGGGGTGTGTTTGTGGGGCGGGGGGGGGGGGGGGGGTGGGGGGTGAAATATACCACCATTCACTTTTGTGTGAATAACATGATAACTCACACATCGCAGGCCTGATTACTTATATACCCCGGTGTTGATAGCTTTCGCATGTGTGTGTGTGTGTGTGGGGGGGGGGGGGGGGTGATGAAATATACCACCGTTAACTTTTTGTGTCAATAACATGATAACTCACACATCACACACCTGATAACTTATGTCTCCCGGTCTTGATAATTTTAGCATGGGGGGTGTGTGTGCGGGGGCGGGGGGGGGGGTGATGAAATATACCACCGTTAACTTTTTGTGTCAATAACATGATAACTCACACATCACACACCTGATAACTTATGTCTCCCGGTCTTGATAATTTTAGCATGGGGGGTGTGTGTGCGGGGGCGGGGGGGGGGGGGGGGGGGTGATGAAATATACCACCGTTAACTTTTGTGTGAATAGCATGGTAACTCACACATCACACTCATGATAACTTATGTACCCCAGTGTTGATAATTCTGGCATGGGGTGTGTGTGTGTGGAGGGGGGAGGTTGATGAAATATACCACCTTCACTTTTGTGTGAATAGCATCGTAACTCACATGTCGCAGACCTGATAACTTATGTACCCCGGTCATGATAACTTTGAAGGAAATATGCCCTAGAGGCAATAATAAAGTTATTATTTATTTCCTTATATCATGATAAATGTTTATTATTCATGCTAGAATTGTATTAACCGGAAACATAATACATGTGTGAATACATAGACCAACAAAGTGTCACTAGTATGCCTCTACTTGACTAGCTCGTTAATCAAAGATGGTTATGTTTCCTAACCATGAACAAAGAGTTGTTATTTGATTAACGAGGTCACATCATTAGTTGAATGATCTGATTGACATGATCCATTCCATTAGCTTAGCACCCGATCGTTTAGTATGTTGCTATTGCTTTCTTCATGACTTATACATGTTCCTATAACTATGAGATTATGCAACTCCCGTTTACCGGAGGAACGCTTTGGGTACTACCAAACGTCACAACGTAACTGGGTGATTATAAAGGAGTACTACAGGTGTCTCCAATGGTAGATGTTGGGTTGGCGTATTTCGAGATTAGGGTTTGTCACTCCGATTGTCGGAGAGGTATCTCTGGGCCCTCTCGGTAATGCACATCACATAAGCCTTGCAAGCACTGCAACTAATATGTTAGTTGTGAGATGATGTATTACGGAACGAGTAAAGAGACTTGCCGGTAACGAGATTGAACTAGGTATTGGATACCGACGATCGAATCTCGGGCAAGTAACATACCGATGACAAAGGGAACAACGTATGTTGTTATGCGATCTGACCGATAAAGATCTTCGTAGAATATGTAGGAGCCAATATGGGCATCCAGGTCCCGCTATTGGTTATTGACCGGAGACGTGTCTCGGTCATGTCTACATTGTTCTCGAACCGTAGGGTCCGCACGCTTAACGTTACGATGACAGTTATTATGAGTTTATGCATTTTGATGTACCGAAGGTTGTTCGGAGTCCCGGATGAGATCACGGATATGACGAGGAGTCTCGAAATGGTCGAGACGTAAAGATTGATATATTGGAAGCCTATGTTTGGACATAGGAAGTGTTCCGGGTGAAATCGGGATTTTACCGGAATACCGGGAGGGTTACCGGAACCCCCCGGGAGACTAATGGGCCTATTGGGCCTTAGTGGAAAAGAGAAAAGGGGCAGCCCACAGCCTAGCCGCCCCCCCCCCCCCTTTCCCAAGTCCTAGTAGGACTAGGAGAAGGGGTCGGCCCCCCTCTCTCTCCTTTCCCCCTTGAGAGTCCTACTTGGAATAGGATTGGAGGGGGGAGTCCTACTCCCGGTAGGAGTAGGACTCCCCCTGCGCCTCCCTCTCTCTGGCCGGCCAGCCCCCCTCCCTCCAACCTTTATATACGGGGGCAGGGGACACCCCAAGACACACAAGTTGATCCTTGAGATCGTTCTTTAGCCGTGTGCGGTGCCCCCTGCCACCAAATTCCACCTCGATCATACCGTTGTAGTGCTTAGGCGAAACCCTGCGTCGGTAGTACATCAAGATCGTCACCACGCCGTCGTGCTGACGGAACTCTTCCTCGACGCTCTGCTGGATCGGAGCCCGAGGATCGTCATCGAGCTGAACGTGTGCTAAGAACTCGGAGGTGCCGGAGTAACGGTGCTTGGATCGGTCGGATCGGGAAGAAGACGTACGACTACTTCCTCTACGTTGTGTGATCGCTTCCGCAGTCGGTCTGCGTTGGTACGTAGACAACACTCTCCCCTCTCGTTGCTGTGCATCACCATGATCTTGCGTGTGTGTAGGAAATTTTTCGAAATTACTGCGTTCCCCAACAGTGGTATCAGAGCCTAGGTTTTATGGTTTGATGTTATTTGCACGAGTAGAACACAAGTGAGTTGTGGGCGATACAAGTCATACTGCCTACCAGCATGTCATACTTTGGTTCGGCGGTATTGTTGGGTGAGGCGATCCGGACCAACTTTACGCGTACTCTTACGCGAGACCGGTTCCCTCGACGTGCTTTGCACATAGATGGCTTGCGGAAGACTGTCTCTTCAACTTTAGTTGAACCAAGTGTGACTACGCCCGGTCCTTGAGAAGGTTAAAACGGAGTCTATTTGACGAACTATCGTTGTGGTTTTGATGCGTAGGTGAGATGAGTTCTTACTTAAGCCCGTAGCAGCCACGTAAAACTTGCAACAACAAAGTAGAGGACGTCTAACTTGTTTTTGCAGGGTATGTTGTGATGTGATATGGTCAAGGCATGATGCTGATTTTATTGTATGAGATGATCATGTTTTGTAACCGAGTTATCGGCAACTGGCAGGAGCCATATGGTTGTCGCTTTATTGTATGCAATGCAATCGCGATGTAATGCTTTACTTTATTACTAAGCGGTAGTGATAGTCGTGGAAGCATAAGATTGGCGAGACGACAACGATGCTACGATGGAGATCAAGGTGTCGCGCCGGTGACGATGGTGATCATGACGGTGCTTCGGAGATGGAGATCACAAGCACAAGATGATGATGGCCATATCATATCACTTATATTGATTGCATGTGATGTTTATCCTTTTATGCATCTTATCTTGCTTTGATTGACGGTAGCATTATAAGATGATCTCTCACTAAATTATCAAGAAGTGTTCTCCCTGAGTATGCACCGTTGCCAAAGTTCGTCGTGCCCAGACACCACGTGATGATCGGGTGTGATAAGCTCTACGTCCAAATACAACGGGTGCAAAACAGTTGCACACGCAGAATACTCAGGTTATACTTGACGAGCCAAGCATATACAGATATGGCCTCGGAACACGGAGACCGAAAGGTCGAGCGTGAATCATATAGTAGACATGATCAACATAACGATGTTCACCATTGAAAACTACTCCATCTCACGTGATGATCGGTTATGGTTTAGTTGATTTGGATCACATGATCACTTAGAGGATTAAAGGGATGTCTATCTAAGTGGGAGTTCTTAAGTAATTTGATTAACTGAACTTAAACTTATCATGAACTTAGTACCTGATAGTATCTTGCTTGTTTATGTTGATTGTAGATAGATGGCTCGTGCTGTTGTTCCGTTAAATTTTAATGCGTTCCTTGAGAAAGCAAAGTTGAAAGATGATGGTAGCAATTACACGGACTGGGTCCATAACCTGAGGATTATCCTCATTGCTGCACAGAAGAATTACGTCCTGGAAGCACCGCTGGGTGACAGGCCTGCTGCTGGAGCAACACCAGATGTTATGAACGTCTGGCAGAGCAAAGTTGATGACTACTCGATAGTTCAGTGTGCCATGCTTTACGGCTTAGAATCGGGACTTCAACGACGTTTTGAACGTCATGGTGCATATGAGATGTTCCAGGAGTTGAAGTTAATATTTCAAGCAAATGCCCGAATTGAGAGATATGAAGTCTCCAATAAGTTCTATAGCTGCAAGATGGAGGAGAACAGTTCTGTCAGTGAGCATATACTCAAAATTTCTGGGTATAATAATCACTTGATTCAGATGGGAGTTAATCTTACAGATGACTGCGTCATTGACAGAATTCTCCAATCACTGCCACCAAGCTACAAGAGCTTCGTGATGAACTATAATATGCAAGGGATGAACAAGACTATTCCCGAGCTCTTCGCAATGCTGAAAGCTGCGGAGGTAGAAATCAAGAAGGAGCATCAAGTGTTGATGGTTAGCAAAACCACTAGTTTCAAGAAAAAGGGCAAAGGGAAGAAGAAGGGAAACTTCAAGAAGAACAGCAAGCAAGTTGCTGCTCAGGAGAAGAAACCCAAGTCTGGACCTAAGCCTGAAACTGAGTGCTTCTACTGCAAGCAGACTGGTCACTGGAAGCGGAACTGCCCCAAGTATTTGGCGGATAAGAAGGATGGCAAAGTGAACAAAGGTATATGTGATATACATGTTATTGATGTGTACCTTACTAGAGCTCGCAGTAGCACCTGGGTATTTGATACTGGTTCTGTTGCTAATATTTGCAACTCGAAACAGGGACTACGGAATAAGCGGACGCTAGCAAAGGACGAGGTGACGATGCGCGTGGGAAACGGTTCCAAAGTCGATGTGATCGCGGTCGGCACGCTACCTCTACATCTACCTTCGGGATTAATATTAGACCTAAATAATTGTTATTTGGTGCCAGCGTTAAGCATGAACATTATATCTGGATCTTGTTTGATGCGAGACGGTTATTCATTTAAATCAGAGAATAATGGTTGTTCTATTTATATGAGTAATATCTTTTATGGTCATGCACCTTTGAAGAGTGGTCTATTCTTGTTGAATCTCGATGATAGTGATACACATATTCATAATGTAGAAGCCAAAAGATGCAAAGTTAATAATGATAGTGCAACTTATTTGTGGCACTGCCGTTTAGGTCATATCGGTGTAAAGCGCATGAAGAAACTCCATACTGATGGGCTTTTGGAATCACTTGATTATGAATCACTTGGTACTTGCGAACCGTGCCTCATAGGCAAGATGACTAAAACACCGTTCTCCGGTACTATGGAGAGAGCAACAGATTTATTGGAAATCATACATACCGATGTATGTGGTCCGATGAATATTGAGGCTCGTGGCGGATATCGTTATTTTCTCACCTTCACAGATGATTTAAGCAGATATGGGTATATCTACTTAATGAAACATAAGTCTGAAACATTTGAAAAGTTCAAAGAATTTCAGAGTGAGGTTGAAAATCATCGTAACAAGAAAATAAAGTTTCTACGATCTGATCGTGGAGGAGAATATTTGAGTTACGAGTTTGGTGTACATTTGAAAAAATTGTGGAATAGTTTCGCAACTCACGCCACCCGGAACACCACAGCGTAATGGTGTGTCCGAACGTCGTAATCGTACTTTACTAGATATGGTGCGATCTATGATGTCTCTTACTGATTTACCGCTATCGTTTTGGGGTTATGCTTTAGAGACGGCCGCATTCACGTTAAATAGGGCACCATCAAAATCCGTTGAGACGACACCTTATGAACTATGGTTTGGCAAGAAACCAAAGTTGTCATTTCTTAAAGTTTGAGGCTGCGATGCTTATGTGAAAAAGCTTCAACCTGATAAGCTTGAATCCAAATCGGAGAAATGTGTCTTCATAGGATATCCAAAGGAAACTATTGGATACACCTTCTATCACAGATCCGAAGGCAAGACTTTTGTTGCTAAATTCGGAAACTTTCTAGAGAAGGAGTTTCTCTCGAAAGAAGTGAGTGGGGGGAAAGTAGAACTTGACGAGGTAACTGTACCTGCTCCCTTATTGGAAAATAGTACATCACAGAAAACTGTTTCTGCGACACCTATACCAATCAGTGAGGAAGCTAATGATGATGATCATGAAGCTTCAGGACAAGATACTACTGAACCACGTAGATCAACCAGAGTGAGATCCGCACCAGAGTGGTTCGGTAATCCAGTTCTGGAAGTCATGCTACTAGATCATGATGAACCTACAAACTATGAAGAAGCGATGGTGAGCCCAGATTCCGCAAAGTGGCTTGAGGCCATGAAATCTGAGATGGGATCCATGTATGAAAACAAAGTATGGACTTTGGTTGACTTGCCCGATGATCGGCAAGCAATTGAGAATAAATGGATCTTCAAGAAAAAGACTGACGCTGACGGTAATATTACTGTCTATAAAGCTCGACTTGTCGCGAAAGGTTTTCGACAAGTTCAAGGGATTGACTACGATGAGACCTTCTCACCCGTAGCGATGCTTAAGTCCGTCAGAATTATGTTAGCAATTGCCGCATTTTATGATTATGAAATATGGCAGATGGATGTCAAAACTGCATTCCTGAATGGATTTCTGGAAGAAGAATTGTATATGATACAACCAGAAGGTTTTTTCGATCCAAAGGGAGCTAACAAAGTATGCAAACTCCAGCGATCCATTTATGGACTGGTGCAAGCATCTCGGAGTTGAAATAAACGCTTTGATAGTGTGATCAAAGCATTTGGATTTATACAGACTTTTGGAGAAGCCTGTATTTACAAGAAAGTGAGTGGGAGCTCTGTAGCATTTCTAATATTATATGTGGATGACATATTGCTGATTGGAAATGATATAGAATTTCTGGATAGCATAAAGGGATACTTGAATAAAAGTTTTTCGATGAAAGACCTTGGGAAAGCTGCTTACATATTAGGCATAAAGATCTATAGAGATAGATCAAAACGCTTAATTGGACTTTCACAATGCACATATCTTGACAAAATTTTGAAGAAGTTCAAAATGGATCAAGCAAAGAAAGGGTTCTTGCCTGTGTTACAAGGTGTGAAGTTGAGTCAGACTCAATGCCCGACCACTGCAGAAGATAGAGAGAAAATGAAAGATGTTCCCTATGCTTCAGCCATAGGCTCTATCATGTATGCAATGCTGTGTACCAGACCTGATGTGTGCCTTGCTATAAGTTTAGCAGGGAGGTACCAAAGTAATTCAGGAATGGATCACTGGACAGCGGTCAAGAACATCCTAAAATACCTGAAAAGGACTAAGGATATGTTTCTCGTATATGGAGGTGACAAAGAGCTCACCGTAAGAGGTTACGTTGATGCGAGCTTTGACACTGATCCGGACGATTCTAAATCGCAAACCGGATACGTGTTTACTTTAAACGGTGGAGCTGTCAGTTGGTGCAGTTCTAAACAAAGCGTCGTAGCGGGATCTACATGTGAAGCGGAGTACATAGCTGCTTCGGAAGCAGCAAACGAAGGAGTCTGGATGAAGGAGTTCATATCCAATCTAGGTGTCATACCTAGTGCATCGGGTCCAATGAAAATCTTCTGTGACAATACTGGTGCAATTGCCTTGGCAAAGGAATCCAGATTTCACAAAAGGACCAAACACATCAAGAGACGCTTCAACTCCATCCGGGATTTAGTCCAGGTGGGAGACATAGAGATTTGCAAGATACATACGGATCTGAATGTTGCAGACCCGTTGACTAAGCCTCTTCCACGAGCAAAACATGATCAGCACCAAGGCTCCATGGGTGTTAGAATCATTACTGTGTAATCTAGATTATTGACTCTAGTGCAAGTGGGAGACTGAAGGAAATATGCCCTAGAGGCAATAATAAAGTTATTATTTATTTCCTTATATCATGATAAATGTTTATTATTCATGCTAGAATTGTATTAACCGGAAACATAATACATGTGTGAATACATAGACCAACAGAGTGTCACTAGTATGCCTCTACTTGACTAGCTCGTTAATCAAAGATGGTTATGTTTCCTAACCATGAACAAAGAGTTGTTATTTGATTAACGAGGTCACATCATTAGTTGAATGATCTGATTGACATGACCCATTCCATTAGCTTAGCACCCGATCGTTTAGTATGTTGCTATTGCTTTCTTCATGACTTATACATGTTCCTATAACTATGAGATTATGCAACTCCCGTTTACCGGAGGAACGCTTTGGGTACTACCAAACGTCACAACATAACTGGGTGATTATAAAGGAGTACTACAGGTGTCTCCAATGGTAGATGTTGGGTTGGCGTATTTCGAGATTAGAGTTTGTCACTCCGATTGTCGGAGAGGTATCTCTGGGCCCTCTCGGTAATGCACATCACATAAGCCTTGCAAGCACTTCAACTAATATGTTAGTTGTGAGATGATGTATTACAGAACGAGTAAAAAGACTTGCCGGTAACGAGATTGAACTAGGTATTGGATACCGACGATCGAATCTCGGGCAAGTAACATACCGATGACAAAGGGAACAACGTATGTTGTTATGCGGTCTGACCGATAAAGATCTTCGTAGAATATGTAGGAGCCAATATGGGCATCCAGGTCCCGCTATTGGTTATTGACCGGAGACGTGTCTCGGTCATGTCTACATTGTTCTCGAACCGTAGGGTCCGCACGCTTAACGTTACGATGACAGTTATTATGAGTTTATGCATTTTGATGTACCGAAGGTTGTTCGGAGTCCCGGATGAGATCACGGACATGACGAGGAGTCTCGAAATGGTCGAGACATAAAGATTGATATATTGGAAGCCTATGTTTGGACATAGGAAGTGTTCCGGGTGAAATCGGGATTTTACCGGAATACCGGGAGGGTTACCGGAACCCCCCGGGAGACTAATGGGCCTATTGGGCCTTAGTGGAAAAGAGAAAAGGGGCAGCCCACAGCCTAGCCGCGCGCCCCCCCTTTCCAAGTCCTAGTAGGACTAGGAGAAGGGGCCGGCCCCCCTCTCTCTCCTTTCCCCCTTGAGAGTCCTAGTTGGAATAGGATTGGAGGGGGGAGTCCTACTCCCGGTAGGAGTAGGACTCCCCCTGCGCCTCCCTCTCTCTGGCCGGCCAGCCCCCTCCCTCCAACCTTTATATACGGGGGCAGGGGACACCCCAAGACACACAAGTTGATCCTTGAGATCGTTCCTTAGCCGTGTGCGGTGCCCCCTGCCACCAAATTCCACCTCGATCATACCGTTGTAGTGCTTAGGCGAAGCCCTGCGTCGGTAGTACATCAAGATCGTCACCACGCCGTCGTGCTGACGGAACTCTTCCTCGACGCTCTGCTGGATCGGAGCCCGAGGATCGTCATCGAGCTGAACGTGTGCTAAGAACTCGGAGGTGCCGGAGTAACGGTGCTTGGATCGGTCGGATCGGGAAGAAGACGTACGACTACTTCTTTACGTTGTGTGATCGCTTCCGCAGTCGGTCTGCGTTGGTACGTAGACAACACTCTCCCCTCTCGTTGCTGTGCATCACCATGATCTTGCGTGTGCGTAGGAAAATTTTCGAAATTACTGCGTTCCCCAACAAACTTTGCCATGGGGGTGTTAGGGGGGGGTGATGAAATATCCCATTGGTAACTTTTATCTGAATAGCACGGTAACTCACATATCGAAAACCCGATAACTTATGTACCCCGGTCCTGATAACTTTAGCACGGGGTGGGTGGGTGTGCGGGGGGAAGGGGGGTGATGAAATATACCACCGTTAACTTTTGTGTGAATAGCATGGTAACTCACACATCTCAGACCTGATAACTTCTGTGCCTCGGTCCTGATAACTTTGGCGAGTGAGTTGTTTAAAAACATACCCGACAACTTTCGCGTAAATATTTTGGTACTATACGCATCGCATACGTGATAACACATGCACAATCACCGCAGTAACTTTAACCAGAGCTGATAAGAAGGTTACAAGGTCTATGCCTCGATAATATCTGTGTAAACAACATGATAACATATGTAGCACATGTGTGATAACTTACTTAGCCGAGAAGTGGTAACTTTTGATCCGAAATAAAGGTCATCGGAACATATCAACATAGGATCTAGTTTCTATGCCCTCTTCGTGGCGTGTTTTTATGTGAAAACGATTTTTGGACCGGACTGAAGGTTTGAGCTACAAAACATTTCGAAGATTCAAAATAAGGGGGAATCAAAGATGACATCAACATTTCAGTCTTCTAATTCATTTGCATGTGGGAGAATTGGAGGACCACTTTTTATGTCCTGGTAATTTCTATGTAAATATGATGGTAATTTATGTACCATAGACGTGATAACTTACTTAGTCTGGGCCTGGTAACTTTTTACCAAAAAAAAGTCATCGAAAAATACCAACATAGGATCTAGTTTCGATCGTCTCGTCGAGACGAGTCTTTTATGTCAAAACAGTTTTTTATCAGATCTACTGTTTGATCTACAAAATATTTTGAATTTAGAAGTTTGTAAGAATCTTTACTGACATCAGCAACTTCGTCCTATATGCATGCTTATATATGAGAATTCAACACATGCACATGAAAGCTTCTCGTAATCACAAAAGGTCAACAAAATAAAATAGAAATGCTAGGTGATTAAGCGTGACATGCACATGCATGCATGTACACTGAGCGTTCGGATCTGTTCCTTAAAAACGAAACGACAGGACGTTAGTCCAGTCCTATATACTATTATTGCTAACACGAGTAAGCTAGTATTCTGCACGAATACGGTCAAGGACACGAATACAGACTCGTATTGCCACCGCAGGAAACTGGCTACCTAGCGTGTTCGTCAGTTCTTTTTTTGTTTTAACATCGATTCATCAGTTCACACGTAGAACATGCATTAGTACTCTGCGTGAACTTGTACGGCCAAGAGCCGTTCCTTTTTAGAGAAAAGGTGTCGGCCGAGCCTAAGAAAAGGCTCGAACCTAATTTGGCTTTGAATTAACAAAGCCATCAACTGACCAGGAATTACATGGAGTAGTTACAAAGTAAAGACATAGGAAACGGCAAAGATACAAAGAGCTGTAACAGCTTACAACCAAGTATTGCAAACACAAGATAGTAAAAGGAGCCTAGCCAGGATCACCAAGGTCACACGCCAAGAGTAGCAGCCACACCAACAGCAGGATGAGGGATAGCACGAACCAGCATGGACAACCAACATCACCTCGCCTTCTCCCGCAGAACATGCCAAGATCGACAAGCCAAATGCTTCTACCTTCGAAGAAGACCACTATCTTCTCGCCCTGGCTCGAAGGGAGCCACACAGTCGGAAGGCAGAGTGCTTGCCATAGAGCCTAATGGACACAGCCGGCTGGCAGCTCAGGTATGAGGGAGTAGAGCACCACCTCCGCTGGGTTGCCACAACCTCACCACCACCTGATGATAACCACACGTCCAAACGCAAGCTGAAGAATGCCGGCACAAGACGAAGACCGCGCGGAGAAGATGAAGAACAATGAGCAGATCGCCGCCACCTGGTCCTCAGCAAGCAGAGAAGCACCATCCACACCCCCGCGAAACCCAAACGACGCCTCCAGGGAGGTAACGCCATCGACATGCCACCGCCGCCCACAAGGGGAACCAGGGCTTTCGCCCACACAGAAGTGAGGAAGAAGGAGGCAAAAGGGGATCTCGACGAGGCCCCCAAGAAGGGGACCGACTCCAAAAATTGGAGTCGGCCTTGCCGTGGCCGCCAAAGGCCAAGGGTTTCCCCCGGTCCCACACTCCACGCCCAACCACCCGGACCCGAGAGCACGAGCCATCGCGGCGAAGCTGCCATGGCCGGATCAGACCGATGGGTGCATCCACGAGCAAAGGACCTCGATCTTCACCAGAGCCTGCACACGTGCCACAACCTCATCGCCCGCATGACTAAAGTTGCGGTACAGCACTCGCGGCCGCCACCCGCCGCAGAGCCGGCACCGCCCACGCACCCGAGGCCGTCGCCCCGGCATCCACCCACCACGAGCATCTCCACCAACACCGTGAACAGTCCCTACACCATCCTAGAACAACGGACCAGCACCACCATGACAACCACCAGGGAAGGGGCCTGCAGCAGACGAACACGCTAGATCCAGATCCTGCCGGGAGTGAACCCCAAATCCCCAATCGACGCGGCAACACGGGAGCAGGGGCAGCACACCCAGGCTAAGCGGAGGGGCCACAACCCCTTGCCAGCCTCCCGCTGGCCAAGGCAAGGGCCACCGGCCACCACCAGCACAAATCTGGGAGGGAGGTCAGCATGGCGGCCAGGCAGGGGCTGGATCCCAGCCCGCCCCCAAAGCACGGCAAGGACGACGACCTCCATGGCCGGCGCCGCAGCAGCCAGATCCGGGGGTGAGCACCGCGTCGGGATGGGTTGACGGGGAGGGGTGGGGGGGTGGATGGGTGGGTGGGTGGGGGAGTAGCATTTGAAAAAAGCCGCCAAGAGCCGTTCCTTGTGTACCTAGCTAGGGCATTTCTAGCATATCCCCTTATCTCAATTTCAAATTAGGTGTCATATCTTCTAAAAATGTACTACCCCCGTCTCAAATTGTAATTTAGGACAGAGGAAGTACCTTCTAGAATTATTATTTTTATATCATTTTTAATCCCCCATACACACTCGACCCCACATGCATGGAAGCCTGTTTTTATCTTCTTCTTCACTTCACACTGGCAACAGCACTCTCTGTCCACTAGATGACGTCGATCATCTAGTTAGGGCATCTTTAATGATATCCCCTAAAACGAACACACTATCCATCTGCGGATCACCCTGTCCGAACGCGTCCACAGACATGGTGCGGGAGCTGATCAACCAACCCTGTCCCTTAAATATGCATCAAATTAGGACGACAGAGGTGGGCCAAGCGGACCTAGAGAACAAAGCACATGTGTTGTGAGGACATGTGGTCCAACTGACAGTGGGCCAAGCGGATCTTCATATGCTGTCCGGACTCCTGCAAAGCCCCACAAGTTTGGTTTCAGTTTCGGAAAAATGGACATGTAGAGTGGTCCAGGGACGTTTAGGAAACTGCATTGGATGGTACAAAGTGTTCAGACCACGTGGTCCGGACGTTTACAAGAGTTTTACATGTTTGTTTTGGAGATGCCCTTAGGGCATGGCCAACGCGTCGCCCCAGCAAGCTGCCCCGCAGACCACGTAGGCTCGGGGTGTCAGGAACGGTGTCCTTGTAGGGGATGAGTTGCCTGCAGAAGAGGCAGCAACTTCACCGAGAAAATCATGAGAGAGACTGAAAAAGGAGAAAAGAGAGAAGAAAGTAGGGAGGATGGTGAGAAAAAGGCAAGGGAGATGGAGATGGGGAGTTGGAGACTTGTCCGGGGGAAGGAGATGGTGGATGCTTGCTAGATGCGGCCATGGTGACCGCCGTTGAAATCCGGCTGGTCGTCCAACGGAAAAACATCCGATCTATTCATCTTCAATCATGACAGTACAATGAATACCAGAAATAAAAAAATACATCCAAATCCGTAGCCCACCTAGCGACGACTACAAGCACTCTAGCGAGCCAAACGCGCGCTGCCGTCATCACCCCTCCCTCACCGAAGTCGGGCAAAACTTGTTGTAGTAGAGAATCAAGAAGTCATCGTGCTAAGAGCCCATGGACCAGCGCGCTAGAACAGCAACCGCCGCCGATGAAGAGTAGCGTAGATTGGAAGAATCCAACCTGAAAACACAAGAGGGTAGATGAACGATTAACAGATCTGAGCAAATGCACTAAGGACAGATCCGTCGGATACACACATCCACCCGCCTACCGATGATGCTAGACGCATCACCGGAACGGGGGCTAGACGGAGAGAATCCTATTCCATCTTCAGGGTGCTTTCATCATCTTGCCTTCTTGAGCAGGATACAAACCGTAACAAATCTCGAAGCAACATCTAAAAACGAAGCCCTCCCTCTGCTCGACCTTGCCGCTGTGGCCCGCCGTGCCATATGTACCCCTTCCGTTTAGGTCAGTCGACCTCTGCATTCCGATGGATGCGCCTCGTCATCAGCGTTGTGGCCGGAGGCCACATGGACCCCACCTCCGGCGCCGGGGGCTGACAAGTATTTCCTCTTGCTCCAACGCCTTGTGGCGAAGGAGACCAGGCGCATCATCCTCTGATCCTCTTCTACCATGCTAGCGGCCTTCACCAGCTGCGAAGACATGGTGGCCATCGACCAGATGTGGTCGACGCCAACAAGGAATCGGTCCCGTCATTGACATATAACTTGACAAGGTAGTGGCACAGGCTCTCCTCATCGTGATATGATCTCGTTGTTGTTGCAGGAAGACATGGATCAAAGAAAATCAAGCTGCTTAGAAGATCTAACCCATATTTAACAACTAATTTATATGAAGGTACCAGTGGCATTGCAAACTCGTACGCAATCATGGATTCATGGTGCTGGTTTTAGGAAACCATCTAACAACCATGCCGTGTAACTGGTAATATAAGGTTCGCACCAGAAATTAAAACATCGCTCGAAACTGAAGATAACATGAAATTTTTGGTGCCCACTTTAGTATGAAACAAGCTACAAGCTTTTCATCCCATCCATTGATTTGGAAAAAATAAATTCAATTTGCATTCCTCATCGACTGCAACAAGTGTACAGACCTCGTCATGGCCTAACACTTCAAACATGTTATTCAGGTTCCACTGCCCACTATGGTCGACGCCAATACTGTCTGGACGGATCTGGTGGGTGGGCATACATCCGGGGGAAACTCTAGGCCGGCGTGGCGGCCGCACCAAAGACGACGCACTCGGCGCCGATTCCCTTCCCGGAGGCTTCGGTGTGTATCATATGCCCCCACCTCTCCCATGAGCACAGGCGAAAGCCTCTGTTCCTCTGTTTGGGCGACGATGGCACTTTGGTGTCATGTTCCTTCCTGAAGGCGTCGGTCGGGGACTGCTCAGGGTGGTGGAGTTGCTGCTAGTTCGGAGTCGACGCGAGATGGCATGCAGGTGGAGCGGTGTGGCATCAATCGTATCGTCGACGGTGCATCTCGGCGGCATGGCGCAGTGGAGACTCTGCGTCCGATGCGCGGAGATGGACTCACGCAGGAGAAGGAAGCTGTCTGACATCATGGTGGCGTTGTTGGCAGAGAGGCCTGGCAAGATCGGTGCATCGGTTTTGCTCTGAGGATGGACTGATGGAAGTTGGAGGTGACGGCCCTTGCAGCGTGCGGTGCTCACTGGGAGTTTTTCAGACCGATGTGTGACCCAATCTAGGTAGTGGCTTGGATGGGACACCCGGCTTTAGATGTTAGGTTTTGGTGCGATGTCTGTTTGGTATTAGGTCTGAACATTCGGCACACCTTCATTAAGGGGATAGGAGTAGCAACAGTGTTGCCAAATGATGGCTTCAAGCTTATTGATTCTTGTATGGTCTTTGTGAATAATTAATAATATGACTTCCTGCATCGTCCTCCTTAAAAAACACTAAGAGCTGGCAATCATCACTACTGTAATCCATATGCATTGCATACATGGATCCCTGAGACTGCACCATAAAACCATAATCCGACATGTCTTTCACGCTGAGTGGCACTCAGATTTCGACCCAAGTATTCCCCTTCGTATCTATTATGATCAACGAAGAATAGCTGGTAGTTAGATGCAACTCGCAACTGATGAAGACAGAGATCGAACTATTGTAATGAACAATGCGTGCTTTTGGCTTCGGCTCTGTATTGTGGGATTCCTATGTTCAACTTTTTCCGTGGCTTTAAAATTTTACTAGGTTGCAGCCCATGCAGGAGGATTGCAAGCAATAAAATGCACTTATTTTGTTTTCGGTGAAATTCTACCTAGATTGTTAAATTGTCTAATGTGGAAATCTATTAGTAATAGGTGGGGACTGCCCTCCCAGCATTTAATATGAACTCCCATCTTTTCGGTTTATTGGGCTCATATCATTTTCTTGATTTATCATACACCCTCCTTTCATCTATATTGGGCCTAATGCGTTTTTCAAAACTGCCTTTGATTATTGACAAGATTAACAGTATATGAGATGTATAAGATGAAAATTATATCATTGGAAGCTCCTTTCACATATGAATTTGATGGTATACTTTGTGTAAGTTGCATGCCATATATTATTACTCTAACATTTGATCAAAGTTAGTCTCGAAAAATGCATTACACCCTATATAGATGGAAGGAAGGAGCTGCTCGGTCGGTTTAGGAGTATTATAAGTCTTATTTTGTTTTTACTTCTTTCCATCGCATGTTCACATTTCAAGATACATTAAATTGATGCATGCAAAGATGAAAAGAAACTAACAAATGCATGTGACCATTCCTACTCATTTACTCCCTCCGTCCCAATTCATTGGGCCCGAGAGCTAAAACATGGAGACCAAGTCATACACTCTTCTAGGTACAATTAACATCATGCGCAGTAATTTAGAGGCATTGGTTGCAGTGATTTAAGTGACTGCATGCGTGCGCTTGCATGTAATTGGCTGCATACTCGCCGGGCCTAATTAAGTGAGCTATTTAAGTGGTTGCATGCGTTTTCATTGGAATCAACACAGTGATGAAACGGGAACTGGGGGTAGTCATTTAAATTACTACTGCACATGCTGTTAATTGTGCCTAGAAGAGTGTATAACTTGGTCTCCGTGTTTTGTCTCTCGGACCCAATAAATCCGGACGGAGGGAGTATTAAATGAATCAAATACAACAAATAAATTTTCTAGCAAGATATCACCCATGCATAACTTAAGCATGCAGACAAGTGAGCATTTCCCATAGCACGCTGCCTATATAAATAGAGAGCCTAGGTGATACACAATCACACATCGACCAAAACATACATATATCTAGTCACCTGCCTGCGTAAGTATTGGTCTGCATCTTTCAAAGTTGATTGATATGGCTAGTGCTAGAGCGGTTGCCATGTTCTACCTAGCAGTTTTTGTGACGGTCTCTTTTTTCCCAAACCATACATGGGCAAGTAAGTCTCAAGCTGCCATTGAAAAAGATGAGGTGATGGAATACTGTAAGTTCAATATTAGAAAAGGCGCCCACTGGCCATTCGAACCAAGCCACGCATGCTGCCAAGTAGTGACGCGTTCAGTGAACCTCCTGGCAATTTGCAATGCGTTTACCGCCGCAGATTTGGCTCAGATCAGTCTAGAGAGGTGGGCTGCCGTCACTCGTTGGTGCGGCAACGCGTTGCATGAAGGAGACAATTGTGCAGGTTTGTTTTGATGTTGATATTAACGTATAATTGATGTGTTTATATGTGTTTTGTTTGAGAAAAATTGTTTATATTGTCACATATCTTTGCTTACTTACTATCTCCATGTAAGGAAATTAGTTAATTAAGAGGCTTTTAATATCATTTGCAGGTTACATTGTTCACTTTTGAGTTGGGCGTTCCATGGAAGGGCGATCTGGTCGATGGACAAATAGAAAAAGAAATATTATGATATAATGTTTTTCATGGCATCCACATAGTGTGTTCTATTTTTCCGATGCAACTGATAAAATTGAACCATTTCCCTCTTGTATTTGATCTTGCAAATCAAGTTACTCGCGAAAGTTAATTCATATATATCAATATAAAAAGAGCAAGTTATGGAGATTCAACACATCTCGCCCATTCAAAGACAATAGGCCACAATGAGGTTTGTACATTTGTCGCAGTCGATATGGAGTGCAAATCAATCTTTTTCCATGTCTTTGCGTGGAATGAAAAGCTTGTGTCATACGATATGGAAAACCAAAGATCTTATGTCATCACTAGTAGAAAACAGGACTTTGGTTGGAGCCTACCAAGCCCATTAGTCCCGGTTCAGTTAAGAACCGGGACCCATGGGGGCATACGTCCCGGTTCATGCGCCCAGGGGCCTGGCCGGGCCTCGGAAGGCATTTGTCCCGGTTTATGTGGACCCATTTGTCTCGGTTCTAGGTACAAACCGGGACCAATGGGCATCGCTCTTGGCCCACAGCCATTGGTCCCGGTTCGTGCCTAGAATCGGGACAGAAGTGCGGCCTTTAGTCCTGGTTCCAGCCACGAACCGGGACAAATGAGTTGCCTATATATACCCCCTCGCCGGCGAGCAAGGCATTCCACACTGCTCTGTTTTTTTGGCCGGCGAGGAGAGGGCATTTGGGTGCTCTAACTCACCTCCTATGCACATGAGGTGTTCGATGAAATGCCCGAGCCACGCTAGTTAAGTTTTCTCCTCTCGAAGCTCGACCTCCAAACTCCATTTTCCCCGAGATTTGCATAGGTTTAGCGGTCCATCACGTCCCGTCCCCTTTTTCACCGCCGTTGATCGGCCGTGCTGATCTCGGCGCCGACACCACCATGATGAGCCTCTTGTTCTCCGATGTGACCCTTATATTCCCATTTACACGGACTGGTTGTCAGATGGTTTGCTAAAAGCAGCACCGTGATTACTTACCGAGTTTGCACGCCACTGGTTGGTATCTTCATCTCTTGGCACCACTAATCTACGTTGTTCTTGTCCAACTAAACCAGTTCTGAAGAATCTTCCTTTATTTGTTGTCCAGAATTGCAACTTGCAGATTTGTTTTGTCCACTATCTAGCATTCAAATTTTGTAATCAATCTTGTAGTTCTTTTATTTTTGTAATGTCTATTCAATTTTTTTTCAGAAGATAATGTCTATTCAATTGTTATGGACTTCTCACTAGCGGAGCTTAGACAAGGCTGAATGGGACATGGCCCGCCCAGCCCAGCTGAAAATGGGAAAGGATGATATGAAATTTGGGCCTTGAGTACAAGTACTATATGTAGTTCCTTAGTCCGGCCCGCCCAGCCCTTTTCCTGTAGCTCCGCCAGTCGATTTTTTGACATGAAACCTGTAAAGCTAAAAGAAAAAAGGAGTTAATTCCAGTTTAGAGCACCCGTTCATCACAATTTGACACGTTTGCACATATTTTAGAAATTGACCACTTCATACTACATTTCGGGTCTACAATTCCGGTTTTCGCTTTATTTTCAGTTTTTTTTTTGGCGCGGATGTGGTGCAATGGTGTGGCAACTAGGCACAAGTTTCCTTGCCATTTCCGAGCAAGTTAGCAGCCTGGCAGGCGGCCCGAGTTGGCTGCTGGACCTAGAGGTCATTGGTTCAGTTGTTGCTTGCATGCCCTCTTACAATTAGCTCTCTATAGGTAGAGAGCGGGACGAGGGTTTTACACGCGGACGATGGTTCTTTCCAACCTTTTGATTCAGACTGAAGGTGCACATGAGAAGATCCTAAAAATGAAGCATGGTGAAAATCGGAATCATGTAAATTGTCAACTCGTGGTTGTCCAAATTGGAATTAACTGAACTACTGAAACACAGACCTATGAAGTCAAATGTTGGGTCCTACTGAGAATAAGATTCTGATTTTATTACTGTACGAGGGAGGCGAAGAGGGCGAGCTCCTTGCGGAGCTGCATGTTGAGGGCGGAGACGCCCCTGCCGACTGCCGACGGGGGTGGAGAGGCCCCCCTTAGGCAGACGTTGCGGCTGATGAAGTCGATGACGATCGGCGGCGGGTATGTCGTCGTGAATCGTTGTAGGTCTCGAAGTATAAGGGTGCGTGCATTGCGTCCATGACCTGCTGCATGGCTCCGGTGACCAGGGGCCCGATGCCGCAATCTGGGACGAGCGTGACGGGGCGCGGGGTGCCATCGCCCGGCCCGGGCCTGTAGGTCACCTTGCGGCGCGCGCCTCAACCGTGGCCCAGGAGGGAAGACGCAGAGGAGACCAGGCGGCTGAGGAGCGGGGCGGATCGCCGCACCTGGGGCTGGGGCTGCGGTGGGCGGATGCCGAATTGAAATCTGGTGGGCGGAGCGCCGTCGAGTGAAGCAGAGTATTTTACATCTTTTGATATTAAAGAGGTGCATCATGCTACTGTAAGCACGGGTCGATGAACGCTGATTCGGGAACCACCAACTAGCAACAAGTCACAGTTCCACTGCATATAAAATAAAAGCGTACTAGAATGGCAAATCCAAACTGGACTTAAACCTGCATAACACGGAACACTATTGCATTCAGCTATCCAAGGTGCAGTGGCGAAATGATGCCACGTCTCACATTTGCATGTAGCAAAAAAGTAGTTTCACAGTTACTACATCCTTCTAAAAACGCCTATTATTTTGGGACGCCGATAAGTCCCGGACATTCAGGATTTGACAATGTCAAACCGAATATTTTTTGTGGCAATTTATATTTGTTCAGCATGACAAGTTTAGTTGGTAAGTATGGCAAATCCACCTCAGTTTGTTTTTTGCTAGGAAATTACCATGCTTGCCAATTAAACTTGCCATTCCCACATCAACTAAAATTGTCATTAAAAACATTTGATTTGCCATGGTTAAAAAGCTGACGTTCGATTTATCATTTCCGTTATTTTGAGATGGAGATAGTATTATCCTAGTTTCTGCATCCTTGACCCCTGAATTTTCTGTTAAAAAGTGTTAAGATTAAACTATAATCTGTAATTAAGGAAAATCTCCCCTTGTAATTTAGAATGGCAAATCCAAATTGGACTTTAACCAGCATAACATGGAACACTATTGCATTCTGCTATCCAAGGTGCAGTGGCGAAATGATGCCACGTCTCACATTTGCATGTAAGGAAAAAAGTGGTTTCACAATTACTACATCCATCTTAAAACGTCTATTATTTTGGGACGCCGATAAGTCCTGAACATTCAGGATTTGACAAAGTCAAATCAAACGCTTTTTGTGGTAATTTACATTTTTTTCACCATGGCAAGTTTAGTTGGTAAGTACGGCAAATCCGCCTTCAGTTTGTTTTTTGCTGGGAAATTACCATGCTTGCCAATTAAACTTGCCATTCCCGCGTCAACTAAAATTGCCATTAAAAACGTTCGATTTGCCATGGTCAAAAAGCTGTCATTCGGATTTATCATTTCCGTTATTTTGAGATGAAGGTAGTACCATCCTAGTTATTGCATCCTTGAACCAAAAAGCATGGGATAGTGGAACTCCAAAAAGCATCCAGCCAAAAAAGAGGAAGAAATAGCAAGCACTTCAATTCAAGCTATAGCTCAAGGATCCCGGCTTCAAATTTTGTGACCTCTCTTACAGGGCCATTACACCCTGCAAAACAAGATGAGAAGGAAGTCAAAATCACGGGTCACCACTAATATTCAAAGCAAGCTTTACAATCTACTAGGTGTTGGGGAGTGAATGTGAAGACCTTAAAATTTCTGAAAATTCATATGGGTGAGTGTATGTGCGTATGTATGAACTGTGTTTAGGATCACAGATAACATGCATTATACGGTTATACCACCACACAGCGAAAAATAAGTGGACACACAAGACACAACATTTTTTATAATCACATACTACTCCCTAAGAACAAGAATACTGATATTACATGGAAAACAAGATCCTTACTCCAGTGTGTTCGCCCAACACACACGTGGAAGCAAACAAATAAGATACAAACAGAAGATAAGAATTGATCAGGTGATGTTGTAGAATCATTCAAGTTCAACAAACCAATAGTGAAGGAAAAGGGAGGTGTCAAGTGAGGGTGCAAAAGAAATGAGTAGCCAAATACCAGAACGATTCATGATAGAATTTAGTTACACGTATGAAACAAAGTAATAGGTAAGTCAGGTTTACCTTACTGAGAACAAGATCTCTGCCCTTACTTCAACCAAGCAAATTTTCTCCTTCCCAATAAGTTCTTATTTTCCTACAAAACAACATCAGCACAGACATGGTAAACAAAAATGTTGGTGCTGATCTCAGCAACAGCAAAATGATAAGAATAGCATACAAAAAATGCATCCTGTTAAATCTGAAGACCTGTTAAAACCTGAATCTGTAAACAATATTGAAGTATTCAGCATAAATGTCTCATTCTAGTTCATGTTGCTCCCTTTCGTGCAAAACTACATGGATAATGGTTTTTGATATGATATTCAAACAAACTGAAGTTCAAGACAGGTGAACCAATTAATCTATACACTAGCAAAGATCAACAGCATCAATGGTCCAACCTCACATAGCTTATGCACGCAATAAAAAATGGTAATTAGTTCAAGCACTCCTTCCGTCCGGTTTTATTGCCCCCCCCCCCCCCCCCCCCCCCTCTCTCATTTTTTGGGTCAACTGACTAACAGATATGAAGTATACCCTACAAAGAGTGTACTCTTGGATATGTATTCGAAAGAGGTTTTCCACGGTATATTTTTTTTATGAAATATAGTTTACATATTATTAGTCAAATCTATGGTCAAATTTTGAGCCAAAATAAGAGGAGGCCTAATAAACCAGGATGGAGGAAATACAATATTAATGCACACTTCAGTAATTTAGTTGCAACTGTACATTGCACAATACTTCCTATAGCTATAGGTCAACACTTAAACTCACAAAATAGCATAGCTTGTACATGTAACAACTCAAAGTGTTACCATCTAATCATCCAGGAAAAAAGGAAACTACCACTTTGTTTTGACTTTTGATAGCTCAAATTGACACAAGACATCAAAATGATCTTGAAATGAGCTTTCCAAAAGGACGTATGTAGAATGACATATTAGCTACTTATCCAACTCACTTATGAGGTCCCAATCTAACTTTCACATTTTGCAGCTCAGCCCAAGAATGCCAATTTTGTTGAAGAGAGATATGTCATGTGCAGATTAAAGAAAATGTAGCAAAATCTATAAATGCTGCAATAAGATTAACTCACACTATATGTCCTGTACATGCACAATTGCACACACGGACCATGGATATGCACTGCAAGCATATATTACATATCCATCTCTTTTGAACAAACATATGCTACATTGTTCACACAATTTATGAGCACTTAGCTTAATAAGAAAAGCAAGGGGTTTCTCTAATGCACAAGATCTGATTTAAACAGGCAAAAACAGATCACGCAAAAAGAAGTTGGTATTAGAAGTTGGCCCTGCTGTTCGAATCAGCACGTCCAACAGAGACCGGTTTAACCTTTTTATCTAGTAATAACTATTTCACATGACAACTCTACCTTAGCATTTGAAGGGGAGTCAAGTCTTGACAATCAAACCTAAGTTGTTATATCCAGTTTGCCAACTAAAATGCCAAAATTCCTTGGATTCTGACTCAAATATGTGCACAATATTGCCTCCCTTGCAAACTGTTGCTTCATGTCAGTCTAATAACCTATGAACAACCAAAGCCATGCATTTTTCCACGGACCCAAACTAATCAATTTTACAGAAACACAAACATATCAAGCAAAGCATTGAGCGAACGAGGACCTTACGGAGCAGCCGCTTATTGCCCTCCTCCGCCTCCTGAGCAAGCCTCTCCAACCTCCTTAGCATCCCGGAATACATCTCCTCCGCCTCGGTTGCTTGCTCTCCGATGTTTGCTGGCGGAGGCGGCAGCCACGGCATTGTCGACTCCGCCGTGAAGGTGTGGCACTGGTACTGGCCCCGGAAACGAGGACCCACGTTGACGATCGTGAGGGAGGTGGGGACGAGGCGGGAATCAACAAGGAGGAAGGCGCGGTGGTCGAAAGAGTGGATGGAGAGGTCGGAGGCGACAGAGGGGGCTAAGAGGAGAAACACGACAGGGTGGGTGAGGGCCAGAGATTTGGAGAGGGAGCGGGCGACGGCGGCCTCGCGCATGGAGGGGCGGCGCGTCGCCCACGCGCTGCGGCGGGAGGAGAAGAAGCCGACGGTGGTCGTGCCCGGGCGGGCGGGGGAGTAGGGCTTGAAGCAGTCGAGTGCGTTGGAGAGGACGGAGCGTCGGGCGAGCGACGAGTGGCCGGTGACGTAGATGGGTAGGGTTGGGGCGGGATCGTCGTCGGGGAAGGAAGGGGGGAGGGCGGCACGGCCGAGGAGTATCCCGTCGCAGTCCCCGCCAGCGGCCGCACAGCAGTCGAGGAGCGCCGCGAATGCCTGAAAGGAGACGGAGAGCTGCGCGGCGTCGGCGGCGGCGGCGGCCATTCCTGGACTGCGATGCGATCTGGGGTTTGGCCGTTCGGGGGTCAATGGATACTAGAGGAGACGGCACGCTCCGCCACGCCTGGTATTGTTGCTAGTCCGTAGGTGATTTTAGGTTAATCGGGTTGACGTAGTTTTTCATTTTTTTGTGGGATGGTCGGATCGACGTAGGTTAAGCCTTGTGTATCTATGTGTCTTGTTTTTTAGGGATCGTCATGAAAAAACACCCCATATATTACTTAATTCAAAAGATTATTGCAATCATTCATTACAAAATTTGCCACGCAGGGCGAAACACTATTAAGAAGAATGCCATTAGATCTACTAATAAAGCTAAACTTCGTAATTTCGTAAGCCACCACATTGGGTAGCCGATTAATTTTTGCAATTTTAAAAATCTTAATCATCCTGGATATACTCATAGCTTATTTTTTTCAGATATAAGCTTCTCATTTGCAAGGAAAGAATGAACAAAAGCACTAAGGTTTGACCATTTGCATTCTTATACTCTAAGCTCTCTGAACTAGTGCTAACCATGCTAAACACTAAGTTTTGATCATCAGGAATACTCCTCTTGCTACCCACTGTGCTCTCTATAGGATGGCTGCAAAGGCACCCTTGCAATTAGACATGTCGATGTCGCTATTTGGGAGAGTTAGGAGCCCAAACTTCACATGCTTGGCGCACAAGCCATGAATGGCAGTGCGCTCCGCCTGCTCATCTCTATACAATCTTTTTCATTGGCCTCAAAATAGATTCAGTTCTCTTGGATGGGTCAGCAGCCTCCCCTTCAACATGGGCGCTCATGTTGATGGAGCTAGCACCCACGCCTTTAGTGCCACATCTACATCCACCAAGTCACCCTAGCTGACTATAGGAGCACCATCCGCGACTTCTTTGTGTCGCAACACAGTAACGGTAAGGGTCTCGGGACCACTCAAGATGATGGAGGTAGTGCCTCCCTTAACCCCTACATCAGATGCCTGATCCGGCTCTTTCGCCCGCCTAGACGCGGTGTCCATGTCATCATCATTGAGAGAGAAGCCCCTGTCCTAGGAACCTCCAGCCCCAACATCTCCTCCCCACAATTCTGCACACTAGCAGAAGTGGGAAACAAAGGCGTCGCAATGCCCGTGAGCTTCTGGACAGTCGTGGTCACTGCCTTGACCACTTTCTCCCGCCGCTTCCGCATCTCTAGGGGCCATCGACAGCCCTCCATAATCAAGGAGCCGCCAAGTCGAAGCCCCCGAAGCGTGCAAGTCCTTCGAAAGCGCAGGAGCCTTGAGGTTGATGGAGAAGTTCTTCTTCCGTAACTCGCTAGGGGCTCCACAGAACTAGGTTGTAGTGTGCCCGTGATGCCGTAGCAGAAACAAAAATTAGGCAACTTTTCATATTTAACAAGAAAATATATCTTGTTAGTGCCCCCAACATCGGTTGTGTCAATGGACTTCCTCACTGGCTCGTCCACTTGATGCTCGACGCGGACACGGATGTACTCATCGAAGATCTTCTTGTTCTTGCGTGACACCGCAATGACGGATCCTCTTCGGCGGTCTCTTCCCCTCCTTCTTCTTGGGTTGACCTTCCAGACCTTTCCCGACCCCCGCCACCAATGTTGTCAGGCTAAGCACTGCATGACCCTCAGCTAGTATAGTTTATTTAAGCAGTGCAAGTTGTCAAGTCACTTGATCCTAGTCAACGTAATTAATTTTCTTCTATTTCTTTTGAACGATTGATGTGCAAAGTTGAGACGGTTATGTAATATGAAGTGCCGCACCAGTTCACCAGTAACCATCATGATCCATGCACACTATTGCGGTTTTTTAAGTGTTGCTTTGGTTAATAACCAGTCCATGACTGCGTAAGCGATTGGCAGACACTATTCTACGTCGTTGTTGGCCAGCTAAATCCATGTTCTGAAGAATCGTCCTCTCTTTGTTGTCCAAATTTGCAACTTACAGATTTTTTTTTGTTCACTATCTAGCATTCAAAATTTGTAATTAATCTTCCAGTTCCTGAATATGCAAACTGATTTTCGTATTGTAATTTCTATTGAATGGTTCCGGACATCTGATCAATGTTTCACATGAAACCTATAAAGCTAAATGAAAGAAAAGGAGTTAATTCCAGTCTAGACTACCTGCTTGTCACAAGTTGACACATGTGCACATGTTTTATAATTTGACCACTTTGCACTACATTTCGGGCCTACATTTCCGATTTGCACTGCTTCTATTATTTTCTCTTTTTTGTCACGGATGATGTTGCAATGGTGTGGCATTCAGGCACAATTTTCCTTGCCGTTTTCAAGCAAGCAAACAGCCAGGCAGGCGGACCAAGTTGGCTGCTTTTGATTCATATATACTGGAGGTGCACAGGAGCAGATCCTAAAATGAAGCATGGTGCAAATCAGAATTATGTGAACTGTCAACTCGTGGTTGTCCAAATTAGAATTGATTGGAAGTCAAATGTTAGAATGATCTGTCCTACTGAGAATAAGATTCTGATTCTATTATTGTATTTCACCACAATCTGTAGATCATGTTGCATTACCATGGTAATACATTGAACAGTTGTAAGCATTTGGAACATGGATTTGGTTACAGCAAGAAAACACAGTTAATTCGGTAATAGCAAGGGCATCTAAGCTTGGGAACATGATTACAGCAAGAAAGCACAGATGACCAGTGGCATGTCATGATGCCAATGACTGAATATTTGTGTGCACGAAGTAAATTGTGCCACGAGGAGTGCAAGTACCTAAATAAGTAGCATTGGAACATAATTTAGTTACATCAGCGACTTGTTCCTCGTCCTATACTATATTTCAGCTGATGTACCCATGGTTTGGCTTAGGTGAATGAAGAATCGCTGTAGAATCGCTGTATTTTGCCATGCATGTGTGTGAATTCTGAAGAAGATACGAAATGCAAAAAGAAATGAGAAAACAAACGCCGTTGCCGGGGATCGAACCCGGGTCACCCGGGTGACAGGCGGGAATACTTACCACTATACTACAACGACTTTGTTGAGAACGTGTTTAACAAGAAAGAGTAATTAGATTGCTTGCTCTTAACAAATCGGAGATGAAACGGGAACCGCAGCCGCCGTTTCGGCCCAAAAAACCTAGACACAATCGAAACTTGGCAGGTGCTCAGGCGAGATCGCCGTGTCCAGCTCCTCCCCCCGCTGCCGTCGCCGGCCCTCTCGATCGGTCCCTGTCCGCGGCGATCCCTACTCCTGCAACTGCAAGTATGCATACTCTCCACTCTCCAGCTCCGACGCACCGCGCTTCTTCCGTTCTAGGCAAAAATCGATCTCATCGCACCCCGAATTCGCTCTCAGGGTTTAGCTCCTGAAATCCAAGATCGCTCGGCAGTCGGCTCGGTTTTATTCAACCAACACTGGCTCTTGAGTATTCACAATTTCTTCTGCAAAAATTCAAGAGTTGCATGAGCCAAGCTGAGGCACTGCAGATAGTCGACCGGAGGCTTCATCGAACAGTGCGACCTGCTGCCAACAGCAAGCCCCTACAATTTCTCAAGCTTCCCAAAATATGTAGTATGAGTCATGGCCTTGTTTTTGAGAATCTCCCACAGGTATGTGTTGCTGGCAGCCAAGTTACAGTACGCAACTAGTAAAAATAACAATCTCGCTGTGATTGAAGTATTCTAGCATGCATCAAGTAAGATGTCTATCTCAACTGCTAGCACAGGATGAATACATGATGCATGCATCTAGGGTAGCAATTTGGTGCTGAAGGACACATGTTTCCATAAGAAATCGGTGGTTCATGTGCACGTTTAAATTTGCCAACAGCACTTGCCTATGCTTTTTCTCTATTGGTGCACTGTATTCATCCGTGCAAAGTACATGAGCTGGTAACAAGATATGGGAAAGTAGTGGCTGCACCCACGGTGCACCCGTGCAAGAAAATATAGTAAAACATTTCAAGAAATCATGAAATTTTGTGGGAATGATCATCAATAAATGTTAAGGGCGCTTCCAAAGTTTGATGGTCAAATAACATTCGAAGGGCTCTGTACAAAAAAGATAAAATTACAAAATCTTCCGTCGGTGCACCGAGCTGGGGTGTAGAAAAGCCACTCTCAACAAGATATATATTAACATCACAGATATATTGATTTATTTTGTTCGCAGCAGCCATCTACTAGCTACTCCTTCTGTTCTAAAATATATGGTGTATCAGCCTTTTCTTTTCTTTTTGCGGTGTATTAGTTTTTCAAAAGTCAACTGTCTCGGTTTGGTTTGTTTCTCTTGTTTCTTCCTTCGGCTGATCTTGCTGGGGAGTGGGGGTTGCCCATCGGACTCTGCATTTGAACCTTTTTTCCCATCTTAATGAAACGACACGTAGAGCTCTTGATTGTTCCGATTAAACAATGTTTCTACGTAATTACGTTTGACCAAGTTTATAGTAAGCTCTATCAACATCTACAATACTGAAAATATATTACATGGCAAATCTAATGCTAATTATTTGGTACTCCCTCCGTTTTTATTTAGTTCGCATATTAGCTTTGGTCAAAGTCAAGCTTTACAAACTTTGACCAAGTTTATATACAAAAATATTAAGATATACAATAATAAATCAACAACATTAGATTTATTATTAAATGTACTTTCACATCCTATAGATTTATTATGATAAATGTTTATATTGTTTTCTATAAACTTGGTCAAACCTAACAAAGTTTGACTTCAGTCAACTCTAATATGCAGAGTAAATAAAAACGGAGGGAGTATTATGAACTTGGTCAAACTTAGAGAAGTTTGACTTTCTTAAAAACCAATACGCCTTATCTTTCAGAACGAAGTAAGTACTATCTGGCCACCCAAACTTGTCAACCTTGGTTTTGCAGGACATCCTCCACCGTATACATTCTCTGTTGCCAGTGCAAGCAGCTACTCGTGTTGCATGCATGTCGCGTGGGTTTCTATGTTCGTGGACATGTTATTCCAAGCTCATACTCAACTCCGATAGACTCGAATTGAGTGACAAGAAATTTGAGGAAAGAGGAACCTATATCATCGACAAAGTTGACAAAATTCTCGAGAACCATCACAAGAATGGGGTCAAGATAGAGGCGCTTAAACTTGGACTTTACCCTTGCACGACAGTCAAAGCCTCTTGCCTGGACAGGTGGCTTCAAATCACCGTCAAGTCTGGGATTCAAGAACTTAGCTTGACTACGAATGATTTCATGAAGACAATCAACAACTTCCCATGTTCGGTTTTGTCCGACAAGGCTGTTGCTAGTTCAATTCAGTCTCTTTACCTCACCAGTTGCGCTTTCGATCCCATATCATATCAACACTTGGCCTGTTCAGAAGATTGGAAACTTTACATCTTCGTCTTGTCGATATTAATGAGGAAGGATTATGGCACTCACTCTCCAAATCCGCCTCCTTGGAGTGGCCAGAAATCACCTTATGCAGTGAGATAAGTTGCTTGAGAATACCTTGTACGCTGCAGCAGCTCAACTCCCTTGGTGATGAGGAATGCAAGAGCCTACAGATAGTAGAGATTGATGCTCCAGGCCTCATCTCCTTTCATTATAGTGGGCCCTTGTTAGATATCTCTATCCCGAATTCTTTGCTACTTAAACATGTAGGCTTGTGTTGCATTCTCTCTGATGCTCGCGTGAGGTTTCCATCCATTGCAGGAAATGTCGAGAGCTTCACCATCCGCTCTCGTGTTGAGGTACATATGCGTTCTCAAAGTATATTTAATCAATAATATATGTATGTCTATTTCACTTTTATGCCGGAACAAACAAATACAAGGTTAAACGTCAACATTCCAATGCTACCCTCAAAGCTCCCCGTCTCAAGAACTTGGATACTGGACTTCGTAGAGCAGTAGTGTCCTCCCTCCAAGCCGCGACATCTTCTCTTTGGTTTCTTTTCTTGATGCTTCTCCTGTACTGGATTCTTTCATCCTACAGGTAAGTCATTATGTATATCATTTGAGCTCTCTATGCAAATTAGTGTGTTGCTTGTTCGTCATAACAATGACATTATTGTTGATCCTACATGTGCATGCATATGCAGGTAGAGATGGGTGCCCTTAGGACCGACATCGTTGTTGGAGACGACGATGACGAGCGTCTGAGGCAGATGCTGGAGCACTGCTATGACTGCCCCAAACAGGTGACTATCACAGGGTTTTGTGCATCCAAGAGCTTGATCCAGCTCATGATTTACATTCTCAAGAGCGCACCTTTGGTCGAGTACCTGACGTTGGACACAACCTATCTGTACTATATGAGGTTTGGACACAACCTATCTCTGCAATATGAGGTTTGGTACCACTGGTAGATGCCCCGCCTCAATGAAGAATAGTCCATGCTCACCAATGTGCAAGAGAGATATCCCCGAATGTCACAGAGCAGTGGAGGTTGTGGATAGGTACATGAGTACATCACCATGAGAGTTACCCCAACCGTTGAATTCAAGGTCTTGAAGTTGTGTAGTTGATTCCATGACACTACTAGGGAAAACCTTATACACAAAATCTTAGCAGCAGCGCGACACAAAAAAAAGCAGGTTTTTACCCCTCGCTACTACTAAGTTGATAGTAGTAGCGTGGGTTTTTAACCCTCGCTACTACTAAGCGGTCTCTACCGTGCTCCCCGACACATGCCATAGTAGTAGCGAGGGGTATAAACCCGCGCTACTACTAATTTGATAGTAGTAGCGCGGTTTTATACCCCTCGCTACTACTAAGTACGAGGTAGGTGAAGTCGCCATATCCTCGGCCGAATCCTCATCTCCTCTCCCAAATCCCTCCTTTCTTCCACCATTCTCTCCTCTCACTTTCCATACGCTCTCACAGGGACCTCTTGCCCATGCGCCCATCCATCTCCGTGGTGCCGAAAGAGGCCGCCGCCTCGCGCCACCGACGTCTAGGAGCTCGCCGGTCTTCCACCGACGTCTAGGAGGCCGCCGCCCCGCGCCACCACACCGGAGCACTTCACCACCGGTGACTAGCTCCGATGCTCCCTACATCACCTTCCTCTCTCCCTTGGTTTTCCTTTCCTTTCTCTCCCTCTGGTTTGACTCACCCTCCCATGTCCATGCCCGTGCAGGTCATCGCCATGGACGACCCGAAGCTATCTGGCATGGTCAGGAAGAGGAGCCCCATGTCGCGGCCTGGCTCTGCCATAGAAACGGGCCCTCTCCAACAGCCACTGCTGGATCTGGTCTTCCGCTGTCCGTTCATGCCTCCTGCGACGCCAATCATCACTAGATCGAACCACTGCTACCATTGACAACACGCACGGGATCGAGTTTTGTTTTTGTTTTTGAAAGTAATAGCAGTAGCGCGGGATATAAGACCCGCTACAGCTAATTAGCAGTAGCGTTGTTTGCAACGCACGCTACAA
Organism: Triticum monococcum; assembly: GCA_034509565.1. Classification (NCBI taxonomy): domain Eukaryota; kingdom Viridiplantae; phylum Streptophyta; class Magnoliopsida; order Poales; family Poaceae; genus Triticum; species Triticum monococcum. The sequence continues at coordinate 603,320,258 of CM067841.1, read as the reverse complement.
CTAACCATGTATAGCAGTAGCGTGTGTCAACACGCGCTACTACTACAAGTTAGATGTGGCGCCGTATCAGTAGCGCGGGCACCCGCGCTACTGATACACCCAAAACCCGCGCTACTGCTAGGCTTTTCCCTAGTAGTGTGATGCCAACCTACACAAATGGAACAAATAATGTTCATTGATAGTATTTCTTACCAAGTAAAACTTTGGACGGTTTAGGCGTTTATCATTCCTCTCGGATTTGGCTGATGTTGCCGCCATGACAAGTTGTTGTTGCTCCACTGCGCGCCAGCGTGCACCCAGTCCGTGCACTGTGGGCTGGTGAGGTTGGTTACGGCCCGATAAGGTGTCCACGTTAAATCACAGCCCAACAAAATGTTTGACGATTATTATTAGCGATCTGATCAAATCAGATCGATGTATATACCTAGTAAAAACTTACGAGAACTCAAGGTAGGGCGAGCGCCCACCTTGCCCTACCGCGTCCTCCACCTGTGTTTATTTCCCCATGCATTGTTGCGGGCTCAAGCTCACTTTTCTAGGGATGCTTAGAGTGAAGATTGTTTCTTCTTAATTCTTAATTCTTATCTAATATCGCTATTCTAGTTCCGTGCAGTGAGCTATGTCGAAAGCCATCCTCCCATCCATCCATTCATTAGAAGTTTAGAACACATGGTTCAAAGTAAAGCACCTGCGAAAGGTATAAATTGTGGCAAAATATGTAGTGTGTTCAACATAATCTCCACATTGTTCATGTTAGAGGAATATAGAGGTAACCAAGTGACCTTAACTATTGTCTGAGCTTCTATGGTGCCTGCTCCTTGTATTGATTGCTATTCTCAAAGACATCGAATGGTAAGTAGGAAGAGCTTAAATTTTTTATTCCAAGGGTGAGTGATCAAGATTTGGCACATGAGAGAGTGTAACTGTCAGTTGCCCTACTTCTTTTCCTTATAACTTATAAGTTACCATTCTTGAATCATTTCTGGAAATATCTAAACCATTTCTAAAATGGTATGTGTTACAAATCTCGACTTAGAAAGGGTCATTTTAGCAGAGCATAATTATTATACTTCCATTTGTATCTTTGCTCGACCGAGTTATCTAGTTATGTTATAGATATCCTTGCAAGTATGTGGTGTGTAGAAGCTTGATCCAACCAATATATTTTTCTGAACCATTTGGACCAAGTTGCTTTTAGGAGCTCATTGCTTTCATATTCTATAGGCCCCATGAAGATTTGAATCATGTCAGATATCTACCATGTTTGAAAGCTAAGTATTTGGATATCCATCCAAGTGAAGAGGCTCTTCAATTTTCAATATTGTTTCAGATGCCACGGGTTATTAGGTGGAGTTTCCTGTACCACCATGTGGTGACCATAAACTTGCAATAAAAGCATATCAGAAAATCACATGCATAGTGGTACATAGCTTCATAAAACTGTCATACATTATTTTCTTGGTATGCTTTTCCATGACATTATTTTTATGCCATGAGAATGTGACTAATGTAATTCTTAAGTTATTATACTATCAGGTGATTTTCATTGTTGTTCTTGCATATAGATACATGTGTGACAACATTTGGTCTTTATTTTCTCCATTTCCACTGTACTTTAAGGTCACATTTTGGTTGGGCCCATGTATTTATGTGAAGGATTACTTAAATGAACTGCAAAGTAGACCATTGCAGTTTCATTATTTTTTATGTTTAGCATTCTTATCCCTACTACTCCCTCCGTTCCGAATTACTTGTCTTGGATTTGTCTAGATACGGAGGTAGATACAAGTAATTCAGAACGGAGGGAGTACATGTCTTACTATTTGATGCACGATTCTCTACGTGCTAAAAAGAAAGTAAATACAAATCGGCTTTTATCACGAACATACTTGGGGCATTTGATTAAAATGGATGATTTCTATTGTGCCTACATTACATGCTTGCTATTTAAAATACTATGAGCAAATCGAGGGTTTGCATATTTTCAGATGAATGTATATCCTAATATCCGAACAAACATGTGATAACACTGATTGGTAGAAGCCTTTTTTCTAAAATTTGCAGATTATAGAAGCTTAGTTTATGATTAGTAAAAGCCCATCTTGTTCATTTCAGGTATGCTGGTATTAGTGTTTGTTCAGTTAAATGGCCAGCCTAACTAGACTTGAGTTTGCATCTATATCATATCGCAACGAAGGCATGCATTTTGCATACACCTCCCCTGGGTGTCAACTATAAGTACCATCACAGACAAGATCATTGGTGCTTTTCTTCTTCGGGATTGGAGGATATCTTTTTGTTGCTATGTATTTGTTCTAGGAAAGAAACTGATGTTGAGCATCCAAATAGAGATGTGGCCTCTCAATGAAACATTCATTGTTCTAGCAAAAATCAAACAGTCTTTGTCAATGGTTGCGGACTCTTAGCACTATAACTTGAACCATTATTTGAAAATTTGAATTATTTCCCTAATATTTCATGAGTATTATTTCTGTGGAATGTATAGGTGCGGCAACGTGCGCCTTCATTGTCTAGTATTTTTTATAGAAGAAATTTATAAGGACCACACGGCAGCCAGGGCTCAAACATGAATGGGCTATAGTGTGGTCCTTGCGGGCCTAGCCAGCATAATGACACCATGTTCTCGTCGTAGTTATTTATTGCTAATCCTAAATGAAAGCTATTTAGTGCAATATATGCCAAAAGGGAAAAAAGAAATAGAGAACAAGTTACAAATTTATACCATTTGACGGAAGCCTGTGTGAACCAACAACATTTTGACGCAATAAGTGTCATATAGGGAATTCGCTGACGTAAGTCGGTCCGAGCAAGCACTAACAATTTATTCAAGAGTTGCCTCCGGTTTTTTTTTCTTGGGCAACGTATACATTTCAACACCACCATATGGCACTGAATCAAACTTCCTTTTTCCATTAGGTAAACTCAACCTCAGATCAAATAATAAATAATCCTACCACAACTCCATAATAAATAAAATAATGTTTATGTGTGGAGGATGGGCGGGCTGGAGTAGGGCCCGTTGAGCCAGCCGTCGGTGATGTGCTTGTATGCTGCCTCGGTGAGGTGGATGCCGTCCCAGCTGAGGTGGTCGGCCGGGTTGGCGCACGCCGCCGCGCCCGGCATCCCGCACCGCGCTCTGTTGGCGTAGTTGTACTTGCCTCCCCCGGAGCCGCAGCACGCCTTGAAAACCGCGTTGAAACCTGCACACACAGCACAACACCGTTGCGAGTTACTCCCTTCGTTTCAAAATAAATGACCCAACTTTATACTAATTTAAATTAGTATAAAGTTGGGTCATCTATTTTGAAACGGAGGGAGTAGCTACGTCCTCTAGTTGATTGATCACTACCTATAACATGCATGAACAGTGTCCCGATCGGCGCTGGTGCTGCATGCGTGCATGTGGACTGCCGAGTCGAGGCATGTGTTGGTTGGGCGTGTCAGTCAGTGTCCATCCACTGTTACTTGGCGATTATTATGTCAGCTCAAGAACTTATGTTGGAATGATTTTTTTCTGAATTATTTGAAGATCTTCTTCTACTCGCCGCCGCGCAGGACATCCAGGGACATATGCCCAGAGTGGGCATGCAAGTAGCACCACACTGATGCTGATGCCGATGCTGACAGTGACACTAGCTAGTGCCGTGTCCACTGCTGCTGCTAGCTCGTGCACAAACGCGGAATCTAGCTATCCACACGTTATGCGTGGCTTGTCTGTCCCTGGCGTGTTAGTTAGACTTATTGCCGAAAGAAGATGCCCAACGGCTAGCTAAGACTAAGAGTATTGGTCGGTCGGAAGGAAATTTGGGAACTACTCCGCGTGCACACGTACGTACCGTATTTCTTGGGGTTCTGGACCATGTCGTAGACGGCGGAGTAGAAGTCGCCGTACATGATGCGCGCCGCCCGGCCGTAGCGCTTCCGGAGGCGGGCGATCTTGGCCTGGAGCAGGTTGTTGTGGAACGTGGACAGATCGTTGAACTTGCGGAGGCAGCCGAGGCTGTCGTAGTCGGCGCTGCTGTTGGTGCCGTAGACGGTGAGGTAGATGGGGAAGCAGCCGATGGGGAGCACCCCGGGCACCACCACATCCCTGGCCCCCATGCCCACCACCTTCTCCACGCCCCTGATGATGGTGTTGACGATCTTGGGCGTGTACCTCCTCGCCTGGTCCGCGCTGTAGTTGCCGAACAGCATCGCGTTGTAGTCGTTCCCGCCGAACTCGCCGAACACCACCAGCGAGTCCCGCAGGTAGCGCTTGCAGGCGGCGGCGTCGCCGCAGACGGTGGCCGTGATCTGCTGGAACCACTGGATTTGGAGGCTGATGGGCCCGTTGTTCCAGATCTTGTCGGAGAGGCCGAGGCCCCGGAAGAAGGGCGCGTCCATGGCCGTCGCCCCCGTGATGGCCATGTTCGCGCCCTGCTTGAAGTCCGTGCCGTTCGCCTTGGACGGTGGCAGGAACGGCACCCCAAACTTGGTGCCTGCAATGCGTCATCGTACGTACGTCAAGCAAGAACGATTTATTTGAGCAAGATGGAGTGTGTGTGCGGAGCAGCGGAGCACAGCACTTACTGAGGAAGTCGACGATGACGCGGCCGTCGGAGCACCGGCAGGTGGGGGTGCCGAAGTAGGTCTCGCCGTAGGGCGGCTGCGTGAAGGTGATCGCCGTCGGCTTCCCGTTCGTGCACAGGTTGCCCGTGTCCGTGATCGAGTCGCCGAAGTTGAACACCGCGTTGTACTTCTGGGCCTGGGCCGACGCCGCGCTCGCAAGAAGCAGCAGGGCCAAGCATGGCAGCAGCTGCTGCGGCACCGCCGACGACCTCATCGTCCCAGCCGCTGGCTGCTGCGGACGAGAGAGCAGGAGAGGGAGGGAGGCACGCAAAGCGGCAAAGAAGAAAGCTACGGAAAGGAAAAGGAATGGGGATGCTTCATGCTTGGCCAGTGGCCGGGCTTTCTATAGCCCCCGTGACCCGCGCTTTAATCTGCTTTCGAATCTCTCGCCCGCCCGGCCGACCACACTCCAATGGCTGTGACTGAGAACGAGCGTCATGCATGTTACTTCCTCCATTTCGAATTACTTGTCGTAGATATAAATATATCTAGATGTATTTTAATTCTAGATATATTTATTTCTACAACGAGTAGTTTGGAACGGAGAGAATACTACCCGGCTAGCTAGATTGTCCTCCCCTTTAGTATTTTATCAGTGGCTGCTAGTGAGAAATTTGTCTCTCCCTTTGACCTTTGCTACACTTTCAGCTCGGTTTGTCTTCCCTAGAGAGGAAACTTCACGTGAGAGATCACCACCACCGCCTTATTATTCTCCGATTCTCTGTAAAGGTCAGCATATATACTACGATCCTGCCATGATACCAAAGGACGCACAAAGCAGCTCACACATGCATGCATGCGTGGCTCTTCTCCATGGAGAGCTTCACCTGCCCATATGGCACCTAGCTAGGGAGAAAAAAAAGAGAAAGACAACTACGCACGTGTGATGTGAATATTAAGATTCAGTCATCTTGATTTTTGTTGCGATGGTGTGGAACATACCACCATCTAACGTGGAATTCTTATGGACATTTTCTGGTGTTCCGTGGCCTAATTTCTCAGTTGCAATAAGAGAAATCTTTGATCTGATAGTACTCCCTCCGTAAACTAAACGCTCTTATGCTCTTATATTAGTTAATAGAAAGAGTAATATATATTTTCCTCCATCTGTTGAATTGGTTTCTTGGAGAACTAACAGTACTGAGAGCAATCTTGAGGAACTCCATGTTGCAACAAGTTGGACGTTTTCGAGGGTTCGTGTTTGGATCGTCCAACACCAAAAGCTCTGGAGTTTGGTAATTAATGTTGAGAAACTGGTGCATGAGGACGTTGACTTGCTCGCAGGACTACCTAATCTACTGCACATGTGGTTGTGGATATGAAAATCGTGAGGAAAAAGGATTATCACGCATGATGGTGTGGTGGCATTCCAGGTTCTCAAATACTTGAGAATCACGTGCTTCGCCCCGTGCCTAACCTTCATGGTAGGTGCGATTTCCGAACACCAAACTTTTATTTTGGAAGTACGCCAAGTTCAGCGTGCCCCATCACCGATCGAGCAATAGACTGCCGCTGCGTAGCCCTGTCAAGCCGCAGCGCCGCTGCCTTGTGGTTCTCCTCGTGGCTGCAGTGATCCGTTGCCCTGTGGTTCTCCCCGTGGCTGCAGCGATCCGCGCTGCCGTTGTGTCGTCCTTTCGGGTCGTAGCGCCGCGGCACGTGGTCTCCGTCGTCGTGAGGCTATTTCCGTGGTTGCACCAACCCGCGCGTTGCCACTGCGTCGCCTCTTCGGGCCGTAGTGCTGCGGCCCGTGGTAAACCGCCATCCCTGAGGCTGCATCGACCCTCGCACTACCACTGTGTTGCCCGGTCGGGCCGTAGCGAGCGTGGCACGCGGTCCCTGCAACCGCCATGAGGTCTTCCCCGCCGTCACCCCGACCGGTGTGCTGCCGCTGCGTCGCCCCTTCGGGTCATAGCGTCACGGCGCGCGGTTTACTCCGCCGTCCGCGCGCATCGACTTCTACGTGGTATGCGTCGCGCCGCCTCCCTAGGCACGGGAACGGCACCATCCGCGCCGGTCTTCATCATACTATCGGGTTCTTTCTCGCCTACTTCGAGCACCGTCGCCTCCTCAGGCCGCCGCCGCCGCTCCTCTTCTTCTCGATCCACGACGACTACCTCGACACCGGCCACCCCGACTCGACATCGACCACAGCATCACCCACGCTACATCACCCACGCTCTCGGCTACCTCGACAAACAGCACAAAGGGCTACCGCCTTACTTGAGCAGCCTCGTCGATTTGCACTCCAACAACAACTTCCGCGATGCATCGACCAATACGACTGTTGGGGGGGGGGGGGGGGTCCATCGGCATGCCTTCGGATTCTTCTTCAGTCTCACCGTCTGCATTGCTACCGTTGTGACTGCGGGGGGTGTTGAGTATAATATTTATTTAGGATAGCGTAGGATTTATTCTACCCTGCCTTGTACTCCAAGATGACCATATACTCCTATACATATGCCCATGAGCCTCAAGCAATACTTCAACAATTCCACCAATTTCTCTCTCCCTTCTAACACATCCTGTTTCCAAATACATACGAGTATGGTTGAGGTGAACATGCATGCAGATAATTATAGGAAATAAATAGAAAGGAAATGTGAAAATGCAGATAATCGCAACCATAGATGACTTATTACCAAAACCACAGATTTGCGACCGCAGTCCACAACTAGTCCATGAAAGCAAACGAATTGAAGTGACTACTGACTAGGCAAACCACAGTAGCAAACCCTTTCTAAACAACATTGTTCAAAGCCACAAAGGCATGGACTGGAACATCAAAGTACAGAAGAAAACCAAGCTGTGCGTAGAAGATCTGAACCATACATATTTAACATCTGATGACTTTCATGAAGTGACCATGGAGCTGCTTAATTTTTACAACCATCGGACAACCATTCTATGTAACTGGGAATGTATGGCCGTATGCATCACTCTGATGCAGAGGCCGGGGAGCCCTCCCTTTTCAAAAAAAAAAAATGTAACTGGGAATGTAAGGTTTGCACCGGAGATCATAATGACTATTCCCAAAACAGAAGACAACACGAGATCTCCGGTTTTCCACATCGTATGATACAAGCCTTTCATTCAACCCATTGATTTGGAAAAAGGTCGATTTGCATTCCGGAGTCCGGACCGAATGCTACAAATGTACACACCTCATCATGGCCTATCAAGTCCGACATGCTGGCGGTATGCTTCAGAGTCCACTGCCCACTGGCATAATCTTCAAGAACCCAGACCGAGAGCTGGCGATTACCATTAGTGTAATCCATATGCGTTGCATACGGGCGTCCCTGAGATTGCCCAATATAACCATAATCGGAGGTGTCTGCTATGGTGAGCGGCATTCGGATTTCCCGCCAAGTATTCCCTTCCGCATCCACCGTGATCACCGAAGAATCGTGGGTAGTTAGATGCAGCGTGCCACCGAAGAAGAGAGAGACTGAACCATCATGATCGACCACGCTAGTGCAGTCGCCCCATTCGCTCTCCTTGGAAGTCCACCTTCCGGTTTCCGATGAGAAGATCTCCATCCTGGTGACCCCGTCGCCCCGCACGAGCACGAACACGGCGAAGCGGGAGGGAGCGGCCGGGTCGAAACCCAGACGGATGATGTTCCTCTCCTGAAGCAGCTCCTCGTTAGCAGGCAAGACAGTCCACTCCTCCGTAGCTGGATTGCACACAACGAACTCCGTGTCGGCGCCGGAGCTGGTCGCAGACGATCTCTTCCAGCACTCGCAGAGGAGGAGGCCGCCGCAGCAGTCCACGGTCTGGACGCCCCCGTCCCACGCGCCGCGCAGGAAAGGGAGGCCGGGGTCGACGAGGGGCCGGCCTCAGCCCGACAGGTTGCGGAAGCAGAGCTCGTTATTCCATTCGCTGCGAGCGTAGCAGAAGAAGCCCGACAGGGCCTGCGGCGACCTCTTCCGGAGGCCGGGGTCGGAGCAGAGGGCGCGCCATGCTTTGGACACGCACTTGAAGCGGCAGAGCGATCTGTAGGGCACCCGCGCAAGGACCTCGACGAGGAGGTCCTCGGGGAGGCTCTCTGCCGCCGCCGGCGGCTGCTCCTTCTTCTTCCTGGACCTCTTTGCCATTGCCCCGTAGCGGTGGAGATCCAGCCGGATAACGGCGGCGGCGTATGTATCTGAATGTTATGCGGAATTTGGGGGTTTATTGCGCTCCATCTCCTCCTATTCTCGGAAACTAGATGATATCCCGCACGTTGTTGCGGGAATATTTAGCAACATATTTAAATGTGTTTTATTGTATGACGCGTGAATATTTGAAGTAATAATATAAAAAGTTAAAACTGAAAATACATATAATTTATTGTATTTCATTACTATATAGTTGTAAAATGTTTATTAAATATAAATAACTTAATAGAATGAAAATTCTCATGTATACTTGCATGTTGAGATGAGTCTTTTTTTCATGACGTTTCATGATGAAGTGGCATGCTTGCATGTTGAAAGATATATGATAGTGGAGGTGGGCCTTTTGTCATGCATGTTGTGTGATGATGTGACATGCTTGCATGTTGAGAAAAATAGTTAGTGGGGGCTAACTATTTAGATATAGTAGATACTGCGTTGGGTGTAGCCTAAAAACTAGAGCTCGTGTTTGATCCAGTCGGTAACTCGGCCGAAACGGACTGGAGATGGAGTGTGATACACGTATTCCCCGTGTTCTCCAAAAAAAGGAAACGTTTCTGTGTGGGTTTGTCGCTTTTTGGGCGGTTTTGACAACACACACAAAAGCAATACACCAATACATGAGTGGAGTCCATTTATTATCAAAGTCCAATGTTGACACATCTTTTTGTAGCAAGATTTATTTCAGAATTCTTTTTTACATAATCACATATATTTTCTTAGACAAACGTATTACAAAGAGTACATATGTGGTCATCACAGAAGACATACATAGATGTCTTGCAATATTGAATCAAAGGCTTCGCAAGAAGTAAAACTAAAATTTTACTTTGGCAGAATCTTGTGCCACACCAAAACATCGCCCACTATCGTCCTCCTCCGTTGTTGAAGCAACATCGAAGAAAGAGGGAAACTGCCTTCATACCAAGATCTAGAGGAGCACCTTTGCATACAAGGATGCTTTTCGAGCCGATGAACCGGACTGTCTCAAGCAACTAGACCGAAACTTTGTGGCACGTCAGCCAGGGTTCTTCCCCATGTCCGCTAGATCCCAGCGTCGTCAACTTCATTCGATGAGATCGAAGAAGAGGACCGTCACTGCATTCCTCTATCCACACACCCCATTGCAAGATGCCAAACACAACCACAACAGCCGACACCAACACCACCCGAGAGAGTGTTCAGAGTTGGATAGCCTGAAGAGGACTACCGGAACAGCGACACCGCGGAGGCGTGCACATGCGATAACGATGTCTAACACTTGGAAGCACCCTCCGAGCGGCCAGGCAAAGATCTATGTCGACAGAGGTATGTCTCACAATGGGGATGTGGGTGCAGCAGCCGCGGTGCAAAAGAGATGAACATGGCAATTATATCGGATCCTCAACGATTATACTCCCGGGATTGAATGATCCAGCAGTCATGAAGTTGTAGCGTGTCAGTGAAGCGTTGGCTTTAGCCACTGATTTGTCTTTGAACCGTTTGATGATTGCATGTGATTACAAGCCAGTGGTGAAGGACATCAACAAAGGGTTGGGACTTGGGAGGCTATTTCAAGAAGTGTGATTTTATGTTTGAAAGTCGTCATTCAAACCAGGAAGCACATCATCTTGTAAAATTTTCAGTACCGCTCCCACAAGGTCGTCGCTGATCTACATGCGGCGAGTCTTGTCCTCTTCCGGCTATAGGCCTTTCTGCGGCGAAGGAAGGATCGAAGGATCGTGCTGATCGGCGACAGCGACCCGATCGTCCAGTCACACACATGGAGGATATTCAGGGCTGTACTTCGTCTCCTAAATACATGGTCTACTTTTTTTTGAGACATATAAATACATGGTGTACTGCTAATGTGCCACCGTTGATCCATAGAATTTCCATCAAGTAAAGCTAACGATGTTAAATTTGGACGAACTTTGTATTGATTGGCTTCCTGCACCCATCGCCAACTCCTGCAGTTGTGCAAAAAACAAGAACAAAAACGACGTTGGTTTGCTCTGCCATCGACAGCTGCTCCTAAAAGTTCGCCGTTGCCTACCGACGAACTGCAACAGGTTTGGCGCGATTGCTGTAAAAGTGCAGAAACAAAAGAGAGGCTGAAAAAACAGTCGCCGTTGCCGGGGATCGAACCCGGGTCACCCGCGTGACAGGCGGGAATACTTACCACTATACTACAACGACTTGGATGGCAGACAGTTTAACTAGAGTGATTAGATCAGCTACCTCTAATCAAATCGGAGGTTGTCCTGGGCCGGAGAGCTGAAACGGGAACCGCAGCCGCCGTTTCGGCCCAAAAAACCTAGACACAATCGAAACTTGGCCGGTGCACAGGCGAGATCGGCGTGTCCAGCTCCTCCCGTCGCCGGCCCTCTCGATCGGTTCCTGTCCAACGCGCCGCGCTTCTTCCGTTAGATCTAGTGGAAAATCGATCTCATGTTGAACAATTTCAGATTATCCCGTCGCTTCCGTCGATTGTAACCTAACCTGGCACGGCTTGGTTTTATCTTTCCTTGTTGAACCAGCGCTGGCTTCGAGAATTTGCACGTCTCTTTCGCAGAATTTCTAGGGCAGATCCGAGGCAAGATCTGCTGCACCGCAGCGCAGATAGTCGAGCAGAGCTGCAGAGGCTTCATCAACCGGTGGGAAAACCTTCCAGCAGCAAGACCATATTTCTCAAGCTGCCCAAAAATATATCAGCCATGGCCGTTTTTGAGGATCTCCAACAGGTATGTGTTGCTGCCAGCCAAATGTATATTCATCAGACGGAGCACGTTATTCTCAAAAAAAAATAAAATCAGACGGAGCACGTAGGAAGTAAAATAATAATAATCTCGCTGGCATTCAAGTACTCTAGCAGCAAGTAAGCAATGTCTGTCTCAACTGCCACCACAGGATGAACACATGATGCATCTAGGGTAGGAATTTGGTGCCAAGTCGGCATATAGTTGCGCTCGAGATGTTTCCACAAGAAATCAGTGGTTCATCAGCACTGTAAATTGGCCAACAGCAGTTGCATATGCTTTTTCTCTATTGGTGCACTGTATACGTTTTGGTTTGGTTTGTTTCTCACGTTTCTTCCTGCGGCTGATATTGCTCTGTGTGAGCGTGTGTCTTTATATGTTTGATCAAGTTTTGAAGTAAAACGATATCAATGTTCAATAATTAAAATATGAAAATATATCTCGTAACAAATCTAATGATAACTTTTTTTCGAAAAAGGAGGACTCCCCGGTTTCTGCATCAGAACGATGCATACAGCCACATTTAAAGATAAATAAAGAGGTTCAACAAGGTCTTAAAGTCTGAAAACAAAAAAGCGGCTAGCTCACAAAGAGCCACAACGTCAAAAACAAAAGGCCCAAAAGCCACAACCGGCTGGCATAACACAAGATAGGTAAACTAATCGCCTATCCTATTACATGACCGTCATCCAAACCGGTTGAATATATCCCGCGCTACCATCTCCCACCGGACAGATCCAGTAACCAAACGCTCCCTGGCCTCCGTCGGAGTGAGTAAGGACCACATACGGATCAACGCAGTAGCTCGGAATAAAACCTGCAAAAAATGAATAGTTGTTGTTCTGTTAAAAGTCAAATCATTTCTGCAGTTCCAATTGCCCATAACAACGCACAAACTCCTACGCGAATGTGTCTAGCTATTTCAGATTCTATCCCAACAAGCCACGTTCCAAATAACGAACTGACCGAATTCGGAGGAGTAATGTTAAAGGCAATTTGCACTGTGCGCCACAAAACTCTCTCAACGGGCAATCAAAGAAGAGGTGCTTGATAGTTTCGTCCCGATCACAAAAACTACATCTAGTAGATCATGTCCAGTTGCTCTTAGCCAAATTATCCTTTGTTAAAATGACTTGTTTATGTACAAACCACATAAACACTTTAAATTTCAAAGGAACCTTGACTTTCCAAACATGTTTGGAACTAGGAATAACACTAGAGTTAATGGCATCGATATACATCGACTTGACTGTGAACTCTTCAGACCTAGTAAGCTTCCAACACAACTGATCGGGCTGATGAGCTAGCTGAACCTTCATCAGTCTACTCACCAGATGAAGCCAAGCTTCCCACCGGTCGCCAACAAGCACCCTCATAAACTGAATATTAAGGGGAATGGACTGCATCATCGTTGCAACAAGAGCATCACGTCGCTGAACAATACGATATAGGGACGAATACTGAAGCGCCAACGGCGTTTCACCAAGCCAAGTATCCTCCCAGAAGCGGGTGGTGTTGCCATTACCGACAATAAACTTTGTTCTATTAAAGAAGGCAGCTTTGACTCTCATAAGCCCCTTCCAAAACGGCGAGTCAGTTGGTCTCACTGTCGCCTAGGACAAAGTCTTGGACTGCAAATACTTGCTACGAAGAATCTGCGCCCAAGTTGCCTCAGTCTCAACTAATAACTTATACAACCACTTACTGAGAAGACATCTGTTCTTGACTTTAAGATTCTCAATATCAAGGCCCCCCTGGTCCTTTGGTCGACAGATGATATCCCATTTGGCGAGTCGGTATTTTCTCTTTAGTTCATCACTCTGCCAGAAGAATCGGGATCGATGGAGGTCCAGCCTTTTCCTAACCCCAACTGGGACTTCAAAGAAAGATAAGAGAAACATAGGCATACTCGTGAGCACCGAATTAATAAGAATCAATCGGCCTCCATATGACATGAGTTTGCCCTTCCAGCAACTCAGTTTCTTCTCGAACCGATCATCGATGCATTTCCATTCTCTGTTTATCAGCTTACGATGGTGAATGGGTATACCTAGGTACGTGAAAGGTAATGCTCCCAATTCGCATCCAAACAATTGCCTATAAGCCTCTTGTTCCTCATTGGCTCTACCAAAACAGAACAACTCGCTTTTATGAAAGTCAATCTTCAATCCGGTCAATTGTTCAAATAAGCATAACACCAGCTTCATGTTTCTCGCCTTTGTCAAGTCGTGCCCCATAAAGATGATTGTATCATCAGCGTACTACAGGATGGACACACCACCATCAACTAGATGAGGCACCAAGCCACCCACCTGATCGGCCTCCTTTGCCCTACCTATCAAGATTGCCAACATGTCAACGACGATATTGAGCAGAATAGGAGACACTGGATCCCCTTGTCTCAGGCCCTTGTGTGTCTGGAAATAATGACCTATGTCGTCATTCACTTTAATTCCAACACTCTCTTTTTGCGTGAAAGATTCTACCTGGCATCGCCAAGCTTCATCAAAACCCTTCATGTGTAAGGCCTATTGAAGGAAAGGCCATTTGACTTTATCGTACGCTTTCTCGAAATTCACCTTGAAAACAACTCCATCAAGTTTATTCATGTGAATCTCATGGAGCGTTTCATGAAGGACCACAACTCCTTCGAGGATGTTTCTGTCCAGCATGAAAGCAGTTTGAGTAGGCTGCACCACAGCATGCGCAATCTGTGTGAGCCTATTCGTCCCGTCCTTGGTAAATTTTTTGAAACTAACATTAAGAAGACAGATGGGCCTGAATTGCTCGATTCTCACAGCCTCTGTCTTCTTAGGAAGAAGGGTTATCGTTCCAAAATTCAGCTGGAAAAGGTGAAGCTGGCCAGAGAATAAATCATGGAACAACGGCAACAGATCCCCTTTAATAATATGCCAGCACTTCTTATAAAACTCAGCTGGGAATCCATCCGGGCCGGGAGCCTTATTATTTTCCATCTACGATATGGCCTCAAACACCTCTTTCTCAGAAAAAGGAGCAGCTAAAATATCATTCTCAATAGCAGTAAGTTGAGGCACATCCTCAATCCTAGACTCATCCAGCGACACACAGTTATCCTCTGGAGGCCCAAACAACTGCTTGTAATAATCAGTAATGTATAATTTTAGGTTCTCCTGACCAAGAAACATTCCTTCATCTTGTTCAAGCTGAAAGATCCTCTTCTTTCTATACTTGCCATTAGCGATCATGTGGAAGAATTGAGTGCTCGCGTCCTCCTGGACTACTCTTCGGACCTTGGCCCGCAACGCCCACTTTAATTCTTCCTGGCGAAGAAGCTCTTTCAGCCTCATATCTGCGTCAAGCTTGGCGTGAAGCTCCGAGGCTGGCAGAACCATGGTTTCTGCTTTTACATCTAGGGACTGAATAAGGGTAAGGAGTTGTTCCTTTTTGACCTTATAAATCCCGCTAAGATGCTTAGCCCACCCACGTAGGAAACTTCTCAAGTGCCTAATCTTATTCTGCCAACACTCAAGCGCAGTCCTACCACCTGCATCCTTAGCCCACCCTCTGGCTACGAGATCAAAGAAGCCTTCTCTCTCAAACCAAGCAAGCTTGAACAAAAGTGAGTTTTTGTTTCCCAAGTGGGTGGCCTCACCAGAGTCAAGAAATAAAGGCGTGTGGTCAGAAATACCACGAGAAAGTGCCTGGACTGTTACAAAGGGGAATTTCTGTTCCCATTCGACACTAGCCAGAACTCGAACCCAACTTTTCAAACGTCGGATTTGGCATCGCGTTAGCCCAGGTAAACTTTCTTCCCGAAAGCTCTATCTCTCTCAGATCCAAGCTTTCAATGATAGTATTAAACATGAACAACCATCTGCCGTCAAAATTATCATTATTCTTCTCATCACGCCTTCTAATGATATTGAAATCACCCCCACCAGGATAGAAAGTTGCTCAGAACCGCAAATCCTAACCAGATCAGCCAAGAAATCCAGTTTTAGTTCGGGCTGTGCGGCACCATATACCGCCAGCAAAGCCCAGTTAAACCCATCAGCATTCGACCGCACCCTAAATTTAACAGCAAAATCTCCCATGACCACACTTCGGACTTCTAGCGAATCGCATCTAACCCCGAGTAAGATCCCACCCGATCTTCCTCGCGGTGGCAAACAATGCCAGTCAAAATCAATACCGCCCGATAAAGTATTAAGAAATTGTGGCGAAAAGTTATCTCTACCAGTTTCCGACAATGTGATAAAGTCCAACCTATGCTGAATAGATGCCTCTACAAGAAACCTTCTTTTAGCCAAGTCTTTTAGACCTCTGCTATTCCAAAAGATTCCTTTCATATCTCGTCATGGAATTTTTTAGCTGTTTGGATCCGAGCACTCCTACGCACTGCGGAATCCGGGTAGATCTCCCGCTTCCATTTGCATTTAGGAATGTTCTTACTCTCTGGCCGGTCCTCACAACCAGGCCCAGAAGTTCGAACTACAACATTCTCAACACCCTCATCCTCCTCCTCAGGCTCGGGAAGAGGAGGACCAAGATCCGCACAAAAATTATCGAGCACTCTGACCCCCAAAGCATCAATATCGAAATCATTCATGGGTTTAACCACTGCTAAGTTGAAAATCATCTCTAAAGCCCGCTCTGCTTCTAAATCCAGGATATCATTAACAGAACTTGAAATTTCACTATCATTACTACCTAGTGAAATTCCTAGCTGGTTTGCATTATTAATAATCTCATCAATAGAAAAATGCAAGATGTAGTTAGAGGTATTAACCGACATACCAGTAGTGACCTCAACATCATGAAGCTTGGACGCTCTCATGGCGCACCGCTGCTGTATGCCGTCCACCGCCGGATGATCCTGGAGACGGTAGCTCAACCGTCGGCCCTCAGAAACCGGATCTGGAATAACACCAAAAGCAATAATCTCCTCCCGAGTGACCATGTTCGTTGTGGGGTCTCCTGCCCCACCCCGAACACGTAGTCGGTCATCCTCCATCGACGAACCAACTAGACCGCCGAAAAGTGAAGGGGCGCTCAACGGCACCGGCGACGTCTGTCGCACCCCACCACAGAGAGGCTGCACCACGCCCGGGAAAGGTTGAGCGTGGGCCACCTGCCCGAGCTCCCCATCCACCTCGGCCCTTCGTCCAGAAGGGGTCACCGGCGCCCCAGGAGGGCCGGCCACCCTTGTCGCCCCAGGAGAAGAGGGCTGTCGGTGTCAAAACCGGCGGATCTCGGGTAGGGGGTCCCGAACTGTGCGTCTAGGCCGGATGGTAACATGAGGCAGGGGACACGAAGTTTTACCCAGGTTCGGGCCCTCTTGATGGAGGCAAAACCCTACGTCCTGCTTGATTAATATTGATGATATGGGTAGTACAAGAGTAGATCTACCACGAGATCAGAGAGGCTAAACCCTAGAAGCTAGCCTACGGTATGATTGTATGTTGTCATTGTTGTCCTACGGACTAAAACCCTTCGGTTTATATAGACATCGGAGAGGGTTAGGGTTACACAAGGTCGGTTACAAAGGAGGAGATATCCATATTCGTATTACCTAGCTTGCCTTCCACGCCAAGTAGAGTCCCATCCAGACACGAGACGAAGTCTTCAATCTTGTATCTTCATAGTCTAACAGTCCGGCCAATAGAGATAGTCCGGCTGTCCGGAGACCCCCTAATCCAGGACTCCCACAGTAGCCCCTGAACCAGGCCTCAATGACGATGAGTCCGGCGCGCAATATTGTCTTCGGCATTGCAAGGTGGGTTCCTTCTCCAAATACATCACAGAAGAATTTGAATACGAGGATAGTGTCCGACCCTGCAAAACAAGTTCCACATTCCACTGTAGAGAGAATATTTTCGCAGATCTAATTCGCTGGCTTGTTTCAGCAACATGACGTTACGTCATGGCCCGGTGATTATTCGAACCGTTTCTTTTAACCAGCCCCGCACATAACGCGAGGCAGTTTTTCGACACGTCTTGTCAAAGTAGAGATCATGTCCCCTTATTACGGGATTCTCATCAATACGGGCGTGGGTAACCTAACTGCGCCATCAATTGCGGAGCTTGGGGGATAAGCGAGTTTTACTAGGAAAGTGGGGACGCTTAGTTTCGTCCGCCCATATAAAGGGATAAGGATTCACCTTTCTATCCACACCTTCTTCCTCCTTTGCTCATCCGCTCCCGCACACTCGAGCTCTAGCGCCCAAGTCCTCACTTCCATCTCAACCTTCTCCAACCATGTCCGGAGCAGGAGGCAAGTGGATGGTCTCCTCCGTCACGGAGGGAGACATCAAAAAACTGAGGAGAGCCGGATACCTGCCCGACAACATCGCGCACCGACTCCCAGATGAGGGGCAGCTCATCCCCACCCCCAGGCCCCATGAGAGGGTGGTATTCCTCACCCATTTCCTCCATGGACTGGGATTCCCTCTCCATCCCTTCGTCCGGGGCTCATGTTTTATTATGGCCTGGATTTTCACGATCTGGCCCCGAACTTCATCCTCAACATCTCGGCGTTTATCGTCGTGTGCGAGGCCTTCCTCCGCATCAAGCCCCACTTCGGCTTATGGCTGAAGACCTTCAACGTCAAGCCGAAGGTGGTGGGCGGCCGCCAGGCGGAGTGCGGAGGCGCCATGGTGGGCAAGATGCCCAACATAACATGGCTTGGGGGCTCCTTTGTGGAAACCATAAAGGGGTGGCAATCGGGGTGGTTCTATATCACCGAGCCGCGCGACCCCGCATGGGTAGCGGCCCCCGAGTTCCGATCTGGCATCCCCATGCGGCTCACCTCCTGGAAAGAGAAGGGCATGTCCTGGGGTAGTTCGAAAGAGCTGACCGGACTCCAAACATGTATTGAAAACATGGTGGACAAGAAGCTCAAGCTTGTCAACATAGTCCAGATTATGCTCATCCGCCGGATACTCACGTGCCAACAACGGGAGTTCACCTTGTGGGAGTTCAATCCGGCGCAGCACCGGACTCTGCACAGGCTCTTCGACACAACTCATGAAGACGCCTGGAGGGTGCTGTTTAAAAGTGCCGAGGTCCCTTCCCCCATCACTGAGGATCGCGGATTCAGCGCGAAGCGCCAAGCTAGTGCGGTAAGCTGCTTTACCTTTCACAGGATACTTATTTTTTTATATAGACTGGCTCTATGCGGGATCTAAACTCCCGGACCTTTGACAGGACTGGCAGAAGATGGTCGGACAGATCGACTGTCCGACTCCTTTGCCCGAAGGCCCCGCAGACGTTCTTCTGGCGAAGATGCTGACTCCGGCCCCTTATAAGGTGCCGGAGGAGACCAAGAAGGCTAAGGGAACTCGAAAGAGTTCCCGACACCAGGCGTCGTTGGGCTCACTGTCCGATGACTCTGCGGCGCACTCTTCCCCTGAAGACGTGGAAGAGGAAGAAGATGCTCCCCCACCGACTGGGGGAGATAAGAAAAGGAAGGCCACCCCAACTAGGGAGGCCGGAGGGTCCAAGAAGGGAAGGACTCTCCTTCCGGACAGCTCCACCGCCGCTGACGAAAGCGAAGAGGAGTGGTTGCCCAGGGCCAAGCCCCTGGGGAGATCGTAAGTATTCGGATACCAAAGTTACCCATAGGATTCCGTTGTCGCACTACTTTGCCTAACTCCGAACACAATTATGCAGGCCGCCCTGAGCCAATATCGAGGTATCATTGGACGGCTCCTTGGGCTCGTCGGACATGGATAGCGATCCAGTCCCGACCGCCACCTCCGCTCATCCTGCCGATGACGCCGAGGTGTTGTCTCAAGAGGCACCGGATCGAGGGGAGACAGTCCCGGAGGCGCCTCAAGGCGACCTTCCGGACTCCGGGAGCCACGGGGACGAGGCCCCCGAGAGCTCCGAGTTCGGCCCTCAGCCGAACACCGTGCCGGACCCTCCAGCGGTTCCGGACTCGGGCAGGCGGCCTCCTTCTAAGAGGGGCAAAACGCCTGTGCCGGTGACCTCTGTCCATCCAGAGGCACCGGACAATCTACTGGAAGCGCTTCGCAGCGCTTCCATCGACGAGGAGCACCACACTATCATTGTTGGGGAACGCAGTAATTTCGAAAATTTTCCTACGCACACGCAAGATCATGGTGATGCACAGCAACGAGAGGGGAGAGTGTTGTCTACGTACCAACGCAGACCGACTGCGGAAGCGATCACACAATGTAGAGGAAGTAGTCGTACGTCTTCTTCCCGATCCGACCGATCCAAGCACCGTTACTCCGGCACCTCCGAGTTCTTAGCACACGTTCAGCTCGATGACGTTCCTCGGGCTCCGATCCAGCAAAGCGTCGAGGAAGAGTTCCGTCAGCACGACGGCATGGTGACGATCTTGATGTACTACCGACGCAGGGCTTCGCCTAAGCACTGTAACGGTACGATCGAGGTGGAATTTGGTGGCAGGGGGCACCGCACACGGCTAAGGAACGATCTCAAGGATCAACTTGTGTGTCTTGGGGTGTCCCCTGCCCCCGTATATAAAGGTTGGAGGAGGGGGGGCCGGCCGGCCAGGGAGAGGGAGGCGCAGGGGAGTCCTACTCCCACCGGGAGTAGGACTCCTCCCTCCAATCCTATTCCAATTAGGACTCTCGGGGGGAAAGGAGAAAGAGGGGGGGCCGGCCCCTTCTCCTAGTCCTACTAGGACTTGGGGAAAGGGGGGGCGCCGGCCAACTTATGGGCTGCCCCTTTTCTCTTTTTCCACTAAGGCCCAATAGGCCCATTAGTCTCCCGAGGGGTTCCGGTAACCCTCCCGGTATTCCGGTAAAATCCCGATTTCACCCGGAACACTTCCTATGTCCAAACATAGGCTTCCAATATATCAATCTTTATGTCTCGACCATTTCGAGACTCCTCGTCATGTCCGTGATCTCATCCGGGACTCCGAACAACCTTCGGTACATCAAAATGCATAAACTCATAATAACTGTCATCGTAACATTAAGCGTGCGGACCCTACGGTTCGAGAACAATGTAGACATGACCGAGACACGTCTCCGGTCAATAACCAATAGCGGGACCTGGATGCCCATATTGGCTCCTACATATTCTACGAAGATCTTTATCGGTCAGACCGCATAACAACATACGTTGTTCCCTTTGTCATCGGTATGTTACTTGCCCGAGATTCGATCGTCGGTATCCAATACCTAGTTCAATCTCGTTACTAGCAAGTCTCTTTACTCGTTCCGTAATACATCATCTCACAACTAACATATTAGTTGCAGTGCTTGCAAGGCTTATGTGATGTGCATTACCGAGAGGGCCCAGAGATACCTCTCCGACAATCGGAGTGACAAACCCTAATCTCGAAATACGCCAAACCAACATCTACCATTGGAGACACCTGTAGTACTCCTTTATAATCACCCAGTTACGTTGTGACGTTTGGTAGTACCCAAAGTGTTCCTCCGGTAAACGGGAGTTGCATAATCTCATAGTTATAGGAACATGTATAAGTCATGAAGAAAGCAATAGCAACATACTAAACGATCGGGTGCTAAGCTAATGGAATGGGTCATGTCAATCAGATCATTCAACTAATGATGTGACCTCGTTAATCAAATAACAACTCTTTGTTCATGGTTAGGAAACATAACCATCTTTGATTAACGAGCTAGTCAAGTAGAGGCATACTAGTGACACTCTGTTGGTCTATGTATTCACACATGTATTATGTTTTTGGTTAATACAATTCTAGCATGAATAATAAACATTTATCATGATATAAGGAAATAAATAATAACTTTATTATTGCCTCTAGGGCATATTTCCTTCAATCATGAGTGCAGTGATCCAGAAGGTTCAGTCCGCCAAGAGCGGATTGACTGAAGCCTATGTCAGCCTTCTAACAGGCTTTGAGGTAAGTGTGTTTAAAATGTAGTAGAAATATTACCGCATAGACGGTAGCCCCTGATGCTTTGTTCGGTGTTCATAAAGAAAAGCCGGACAGAGGATCAAATAATATCGCAGGAGTCTAATATAAGTATGTCAATATGCATATGCAGGCTTCGCTGCTGGCGTTCGCCGCACTAACTGCGGAGGTCGCCGTACTGAAGCAGGACCTCCAGGGGTCCAAGAAAGAGCTCGGCCTTGCCAAGAGGCAGCTCGAGGAGAACAAGGGTAAGTAATACTCCGTCTATAGATATGTATGTATAAAAAGGACGCGATTGCAAAATGACAGGATCGTTGTATGTTTGCCAGGGGCCTCGACCGAGGTGGCGACCCTGAAGCAAACGCTAACCAAGGCCGAAGATACAGCGGCCAAGAAGCACACCGAGCGAGAGAAGCACGAGGCTTGGGTGGGCGAGGTGCAGCAAGAGCTCTAGGCTCTCGTGACAAAGCACAAGGAGTTGGAGCTTGACTCGAAGACGCAGGAGTCTGAGCTTGCCGCGGCCCTTGAGAGTGCAAAGAGTGCCAAGGCCGACGCCCAGAAGGCCCTCCAGGAGATCGACGCGAAGAAGATAGCGGAGGGTAAGGCTTTCTATATGCAAAGCAAGCATGTAAAAGTAAATTACCGATTACTTACCCGGATCCAGAGCTCTTCAGGAGCATTCGCAGATTTGCCCCGTAGTGTGCCCGATGCCGCACAATTTTACCAGGCCGAGGACGGAAGCTCGACGGAGAAGCTGTTCTGGTCTCAGTATGCTGAGGCCGAACATCCGGTGCCGATGAGCGACCAGCTGAAGCAGATGGTCGAGCTACATAAGGCGGCCGATCAGGCCATGAAGGGCTTTATAGTCCGGCTGTGGCCTGGCGACGCCCTTCCGAACAGCTTCTTCGGCCTGTTGAGGCGGCTTGTGGATGCCTGCCCACGGCTGGAGGTTGTCAAGCGATCCGTCTGCATTGAAGGTGCGCGCTGGGCTTTCGCCTGTGTAAAAATGCAGTGGGTCAAGCTAGACGCCGTGAAGCTGATCAAGGAGGGGCCGCCGGAGGGCAAGGAGCACCGCCACCCCGAGATATATTATGAGGGTGTTCTGCCGAGTGCCCGTCTTATCGCGGATGAGTGTTCGAAAGATGTAATATTTGAGTAAACTTGCTCGTTTTATCCTGTATTTATGAAAACTTGTTTTATATGCGCTATGCAACGCTTGTTTGAATTTTAAAATATTACCTTCTGTTTGGCTGTTTATCGAATGTGAGAGATGGCTAGTCCTCGGCTTCTGCCCCCATGCCGCTAGTGCTGGGGTGTTCGGGATAAACATGAGCACTCTTGTTCCCATATTTGGGTCCTTCGAGGGAGGTGCTCAACACAACGAACAAGGCAACCGGACTAATATTGCTTTATCACTCTCACTTAGCCATAGAATTCTATAATTTTAAATTTCGGCGAAGCCCCTGGTATTTGGAAGGCCGAATTCGGGGCGCGATACACGCCTTTAAGCCGGATAGGGCCGGCCCCTCGCCCTAAGCGGCATATGTCTTTAGGGACTCGAAAAACCTCGCCGAACAGCGACCAGTCTCCCGCCTTATCATGATAGTCAGTTTTAGCTTTCTCTACTGAGGTGCTCAGTCCGGCAGAACCGGGGCACAATTGCAGTAGTTCTCCTACCGCTACCTTAGCCGATAGAGCGAAACGTAAGGTACCAAAACATAGGAGCCGGGCAAACCCAACATTTGACCAAAGACATGATTCGGAGCTGATGCATATAATGCTATAAGTTCGGGGTGCCGCACTTGTGAAAGTGTTCAGACTTTTCACACCGCATTGTGGGGTACGTGAGCCCCTGGTGTATTGGTCGTACCAAAGTGTACAGCTGCAAGGCATCGTTAATGAAAACACACACACATATATATATATAATGCAAAAATGTGTAATGCATTGTTTATTAAAAAGCTGTGTTAAAGCAGAGTGATACAGATAGTGCGATAAGCAAAAAGTAGGACTAAGTCCCTTCCAAGGGCGAGCTGAGGGATGATATGAGATCTGAGATCAACCTGGGAATTCTGTTGTATAACGTAGCTGTCTGCCTTCTTGGTTGCTGCATCATGTGTTCGGAAATAGTGCTGCCGGACAGTGTTTCCGGAGATTAAGGTCCTGAAAAAAGAAAAAATAACCAAACGGGAAGCCCCTAGTGCGGTTTAGGCCGCGTTTTGGGGCGTGCCGCAGTTGTGCCCCCCCTCCCCACCTGTGCCCATGGTATTTTTAATGCGTAATTATGTACGCGGGGCACGAATATCGCCGTTGGGCTAGGATTGGGGTGGCCGCCGTATTGCTACGCGAGCTCAGATCGCTCCAGGCGGTCTATTTGCTGATTGCCCTGAGCGCGCTTGAAGGTGTCCGGGCTTTGAAATGTTGAACTCGTTGATTGCCTTGAGAGGCTGCTTTGTGCTTCTGCTGCGAGGGCCGCGGTGTGCTCCTCTGTTCAGAGGGAGCGCTCTGTGTTTCCATTGACTATAATAACTCCGCAGGGTCCTAGCATCTTGAGCTTGAGGTATGCATAATGCGGTACCGCATTGAATCTAGCAAATGCGGTTCTCCCGAGCAGCGCGTGGTAACCACTGCGGAACAGGACTATATCGAAGATTAACTCTTCGCTTCGGAAGTTATCCGGGGATCCGAAGACCACTTCTAGTGTAATTGAGCCTGTGCAATGGGCCTCTATGCCTGGAATAACGCCCTTAAAGGTCGTTTTTGTGGGTTTGATCCTTGAGGGGTCTATACCCATTTTGCGCACTGTGTCCTGATAAAGCAGGTTCAAGCTGCTGCCGCCGTCCATAAGGACTCGAGTGAGGTGAAATCCGTCGATGATTGGGTCTAGGACCAGTGCGGCAAATCTGCCATGACGGATACTAGTGGGGCGGTCCCTGCGATCGAAGGTGATCGGGCAGGAGGACCAAGGGTTGAACTTTGGGGCGACTGGCTCCAACGCATATACGTCCCTGAGCGCACGCTTCCGCTCCCTCTTGGGGATGTGGGTTGCGTATATCATGTTCACCGTCCGCACTTGCGGGGGAAACCTCTTCTGTCCTGCAGTGTGCGGCTTCCTGGGTTCGTCCTCGTCATCGCTATGCGGCCCCTTGTCCTTGTTTTTGGCAATTAACTTGCCAGCCTGCTTGAACACCCAACAATCCATGTTGGTGTGATTGGCTGGCTTGTCTGGGTTGCCGTGTATTTGACACGAGCGATCGAGTATACGGTCCAAGCTGGACGGACCAGGCGTACTTTGTTTGAATGGCTTTTTCCGCTGACCGGGTTTAGAGCCTTTGAATTCGGCATTGACTGTCGTATCCTCAGTATTTTCGCTGTTAATGCGGCGCTTATGTTTGTTGCGACCTGACCTACTATTGCCGTCCTTGGTATCTAAGGTACCATGGTTTTTTGAGAGGTTATTACTGCGAGCCAGCCAGCTGTCTTCTCCCGCACAAAATCGGGTCATGAGCGTCGTGAGAGCTGCCATAGATTTCGGCTTTTCCTGACCAAGGTGCCGGGCTAGCCACTCGTCTCGGATGTTGTGCTTGAAAGCCGCTAAGGCCTCCGCATCCGGATAGTCGACGATTTGAATTTTCTTTGTAAGGAACTGAGTCCAGAATTTCCTGGCCGACTCTTGTGGCTGCTGAATTATGTGGCTCAAATCATCGGAGTCTGGTGGTCGCACATAAGTGCCCTGAAAGTTGTCGAGGAATGCGGCTTCCAGATCTTCCCAACAGCTAATGGAGTCCGCTGGCAAGCTATTAAGCCAATGCTGCGCTGGTCCTTTGAGCTTTAGTGGGAGGTATTTGATGGCGTGTAAGTCATCACCGCGGGCCATGTGGATGTGGAGGAGGAAGTCCTCAATCCATACTGCGGGATATGTTGTGCCGTCGTATGATTTGATGTTTACAGGTTTGAAACCTTCTGGGAATTGATGTTCCATTGCTTCGTCTGTGTAGCATAAGGGGTGTGCGGCACCTCTGTATTGGGCTATATCTCGATGCAGCTCGAATGGGTCTTGCCCGCTGTGTTCGGCCCGGCCGGGTTTTCTTTTACTGTATCCCGGCGTGACGTTTGTCATCTCGCAGAGTGGTGCGCCCTCGTGATCCATAGATTGATCTTGAATGCTTTTCCTTGTCCTCCAACATGTCTCGCAGGTCTAGCGTATCTCCCGATGTCTTTTTATTTGAATGGCATTGGGGTGGAGGCTGAGTTTTTGGCTGGAATGCCTCTCTATCGCGGCCACGAGGTGGCCGATCAGCCGTGTCATACGCTTGTTCCTCCAGTCGGGGCAGTAACCTGCGCCTTGGGTAACTCTTGGAGGGGCGCTCGAGTTTGTATTCCTCGGCCGCGAGGACTTCAGTCCATTTGTCAGCTAGCAGATCTTGATCAGCTTGAAGCTGCTGCTGCTTTTTCTTCAGGCTATTTGCCGTGGCCATAAGCCGGCGCTTGAAGCGCTCTTGTTCGACGGGATCCTCTGGGACGGTGAATTCATCGTCGCCGAGGCTTGCCTCGTCTTCGGAGGGGGATGTAATTGTCATCCTCCTCCTCTCCATCTGCCGCTCTCTCAGGAGAGCTGGCTCCTTCATCCTCCTGCTCTAAGTCTTGCTAGAGGGGATTGTTGTTGTCTTCGACACTGTCTGGAGTATTATTATCTCTTGTGCCGGTATCACCACTTTTTCTTTGGCGGGACTTAGAGAGGCGCCGCTGACGTTGGCGCTTGGGTTGCTTCTTGGAGGGGTCATCCTCCGCTATCTCGTCGCCATTGCCTTCATTGGGTGTATCCACCATGTATATCTCATATGACGAGGTGGCTTTCCAGTGCCCTATAGGTGCTGGTTCATGTTCGTCTCCTACATTGCGGTCCATACCGTCAATGTCTTCAGAGTCGAAGTCGAGCATGTCGGTTAAATCATTGACAGTGGCTACATAGTGGGTGGTGGGTGGGCGTCGAATTTCTTTGTCGTCCGCATCCCAATCATGTTGGCCATAAACCGGCCAGGGCTCTCCTGACAAAGAGAGAGACCTTAGTGAATTCAGAATGTCGCCAAAGGGTGAGTGCTGAAAGTTATCTGCGGCGGTGAATTCCATAATCGGCGCCCAATCGGATTCGATTGGCAGGGGCGCGGGTGGTTCGGAGTCAGAAAAAGGGTCCGGCACCTTGGTGTCACGGGCTGCGCAGAGGATTATGCTGGTGTTTGGCTCGATCGCCATTGAGAATGCAGCCCCTGAGGCAGTGTCTAACCACCCGTCCTCGATTGGCGCAGTTGGCTCCGAGCTAAGGGTCGGAGCTGATGCGGGTGCGGCCTTTGGGGTACTGTTCGGCGGCAGAGTTAGGTCATACCCATCGCGACAGTGTGGCGTGCCCGGCTGTGGCTCGAATCCGTCGAAGATCAAGTCTCCGCGGATGTCGGCCGTGTAGTTCAAACTTCCAAATCTGACCTGATGGCCAGGGGCGTAGCTTTCAATCTGCTCCAGATGGCTAAGCGAATTAGCCCGCAGTGCAAAGCCGCCGAATACGAAGATCTGTCCGGGGAGAAAAGTCTCAGCATGGACCTCATCGCTATCGATGATAGTAGGAGCCATCAAGCCTAACGACGACGACACAGAGGAACTCTCAATGAAAGCACCAATGTCGGTGTCAAAACCGGCGGATCTCGGGTAGGGGGTCCCGAACTGTGCGTCTAGGCCAGATGGTAATAGGAGGCAGGGGACACGAAGTTTTACCCAGGTTCGGGCCCTCTTGATGGAGGTAAAACCCTACGTCCTACTTGATTAATATTGATGATATGGGTAGCACAAGAGTAGATCTACCACAAGATCAGAGAGGCTAAACCCTAGAATCTAGCCTACGGTATGATTGTATGTTGTCATTGTTGTCCTACGGACTAAAACCCTTCGGTTTATATAGACACCGGAGAGGGTTAGGGTTACAGAAGGTCGGTTACAAAGGAGGAGATATCCATATTCGTATTGCCTAGCTTGCCTTCCATGCCAAGTAGAGTCCCATCCGGACACGAGACGAAGTCTTCAATCTTGTATCTTCATAGTCTAACAGTCCGGCCAATGGAGATAGTCCGGCTGTCCGGAGACCCCCTAATCCAGTACTCCCACAAGGGCCCCGAGGCCACCTGCCCCGAGCCCCCTCCGAAAAGCGAAGCCGCCGCCTGCAATGTTGGGGAACGTTGTAGAAAACAAAAAAATTCCTACTCGTTTCACCAAGATCCATCTAGGAGTTCATCTAGCAACGAGTCATGAGATGCATCTACATACCTTTGTAGATCGCGTGCGGAAGCGTTCAACGAACGGGGATGATGTAGTCGAACACGACGTGATCCAAATCACCGATGACCGAGTGCCGAACGGACGGCACCTCCGCGTTCAACACACGTACGGGACGGGACACGTCTCCTCCTTCTTGATCCAGCAAGGGGGAAGGAGAGGTTGGTGATGATCCAGCAGCATGACGGCGTGGTGGTGGATGCAGGGCGTCACAGTAGTAGGGATTCGCCTATACTACGCAAGAGGGAGATGTAACAGGGAGAGAGGGAAGCACCAAAAGCCGTAGGCCAAAGTCCCTCCTCTCCCCCACTATATATAGGGGTGCCAAGGGGGGGCGCCGGCCCTAGGAGATGGATCTCCTAGGGGGCGGCGGCCAAGGGTGGGGGCTTGCCCCCCAAGGCAAGGGGGCGCCCCCCTTTTAGGGTTTCCCCTAACCCTAGGCGCATGGGCCCCTTAGGGGTGGCGCCCCAGCCCACTAAGGGCTGGGTTCCTTCCCACTTCATCCCATGGGGCCCTCCGGGATAGGTGGCCCCACCCGGTGGACCCCCGGGACCCTTCCGGTGGTCCCGGTACAATACCGGTAACCCCGAAACTTGTCCCGATGGCCGAAACAGCACTTCCTATATATAATTCTTTACCTCCGGACCATTCTGGAACTCCTCGTGACGTCCGGGATCTCATCCGGGACTCCGAACAACATTCGGGTTACTGCATATACATATCTTCACAACCCTAGCGTCACCGAACCTTAAGTGTGTAGACCCTACGGGTTCGGGAGACATGTAGACATGACCGAGACGACTCTCCGGTCAATAACCAACAGTGGGATCTGGATACCCATGTTGGCTCCCACATGCTCCACGATGATCTCATCGGATGAACCACGATGTCGAGGATTCAATCAACCCCGTATGCAATTCCCTTTGTCAATCAATATATTACTTGCCCGAGATTCGATCGTCGGTATCCCAATACCTCGTTCAATCTCGTTACCGGCAAGTCACTTTACTCGTACCGTAATGCATGATCTCGTGGCCAGACACTTGGTCACTTTGAGCTCATTATGATGATGCATTACCGAGTGGGCCCAGTGATACCTCTCCGTCATACGGAGTGACAAATCCCAGTCTTGATCCGTGTCAACCCAACAGACACTTTCGGAGATACCCGTAGTCTACCTTTATAGTCACCCAGTTACGTTGTGCCGTTTGGTACACCCAAAGCACTCCTACGGTATCCGGGAGTTACACGATCTCATGGTCTAAGGAAAAGATACTTGACATTGCAAAACTCTAGCAAACGAACTATACGATCTTTATGCTATGTTTATGATTGGGTCTTGTCCATCACATCATTCTCTTAATGATGTGATCTCGTTATCAATGACATTCAATGTCCATAGTCAGGAAACCATGACTATCTGTTGATCAACGAGCTAGTCAACTAGAGGCTTACTAGGGACATGCTGGTGTCTGTTATTCACACATGTATTACGATTTCCGGATAACACAATTATAGCATGAATAAAGACAATTACCATGAACAAGGAAATATAATAATAATGCTTTTATTATTGCCTCTAGGGCATATTTCCAACAGTCTCCCACTTGCACTAGAGTCAATAATCTAGTTACATTGTGATGAATCGAACACCCATGCAATTCTGGTGTTGATCATGTTTTGCCCTAGGGAGAGGTTTAGTCAACGGATCTGCTACATTCAGGTCCGTATGTACTTTACAAATATCTATGTCTCCATCTTGAACATTTTCACGAATGGAGTTGAAGCGACGCTTGATGTGCCTTCTCTTCTTGTGAAACCTGGGCTCCTTGGCAAGTGCAATAGCTCCAGTGTTGTCACAGAAGAGCTTGATCGGCCCCGACGCATTGGGTATGACTCCGAGGTCGGTGATGAACTCCTTCACCCAAATTGCTTCATGTGCTGCCTCCGAGGCTGCCATGTACTCCGCTTCACATGTAGATCCCGCCACGACGCTCTGCTTGCAACTGCACCAGCTTACTGCCCCACCATTCAAAATATACACGTATCCGGTTTGTGACTTTGAGTCATCCAGATCTGTGTCAAAGCTAGCATCGACGTAACCCTTTACAACGAGCTCTTCGTCACCTCCATAAACGATAAACATCTCCTTAGTCCTTTTCAGGTACTTCAGGATATTCTTGACCGCTGTCCAGTGTTCCTTGCCGGGATTACTTTGGTACCTTCCTACCAAACTTACGGCAAGGTTTACATCAGGTCTGGTACACAGCATGGCATACATAATAGAACCTATGGCTGACGCATAGGGGATGACACTCATCTCTTCTATTTCTTCTGCCGTGGTCGGACTTTGAGCCGAGCTCAATTTCATACCTTGCAGTACAGGCAAGAACCCCTTCTTAGACTGATCCATATTGAACTTCTTCAATATCTTATCAAGGTATGTGCTTTGTGAAAGACCTATGAGGCGTCTCGATCTATCTCTATAAACCTTGATGCCTAATATATAAGCAGCTTCTCCAAGGTCCTTCATTGAAAAACTCTTATTCAAGTAGGCCTTGATGCTGTCCAAGAGTTCTATATCATTTCCCATCAAAAGTATGTCATCTACATATAGTATGAGAAATGCTATAGAGCTCCCACTCACTTTCTTGTAAACACAGGCTTCTCCATAAGTCTGCGTAAACCCAAACGCTTTGATCATCTCATCAAAGCGAATGTTCCAACTCCGAGATGCTTGCACCAGCCCATAAATCGAGCGTTGGAGCTTGCATACTTTGTCAGCATTCTTAGGATCGACAAAACCTTCCGGCTGCATCATATACAATTCTTCCTTAAGGTAACCATTAAGGAATGCCGTTTTGACGTCCATTTGCCATATTTCATAATCGTAGAATGCGGCAATTGCTAACATGATTCGGACGGACTTTAGCTTCGCTACTGGTGAGAAAGTCTCATCGTAGTCAACCCCTTGAACTTGTCGATAACCCTTAGCGACAAGCCGAGCTTTATAGATGGTCACATTACCATCCGCGTCTGTCTTCTTCTTAAAGATCCATTTATTTTCTATGGCTCGCCGTTCAACGGGCAAGTCAGTCAAAGTCCATACTTCGTTTTCATACATGGATCCTATCTCGGATTTCATGGCTTCTAGCCATTTGTCGGAATTCGGGCCCGCCATCGCTTCTTCATAGTTCGAAGGTTCACCGTTGTCTAACAACATGATTTCCAAGACAGGGTTGCCGTACCACTCTGGTGCGGAACGTGTCCTTGTGGACCTTCGAATTTCAGTAGGAGCTGGATCAGAAGTATCTTGATCATTATCATTAACTTCCTCTCTAGTCGGTGCTGGCACCTGAGGAACATTTTCTTGAGTTGCGCCATTTTCCGGTTCAAGAGGCAATACTTCATCGAGTTCTACTTTCCTCCCACTTACTTCTTTTGAGAGAAACTCCTTCTCTAGAAAGGATCCATTCTTGGCAACAAAGACCTTGCCTTCGGATCTGAGGTAGAAGGTATACCCAATAGTTTCTTTAGGGTATCCTATGAAGACGCATTTTTCCGACTTGGGTTCGAGCTTTTCAGGTTGAAGTTTCTTGACATAAGCATCGCATCCCCAAACTTTTAGAAACGACAGCTTAGGTTTCTTCCCAAACCATAATTCATACGGTGTCGTCTCAACGGATTTCGACGGAGCCCTATTTAAAGTGAATGCGGCAGTCTCTAAAGCATAGCCCCAAAAAGATAGCGGTAAATCGGTAAGAGACATCATAGACCGCACCATATCTAATAAAGTGCGATTACGACGTTCGGACACACCGTTACGCTGAGGTGTTCCAGGCGGCGTTAGTTGTGAAACTATTCCACATTTTCTTAAGTGTGTGCCAAATTCGTGACTCAAGTATTCTCCTCCACGATCTGATCGTAGAAACTTGATTTTCCTGTTACGTTGATTCTCAACCTCACTTTGAAATTCCTTAAACTTTTCAAAGGTTTCAGACTTGTGTTTCATTAAGTAGACATACCCATATCTACTCAAGTCATCAGTGAGAGTGAGAACATAACGATAGCCACCGCGAGCCTCAACACTCATTGGACCGCACACATCAGTATGTATAATTTCTAATAAGTTGGTTGCTCGCTCCATTGTTCCTGAGAACGGAGTCTTGGTCATTTTACCCATGAGGCATGGTTCGCACGTGTCAAATGATTCATAATCAAGAGACTCTAAAAGTCCATCTGCATGGAGCTTCTTCATGCGTTTGACACCTATGTCACCAAGGCGGCAGTGCCACAAGTATGTGGGACTATCATTATCAACCTTACATCTTTTGGTATTCACACTAAGAACATGTGTAGCATTACGCTCGAGATTCATTAAGAATAAACCATTCACCATAGGAGCATGACCATAAAACATATCTCTCATATAAATAGAACAACCATTATTCTCGGATTTAAATGAGTAGCCATCTCGAATTAAACGAGATCCTGATACAATGTTCATGCTCAAAGCTGGCACTAAATAACAATTATTGAGGTTTAAAACTAATCCCGTAGGTAAATGAAGAGGCAGCGTGCCGACGGCGATCACATCGACCTTGGAACCATTCCCGACGCGCATCGTCACCTCGTCCTTCGCCAGTCTCCGTTTATTCCGCAGCTCCTGCTTTGAGTTACAAATGTGAGCAACTGCACCGGTATCAAATACCCAAGAGCTACTACGAGTACTGGTTAGGTACACATCAATTACATGTATATCACATATACCTTTTGTTTTGCCGGCCTTCTTGTCCGCTAAGTATTTGGGGCAATTCCGCTTCCAGTGACCACTTCCCTTGCAATAAAAACACTCAGTCTCGGGCTTGGGTCCATTCTTTGGCTTCTTCCCGGCAGCTTGCTTGCCGGGCGCGGCAACTTCCTTGCCGTCCTCCTTGAAGTTCTTTTTACCCTTACCCTTCTTGAACTTAGTGGTTTTATTCACCATCAACACTTGATGTTCCTTCTTGAGTTCTACCTCTGCTGATTTCAGCATAGCAAATACTTCAGGAATGGTCTTTTCCATCCCCTGCATATTGAAGTTCATCACAAAGCTCTTGTAGCTCGGTGGAAGCGACTGGAGGATTCTGTCAATGACCGCATCATCCGGGAGATTAACTCCCAGCTGAGTCAAGCGGTTATGCAACCCAGACATAGTGAGTATGTGCTCACTGACAGAACTGTTTTCCTCCATCTTACAGCTGAAGAATTTGTCGGAGACTTGATATCTCTCGACCCGGGCATGAGCTTGAAAAACCATTTTCAGCTCTTCGAACATCTCATATGCTCCGTGTCTATCAAAACGTTTTCGGAGCCCCGGCTCTAAGCTGTAAAGCATGCCGCATTGAACGAGGGAGTAGTCATCGGTACGTGCCTGCCAAGCGTTCATAACGTCTTGTTCAGCAGGGAGGACAGGTGCGTCACCCAGCGGTGCTTGTAGGACATAATCTTTCTTGGCAGCTATGAGGATGATCCTCAGGTTCCGGACCCAGTCCGTGTAGTTGCTGCCATCGTCTTTCAGCTTGGTTTTCTCTAGGAACGCATTGAAGTTGAGGACTACGTTGGCCATTTGATCTACAAGACATATTGTAAATATTTTAGACTAAGTTCATGATAATTAAGTTCATCAAATCAAATTATTTATGAACTCCCACTTAGATAGACATCCCTCTTCTAGTCATCTAAGTATAACATGATCCGAGTTAACTAGGCCGTGTTCGATCATCACGTGAGACGGACTAGTCAACATCGGTGAACATCTTCATGTTGATCGTATCTTCTATACGACTCATGCTCGACCTTTCGATCTTCTGTGTTCCGAGGCCATGTCTGTACATGCTAGGCTCGTCAAGTCAACCTAAGTGTTTGCATGTGTAAATCTGTCTTACACCCGTTGTATGTGAACGTTAAAATCTATCACACCCGATCATCACGTGGTGCTTCGAAACAACGAACTGTCGCAACGGTGCACAGTTAGGGGGAACACTTCTTGAAATTATTATGAGGGATCATCTTATTTACTACCGTCGTTCTAAGTAAACAAGATGCAAAAAACATGATAAACATCACATGCAATCAAATAATAAACGTGACATGATATGGCCAATATCACATAGCTCCTTTGATCTCCATCTTGGGGCTCCATGATCATCTTGTCACCGGCTTGACACCATGATCTCCATCATCATGATCTCCATCATCGTGTCTCCATGAAGTTGCTCGCCAACTATTACTTCTACTACTATGGCTAACGCGTTTAGCAATAAAGTAAAGTAATTTACATGGCGTTTCTCAATGACACGCAGGTCATATAAAAGAATAAAGACAACTCCTATGGCTCCTGCCGGTTGTCATACTCATCGACATGCAAGTCGTGATTCCTATTACAATAGCATGAACATCTCATACATCACATATAGATCATTCATCATTCATCACAACTTTGGCCATATCATATCACAATCACTTGCTGCAAAAACAAGTTAGACGTCCTCTAATTGTTGTTGCAAGTTTTACGTGGCTGAATTAGGGTTCTAGCAAGAACGTTTTCTTACCTACGTGAAAGCCACAACGTGATTTGTCAACTTCTATTTACCCTTCATAAGGACCCTGTTCATCGAATCCGCTCCAACTAAAGTAGGAGAGACAGACACCCGCCAGCCACCTTATGCAACTAGTGCATGTTAGTCGGTGGAACCGGTCTCACATAAGCGTACGTGTAAGGTTGGTCCGGGCCGCTTCATCCCACAATACCGCTGAAGCAAGAAAAGACTAGTAGCGGCAAGAAAGTTGACAAATCCACGCCCACAACAAATTGTGTTCTACTCGCGCAAGAAGAACTACGCACAGACCTAGCTCATGATGCCACTGTTGGGGAACGTTGCAGAAAACAAAAAATTTCCTACTCGTTTCACCAAGATCCATCTAGGAGTTCATCTAGCAATGAGCCATGAGATGCATCTACATACCTTTGTAGATCGCGTGCGGAAGCGTTCAACGAACGGGGATGATGTAGTCGAACACGACGTGATCCAAATCACCGATGACCGAGTGCCGAACGGACGGCACCTCCGCGTTCAACACACGTACGGGACGGGAGACGTCTCCTCCTTCTTGATCCAGCAAGGGGGAAGGAGAGGTTGGTGATGATCCAGCAGCACGACGGCGTGGTGGTGGATGCAGGGCGTCACAGTAGCAGGGCTTCGCCTATACTACGCAAGAGGGAGATGTAACAGGGAGAGAGGGAAGCACCAAAAGCCGTAGGCCAAAGTCCCTCCTCTCCCCCACTATATATAGGGGTGCCAAGGGGGGGCGCCGGCCCTAGGAGATGGATCTCCTAGGGGGGCGGCGGCCAAGGGTGGGGGCTTGCCCCCCAAGGCAAGGGGGCGCCCCCCTTTTAGGGTTTCCCCTAACCCAAGGCGGATGGGCCCCTTAGGGGTGGCACCCTAGCCCACTAAGGGCTGGGTTCCTTCCCACTTCAGCCCATGGGGCCCTCCGGGATAGGTGGCCCCACCCGGTGGACCCCCGGGACCCTTCCGGTGGTCCCGGTACAATATCGGTAACCCTGAAACTTGTCCCGATGGCCGAAACAGCACTTCCTATATATAATTCTTTACCTCCGGACCATTCCGGAACTCCTCGTGACGTCCGGGATCTCATCCGGGACTCCGAACAACATTCGGGTTACTGCATATACATATCTTCACAACCCTAGCGTCACCGAACCTTAAGTGTGTAGACCCTACGGGTTCGGGAGACATGTAGACATGACCGAGACGACTCTCCGGTCAATAACCAACAGCGGGATCTGGATACCCATGTTGGCTCCCACATGCTCCACGATGATCTCATCGGATGAACCACGATGTCGAGGATTCAATCAACCCCGTATGCAATTCCCTTTGTCAATCGATATATTACTTGCCCGAGATTCGATCGTCGGTATCCCAATACCTCGTTCAATCTCATTACCGACAAGTCACTTTACTCGTACCGTAATGCATGATCCCGTGACCAGACACTTGGTCACTTTGAGCTCATTGTGATGATGCATTACCGAGTGGGCCCAGTGATACCTCTCCGTCATACGGAGTGACAAATCCCAGTCTTGATCCGTGTCAACCCAACAGACACTTTCGGAGATACCCGTAGTCTACCTTTATAGTCACCCAGTTACGTTGTGACGTTTGGTACACCCAAAGCACTCCTACGGTATCCGGGAGTTACACGATCTCATGGTCTAAGGAAAAGATACTTGACATTGCAAAACTCTAGCAAACGAACTATACGATCTTTATGCTATGTTTATGATTGGGTCTTGTCCATCACATCATTCTCTTAATGATGTGATCTCGTTATCAATGACATTCAATGTCCATAGTCAGGAAACCATGACTATCTGTTGATCAACGAGCTAGTCAACTAGAGGCTTACTAGGGACATGCTGGTGTCTGTTATTCACACATGTATTACGATTTCCGGATAACACAATTATAGCATGAATAAAGACAATTACCATGAACAAGGAAATATAATAATAATGCTTTTATTATTGCCTCTAGGGCATATTTCCAACATGCAACTCCAGCCTCGCAAGAGGAGAAGAAGGTGTCGAGGCCACCTGCCCCGGATCCCCTGCCAAAGATAAAACCTCCGCCACCGAGACCGCGTCCACCGCGAGAGGAGAAGAGGGCGCCGAGGCCACCTGCCCTGAGCCCCTATCAAAAGGCGAAACCGCCACCTGCAGCTCCAGCATCGCGACAGAAGGAGAGGGAACCGAGACCACCAGCCCCGGACCCCCTCCTGAGTGAAACACCTCCACCGCCGGGCCCTCAACCTAAGGATTATCAACAAGCAGATGGGAGGGAACCTCCTCCTCCTCACCCATGACCGGGATCGGCGAAGTCCCTAGTACTGGCGGACTCACAGCTTCCTCAAATTCCAAAACAGGTAACGTGTGCTCAAACACCTCATCAGACTCCACCCGCTCACTCCAAAGCCTCGGAGGCGCAGAAGCCGGTTCGAAGGACCCAAATCTCAGAGTAGTCGTAGGCACCGAGGAGGATGTTACCGTCCCATTCCCGAATGTGTGGGAAACGGATCTCGGTGTAGTGGACGACTCTCTTCCAGCATCATCAACCGGCGCCTCCTTAAGCCCCGAACTGCCATCTCCCTCGTGCATATCAATATCAGGCCCGTTAGCCGCCTCGACGAACAGACTCTCATGCTCAAACTCAATCATGAGGTTAAAAATCTAGCCTCGATATGCCCACTTGACCACCTCAGGCACGTACTCAATATCCAGAACACTGACCAGCAGTCAGGCTATCCCGTGAGCTCTGGTAAAAGCCATATCCACTCTCTTCGATTTCCCCACCATAATGCCCAAACTAGCCACGACCCTAGCATCCTGCATCGGCTTCGAGGGAACCCCGAAAAAACGCAACCAAACCTGAGTAAGAGGCTTACCCTGAGACTCGACCCTCTTCCACTCATGAAACTCAAGGACACAATCTGTACCCCGCACATTGCACATCCCAAAACTCAGAAGTCTCTGCAGATCCTCAACCGAAGGGAACTCAACCCTAAACAGTTTTCTTCGAGACTAACAAGCGCCAACTGGAAGTCACCTGGAGCTAACTCCTTCAGCCTCTGCACAATCTGTGTCTCAGAGACCTCTCCTCTGGTAACTTTGACTATCCCAGTTGTCAAACTCAGGGTCTCATTAGGACCCTCCCTCTCAGTAGGAGACTCAAAGAACGTGAGTTCAGCACAGTACACTCCATGCATCATGAGAGACGGTGCCTGATCTCGCAAAATCGGACAACCCCCCGTATCATGTGCTGGTTTTCCACAAGTGCCACAAAGTTCAGCCACACACTCAACAATGAAATGACCCTTCTCCCCACATCGATAGCACAACATTTTCTCTTTCTTACGTGCCCACTTGGACGCCCTCTCCGAATCAGCCTTGTCTGTCGCCTCCACTAACGCTGTCAACACGGTCTCATTCCCGGGTATCTCAGCAACAGCTAGCGCCGACACCACCTCCATAGCCTGACCTGACAACACCGGCTCCTCAACAGTCCCATCAATGACCATCTGCTCGACAACAGGCGGAGGAGGCAGTCGTGGGCGGTACCGGCCACCTCGACCACCTCGACCACCACGATTACCACGGAAACCACCCCGCTATCGATAGCCCGGGCCAGACGCCCCCTCAACGAAACCACCCGTGGATCCCATAAACGGTCGCTTCGCCGAGCCATCGCTCTGCCAAGCATATCCTCGACCACCACCCGTGGACGAGGAACCACAGTGCTGAATAACCCCGTATGCATTATATCCATCATCTCCCCATTGACCCCGGGGCGTGGCAGAAGTACCCCCAACACCGGAGGTTTGAGGCGGAGGCGGTGCCTGCGACTGCATCGTCCCGGCCCTGATCTGCGAAGGCTTGGCGACGAGGTGAGGCGGCACCGGCTGCTGCCCGCTCGTCATCCCCAGCACAGGCGGCCTGGGCACCACACCGCGCCCGACCGCATGCAACGCTACCGAGCCAGTCGCTGGCGGGCGGGCACCGGGCAACGAGACGCCACCACGGCCCGCAGCCGCACTCAAAACCTCATCGACAGTAGTTGCCACTTCATCTTCGTCATATCCTGCACTCAAAAATTCACACAAAAAATTAGAAGGCATCGGTGATGGTCGAGATGGCGGCGTCGCATCCGCGTCCTCATCTCCATCGTCCTCGTCGGCGTTGATGAGGGCCGAGAACCGGCCGCCCACCCGCCGACGGTCACCGGAGGATGGAGGTGGAGACCCCGTGGTCGCCCCGCCCGTCATGCCTCTAGTCGCCCTCATAATCATGTACGACTCCATTGCGACATGTGGCGGGTGTGTATGGCCGCTATGTGCAACCGTTGAGAGCTGATAGCACATAATATGTTGACTACCTTTGGATCTTGAGAGTTGGTGTTTCTATCAAGAAGATAATTTTGCTGGCTATTGGTGCGGCGACTTCAACCTCTCCTTCTGTGTTATCCTGCGGCATAGTCAGGTTTCTTCATCTCTCTAAACTGAGGGTGGTGGATCCCAAGTTTGTACCGCATGAGGTGATGCTTGAACTGATGTTTCTACAAATCTAATGATAATGAATTGCGATCTTAGACATTGATTATTTTCTCTATAAACTTGGTCAAAGCTAGATAAGGTTGATCTTAGACATCGTTGCCCTTACATCTTATCTTTTAGAACGAAGAGAGTACAATCTGTCTGTTGAATCTTGTCAACCTTGGTTTTGCAGGATATCCTACATCATATACATTCTCTATTGTGAGTGCAAGCAGCTTCTCATGTTGCATGCGTCTCGTGTGGGTTTCTATGTTCGTGCGATACTATTCCAAGCTCGTACTCAACTCCGATACACTTGAGTTGAGTGACAAGAAATTTGAGGAAAGAGGAACCTATATCATCGACAAAGTTGACCGAGTTCTTGAAAACCATCACAACAATGGGGTTAAGGTGGAAACGCTTAAACTTGGGCTTAACCCTTGCAAGGAAATCAAAGCCTCCTACTTGGACAGGTGGCTCCAAATCACCGTCAAGTCTGGGACTAAAGAACTTAGCTTGGCTACGTATATTTGCATGAAGAAAATCTACAAATTCCCATGTTGGGTTTCATCCAACGAAGCAGTTGCAAGTTCAATTCAGTCTCTTCACCTCACCGATTGTGCTTTCGATCCCATTCCGACACTTGGCCCGTTGAGAAGATAGAAAAAGTTGCATCTTTGTTTTCTCAATATTAATGAGGAAGAATTATTGCAGTCGCTCTCTAAATCTATTGCCTTGGAGCGGCTGGAGATATCCTTATGAAGTGGGATAAGTTGCTTGAGAATACCATGTACGTTGCGGCAACTAAACTTTCTTGTTGTTGTAGAATGCAAGAGGCTACAAATAATAGAGGTCGATGCTCCATGCCTCAACCCCTTCCATTATAGTGGGGCCTTGTTAGATATATCTATCCCAAATTCTTTGCCGCTCAAGAATGTAGGCTTGTGTTGCATTCTCTCTGATGCTCGCGCGAGGCTTCCATCTATTGAAGAAAATGTTGAGAGCCTCACCATCCGCTCTCGTGCTGAAGTATATATGCTCTCTAATAGTATATTTAATCAACAATATATGTACCTGTAGTTTTATGTTTGAAGAAATAAATAACTGATTAACCTTGGGATTTGTTCTTCTTCAGAACATCAACATTCCAATGTTGCCCTCAGAGCTTCCCCGTCTCAAGAACATGGACATCGGACTCTGTAGTGGAGTAATGTCCCTCCCTCCGAGCTGCGACATCTTCTCTTGGTTTCTTTTCTTGATGCTTCTCCCGTCCTGGATTCTTTCATCCTGCAGGTAAGTCATTATGTATATCGTTTGGAGCTATCTATGCCAATTAGTGTGTTAATTGTTCATTGTAGCAATGACATTATTGTTGATCCTACATGTGTATCTATATGCATAGAGCAGGGTGCCCTTAGCCTTAGGACCGACATCATTGTTGGAAAGGACAATGACGAGTGTCCAAGAGCGCACCTTTGCTTGAGTACCTGACATTGGACACGACCTATCTTGGTGAAGATTAGTCAACGAAGATTAATCAATGCTCAATGATGTGGAACGCAGATCTTCCCGGATGTCGTAGAGCGGTGGAGATTGTGGGTAGGTACATCGCCATGGGAGTTCCCCCGACCGATGTGTAGTCAATGTCATGATGCCAACCTACACGAATGGAACAAATAATATTCATTCATAGTATTTCGTACCAAGCAAACCTTTGGACAGTTCATACATTCCCCATTCCTTCCGGATTAGGCTATTGTTGCCACTGTGACAAGTTGAGGAGATGAATGAAGTGTTGTGGGATTTTTTCATGGCATTAGAAAACTAAAACATGAACATGCATGCTATGGGAACCATAAAGCTAGAAACAATCAGATTGTACGCACATCAGTTTGTAAGAAAAAACTAATAAAATAACAAAACTTATGCTACATTAATTATATCATGTTTGTGAAAGAGAAAAGTATAAAATAAACCTTGAACACGTGCGTCTCGTCGAAATCAAATCTTTTACAATTAATCCCTGAAATCTGTACCCAATCTACTGATCCCGGTCAATCCCAACCCTAAAGCAACCAAGATATGTTTGTCTGGTAAAAGTTAGTACCGTTCGAGAACAACTTTTTCTATCACTGACTACATGAGCCTACATGTCAGGTACATGGTCATCCTCTCCCACCCTCTTTACCCTCTTCATCTCGCGTCCCCAATGCTTCTTTCCGACCATGTCGGGCCATCCCAATCACCTATATATCGGGTCGTCTCAATGTCCTCCTCACCGTCGTGCTCACGTGTCCACCTCACTAGTACCATCTAATTTCATCTTCTCTTGTGTTCGATCTCCATGCGCAGGGGCAGCGATCGTGTGGAGCATTTCCCTCCTATGTGCACTGTCATGTTGATGCAAGGGAACCATGGGGGTAGTGCCACCGGAGCTCATGGAGGTGGTGTGTTTGAACGCCAGCAGGGGCATCACAGGGGAGCCCTGCTCCGGTGCTCCCCCTAACCTAATTTCGGAGGGGTATTTTTGTCCCCGCGAATTTGTTTTTTTCCTGGCCCGCCGCAGCCCACATCCAAGCCCTGTCTAGCCCTATATAACCCAGACCGTATACGTACAGTACCCTGGTCCGAAAAAAAACATAGATACGACCCCACGTCCACGTAAGACCTGCCGATTCCAATCATTCACGCGAGCAGCTCCATTAATCT
The DNA here is from genome assembly GCA_034509565.1 of Triticum monococcum. Lineage (NCBI taxonomy): Eukaryota > Viridiplantae > Streptophyta > Magnoliopsida > Poales > Poaceae > Triticum > Triticum monococcum. Next base: position 603,278,667 of record CM067841.1, on the reverse strand, counting down.
CGCGAGCATTGACGCAGCTCCATAAGTAGTAGATCTCCACCGGCGGCTATCTCGTCGCCGGCGATCTTGTCGGACAGCGGGCGCGACAACGTCGTGAATCTCCAACGATCGCGCACAGGTACCGCATCCCACGTCCCCCCTCTAGTCTCGCTCGCGGCAACATCGAACGAACTGCCGCCGCGCCAGTGGCAGTGGTTAACCTAGCTACCCGGCGGCGCATGCGATCGTGGATCTTGTTCCGGTAGTGCTGCTCCTCGTGATCTGGGTTCACGTAGCGTCGGTTGCCGTCGGCTGTGCGCACCACCAGTATCGTTATTTGATGTGGCGGCTAACCTAGGTATCCGGCGGCAGAGGTAATCATGGATCTAGCTAGGTTTTGAGATCGTGCAGTTCCTCGCGATTGAAAGTGATCACGACGGGTGCCATGGCCATCTTCCTTACTAAGTTTGGCAGATCTGAATGGCCTCGGTTGCAGTTGTTTACATAACATCTGTGATCGTGTGGTATGTGTTTTATATTTCATCATTGATAATGTTTGCACATGTGATGATACATATTATTGGTTGTAGGAAATGGCGGAAGAGGAGTTTACTGATATCATGGTAGACATGGAGTTTGGAGAACTGATGAAAGACTGGATAGAAGATTGGTCAGATGATGAAAATTCAGATCGTGAAGATCGGTCAGAGAATGGGAACGAATGGGACGATCTTAATGTGAGTGCATTGTCATGTTGTAATTTTTTGGTGGCATCTGACAATACTAAATCTTTGTGTTGAAAATTTATAGATCCATGAGCTTGATGATGATCAGGAAAACAACTCGGAGCTCTCGAATGAAGATTACATTAGTCAGGTACGTAAGTGAAAATTTTTGTTGGCATGCAAATCGAATTTCTTCTGGAATATTATATGATAAGTAATTATGTATTTGTGTTGTATTTTTCAGTTCATTTCCGAATGTCATAATGCGTACGACTATTACGGTGAATCTGACGCGGAGACATGCCTTAACGACGAATCATTAGATGCACCTGGTTCTGGGGAGTCCGAGTCGTCGGTCATCATGAGTGAGGTATGTTTGTAATCAATGTTCTATGGAAGAAAGTAATGTTAAACCATAGAAATCTGTTTTCATGGTTGTGGTTTGATTGTGTAGGTGACACAAGATGATGGTGCAAAGAATGTCCAAGATACTGCCAATGCAGATGATAAGAGGGATATGTTCATGCAGATAATGGAAATGACCTTTACGTCTCACGATGCTGCGTATGATTTCTACAACAGCTATGCTAGAGATAATGGTTTCAGCATTAGAAAGAATAAGGTCAAGTATAGCAAAACAGAGTCACGTCATATGCGTTATAGGCGGTTTGTTTGTTCAAAACAAGGGAAACATGACAGCAAGTTGCTAACCGAGGAAGGACACAGCCGTAGGCTCAGAGCCGAGACACGCTGCTTTTGCGAAGCGCACCTGACCGTCAAGCTTGACCAAAAGCGTGGGGTTTGGTATGTTGAAAGTTTTGAGGACAAGCATAGCCATATGTTGGCAGGACCGGACGAGGTACCTTTTCTTTGGTCCCACAGAAAAATCAAAGAGTACCAGAAGCATGAGATAATGTCCATGGGAGCTGCAGGGATTAGAATTCACGACATGATGGATTGCTTCATCAGCAAGCATGTATGGTACGACGGTGTTGGTTTTACCAGGCGTGAAATATACAACCTTTGCGCCAAGGAGAAGAGAAAGCTTCTTTCAAAAGGTGATGCTGCCACAGCCATAGGCATCATGGCCAGTAGGAAATAGAGGGATCCTAGCTTCTTTTTCGAGTACAGGCTAGATAAGGAAGGACATTTGAATAGGATGTTCTGGTGCGACTCCCAGTCTCGTCATGACTATGAGGACTTCGGCGACGTGCTTGTATTTGACAGCACGTACAAGATGAACCGCTATGGTATGCCATTCATACCTTTTGTTGGTCTTAACAATCACCGGAAGACCACTGTTTTTGGTTGTGCCATAGTTTTGGACGAGACCGAGGAGACATACGTGTGGCTTTTGCAGACGTTTTTGAGGTCCATGTGTCAAAAGATGCCTAAGAGTTAATCACATACGCCGATGCTGCGATGATCAAGGCAATTCACAAAGTCTTGCCAGACGTGTGGCACCGTATATGTACGTGGCACATAGAGAAAAATATGAAGATTCACCTCAGTCACAAGTCCTTGAAGGAGTTTCGAACTCTTCTGTACTACAGCACGTCCACGGCAACGTTTGAGGAGAGATGGCACGCATTTTCCAAAAAATGGCAGTCAGAAAAAACTGTAACATGGTTGAGGCGGATGTATAAGAAGAGAAGACTGTGGGCCGCGGCATATCTAACAGAGGGGTTTTGGCTTGGCATGAAAAGCAACCAGCGGAGTGAAAGCCTGAACTCATGCCTTCACCTCCACCTAGACGGTGAAATGACCCTGGTGGATATGATTTTGCACTATGAGAACGCCGTTGTGCGTATCCGTCAAAACGAGGCGCGAGATGACTGCACGGCCTCACAGAGTTTACCGGTGCCAGTTACTAGCTCGAGGGAACTTGAGATAGCTGCTTCTCACGTCTTCACTCCAGCAAACTTCTATATGTTGCAGGATGATCTTAGAAAAATTGACGGCATGGAGATTGTCGAAATTAAGCTGGGAGACAGATCACAGTAGTACATCGTGGCCTGGAAGAATAACCGCAAGCGCCGTTTTTGGGTGGAGTATACGCCAGTAAATTCCGCAGAAACTATAAGGTGCAGCTGCAGAAGAATGATTCGAAAGGGTCTACCTTGCAAGCACATATTCCATGTACTGAAGCACTTGAACATATCTGAAATACCAAAGTGTTTAGTTCTTATTCAGTTCACGAAAGAAGCAAGGTTGGGACTGCCCGCGAGGCGCACAAGCGATCTGTTGGGATTTGGTTGGACTGGGGCCGGGGAAAGAATGAAATATAGCCACGTCAGTGTGTTAGCGTCTGAAGCTATGCATGCGGCATGCAAACACCCTGCTTTGTGGGATCAGTTACAGGAGAGTTTGAAGGCTGTGATAGCTAAGAGTCATGAGTATGATCTGCTAGAGGAAAATTTGTTGAAGCAAACAAATGACATCAGTAAGTGTGCAGTTGAATATGTGGACGATGGTGAAGGCAACATGATTGAGGTTAAAGATCCTATGAAAGTGTCAAGCAAAGGTGCAACAAAGGCAGATGAGAGCCGCCCTGTCTCGAAAAATGGTAGACCACTCTCTTTTCATGAGTTGAAAACCCGGTGCGGCGCTTGCAAATTGGTAGGACACACTAGACGTAGCAAGAAATGCAAACTAAATGAGAAGTAAGTGTTTGTATGCATTGTGGATTATTAAAGTTTGTGGATTATTAAATTTTGTATCGTTCATTAACTTAGCTTGTCTTCTATCAGGTGCAGAAAAGTGGAGAAGGAACAAGAGTAGAACACTTGCTTCAAATATTTACTGTGTTAATCGGCCGGCTCATACTTGGAGGCTTTGGCCCCCTGATTGTATCCTTAGTGTATTAGCAGACGAGATCCCAGTCTTTGTTTAAATAAAGTAAGATGTTTCCCTGTAAACAAAAATCAAAAAAATTATTTACTGTGTAAAGACCGGGGCGGGAGGTAGAAAGAATATTATTGTACGTTTCCCCTGCCCACGTCCTAAATGCCATTAAATAAGTAACTTACCACTCTCCTCCCCACCACACACTCACCCACCTCCCACGGGCGCCGGTTCGAACTCCCCTCTTATCCCCACCTACAGTAGATCGAGAATACCCTCGCCGGCGACCGCTGCAACCGCCTCCATGGAGAGAAGCCTCGGCTGGCAGAGAGCGATGGTGGACCTCGCCGGTGATGACGAGGGGTGGCGCGCGCAGTTGACGGAGGTGTGCGGTCAATGTGGCCCCCCAGGCAAGGTGTGCATGAATTCGGACACAAAACACACGTTGCGTCACGTGGGGGTAGTGTTGTAGGGTTTTGTCGTCGGAAAACCCTAGAAAATGCATCGAGTGTCGCAAATGAACGATACTTGTCACGCATGCATGCCATGGTCATCGTAGGGTATGCATGAAGTTTGGGACCATTTGGTGGGACCGCCAAGGAAAACCAATTTCAGACCTGATCTCCGGCAGACCCGAATGCTCCTGCTTGTAGATAGTGCATGTGGGGGCATGCATGAGATGACCCCAACTTTTGGGAGCATGTGAGGATGGCCAATGTGCCCCCTCCCCCCCCCAGGCAAGGTGTGCACGAGTTCGGACACAAAACACACGTTGTGTCACATGGGGGGAGTGTTGTAGGGTTTTGTCAACGGAAAAACCCTAGAAAATGCATCTAGTTTTGGAAATGAACGATACTCGTCATGCATGCTTGCCATGGTCATCCTAGGGTTTGCATACAGTTTGGTCTGAATTGGTGAGACCGAGAAGATAAATCTGCTCCTAGTACATGGTGCATGTGGAGGTACGCATGCGACTGTCCCAACTACATTTGATTTAATAATATTTGAAATTTCAAACAGAAAATAAAATTTATAATTTGGAATGAAGAATTGAAATAATGAAGAAGTGCAATAGAACTTAACATATTATCAATTACATTTTGGAAATATTTCGAATATAAAGAAGAGAACAAATATTAGAATGAAGAAGTGAAATAAAACAGAACATTTTATCTTACAAATTAAAAATATTTCAAAAATAATAAAGATAAGAAATATTGGAATGAAGAATTGAATTAAAACACAACATTTTAGTTCATATTTCGTAAATATTATCAATATACAAAATAGAACGAACAAATGAAATAAAACACAACAGAATTTGGCATATTTTTTAAATTTTAGTAAACACTGTTAGAAATAATATAGAAAAAAGAGACTTGATTTTAAATATTAAAAATATAAACAAGAAAAGAAACAAAGAAAATTTAAAACGTATCGGCGAGCGGAGTAAGGCTGCCCTGGGCCAGCCCGCCCGAATTGGGCCCAAGGCGGAGCCGCGCAGGGCACATCGCAGCGCACAGCCGTTGGGTGGTGGGAGTTTAGTCCCACCTCGCCAAGCGAGGGAGCGCTGCACCGGTTTATATACCCAGCTGCGACTCCCCTCTTAAGCTCCTATCAATTGCAGGCAGTACATTGCCTAACTCTTGTCCCCTCTGCCCCGAGGGGCCTACTAGCAGCAGAGATAATATGCAACGCGGGCCTGCATACTGGCCCATGCAACGCAGGGTTCCTAGTCGTATGCAGGCCGTGGAGTTTGAATTCTCCTGCTCTGGTAGGTGGGCACTTTTTTTGGCATATTGCCATGTGTATTGATCTTCAAATCACACACTAAATTATACACATGCTCACTTGCATTCAATACACATTTTTTTTGTGCATACATGACAAGTTAATGTTTTGACCTTCAAGTCATCTAATAAATTTTACACATCCTCACTTACATGTAATACACATGGATATTAATTGGATTTCAACAAAAATGAGGCTGTGGTGTATGAATTCTACTACCACATGCATGCAAGATGCATAGAGTGTCGGAAATGAACGGTAGTTGCGAGGCATGCTTGCTATGGTCATCGTAGGGTGTGCATAAAAGTTTGGTATCAATTGGTGAGACCGAGAAGAAGAACCTGCTTGTAGTACATGGTGCAACTGGAGGCATACATGCGATTGTCCCAACTATATTTGATTTAATAATATTTCAACTATGAAACAGAAAATAAAATTTATAATTACGAAAGACAACCATGAAAAGTGAAATATGAGAGAACAATATATCATACATTATTTAAATTTATAACTGTCAGAACAAAGAAAAGAGGAGAACATAGAAAACAGAAGAAAAATATTGAATGAATAAGTGCAATAAAAGACAACATATTATCTTACATTTTGGAAATATTTCAAATATTAGGAAGAGAAAAAATCTTACAATGAATAAGTGAAATAAAACAGAACATTTTATCTTACAAACTAAAAATATTAAAAAAATAATAAAGATAAGAACTATTGGAATGAAGAATTGAATTAAAACACAACATTTTAGTTCATATTTCGTAAATAGTATCAATATACAAAAGAGTACGAACAAATGAAATAAAACACAACAGAATTTGGCATATGTTTTAAATTTTAGTAAACACTGCTAGAAATAATATAGAAAAAAAGAGACTTGATTTTAAATATTACAAATACAAACAAGAAAAGAAACAAAGAAAATTTAAAACGTATCAGCGAGCGGAGTAAGGCTGCCTGGGCCAGCCCACCCGAATTGGGCACAAGGCGGAGCCGCGCAGGGCACATCGCAGCGCACAGCCGTTGGGTGGTGGGAGTTTAGTCCCACCTCACCAAGCGAGGAAGCGCCGCACCGGTTTATATACCCGGCTGCGACTCCCCTCTCAAGCTCCTATCAATTGCAGGCAGTACATTGCCTAATTCTCGTCCCTTCTGTCCCGTGGGCCCTACTAGCAGCAGAGATAATCTGCACCACGGGCCTGCATCCTGGCTCATGCACCGCAGGGTTCCTAGTCGTATGCAGGCCGTGGAATATGAATTCTCCTGATCTGGTAGGTGGGCAATTTTTTTGCCATATTGCCATTGTGTATTGATTTGATCTTGAAATCACACACTAAATTATACACATGCTCACTTGCGTTCCATACACATATTTTTTTGCATATATGACAAGTTAATGTTTTGACCTTCAAGTCATTTTTTTCAAAAACTGGCTTAAGTTAGACCATATGGCCCCTCCGGAATGCGGTCGTTTTTTCGACCACCTCCAAATGACCTCAACTTTGGCACACATGATCTATTGCACAAACAAAGGTGGGTTCCAAAGGTTTTATATTTTTTTGAATTTTTTATTAATTCATAATGCCCTTTAGACTGACCGGTCAAAACATCGGTCTATACCTCAGGGGGGCATTGTAAATAATTCTTTTTCCAATTTTTCTTTCATAGCCATGATTGGCACATGTGGGTCACCATGTTCAAGAAAGTTTGTGTGATTTGGAGGTGGTGGGAAAATCACATTTTTTCAAAAACTGGCTTTAGTTAGACCAAATGGCCCCTCCGGAATGCGGTCATTTTTTCGACCACCTCCAAATGACCTCAACTTTGGCACACATGATCTATTGCACAAACAAAGGTGGGTTCCAAAGGTTTTATATTTTTTTGAATTTTTTATTAATTCATAATGCCCTCTAGACTGACTGGTCAAAACATCGGTCTGTACCTAATGGGGGCATTGTAAAAAATTCTTTCTATATTTTTGAAATTATTTGAATTTATAATGCCCTCTTAAATTTGTTTACCTTTTTAATGCCCTCTTATTTTTTTGAATTTTTTATTTATTGAACTAGGTTTACAAGATGGCTAGGATGGCCCATGCTTTTCCTTTTGTTCTAAATTTATATTTTCTTTTCTTCTAAATTTATATTTAATTCCTTCACACTTTGATGATGGAATATTTGCTCTGTAATTGCAACATAGGTTCAAATGATGGAACATTTCATATTTTTGCTTATTCAAATTATGAGTTGGTGGAATGTGTGAGGATGAACAATTATCAGTAACTTTACTAAACCCCATGTACTATAATTCATGACAGCCATTTTGGAACATTGCGACATTCAATATTTGGTATAATTGGCACATGGGCACAGCATGTTGCACTTGCCCACAGCATAGACAAGTGTTGCAGCATGTCTCAAGCAACACTGAAGCGCCATTTGTTTTTTTCGCACCATCGAAACAACAACTAAACATGAAGGAAGCATTCACCACCATTAAAGATAAGGCCACACATATATAGATTGCATTCTAATAGGTAGCAGGCAGTTCACAACAGATCCAGTTCAACCACACAATACATTACATTACATTAGTATATCAAGTTTTCTCACAGTTCAGACCCAGATGCAGCTTTCCCAAAAGTAAAACATCATCAAATATACTGATGATGAGTACGGCTTCCAGCTTCCGATGATCGGCATGATGTACGACTACAGGTCAGGGTTTCTCAGGACCTTCAGGAGCGCCTTATGCTGACCAATGATCCTGTAGTCATGACTGGAGATCGATGTAGCCCGGCAATGTTCCATCAGATGCTCCAATAACCCAGACCTGGGCTTGGGCTTGCTGCAGTAGGGGCACCGGTACTTTTCATTCCTCCAGTTGTAGTACTTGGCAGGTCCTTGGGCCCTGATCTTCAACAACTCCTTCTCTTCAAAGGACTCGAAGTTCCCCTCGACCACATCATCTCCAGATTCATACTGCACAAATTAATGACTGACATTAATACATTATGCATTCAAAAACTATAAACACATAATACTAACTCAATGCAGAAATAACATTTGAACAAGGCCTTACCTCGTACGGCTCATCATCATCACACTCATATGGGTAGAACCCAGTCTTGTCCCACTTCCTCTTGTTGCCCACAAGATCCTCCTCCTCCTGCTATATTGTCAAACAAGCACATCATTTACAATGAATTGAATTGCAGTTCACAGAATGTCATTATAAACAAAATTGTGAATGTGAACCACATTGGTATGTTGCAAGTGACCAAATGCTTTCCTTATAAATACAGAATCTAAGCAATCAATCAACAGACAAATGATGTCCTTCATAAATGCTAATGAAAATGCAAGCTGGATTCTTGACATTCCCTGGATAAACCCAACACTTTACTTTTGAGGGAATTACCCCCCCCCCCACACACACACTACTTAATGGAAACATATAGTATATTTTGTTGCTAGGATCCCGCGTTGGAATGTTTATTTCACACTTTACATATAGTATATACTAATTACAGAAGCCAACTACAAAATTTAATATGCACAAATTACTGTTTTGGGGACAATGCAGCAAAGCTCCTACACATATTAACATAATGCAGTAGTTAATTAGGTACAACTTCAACTATAAATGCATACATCTCCAGCAAACATCTAAAATTTCATTACTTACCTAAACAACAACAAATTATACTATAGATGAATCTTGTATCATCTAAATCAATTCATTGGCACATCTTAATTAATTCATTCCAAATCAAATATGTTTCCATCCAGTATCATTGAACCATAGATCAAATCAAATAATCATAAATGTCAGCAGCATTGAACTACAGATCTAATAATCATATGACATCTATCTGACCTTAAATCCCCCCTTAAATAAGGTAGTCATCCTCATACTAACTAAATTCTAACAAGCAAAAATTCAACTACTAATCTAATAAGCATCTGAAAAAACCCCAAGATGGTTTTATCTCTGAAGCAACGGCATTGCAGAGGATGTTCAATGCTGTCAACATCTCTGAAGCAACAACAAAATTCCTCTACTAACCCAAAGTAAATAAGCAGACTGCCCCTTCCCCTCGACCACGCTTCCCCTCTCCTTCAGAAGCCCCAATCCAGCACAACAAAATCCAGCCCTTGAGAAGCTCTTTTTGATTAACATGACAACACCCAGTACATGAGCACATCCTTCACTATATTTACAACCAAACTAATGCACCATGTAATCACCTCACGTAGACAATTTCCAAAAACACAAGGCCATGCACAACCCATCTCATAGCCTCTGCCTGACAGGCATCAATCAAGCAACAAATAACTGCAACTATGACAACATGCATCAATCAAGTATCTAAGAATTGCAACTATGACAGCCATAATCCCTAGAACTAAGCATCCATTTAATTAATCATCAAGCCAAAGAACTAAAGCAGGCACCAACCCAAACCAATACAGAAGTATATATTTGACTCCAAACACCTAAAAAATTGCAAAAATTCCACTACTAATCTAATAAGCATCTGAAAAAAAACCCCATCCCTCAATCTGGCTACTTCTAACCTAATCTAATAATCATATGTGGTCCACCATTCTTGCACGAATCAAATACACGAAAACCCTAATGCAGAGAAAACCCTACCTCCAACAAATCTAACCAACCAAAGTTCTGGCCACAAACCCTACAATCTAAAAACTACCAACTAAAAGTTAGCCGCACATACCTTCTGCTCCGCTTCCTCCTCGCCGGAGCCGGCCTCCACCTTCTCCACCTCGTGCGCCTCGCCAGAGCCCGCCCCCACCTTCTGCGCCTCGCCAGAGCCCGCCTCCATGTTCTGCGCCTCGCCGGAGTTGGCCAGAGCGGGCGCATCTGGCTGGACCGCGCCGCTGCGGCCCGCCCCCGCCTTCTCCAGATCTCCAGCGGAGGGAGCACCGCGCTGGACGCCGGCACGCCCCCTTACAAAGGTGCCCGCAGCAATCTGCCGCGCCTGCTCCACCAGATCTGCGCCTTCGAGGCGCTCGCCTCCTGCGTCCGCCATTGCGATGGAGAGGATGCGGTGAGGGAGACGACGAGGTTGGAGAGGAGAGGGAGTGGGGAGTGGAGAGTGGAGAGAGGGAGACGATGCGGCGGGGGGAAATGGTGGGCGATGCGGCCGGAGGTGGTTGCCGTCCACATTTATATGATGGGACAATTTTGGCAACTACTCGTGACACGTGCTGCCCCACGCATGGGCGGCTTCTTTTTTTGCGGGGGGGGGGGGGGGCGCGGGCGCGGGCGGCTTCACGCGTGCACGAAAGGCCGCCGTATACGGACGGGCATACGTATACGGCCGGGCATACGATCTAACCGGGCCCGTACAGGCCTCCCAGGGCTCCTCGGCGGCTATACACGGGGGCAACAAAGACGATCGTGCCCCTCGTTATGAAGCGTTTTTGGTTCATCCTGGCCGTCGATGTGTTTTCCCACCCCGCGTTCAGCCCAGGGGGGAGCACCGGAGCAGAAACGATCACAGGGGCCCGCAACTTAACAACTCAGGAGAGGTCCACCATGATAGTGGTGAAGTCGAAGGCATGGCTCAGCCTTTTTGACATGATGCCTCCTCCAACATTCACCTTGCGTGATCCGTTTTGGCAAAATCATATGGAACCGTGGAGGGGGATGTCCAAGGTCTAATATTGTACATGGCAGATGGGGTTCTCCATCTGTTACCTCTTGTAAGATGGCTTCGGCCGGAAGGGGCGCGAGCGTGGGAGAGGAGTTTTTGGTGGGCCAGGGCAGTTAGAAGTGGGTGTGGCAGCGGTTCGGACACACGCAAAGAAACCCCCCCCCCCCTAGTTTGTTTTGGGATTGCGGGAAAAAGTACGTCTGGACCGGTCGGGTGCATATACAAAATCAGCGTTGGATGGAAAACACGTCCCGACCCCGCGGTCCGAACGGTTGTGGGCGTTTTGAGGGTCGGCGTTGGAGATGCGGTTACTACAACTTTCCGTTGGCATAGAGAAAGCTACTTTTTTAGAAAGTATGTTTGTATTCAAATCAAGAATTAATACAAAGTCCTTGATTCATACAAGCACATCCTAACACACACACACACGCGCGCGCGCGCGCACACACACACACAAAGAACAATAATAACAAAAAGCACCCAAAAAACAACCATAAACACGAAGATCTCCGAAGCTTTGTGTCATCGTCCTTGAATCTTGTGAGAAGACCCCTGTAATACAAGAATTTGTAACCAGACCCAAGCAGCTCATCATCTTTAACCACGGCATGATCGCCTCCATGATCTCCCCATTTTCTTTGCTCCAGCATCGAAAAGAGGACACACATGTGCATCCAACATGTCTACACCAGCCTTCACCATATGTGCCTTTGAGTTGCTATATGTGCCCCTTTCAGGTGGAAGAGAATTAGGATCCAGTTTCGGCGCCGCAGCCGAGCCAACTGCCGGGGCTAAGCAGGACATCCCTCCATTAGCAGTACAAAGAAAGATGAAAAACTGCAACAGAAAATCATACCGACGAGGTGGAAGAAGAATCTCCGTCTCCGCACAACCACCACCCATCCGAGGACCAAAACCGGCCAGTGCCGATCGCCCTCCAGACACCATAGCCCGCAACCTCGACGAGATCCGGGTATCCCCCACCCTGCTGGCTCCTAGACGAAGGCCAGAGCCCCGGCCGTGAACAGAGCCCGGGGAAACTTATTCAGTTGTGAAGCCCGCTGCAACGGCCTCGGCAACATCTCTCTCAACCCTAGCCCTACCGAGAACCCACCCGATGCACAAATCCGAGTTCCCCCTCCCTCTCAATGCCAGAGTGCCGGCGGAGGGAGAGGGAAACAGCGGCGATGCCGGCGGCATGCAAAGGGAATCCATGGTCGCCTCCTTTCTGCCTGTGTACGAGATCCGATCTATCCGGGAGTTACTTGTCTGAGAGGAGAGGTTGCATAGAGAAAAAATTTACCGTACGTCCGATTGGGTTCTTTCTTCCCAACTATCTTTTGTACTTGTATGAATCTTAACATTCAGATCACACACGGTGCCATATGGGCAGGTGAAGCTCTCCATGGAGCAGAGCTAGCCACGCACGCATGCATGTGTGGAGCTGCTTTGTGCGTCCTTTGGTATCATGGCAGGATCGTAGTATGCTGACCTTTACAGAGAATCGGAGAATAATAAGGCGGTGGTGGTGATCTCTCACGTGAAGTTTCCTCTCTCGGGAAGACAAACCGAGCTGAAAGTGTAGCAAAGGTCAAAGGGAGAGACAAATTTCTCCCTGGCAGGCACTCATAAAATAGTAAAGGGGAGGACAATCTAGCTAGCTGGGTGGTAACATGCTTGACGCTCGTCGTCAGTCTCAGCGGACAAGAGATTCGACTCGAAAGCGAATTAAAGCGCCGGTCACGGGGGCTATAGAAAGCCCGGCCACTGGCCAAGAGCATGCATCCCCCCATTCCTTTTCCTTTCCGTAGCTTTCTTCTTTGCCGCTTTGCGTGCCTCCCTCCCCCTCTGTCTCGTCCGCAGCAGCCAGCGGCTGGGACGATGAGGTCGTCGGCGGTGGCGGTGCCAGTGCCGGTGCGGCGGCAGCTGCTGCCATGCTTGGCCCTGCTGCTTCTTGCGGGCGCGGCGTCGGCCCAGGCCCAGAAGTACAACGCGGTGTTCAACTTCGGCGACTCGATCACGGACACGGGCAACCTGTGCACGAGCGGGAAGCCGACGGCGATCACCTTCACGCAGCCGCCCTACGGCGAGACCTACTTCGGCACCCCCACCTGCCGGTGCTCCGACGGCCGCGTCATCGTCGACTTCCTCAGTAAGTGATGTGCTCGGTTCTCCACACACACACTCCATCTTGCTCAAATAAATCGTTCTTGCTTGACGTACGATTGCATGCAGGCACCAAGTTTGGGGTGCCGTTCCTGCCACCGTCCAAGGCGAACGGCACGGACTTCAAGCAGGGCGCGAACATGGCCATCACGGGGGCGACGGCCATGGACGCGCCCTTCTTCCGCGGCCTCGGCCTCTCGGACAAGATCTGGAACAACGGGCCCATCAGCTTCCAGATCCAGTGGTTCCAGCAGATCACCGCCACCGTGTGCGGGAACGACTGCAAGCGGTACCTGCGGGACTCGCTGGTGGTGTTCGGCGAGTTCGGCGGCAACGACTACAACGCGATGCTGTTCGGCAACTACAACCCGGACCAAGCAAGCAGGTACCAATGCCGCTAAAGGAAATCCTGTCCGCTATAGCCTGATTTTGCATGATTTTTCACCGATATATAGCTGACTGGGATGAGTACTACCGCTACTTATCATAGCCTGCTATTTAAACCTTTGGCAGGTACACGACCAAGATCGTCAACACCATCATCAGGGGCGTGGAGAAGGTGGTGGCCATGGGGGCCAGGGATGTGGTGGTGCCCGGGGTGCTCCCCATCGGGTGCTTCCCCATCTACCTCACCGTCTACGGCACCAACAGCAGCGCCGACTACGACGCCCTCGGCTGCCTCCGCAAGTTCAACGACCTGTCGACGTTCCACAACAACCTGCTCCAGGCCAAGATCGCCCGCCTTCAGAAGCGGTATGGCCGGGCGGCGCGCATCATGTACGGCGACTTCTACTCCGCCGTCTACGACATGGTCCAGAACCCAAAGAAATACGGTACGTGAACGTGCGCACGCGGAGTAGTTCCCAAATTTCCTTCCGACCGACCAGTACTCTCTTAGTCTTAGCTAGCCGTTGGGCATCTTCTTTCAGCAATAAGTCTGTCTAACTAACACGCCAGGGAGAGACAAGCCACGCATAGCGTGTGGATAGATAGATTCCGCGTTTGTGCACGAGCTAGAAGTGGACACGGCACTAGTGTCAGCGTCGGCATCAGTATCAGTGTGGTGCTACTTGCATGCCCACTCTGGGCACATGTCCCTGCATGTGAGATTCCTGCATTTCCTGCGCGGCGACGAGTAGAAGATCTTCAAATCATTCAAAAAAAAGCATTCGCAAAGAAGATCTAGAGCTGACATAATGGCCAAGTAATGGTGGATCGGCACTGGCTGACACGCCCAACCAACACATGCCTCCACATGCATGCATGCATGGAGCACCGGCGCCGACCGGGGCACTGTTCATGCACGTTCTAGGTAGTGATCGATCCATCTAGCTAGCTAACAAGGGTCTGGGTTGTGCTGTGTGTGCTGCAGGTTTCAACGCGGCTTTCGAGGCGTGCTGCGGCTCCGGGGGAGGCAAGTACAACTACGCCAACAGCGCGAGGTGCGGGATGCAGGGCGCGGCGGCGTGCGCCAACCCGGCCGACCACCTCAGCTGGGACGGCATCCACCTCACTGAGGCAGCATACAAGCAGATCACCGACGGCTGGCTCAACGGGCCATACTGCAGCCCGCCTATTCTCCACACCTAAACATTATTTTATTTATTTATTTATTATGTGGAGCTGTGGTAGTATTATTTATTATTTGATCAGAGGTTGAGTTAACCTGAAGGAAAAGAGGAAATTTGATTCAGTGGCATATGGTGGTCCTGAGATTATAATGTATACGTTGCCCATGAAAGAAAAATGGAGGCAACTCTCGAATAAATTGTTATTGCTTTTTTTTGCGGGTGAAATTGTTATTGCTTTCTTCCATCAAATGGTGTACATGTAACTTATTGCATATATTGACATCACTCTCACTCTCACCGCTTATCCTCTATTTCTAATTAGCAACAACAAAAACAGGGTGTCACCATGTTGGCAAAGCCTGCAAGGACGTTGGGATTTTTTCGAATACGCGCGAGTGTGCGTACTACTACCTCCGTCCAGATTTATTGGTCCTCTTTGTATTATGTGTCAAAATTAGATCATAGATTTAATTGTCAAAATGTTAATGCATGTTATAAAAAATTTATATTGTTGGATTCGTATTTGAACATATTTTTCAATGATATTTTTTTGTGACATGCATTAACATTTTATTAATTAAATTCATGATCAAAATGTGACACAAAATACTGAGTGGACCAATAAACAAGGACGGTTGTAGTATATATTAAAAAAATAGGATGGGGTAAGGAGCCCATCCACGTTGGCAGTTACATATTGTTCAGTGCACTGGATCTACGTTGGCTTGTTCGGTACATTGCAAACCCGTGTCCATACATCTCTCGCCAGAACACACTATAGTATAATATGGTCCATGCTTTCCTCATCTTGGTCGCACAAAGGACAAGCCTCTTGATGATCAAGTCCATGTCTCACCAGCCGGTCCGAAGTCTAACATCTATTTTTTAGAGCTAGCCATGTAAAGAAAGCGGCGCCTCAATGGTGCTCTTGGTTTCAATGTGAACTCGGCCGTAGGGATTACCTCTCTTCCCCACAATTTTGATGCATTGGCCGATCGAGTCGAGAAACATCCGTTCATCTCCCATGCCCATGTGATGGAATCAAGAGTGTCCGCATGCAGCTGAACCATTGCTATCTGGGTCCATAGACCAAAGTACTCCTGAAGGTCATGAGTCGTCATCTCCGGGCAAATATCAATCGCCCAAGTGCCATTATTTACTCCTTGGGCAACCGTTCTTGTTGCTCTCGAACACTGCCCAACACGCGCATAGATGCTAGGTGCTACCTCTTGTACCCGAAGCCCATGCAACCACCGGTCTTCCCAAAACAAGGTGCTTGTTCCATCTGCAACTAACGATCGGGACGCAACCCTGAATGGTTGCAAGGACTCCTCAGGCACCGTGATCTCAAACTCTGCCCATGGTCTGGATGTGTTCGTGCGTTGCAACCATGCCCATCTCGCCTACATAGCAATGTTGTTTCGATGGGATGCTGCTTCGTGATACAGCCGATCAAATTATTTTCGCCTCATGACGTCACTTGTTCACATGCAATAACGCGCTGGAGGCGGAACTACAAGCTTGTCGCGAGGGAGTTGCGCTCGCACTGGAATGGAGATCTTTACCGTTTATTCTGGAAACGGACATCACTGAAGCGGCGATGATGCTAACCAAAAAGATATTCATAGTTCCCTTGATGCTTGCCTAGTGCATGAGATAAGAGCTACTTGATTCTGATAGAGAGGTGGTTGTGAGAGAGGTTAGACGCTCAAGAAATAGAGTTAGCCCTGAGCTTGCCAAGGTTTGGAGAGTTGATGTTAAAACCGTAGTCTAGTTGCGGTTTGGCCCAAATGGGGTTGTAAAACTGTGTGAGATATAGTTTGGTCTCATTCACGTGACGTGGCCTTTTGTTGTTCTTCTTCGGGGAAAATCATGTTTTGTTGTTGCAACCTCTTTTTGTTGGCAGGCCAAGCCTGACGTTCCCTATGTAGGGCTTCATGCGCTGGTTCAGTTCATTCTGCAAACCGGCGCACACCTCCCTAATCTTTGGGCCGGCATATTTAAGTTTTTTTCTTATATTTATATTTACGGGAAATGCCCCCTAAGTTTTCAATGTTTTCTTTTTTATTATCCTGTTTTTGTTTTCTTTTCTTGAACTTCTTTCAAATTGATGATTCGTTTTCAAAATTGATAAATTTTTTAGATTTGATGAATTTTTTTCAAAACCAATGAATTTTAAAAAAAATTGGTGAACTTTTTTTAAAAAAATTGATGAACTATTTTTCAAATTTGATGAACTTTTCTCAATTCGATGAACTTTCTTCTCAAATTTGATGATCTTTTTTGATAAACTTTTTTTCAAATTCGATAAACTTTTTTCAATTCAATGATTATTTTCCCTAAATTGATGAGATTTTTCTAAAATTTCAATGATCTTTAAAAAAATTCTATGAACTTTATTTTTCAAGTTTGTGGACCTTTTCGAAGTTTGTGAACTTTTTTTCAAATCTGTGAACAGTTTTTAATTCATGTATTTTTCCTTCTTATATTTTTTTATTTTTTCTAAAAGTCAACCAGTCAACCACGACTTGTGAACGCGATCGAGCGATGAGGAAAGCAGGTGAGCACTGGCCTTCTTCTTGGGCCGGCTGACGAGCAGGGTGTATGGGCGCCAAGACACTCAACTGGTGGCTGAAGCGCCGTATAGGAGCTCCCGCCACACCCAGCCTTGTTTGTTTCTTCCCTCCGGCAAGTGGGCTAGTTCTTTGTGCCTTTTGTCTAAAATTTTGGGCTTGTGCACAGAAATGAAAGGGAAAACAGAGCATAGCTTGTGGGCTCATATGGTAGGAACGGCAAGAAAAAAATGCTTCATTGTAAAACTAGATCCACACATACATGGAGTTTTTTTAGCTCGAGCTCATATAAGGTCAGGTGAATACTAAAATCATAACCAATTGGAATATTTTTTTAAAAATCTGATTTTTTGTAATAAACATTGACAATTGTTGTCAATGCTTGTAAAGTTTCATCGTGAAATGACATTTGTAGAAGCCATGGAAAAAAACAATCAATGGGCCAAAAATGTTATTTCCAAAAGCACTTCGGAGTGAAGATTTTTGTTGCCACGACTTCAGCAAATGTCTTTTCACATTGAAATTTTACAAGCACTCAAAAATATTGTCAATATCTGTCTAATGATGGCTTTCGTCGACGCTTGATAGTACAAACTTTCTTATGCTACCACCACCGGCTGAGTCTAATGATGGCTGGATCCATAAACACATAAATAGCTTTGAAAAAAATATGAACTGTTTGCATGCTCGTGTCTTTAAAAGTGGTGTAGCTTTTTCCATTTAGGTTTTTTAAAGCCTTTTCCAATTTTATTCATTTGCAAGTGAAAGTCTTCAAACACATGGTGAAAAGTATAAAATAAAAAATAAAATAAAAAGGTAACCTCCAGCTGCACATTTGTTAGCATGCTCCATTGCGCGCGGCGTGCGTCATGTGAAATTCCACACAGGTTGTTGTACATGCAGTTGTTCGCGCGCACAGTGCAATTGCATGCGAAGGGACTGGTGTACACTTGATAGTTTTTTTTTTCAAAATCCAACCAAAATATGGTTGTGTATGTGTGTTGGAGTCTACGAAACAAAATAGAAAGATAAATAGAAAAAGAACAACCAAGTTGCTAGCAGTTGCCGGACCTGCTTGAAAATTTGCAGTTGCAATGCTCCTTAAAGCTTGTAGTTGCGACATCATTTGAAAACTTGCATTTGTGACCCAATTCAGAAAATTGGAGTTGACCCCTCCTCCTCAAAACTTGCAGCCATGTACCCATTTGAGAACTTGTAGTTGCGCCCCCTCTTGAAAACTTCCGGTTGTCACCTCATTTAATAATTTGCAGTTGCAACCTATTGGATTTTTCTACGTTTAAGTCCATTTTTCGGACCGCTGGTTCACTGTTCTTCTCTGCTTCCTCTGGTTGCCAGCCGCTCCTCTTGTAGTGGCTTGTCTCCCTTCCCCTCCTTTACCTACAACGGCAAGCCTCACTGCCTCTAGTTGGGCTATCCTCGGGCAATGTCTAGAGGGAATCAAATACCAAAAGCCATCATCCGCACCTGTTAAGCTTCTGACTCACCTTCGCCTGAGATGACCGAATAGCCATGACGTCTTTGGCTCGGCCTCGGAGCTCCACCTCTACCTCCTTCCTTTGCTCAAAGTATTGACTTGCACCATTCTAAACTTCAGACGACTTAGAAGTAGCTCGTGCAGATAAAGTAGTTTATAAAGTGCACTGTCAATACTAAGAGACAAATACACTATCTTTTGTTGATGAGAAGAGGGCAGGGCAAGAGGAACGATATCACTATTTGTTTTGAGATCATTTATAGTACTACTTCGGAGTGTAAGGAGAACTATCTCAAAACCGAAGTACCCCAAAAATAGACTAGAGACGTGTTCTAATAAATTATATTTTTAACAATTAAGGGTTTTAGTACATTAATAGTTATATGTTTGATCATGTGACTAGGTGGTGGGGCCGCGCGGGGACATCAAACTTTGGCTATTCAATGTTGGAGGAATCCGAACAGTCGCCAAGGGCGGGGGAGGGGGAGGGCATAGAAACTGAGGGTATGATGAACCGTGGATCTGATTGTGAAGTAGAATGGGTTTTATGCAAGACGGTCTTCAAGTGGTCAAGGTGCATACCACCTCTCATCCGATCCATTTGTTAGCCATCAGATGTTATTGGTAGATAGTTGGCAAATGTTTATTAATAACAATTTTTCGCATGATCAGTGCATCACCTTGTAAAACAAGAAGATCTTAAAAGTACCTAATGCTTAAAAATCTGACATCAATTTTTCACGGATTCTGAGTGAATGCCCTCGTTGATGTCGGATCCCACACATGTCTCCAACCTACCTCTTTGGGTGGAATATGAGCTGGATCGAGTGAGAATGAGGAAGAAACACACACACACACACACACACACACACACACACACACATGACAAGTCGGGCTTGTCGGATCAGATGACGGTCTTGTGTCCTTGTGGGCACTACCTCCTTGGAGACCCAGACCACGGCTTCTGTGGCTGCATATCTGGTTGAGGGTGCAGCGTTTGGTGGTGGTGGTGGTGTGGCCAGCTTGGGATTAGACGGAGGGTCCAATGGTGGTGGTGGTGGTGGTGCGACTGGCTTGGAGTCAACGGTGATGTCTTGGTTCATCTTTGCTCTTTGATGGTGCATGCCTTCCCAATTGCTAATCGTTTCGATTTTCCGTGGCGGGGCACCCAGTCAAGGTTCATGTTTTTGCACTCGTTGGTTGTGGACGCTCCTGAGTTGTATCGCGGGGCTCGGTATGCACGCAATGCGGTGCGTTAGGTTGCTCGCAAAGTCTAAGTATTGCGATCCCTCGATGACACCCCACAACAAGTGTCTTCCATGGTGTTGGTCCTTCTAGTCTGCTAGCTAGGTCATGCCTTTGTTTGGTGTCTTGTTCTTCTCTTCTCCTTGTAACCTTGTTACTTGTATGGTTTTTGACCTGATTCCCTTATAAACGGGTCAACTTGTTTAGATTTTCCATCCGGATTCCCTTATAAATTGGATCACTCTCATGGCATAATGACCATTTTGAGTAATATATTCAGTTGAGGGACTCCTCCCCCGGTGATTCTAAAAAAAAAGACAAATCGGCCAGAGGAATAAGATGGGTTGGAACGTTATCTAGAAACTTAACATTGCAAGGGCCACGAAGATCAGTCTTTGTTAAGTGTTAGTTCTTCGGTGCAACAAATTGTTTAATTTAGTTTCAAAAACTATTAACAAAAATGATATTTTCAAAAAAATAGTATCAAGAATTTTTAAAAAATACATTTAATAAAAAATGATTTTTTTTGAAAAAATATCTGAATGGCGCGGGGGAGGGGTTTTTTTTAAAAAAAAATAATACCTTTTTTTTTTCAGAATTTTTGTTTTTGAGTGGTACCGTTCAGAGTCCCAGAGCCTAAGCTCAAAGGCCTCATTGTTATGAAGCTCGTCCCAGGCTCTAGACCCTAAAGGCCCAGAAGCCCACAGGGGGTGGAGCAATAAGCGGATTGCGGTGGGGAAGCCCGCTACGAACCACCTACGCCCCCAACTTCCGCACAAGGTTTCAGATCGCCTCCGTCCCCCGTCCGCCGCCGCCACCGCCACCACCGCCGCCGTCCGGGATGGCAAAGAGGTCCAGGAAGAAGGAGCAGCCGGAGGCCCCGGCAGCGAGCCTCCCCGAGGACCTCCTCGTCGAGGTCCTGGCGCGGGTGCCCTACAGATCCCTCTGCCGCTTCAGGTGCGTGTCGCGGCCGTGGCGCGCCCTCTGCTCCGACCCCGCGCTCCGCAAGAGGTCGCCGCAGGCCCTGTCCGGCTTCTTCTGCTACACCCGCGATGACGAGAGCGACGAGCTACGCTTCCTCAACATCTCCGGGAGAGGCCGGCCCCTCGTCGACCCCGGCCTCCCCTTCCTCCGCGCCGTCTGGGACGGAGGCGTCCGGGCCGTGGACTGCTGCGGCGGCCTCCTCCTCTGCCAGTGCTGGACGAAATCATCTATGCTCGACGCCCTCTACGACCCCTACGCCGACCCCGACGTCGCCTCCGATTCCGAGGCCGAGGCGGACGCTGTCGAAGATGTGGCAAAGTATGTTGTGTGCAATCCGGCTACCGAGGAGTGGACCGTGTTGCCTGCCATCGAGGAGCTGCGCCCGAGGAACGTCATCCGTCTGGGCTTCGACCCGGCTGCTCCCTCCCGCTTCGCCGTGTTTGTGCTCTTGCAGGATGTGGATGATCACGACGCCGGAGTGCATATCTTCTCATCAGAGACCGGAACATGGACGTTTAGGCAGAGCGATTGGGGCGAGGGCAATGTTACTGTGGATTATTACAATGGTTCACCTTCCACCTTCTTCGGCGGCACCCTGCATTTGACTACCCGAGATTCTTCAGTTATCACAGTGGACACAGAGGGGAAGACATGGCACAAGATTCGGATGCCGCTCAGTGTTGAGGACACGTCTGATATTGGCTTCATCGGGCACTCTCAGGAGCGCTTGTATGCTTTGCATATGAATTATTCTGATGATGATTGTCAGCTCACGGTCTGGGTACTTGAGGATTATGCTACTGGGCAGTGGACACTGAAGCATACAGCTGACATGTCGGAGACGGTAGGCGATGATGAGGTGTGTACTTTTGTTGCTGTTGATTCAGAAGGCAATCTGATTTTCCAAATTAATGGACGGGATGAACAGCTTGTGTCATACGATATGGAAAAGAGGAAATTTCATGTTATCTTCAGTTTTGAGAGTTACTTTACTCTCCGGTGCGATCCTTACATTCCCACTTACAAGGAATGGTTACCCAAAGCAGCTCCATGATTACAGAGTTCACATGCTAAATATGGGTCAGATCTTCTATGCAGCTTGGTATTTTGTATTTTGATGTTCTGGTCCATGCCATTGTGGCTTTAAGCAATGTTATTTTAACTATTCTAGTAATACCTAGTCAGTAGTCACTTTGATCTATTTGCTTTCATGTACTAGTTATGCTGTGGTCACTTGTTAGTCCCTCGTGGGGTGAATGTGTGAATATGAGAACAAGTTATCTATGCTTGGGACTATCTGCCTTTTCACCTTTTCCTTCTACTCCCTCTGTTCCTAAATATAAGTCTTTTTAGTGATTTCTATATGGACTACATACGAATGTATATAGACGTATTTTAGAGTGTAAATTCACCCATTTTGCTCCGTATGTAGTCCATATTAGGATCTCTTAAAAGACTTATATTTAGGAACGAAGGGGGTATTTATTTGCTGCAACTATATGCATGTTCCCCACAACCATGTTCATATGTATTTGTAAACTGGGCGCATTGCTCCCCCATTTACCTGTCCAAATGGTTACCTTTTCTGCAGTAATACATACTTAAGCAACGGACTCCACCTTGTGTTAGTCGACACAATTCATTTTCTTTTATTTCTTTTGATCAGTTGAGGCATAGTTAAGATGGTTAAGCAATACCATACAAGTTCATCAGCAATCATCCTGATTCATGCACCCTATTGCATTCTTTATTGTTGCTTTGGTTTACCAGTCCTTGGCCAATCTTATATTAGTGGTTAGACTGCTTATCGTGATTGTCTCCAACTGAATCCATTTCTCAAGAATCTTCCCCTTGTTGTTGTCCAGATTGCAGCTCAGAGTTTTTTCTTGTCCACTACCTAGCATTCTGAATTGTGTACTGCAATCTTCTAGTTCTTGAATATGCAAATTAGTTTTTATAATGTAATTCATATTCAATGGTTCTAGACTTCCAGCCTATCTTTTTATATGGAACCTGTAAAGCTAAACAAGAATAGTGATTATCTCCAACTTAGACCACCTATTTGTGACAATTAACAAATTTGCAATTATTTTCCAGGCGATTTTTTATATGGAACTTGTAAAGCTAAATGAGAATAGTGGTTAATTCCAGTTTAGAACACCTATTTGTGACAGTTAACAAATTTGCAATTATTTGTAGAAATTTTACCGCTGTACACTACGTTTTGGGCCTATAATACTCACTGATATTAGGAGGTCATTCGTTAGTGTGATCTAGTCCTTCCCTGAAAATTTCCAGTGATGACTTCCCCCACAATTTCAGCACGCTGATCCAGTTTGCCTCTTGAAACTTTCAGAATTCTGTGAGCCTGGCCACAAAATCCAAGCTGGTATGAACGCGTACCAGAAATTTCTAACACTAGTTACTATAGGAGTATAATTTATCATCTCTTCCATGCGGATTACTCACCCCTCCGTTAACAGTTTTAAATGAATGTTGGTGGTGTAAATTGAGCAGATGAATGTCTCCAAATTGGTACATGAGCGCAGCAAGAAAGCACAAATGGTCTTGACATGTTATAACTGAATAGCATGATGCTTATGTTCAGTCAGGGAACATGTATAGATAGAATTTGATAGGATTTTGGATGCTAAATACCATGGTTTGGTCTAAGATGCTGGTCGGTATTTTCTCGTCAGCTGTATTTGCTATGCATCTGTGTGAGTTCTGACGGATTCCTGAATGCTTAGGCGAACTAAAAATATACGAAGTGCAAAGAAATGAGATTAAAAAAAAATGTAACGCCGTTGCCGGGGATCGAACCCGGGTCACCCGCGTGACAGGCGGGAATACTTACCACTATACTACAACGACTTTGATGCATTTTAATTGGCAAATTACTAACATTGTTGCACACTCAAAGTTTAGCGCACTTCCGTATTGGAGCTCGAACAGGAAAAGGAATCGCCGGCGAAAACATAGACATATAAACTGAAGCTTCGCAAGCGCTCAGGCGATATCACCATGTCCAACTCCCCTACTCATCAGCACCTCCCACCAGGGCCTTCTCGATCTCCGTCGACGGCGATCCGACACGAGACTCGGTTCTTCTGCAAGTATGTCTCCGTACTCTCCAGCCCATCTCGGTTCTTCTGCTTTTGGTTTCTTCGGAAGGTTTCACCCGTGTGACAGGTGGGAATACTTACCACTATACTACAACGACCTTTGATGATAATTATATTGGCAAAGTTTTGTTGTGAGAGCTCAAAGATTATAAATTCACGGCTGAGAAAGTGTTGAAGATGCCCTAACTATATCATCGACATCATCTGGCGAGAAGGTGTTATTGACAGTGTGAAGGGAAGAAGAAGATGAAAACAGGCTTTCATGCATCATGCATGTGAGGTCGAGTGTGTTCGGGGGATTAAAAATGATATAAAAAATTAATTCTAAGAGGCAATTCCTCTGTCCTAAATTATAATTTGGAACGGAGGTAGTACACTTTTAAAAGATACGACACCTAATTTGAAATTGAGATAAGGGGATATACTAGAAATGCCCTAGCTAGGAACGGCTCTTGGCCGTACAAGTTCACGCAGAGTACTAGTACATGTTCTACGTGTGAACTGATGGACACGCACGCTAGCTAGTTTCCTGCGGCGTCAATACGAGTCCGTATTCGTGTCCCTGACCGTATTCGTGTAGAATACCAGCTTACTCGTGTTAGCAATAATAGTATATATAGCCACGTGATGTATCCGTAGCGTGGGAAGAGAAAACAAAAGCACAGCTCGACGATTGGGACGCGCACGTGACCCTTGATATATCCAGAAGCGAAACCACATCGATCGATGGCGAGAGGTAGTGGCCCAAACCAGCGGATGCAACCTATGGAAATATGGTCCGAATAATAACGTTACTTTAGTCCGGGCATTGATAAGGAGCTTACTATTCAAGGGCAAATCAAGTAGAATTGTGTATATAGATTCGTAATTCCAGACAGAGTCAGTAGACCTTACTTTAGTCCGGACATTGCAGGCTTAGCATCTATTTTTCGTATATCGCTCCACCACACCGAGAAGAGGTATGTGTACCTCCAGCAATAACAAGAATGGAACCATAGGCTCCTATGCTGGGAGCATTTCGGGGTATAGGTCTAACCACCTCAACTCCCCGTTTCTGGCATGCTATAGTTCTTTTAGTCTCTCGACGACGGGAATGAGAGATGACCGGTAAGCCAGATGCTTCGCGAACCACCGGTACATTTCGTTGTACTTAAATCACCCTCGTTAAGAGGCGCACTCCGATACCATTGATGTCCAATAGCTTTGATAGTAATGGCTGGATCTACTAATACCCCGTCCATTGAGTATAACAGAGCAAACGATGGTATAGTAGTTCCATGAACAATCCTTTGTGGGATTGGATTAGTTTGCTCGTTGAAATGCCATAAAGCGCGAACCAACATCCGTGATACGAAAACCAAAATAAGAATGAGGAAGAAAAAGATATCGTGATGTAAGTCAATGATTCCTTGCATCATAGGTGTTGCTGCGTCTTGAGATCCTAATTGCCATGGTTCCGTAGCATCACAAAGAGCGATTGTGAGGAATCGACATGATAATGAACGAAGAATCATTGGAATTTCCCATCTTTTTCAGCTCTGCTCCCGAAAAGAGAAAGGAAAGGAGACTGATCTTGACGTCGGCGTGGGTTCTACCAACGGAACGAATCCGTTTTGGATTGAGATTTCATATAAGCATTGCACAATGATCCGCATTAGGCGGGGAGCAGCAATGATACCGCTGGCCGGGAATAAGTACCTATCCCTCTACTACTTACGATGTTTTTCGTTCTATTGAAATCCTGCGTCGAGCCGATGTTTCATTGATCGATACCGGGCACATCCATCACATCAACTATTTCACTTTTCATACGCATTTATTGACGGACCGGTAAACTAGACCCGAAAAACTCCTATTTTTAAAACGAAAGACCCATCACAAAATTATGGCGCAACGCTATGACGAGCGTTCTCACAGGCCGGCACCTCGATGCATCCGTCTCAAGAGTTGTACACCTTACATGTGCTTCACGCCACAATCTCTCACTTTCTGCTCCTCCATCTGTCTCCATCATATAATCGATCTCACCTCTCATGTCTGAGTGAAAAAACCATATTTGTTAGTATATATCAAGGCCGAGAGGACACGTTCCTCTCATGTCGAGATTAGTATTAGGGACCCTTAGTATTATTAACCGGTTACTATACGTACATGCAGTGAGACAATCAATCTATGCTCTCATTCACATTTCATTCTAGCACTGACGACTCCAGCCCTATCTATCCCTAGAAGCAAATGGACCCTAGAAGCAAATGGAGTAAGTCCGATGGAACACTCGGATTGGAAAAGATAATTATACTTATAGGCATGGATGAAAAAAAACCGGAAGTCTTGGCTGTATGACAAATGCTCAAATAATTGAGCTGCGTATTCAGATCCAAACGATCAAGAAAGGATCCCAGACTGCTCAAGATTATCTACGCAGGATCAAATTCCAGTCTGATCAACTTGCAGCAGCAGGAGAACCTGTGACAGACAAAGATCTTGTCTTGTACACACTTGGTGGATTAGGCAGAGACAGCCACTGATCAGATTCAGCTGACCTCAGAGGGGACTGAGATGGTGGAGAATAGCCACCAAGGAGAGTGGCAGAAGACATCATATCCAAGGACCAAGAGAGCAGCAAATAAGATGAAATGTAAGTCACCAGTCAAAGCCATGAGGAAGAGCTCAAGGATTCAGGACACTGGGCTGACCATCCAGGAGAAGGCGACATAGAGGGTATCACAAAAGAATCTGGAAGGTAATCCCTCTTGCTCCAAAAAAGCTTTTGCTATCCTAAATGCTGTCCCTAATACATATTATTATGAGATTGCTTCCAAAAAGTAATATGAAACTAAAAGGATCCAATGAAGAACCGGGGAATAGCTTATATCCAGTCCTTCTCTATGACTTGCCGAATAGACTTATTCACAGCCATACACTGTCTTATTTAAAAGAGTCCCCTGTCTCGTGAACGATCGAACTTGGTAAACTTTGAAATAATCGTTTAGATAGCATTAGCCGCTTTTCTTCCTTTTCTCTGCCAGTCTTTCAAGTTCTCACCCTCCCAGAAAAGAAGGGAAAGTCTTCTTACTAGCTAGCTTTTATATCTCGCGAATAGGGAGTTAAGCAGTGTAACTATAACCTATTTGTCACAAAGTTCAATACTCTCTAGAGGAGGTAAATCAATGGATACGGGTACGCCTGGTTGAAGCAGCCCCTACACTTCTATGGGTTGTTCCAGCCTCTGCTAGTGGGTGGTTTTTCATTTCTACAACAGGTGCTTGGTTCAAAAAAAGCTTATGAGTTGAGTTCGTCCTCAGCTACGGATTGGGGGCAGCATTCTCAGATTACTTGACTTGCTGCTAGCTTCGAGGAGAGAAAAAAAATCCCGATTTCATTTACCTTTAAGTCTGAGAGAAGGCTTTTTCTTTCTATTAAAAGATCACAAATCAGAGGGGTGATCAGTCCTCTTTCAATCCTTCATCTTCTTATGAGTAGCCGCCACAGGGGGTCCTCAGTCTGAATCCTCCACTAGCATTGGACCAACAGTCAGTCTAGCTCTCGCTCTTATCCAATTTCCTTATCCTTTCAAGGCAAGGTCGGAGTAGTAGGAAAATACAATTTCTTTTGTTGCATGCGGACCCGCTTGTGAGACTGAAGAAATTGAAGCTAAATGACAATCTTAACCTACTTGCTTACAGGATCCTTAAGAAACTGTGGACTTTTGCACCTTTCTGTCTAGCTTGAGTTATCTTTTAGTTCTCTCCCCTCGGCAAATTGGATAGGAAAGAGTCTTGCTTCCATTCCACTAGCCAAGAATAAGGAGAGTGACTTTCTCTTTTGAACCTCTTAAGCTGACTTGAAAAAAAAAGTGGTACACCCCTCAGAGATATAGGGACCTCCATGCTCGTCCACTTTCTTGATAAACGACTCGATGCAGTTTCTCTTCCTTGCCGCTGAGACTGAGACATATCAAAAAGATCTATTACTAAAAGGAGATTGGGATCATCCTGTGGTTACCGGATGATGGGAATAACTAAGCATAAATTTGGAAATGAGCACGAAATGTCTATAAATGAATTTTCTCATTATTCGTTATTTCCGGGTCTTTTCGTTGCATTCACTTACAACAAGAAACAACCACCAGCGTTTGGTGCAGCACTTGCATTTTGGTGCATTCTTCTTCCTTTCCTTGGTCTTTCGTTCCGTCATATTCCAAATAACTTATCTAATTACAACGTATTAACCGCTAATGCACATTTTTTTTTATCAAATCTCAGGGACATGGTCTAATCATGAGGGTAGTATTTTATCATGGTGTTGGATCCCAAGTTTTTATGGATTCCTTTTTTGTTAGCGGGGTCGACCCCAAAGCCATAATGTCTCAAAACGAAGAGGCTATAGAGAAACTTTGATTTTTTCCTTTGTCTCGAACTTCGTGAAGAACTCCATTCTATCTCTCCAACAAAAAAGTCGGGTTGCGCCCTAGTTGTACACTCCCTTCGTTCGGAGAACCCTTGTTGATTCTGAACTTCGTTCGCAAAGTAAGCGTCCTTTTAACGGGCCAGCCCTTTTTAATGCGCCGCTTGACCCTGTTTTGAAAATGAGCTTCGCTCTTCTGGGCGCTGGGCGCTCCCGTGGTTCGCAAGAAGGAAAAAGGACTAATCTTTTGTTACATCTGGCATGAGATGAAAAAGAGAGAGCTTCGTCTATCGATGAACAGCAGATTGACGGAGCTCTTGGCATTGCTTTGTTTTTCTCTCCTTTCCTATCAGCGAGTTCCGATCCTTTTGTTCGAAATTTCTTCGTTCGTACCGAACCGCTTGCAGAATCAAATCCAGTTCCACAAGATCCTATATCAGCTATACATCCTCCTTGCATTTATGCTAGAGATGTCGCCAGCGCTATAGACTCTACCTCCTGGCTGTCCTTAAGCCACTCAGCCATACCTCCAAGTTGTTGATCGGAATTGGATGTGCCGGGTTGGTTGCCCGAAGATCCACTGCGTAAGCCGTAGCGCGCGTACTCTTCTTTACTGAGCGAGAAAGACTCTATCCAGATCTATGGATCTCCCCAGCGTCCAAGCGAGACCCCATCCAAACCAAATCCGCCACTCGTTGGGCGAGGCCTTGCTTTCTATGAACACCTCACCACTGAATGAGAAACTTAGCCTCCGACCCGACCAAGAGAGAAGACAGGGTCAAGCCGACGCCGCCCTTCCTCACCTGCCTGAATGGAATGAATATCTCATTCGTCTAGTCGAGAAGGGAAAAAGCCCGGCGGGGAACAGGACCGTGACTCTTCTAAACCATTACATGACGGAGAAGTCCATTCTCGTCATGATCGATCCACGTCCTACCATAGTGCCCGGAGAACCTGCTTCTAGAAGATTCTATAGTGATCCACTGGAATCGGCCTCGGGTGACGCCTCCCTAGTCGTCGAAAGATTTCATCCCTCGCTCGGTCGTTAAGGTGGGGTGAAAACTGCAATTAATGCTCTATCTCCGTCATAGAATATGGGATACTCACTTTCAATGGCCTCGCATCCCCAGAGCCTCAGACTGGCCTGCACTTCCAATCGGGGTTATAACGGGTCCGGTATCAGCAACACCAGCCAATCGTGTTGGTACGGTGGGTTCCCCATACCCACTATTCGGAAAAAAAGCTTGCCATAGCAGCTCAAACCTCCGATCGGGAAATGGGAGTTCTAACCGGTCCTAACCCCAATTCCAAACAAATTGATTGGACCGAGGTTCGTGCAGGGAGAGAATAGAAACTAATAACGATGGAGCAAGAAAACGGATGCGCTAACGCGCAACGGCTTTCGCGCTAGTTGCTCAATCCGTTGCTTGTTTGGTTCGAGGTTGAGCTCACCCGCCGCCCTACGTCAGTAGTCTTCCTAACTTCTATTCCCTTTTTTTGCTCTAAGGTAAGGTCCTTCAAGAACAGCATTGCGGTCGCAACGGGGCTCTGGGTGAATATTGTCGGCCCGTATGAGCCGGGCTGTGAATATTTATAGGTCGGGGTCTTTACTGAAAAACCACAATACTACACTACAACAATTTGAAGAAATCCGCAAGTGACTCTAATTTGAATTCACTAGTCGCGTTGAGTTTTTTTATTTCAATATAAAAAATCTGCCAATCCCGATATTCCCACATTTCATTCTGGTCCAGTGTCCATTCCTGAATGAAAGAAATGAGCTTTGCCCCTTCACTCACTTCTGAATGACTCCTTTAGCACTCTCTTTTTTATATCAAAAAATAGAAACAGTTTACCTTTACCATACCTTCCAAGCAAGAGTGTTTTATTGCAAGATTAAGTTATTACTGAACAAAGAGAAATTCTCATTATAAAGGATGAGAGAAATTCGGAAGCACTTTTTTCTTATTCTAGCAGACGGAATTGAATTGGTCTAATTTAGGACTTTCCAATCGATTTTTATCTTACCTAATTCTATCTACGCCCAGGGGGTAGGTACGTCGCAAGCTCTGGGCAGCTATCTTATTCCAAAGAATCTAGCTCCCTAAAAGGTTGCCGATACCATACCTCTATTGAACCCTACTGGATCCAATTGTTTAAGTGTTTAGTCGAGAGGAACCACATTGACACCATGCTTGTGCTAAGCCACAGCTCCATCAAACTAATCTGGATTTCTTCTTGTTTACGAATAATGGGGCATCTGCCTAACCCTATCAAACCTCTCTGCAACTACTTCTCTCTGTTCTCAGCAGCCCGAAGGATTTTTCGAGTCTCAAAGTCCTATTAGAACTCCCGCGCTTGCTCCTTTAGAGCCAAATGGATCCGAATTTCGGTAAGATAATACAAGAATCGTATTTGGTTGGGTTCTCACTCTGCTGTTCAGTCTGGCGCGGGTGTGATACCGGTGAAGAAGCGAGTAGTTGACAGTCAGGGAAGTAGATTCCTTTAAGGAGAGAAATTCATTGGTTTAGCCGTTAGGCGGAGCTTCTTTACACGCCGGTAGCGGAACAGCCCAGGCAGCTTAACGTGCTCTTGGAACAAAGGTAATAGAATGGGAGTCTAACGACACCCGGTACTCGGGATCTCCTGCTTGAAGAAGCAAGGAATTTCAATTACTCAGCCGTTGAATAAAATAAACTAGATACCCATGTTTCCAATATTTACTTCTCTTTACTTGCAGGACCTGGCCTAAGCATAAAGTAGATTTGCTGCACAAGCTCAAGTGGAGGAGGAAGCAGGGGTGGCGAACAAAATGTTGGTATGGAAGATCTCTTGCTCCCCCCCTGAAGGGTTCTTAGATTACCAAGTAAGGAAGGGAGGTAGGTACCATGATTTCATTCTCCCATCGAGAGGTTATGATACTAGCAAGAGTCCTATTCTTCTCCTCTCGATCCTACCTTGGGTTATGTTTGACAGGGATGGTCAGTGAACTTCTATTGGTTTCAAAGGAGGATAGAGATCCATTGGGGAAGGCTCGAAAGGTTATTCGATATCAAAGGTTGACCCTCGACGCGCCGCAGCCACTATTTTGACTCCTTTTATGCAATTATGAACGAAACTTTCTCGATTCCAATGCAACTTATCCTTTTGGAGTTGACGTAACAAACTACGCAAGCCTCCTGATGAAGCCAACAGAAATCCTATCCGAATACTAAAAATAAAAGGCAATTTCATTATGGTGGTAACCAGCCGCCAGTTCTGGAACTTCCAGTTCCAATCGGAGCATATAGATCCGTAAATGGATTTGTATGTATAGCCACTTCAGTCGTGCTCCTCGTTTCTCGAATGGAAAAAAAGTATCTTCTTTCTGGGAACATGCTAAACCAGAAATTCTTATGTTCGTGATTCTTCATCCACCGATGCAGAAAATCTTCCAGTTTTCCATTCTCATATGAGGCAGGAAAGTTTATGGGCAACAGGTCGGCACGAAGTGATTCATCATGTTCAAACATGAACCTTTCGCTCGTTGGGGACGGTTTATAAATCATCAAATTCCCACAAATGGAATGAGAAGTGGGTCCATGTAAATGATCGAGACCTCACAAACAACAACGTTCCTTCCCCATATGGAGTTCGGGACCCAAGGGCAATCGTTGAGTGAACTGTATCTTATTCGTATTAGTTGACCTAAGCCGCACCATTATTGCAGGGGTGGGGCTCGGCCTCCGAACTGTACGTGGGACGAGTTTCTGCCTCATACAGCTCGGGCCGAAGACCGGGGAAGTTGAGGAGAGATGGGGAGACCCAACTGCTGCCGGTCGGGACGGACAGGAAAGGGGGCGGGGATAAGCTTGTGAAGAAGCAAGCTTATTGCCCCACCCCCCAAAAACAAACCGACCTAGCAAGAAAACGTATGCGCAGGCGCAACAAAGAGCTCATCCCTTGCTTGCTGCTTCGCGTTCTTTCTATTCCATCCCAGTCCATTCCGGGATAGGCGGCTAATATAATATGTGCAGTAGTCGTCGTCTGACCAATCGGCTCGGACACCAGACCACTTGTGCCCGCCCATTCTGTCTCGCCCTAAATGGAATGGCTCTCTTAGTTACGCTGTGCCCCGACCCGAGTCCCCACGTCCGCTTTTATCCGCCCGCAACCCGGCCAACACAACATTAGGGCCGTCCCCCCCATTCTATGCTGACCCGGGCCGGGGCTCGCTTTTTGGGAAGCCCGTTCCCACCGCGCTCATGGCCCGGCTGGCCTGCCAGCGGTAGTGGGAATTCTCCCATTCCCTGGTCAAAAAAGGGTTGGTTGGATGCGGGATCTACTCCACGAGGAGCGGTACGGACGTAGATGATATCATCACGACCTCTCTTTGCGTACCGCTAGGGATGCTTAACGCCACTTCGCCAACTGGCATTACCTGCGCTTTCGTGTCTCTCAGTGTGGTCAGCACTGGGTGTTTCCGAGCAGCGAGGGTTACACCCATTTGCATTAATTCATCCAAAGTTCCTTACCCTTATGCACGAATTTTGGAGTAAGCCATCTTCCTATCAAGGTTAAGGAGTCAACTGAGCATCTCAGCGGCGGGATTGAATACCCGGATCGAATCAGAGTTCACGCCGCCCGCCCTGAACAAATAGAATAGGAGGCATGGGCCACAGGTCACACATAAGCCATCGGGTCGCACGACAGAAGAACACCCAACATAAAGATGCACACTCCTCCATGTGAAATAGAAAGATTCATCTTCACTTTTTTGTAGTAGTCGTGACCAACAGCCATCAGCAGTCGGCTCGTTGGTAAGGCGAGAGCTTCAAGCCCGCTTTCTGGTGGCACACCCCCCAAACAAGCACCACTCGACGAGGGGGGGGGGGGGAAGCTACAGGCCCAAAACCTTCGACCCTTCTTTCTATATGGGGGTGCCCGGGGCACCTCATCTTGTCATTTTGTTGCTCATTCCCCTTAGGCCGAAGTGTTTGGCCTTTACTTCGGAGCGCCCGCTCACGCTTCGCTGACCTATCGCGTGGTAAAGAGAAGAGAGTATGAAAGAATTGTAAACAGAGCAGACCGCAGAAAGATTCTAAATATGACAAGCCCCCCATGGATTCGATAATAAGGAAATGAAGAACGGGAATGAAACGAAATAAAGCATTTCTAGCGGATGAGCTTCTCTCCATTTTGTCTGGTAATAGAATAGGGCGGCTTGCTTTGACCAACACTCCACTTTTTGCTCTGTCCATGGAGTGTATGAATTTCCTTAAATGTAGATAGACCAAAAAAGGGAATAAAGGGATAGGAATAGGAATTATAGTACCATTGGAAGAAGAGGCACCAGTGGGAACATCTCTACTGACGAACCATTTCAATAGTACGGGTGCTGCCGTGCCACGGGGCACGACCATGGAAGTAATGAAAAAGAAGAAGTTCTGTAGTTGGACCATCTGCTCTATCCGTTCGATTTGAGCTTCTCCAGAGAAGATGAGACGCTAAAAATGAAAGTGTTCGCAACGCATACCGAAAAAGGGTACCTATGTTGCCGACCATTAATGACTAGTTCGAAGACCAGGAGCAGGGGCACGTGCCAAGAAAGATTTGTTACTTTCCCTATGGTTTTCGAACGTTTTCAATAAAACCTTCTCGTAGAAGTATTTTCACAAAGTTTTCGGTAATATTAGTAGATGCTATTCGAACCCTTCCTTTTATTAAGATTCGAATTCTTATTCTTATTATTATCTAATTATTCTTTTTTTTCATGTATATGCGTCAGACACAATCTACTAATTGATCTATATTCTGATACCCTACTATATCATAGTCTCTACTACTAGTATTTTTAATACCTCAGGAGCTCATGAGACTCTTTGAGTGAAATTCATAAGTCTCAATTCCCGAGCGATCGCACCAAAAACTCGAGTTCCTTTTGGATTTCCTTCTTGATCAATGACAACCGTCATCATATCGTATTATCATACCGTTGTCACGTTTGAGTTCTTTACATGTACGTACAATTACAGCTCGTCTTACTTCTGTCTGATCTTTCTAGAGGCATTTTGGGCACTGCTTCTTTGATTACAGCAACAATAACGTCACCAATATGAGCATATCAGTGATTACCTGCTCCTAAGATTCGAATACATATCAATTCGATAGCCCCACTCCGTTGTTATCCGCTACATTCAAAAGGGTCTGAGTGAGATGGATCTTGGAAGTCTGGTTTTTGATTGGATAGTGATCTCGGGCACGAGTGGTTGATCTTCGCGGGCCGTGAATGGCCATGGAAAGGAGTATTGATGTCAATATGTTCGATCGAGAAGATTGGACGATGAAAGACGGATCCTTTGTGGTTTGAATAATAGGCTGTGGTCTCGATATTGGGCTATGGGCTGATTGCTTTCTGTATGAGCCTCTTGTGATTGGGCTCTCGTGGGCGGATTACCCGATGTGTACTCATCTTCCAACAAAGAGGAGAAGACATAACCAGAAGAATTGTGAGAAATAAGTCAATTTATCAAGTTGAGGCATTTCGATTTGGATTTCCAATAAGAAAGACAGAAAAAGACTCCTGCGCCCTCGAGAGCATTCTCTTTCACTTGCATTTCTTCCTGAAGTTGGCTCGAAGACCTGTCCAGCCTTGATTTTCCCAGTTATTACTCGAGCGCGCTGAGGCAACTCTGAACTAAGCTCAGGGGAGGGGTAGTAGGTATGCTTCAAACCCTCCGGCACCTTGAAGAACGATGGCACTAGATCGGGAAAGATGAATGACCAATGAGGACAGGACAATGGGGGAAGTTGGTAATAGAGAATCCTCCCTTCTTCTTTGCTTTCTTGCCTGACAAAATCCAAAACTAACCATTGGAACCTCATGGGTTACCGAGTTAGGAGATTCATTTTATTTATTACTTTTACTTTTTTTACTAAGTTATTCTAAAAGATAAGAGCTAACCGACCATCCTGATTGAATGTTTGAGTACTCGGAGTCTCTCGTAAGTATGGAAAGAAAGTCTCTTCTTTCCACAACTCCTAAATTTCCCATCAGCCTATCCAATCTAATTCCAGACAGAGTCAGTAGACCTTACTTTAGTGTAGGTAGTGTCAGATAATTAGGAAGTCTTGATAGTCTTTCGCACAGCTCGACGTTCAGCGGCTTACTATTCAAGGGCAAATCAAGTAGAATTGTGTATATAGATGAGGTCCGCGAGAGGTAGTGTCAGCCGTCCGGACTTGAAACAGCGGATGCAACCCTTGCATTTCGTTCTTTTGTTCTTTACTCTATTTTCGCTTTGGCACTCACTTCCTTTGGAATAAGGGCATTTTTCTTCTCTACTCGTTCCATTGACCATCAAACAGTTTCTTAATTATGTTATGTCAAATGATGGGAAAAAGGAAGGAGTAATCAAAAAAGACTAGAACTACCCGATCCGTTGAAATACGATACGAAGGAAACGGACTTCAATCCCTCATTCTTATTGTTTGTTCTTCTGATCCCCTTGTTTTTCACTCGCTTAATTCGGAAGAGGAAAACGACAGCAGCTAAAGTGAGAAATAAACAACTGCTCGGAAAGCTTCGGTTTGAGCATTGGTTTTGATGACAGTGAAGAAAGCTCGCCCAAAAGACGTACGTGGAACCAATGATACCAAAAAAAGAATCAAATATGAGGAGAACTGGGTGCATTGGTAAACGGCTCCGCCATAGCTTGTACGACTTCTGAATCCTATTAATGGCGCTCTCCGAATAAATAAGTAGATACAGGCGGACTACATACACGTGCTCTCCGAGTAGGGAAAGTGAGAAATCTACGGTCTTCTATCCACGGATGTGACAAATCCAATCCAATTTGGTCTTGTCCCGTGGCTCGGACCCGGTCGCGTAAATGCAGCTACCACTACGAGGGATACTCTAGTTATTTACTCTGTTTCAATCCCTATTTGGCCATTCAACAGTAGCGTACGGCCTTTGGAAAGCATCTCTTCCTAGAGGGGACTCCCGCTTGTGATCTTCTTCCTTCGGTCGGAGAAAATAGAACTTACCAATTGGAAATGGAAAGGCCGAATGAATTGAACCAAACTACGGAAACTGTGGTTGAGCTTGCCTGTCATCAACGAAGGATGGTTGTGAAGTTGGTGGAAGAAAGCAAACCAATGAATGCAGCTAGTCACCCCGAAAGGCGAGCCCATGTCTTTTGAGAAACTGACACAACCTATTGTGTTGACTTATCTTATACTAAGGGTCCGTCCCAGCCAACAAGGGATTTCTCAAAATTCTAGGATGAAACAGCATCATATCTCAGCTTGATTATGAGAGAGATTGAAGTGAAAGAACCCGGTTTCAGAGCGTGGAAACGGAAAAGAATGAGGTGAAAGGGCCGACCCATGCGGCGCACTTAGAATGTGCTTTGACTTCCCCAGGTTGTACAATAGCACTATTTTCTGGACCCAAGTTCGAAAGGATTAGGGCACTGGATTGAAGAATAGCTCAGTCCGATAGAAACTTAGGTTGGGCTGGCGGAGGGATGAGTGGAGCTTCTGTATGACATGTACTGGTGTTTCATTAGTCCTTGATCGGGTACCCAAAGCTCGCTTTGAGGAAGCAGTGCCATTTGGTTCTTCCTTATTTCACGTCCATCCGCGAATGATTTGAGAATTCTTTTCATCACTGTTTGGATCGCAGACTTGACCATTGTCTATAGAAAGAAAGTGCTCACTCGTTTTCTGTTTGTTTTCATGTGCGCATACACTCAGCCTAATTTAGTAAGTGTGAAGTGGAAGGGCGAGTACGGGTGAAAGCCCACTACCTTCTGGATAAAAGATATGCTCGATTTATAGATAGCTTTGCTTCACTATATAGCGTGGGACGAATTGATAAGCTCTGAATGCAGGAAGGGAAACCTTAGAGCTTTCTTCGCTTATCTTCCCAAGCAGACCATATGATTCTCATTATTCTATTTCTCTGTCTTTCCAACCAGCATTCCCGCTTATTCTGATTGGAGTGATGTGTGGTACCGGGGATAATGCAATTGATGGTGCTTGTGGCCCCACGGAATGACCGTATAAAAGGAAATAGGCAGCAAGGGAGTTGGGTAGACTAAAGATACTGCCTTTAGCCCTCTGCGGCCTTTTTTTTGAAGTCGAGTCGTAAGGAAAGATCAATAGGATTTGGTCCATTTGGTGTCCTTCCAGACGGAGAAGCGAGAACCCTTTCTGCTTTGACCGCTTGCCCTCCTGGCACAGATGTGGAAAAGGTCTCAGTTGCGGAATCAAATATGAATGAAGTTAGAACAATCAGCGTAAGCTCTTTCTCTAGGGCCACTATCAATAATGACAAGAACTCTTACCAACTAGCTTAACGCATCCGGTCTCCTTCTCCTTCGTACCCCTAGCGGATATGAATAATAGGAAGAAACAGGTCCTTTCTAAAGGCGGGCATTAGACCAGAGTTTCGTGAGCCGGAGAAGATCGATAAAGCTTAGAACTTGCTCGTTTGCAGGAGGAGGCGGTGGTATGACTCCGTCTGTTGAACGAGCATTTCGTGCCACCTGTTCGGCGTCCACATCCACTACCATTTTCTGATCCCAGTATCTATAGCAAAATCGCTATTTGCCTCACTCTATAGAAGGCCTCCCGTATGTAAGATCACCAACCAAGTTCCTTTCTTCTTTTGTTTGTGCCATCTTTACCAACTTCTACTTCTTGGCTGGCTTGATGCTTACAGGTCTTGCCTCTGCTGATACTGGTCATGGGGACAAGAACTCCGTGGGAAGAGAGCAGATACCAATCCTAAACAACCCTTAGAATGGCCTCATCCAAACGGATGATTGTCATTGATAAGACGGGCAGGTGGTATGTTGATACTGAGCCGCTTCCCCTGTAGTTGTTAGCTCGTTCTTGACAAATCCGATCGGGTCTTCATAATCTGGAGTAAAAGGATTCGAACCTTTGCATGCCGATACCAAAAACCGATGCCTTACCACTTGGCTATACTCCAAACAAACGGTATGTTCCTGGAGAACCGTGGAAACTAGTTAGTTCAAATCGAACTCAAAAGCAATGCGCATTATCTACGCCTTTTTTTGATTCACCAAGACCCAGCTGATACAAACGAATAGTGGGAGTTCTTTCTTACGAATATAAATGGAGGAAATATCCCTAGTACCTTTGTCCTCTGCAAAGATCATAAGATCAGATGGAGTTGGATTGATTTCTCGCATCTACTAGATCAGAGATCAGAGTCAGGGGAGCTCTCGTAAGTGAGCCTAAGTAAGTAGTGTGGTTCGAGTGGATCAGTCACCGCTGAGTTCTGCTTTCCTCGCAGAGTTGGTTTTAGCCGGAACCACGCTCTTGCCTTCTTCTTGTGCCCCTTGATTATTGATCTGAATTCAAGTTAGATTAGAGAATACCGGTGCCTTTTGATCCACCCTTAGGTTTGAAAACTGTGGAGGTTCAGTTACAAAATGCAGTTTATGAGGCTGCTTTGTATGCCAGTGTGCAGGAAGGAGAGTTGGAAGATATATCTAGATCCCCCAATAGAGAAAAGAGCGAGCAGGTTACCTACTCTTGTGGTGGATGGCGGCACTAGAAGTTGATGCTTTTTATGGACGGACATAGAAATTCAATTTCCAATAGAGCTGCAAACGCTACTGTAAGCCGAAGACGAATGCTGGCCAAAAGTAAGCAAAGCAGGAGAGGCATCGTTTCCTTCAGTTGGTTAACCAACAGGTCTCCTCACTCTAGCATTTCTTCTTTGTTCGGTCGCAAGGCAGGGAAATGGAGGATTTGTTTCTGCTCTGTCCTTTACCGCATCGATGGATTCAATTTCAGTGGATAGAGCTCAACCTGTTGCCATCGTCATTTCAATCACAATTCACTTGGTAGGTAGACGCTTGTTCCGACCTCCATAGTGGCAGTTTGACCTTTTCTCAACAACATCTACTTCTAATCTGCTTGAACGGCCCTCTTGTCATTTGACCCAGAATTGAACGAGATGACACCCACCAATATCTTCCAACACAGGATCTCCCTTACAGGGCCGTCCTTCTCTCTTTCTTCCCAAGAACATCGGGGGTCTGTTCTCTGAACGAGTCAGCACCAGCCCCGTTACCAATACGGGGATCTCGGCCATGAGAACTTGTAGAACTTGTCTCTTGAATTGCATCCCCCCTAGGCCGACCAGCTAAGTAGGACCCACTTAGCAAAACAGGTCTATAGGGCGCTAGGGAAGGGGTATAGAATGGTACTTGAATCTATCTATAGACATAGGATCCCCCAGCCACAGGAATCCATTGGTTTCTGTCTCAATTCGTCGTTTGAACTGAAACTAACCACGAAGGGAAAAGAAAAGAAGGATTCTAGTTTGCCACTACTTGGACTCAACTTGGACTTTCGGAGGAGAAAACCATTTCCATTAATATATGACTCAGTCATAGCCAAGAGATCATCATTCTAATAACAAGGATCTAGTTTATATATCTCGAATTGGGTTCCATAAGATGCCAAAATAGTGGAAGTACCATCACGTCTACCTAAAGCAAATGGTTTCTATAGATTGAGAAATGGTTTCTATAGAATGAGATATAGTCGAATGTACCTTTAATACTTCACGTGCATTCTTCGCTTATAAATTTAGCCAAGATCCAAACATCTCAATCTCTTCATACGTTCTTCCTGTTGAACTCTTCTTTTCGCTCAACAAATGCAAGTTCGTCAGGGTTTGGTTACTAGTTTTCTTGGAAGGGTTTTCTCCCTTGATCTTTTCCCTTGTTTTATGATTGGAATGAAAGTAGGATTGTTTATCCAATCCAAACTATTTATTGAGGGAAAGTAAGATCAATAGTTGGCCCTATTGTCTGTGCTCTGTTCTGTTAAGGATTTCTGTATTGGAAACATAGGCATCCTGCTATTCCCTGCTCTAGTTTCAGTTCAGTCATAAACCTATTGCCCGGGTCCTTTGATACTTGATTTCCTGGGTCAACGGTACCTAGATTCCCCTTTGGCTTGATCTTACCTTGGATTTCTGATTGGAATACAGATTGGATAAACAAGAGGAACTTGGAAAAGAGGGTTGGCCAAAGCATAACGATAGTGCATTCAATCGATTCCACTCTAGTTTTTCATATCTTTTCCCTCAATAAATAGTTTATATATGAAAGAAAGTGCCAACTTATTCTTCTTGGAATGCTGATTTCCATGGATTTCTTCTTGGCATATCCCCCCTGATTTGATGACCTGGCTAAAACACCTATTCCTTTTTTCTGGAATTGCTGCCGAAAGCCTGTTTGCAGCATCCATAGCAATACATGTTAGTACTCAATTTCTTTGATTTTCATTTGATGAAGTGAAGACACTTATCTATATACCATTTATAGAGTGGTAGAGTAATCTTGCAATGCGGCATGAATTGGATGACTTAATAGTTTTCTGCAGTTTAGTACTAACATGCCTGTGTGGTGAACTAACTACCTTGGGAAGCAACAAATATGCCCCCAATCACGCTGCCTATGTGAACAAATTCTAAAACTTTGCATAAGCAGCTTAATTAAGTAGAAAAACCTAATCGATAGCCTACTACTTATACTTCTTACTTTCACTTTGATTTATACTTTGACTTTCGATACCTCTCCCCTAGTGTACTCGAGAGCTTGAAGGGGAAGACAGACTAGAAGACTTCCACACCATAACTTCCTTCCTTGGCTGACTGCCTGGCCTTCAAGAAACTCGAAAAACTGTAATAACTCACTTCACTATGATAACTATCTTTCGAACAGGACTACTACTTAAAGGCTAAAAAGACCTACCGCGACTGGCTCACTTGCTTGAAGGACTAATGAAAACACGTCGAACTAGCTAAAAGGACGTAAGCTAACAGCGAAACTCAAACAAAAACGGATGCTGACTCCGATATAGATATTGAGGATTTTCTACAAGCCGCCGCCTCACCCTGCTCGCTTACTTCCCACATGCTTGCTTAACTCACTATCTTTTGGGGTAATACACTGTATAGATAGGAAAGAGATAAATGAAAGAAAAAGAAGATAGAAATGAATTGATAGAGTTAGATGATGTCACTAGCTTCAATGAAAGGACTAACGAGAACTTTGAAAGTTCTTCCTATCAGCATTAGTCAGCTTTCGAGTCCTTCAAGCGAGTGCCGCAGGGAAAGGAAGAGTATTTCATCATGGCCATTTATTAGGACTACTTGGATAAGTTAGGACAGTTTCTCTAAGGCCAGCTGTTGAGTTAGTCGGTTCATAGGTTGTCGTAAAATATGCGTGTAGGAAGCCTGGACTCTGATTACCGATTATGAAAGCGAGGACTCTTTTTCTCTCTCCCCATTAACGGAAAACTATCTTAACCTCCTTCAGCAAGTTCGTTATCTACAAGTAAGTTAGAGAATTCCTGTTGTCAAGCTAGTTATCTTATACAAGACTTTTCTATAAGGCCTGCAAGCAGGTTCAGGTGGAAGCAGGAAAGTAACACCACCTGGTTTTCTCATGGGTGTAACTCTTTCTCTTTTGCCCTTTATGCCAGCCTGTTCCCTAAGTAGGATAAGTTCATTGTGTTATTACAGGTAGTATTGCTCTCAAAGCTAGGAAGGAAAGGTAAGGAGCAAGCTTATTTACTAAGATCCTAGCGAGTGGAATACTTTGAACGAGCAGGGGAGCGAGCGGAGTACTTTACGCAAGTAGTGGTTTACCAGGAACTCGTATAAGAGCTAGTCATATAGTCCTTGAAGCATTATTCCTTTTATCGGTAGGGCTGTTAGCAAGGAGTTTGAAGCTTGAGTACTTTCAGCTTTCCTGTTTTAGCTAGGAATGAAGTTGGTTCAGAGGTGTCAAGTAGAGAGGTTAGATCTTCTCTTCCTTCTCATACTGCGAGTAATATCTCTACTACACTTTCCACTTTATGTTGATCAGTTTGAGCATGAGCAGCTCGTTCAGGAGCAGCCGCCCGTGGAACTCTTGTTTTGAGGAAGCAATGAACATTGTCTTTTTCCATTCTCAATAAATGAGGAAGGAGGGGTGAGGTCCTCACTTGCGAGTGAGGCAAGGCTTTCTTTTATAATACATCCTACCCGATTTTGGTTGACGATTGCGTTCTATTCCAATTATTCACTTGTTTTTCTTGTCACTGTGGCGAGACCAGATGAGAGAGAGAACTATTTTCCATTTCCAGACAGACCCCGAGCCGAGGTTGGAACAATTCTTTATTTTCTTGTTGGTTCCTTCTTTATTATTTATTCCAAGTTTTTCTCTTCCATTCGGTTCATTAGCTTTAGGAAAAATAGAAGCTGCGGAAATGCTCGCTTCTAAAAGGCTTAAAGGCTCTGATCAAGGCAATGAACATTTTGCACTTGGAAACTAATAAGAAAGGAATTCAAATCATAGTTCAATACAGACTTTTTCTCTTTTAAGAAGGGTGAAACTTTCCTTCTAATACTTGTGCGCTCTACCCATCTCTACTGAACAAACCCACTACACATCGAGTGGCAGGGTATGTGTGTAGGCCTTTTCAAGGACATTCGAAACAACATGTCGATAAATTGCTATAGAAAGTGGGGCTAGATCGAGAGTTCTGACCTTTTCGTGGGTTGGGTGATCTTCAAACTCTTGCTTTTCTAGCGAAAGAACGCCCTTCTGAGCGATGATCTCCTACAAGCGAGTATAGTAAGGTTGACTTCAATTGAGACGGAAATGTCACTGGTCAGCTCCTTAGCGTGACAATTAACACCACTTTCTTATTACCTAAGAGATTAGATAAGGGAAGAAGGCAGGCCAAAGCTTATAGATTCGGAGATCGTACTTCTAACGCTTTGTCTGAGTCAGTCCTAGGACCCCTTCCGGCTGAGACACGAATCCTAGCCTATCCGAGTCGCAGAATGAAGGGCTCTTCAGAAGGCGCCACCCAAGTCTCCTTTGATACTTCGGAGTCAGGATTTTTTTCTAAGGAAGGCGGATTTTCTGCGTTCCGCAGCACGAACAGGGTGTACAGAAGATCGATGTGCCATCTTTCTAACCACCTTCATTTGTTGTATGATCAGTAGGGAAGGGAGCCTTTGATAAAGGGACCCCCAACCAAGAAATCTACTGTCTCAGAGCGACAGTCAAGCTCGTATCGTGGAACTAGAACATTTCTTTGATTGATAGGTCAGATAGGAAGCAGGCAAGCAAACCAAGTTATAGGTTTGGAAGTTAGAACTCGGAAAGGTTGTCCTGTGACTACCTTTGAGGTCTTTGGGTAGGACATCAGGCTAAGGTCTTATGATGAGCCACGCGCATATGAGGTTTACTGCAGCCCTAAAGCTCTGTCCCCTATCCTACCACTAGATCTCCTATGCCGGAACATGAACAGAGAAAGCTGTGAGTGTAGTCTTAGGAACGAACCCGGGGTTGCTCTCGCAAAAAGATTGTACTAAAGAAAGCTAGAAAGCTCAATTCCAAGCTTTAAACCTCTGGTCCACGGGTCGGTGAACGAATGGGTTTTGGGAAATAGAGAACATGGACTCGATTGAACAAAGGTGGCACTGGAATGAATAGCCCACTTGTTTCGGGCAAGAATGAATGGGACTGATCGACTCGAGTTACCGAGCGACCTCCACTCTTCGACTCGAGCTTTCGCTTCTGCTTTTCTCTTGTTTTGATTTATTAGCTTTTTAGGGAAAGAAGAGGGTCTGAAATACAACTATGTCTACGAGTGCCGCGAATGAACCTTTGGTTCTTCCCAAGAACAAGGAGACACGAACTAAATAACTCGTATCAGGCTACAGGAATAGTGAACGGGAAGAAGGAACTAGTGAGGCTTTCGTTGGTCAAACAATATGCCCTCCTCACTTGAGGAGAGTGAAGGTCATGACTTATTGAAGCAGAACGTCAATTGGCCAAGAGAAGGGGAACTCCTTTCGTCGGTAACTATTGAATTGCCTATCTAACAGTGGAGCGAAGCGGAACGTTGAACGGGAAACTCGTGTCGTCGGTTATCCAATTTCCCTCCTTTCTGTTTCGACAAAGAAAACGTTAGGTATCGGTAATAGGATTCCCACTATGATTTGCAGAAAAAGATAGATTCTATAATAATCCATAAATAATATATAGAATCAGGCTCCGTAATCAAGTGCTCGCTGTGAGAAGAAGATCTACAGGCATGTACCCATTTCTCCCTGCAAAATAAGTTTGAACCCGAGTGAGTATGGACCATACGCTCATCTTTCTT
This sequence comes from Triticum monococcum, assembly GCA_034509565.1. NCBI lineage: Eukaryota > Viridiplantae > Streptophyta > Magnoliopsida > Poales > Poaceae > Triticum > Triticum monococcum. The sequence continues at coordinate 603,233,873 of CM067841.1, read as the reverse complement.
CTCAATCTACACCTCGTTCCGCGAGAGACCTATCCTCGTTTCGAAATAAAGGACCGTAGTGAGGATCAATCCCGGATAAGCGAGTCAGTGTAGGGACAGAGGCTGATGATTCTAAAGGTGATTTCTAACTACAAGATGACTTTATTTGAAAACAGAATCCAAATATCAACAAAAAGATGAATGGAAAGTCTTGTCGATATGAATTGATCTTCAACCCAACGACAATGCTTCGATTTCGATCTTGACTTCTTTCTTGGATGCTTGAAGTTTGTGTTCGCATTTCATCAAAGGAAAAGTGGGCTGTACCCACATGAAGAAAAGAGTTGCTCGTGTAAAAGCAATATCTTCTATTTGACTTATCTAGCCGTGTCTTGTCTTGCACATACTCGGCTCGGTGAATGGTTCATCTTCGATTGGCATGGTCCTTTGGATGTAAGAGATCTCGTTTGCTGGCCGGGCCCTTCCATGAGTTTAGATCTCTATGTATGAATCTCTTATGAAATCCCATACTTTTTATCATTTCAGAATGATCAACATACTGTGTGACTTCTGCATGACAGTTCTTGCATTTCGTTTGTTGCTTTGCATGAACATTTAGATATTGGAAAGCGAACTCCCTGAAATAGGAATTTCATAGATAGAGAAGGACGGGCAAAAAGAGAGAGACTGACTAACTACCCGGATCAATGCTGATTGACGACTGAATAAATAGCCGGAAGCAACAACTGCACGAGAGAGAAAGAGCGGATCCAACTAAGGAAATGCAGTACCTGTTCTGTCGGAGCTAATCATGCAAAGCTAGTGTAGCGCCAGCCGTCGAAGTGAATGAATTCGAAAGAACGCAGAAGTAAGGAAATGAGACGACTCTTTCTTGAACAATTTCATAAGCAGATCTTCCCCTCCACACCAATCACAAGTTTTTTTATTCCTCTCGTATATCGTCGTCACGCCCTTAATGATAGGTTTTGAAAAAGATTTTTCATGTCATTCCCATTTAGGTTCGATTCGGATCCCTCTGTTGTTTCCCTTTCCTCCCGAACCTTTTCCTCGAAATGATAAAGAATCTGGTACACTCGAATTGTATTATTTAAGTGCTTATTGCTTGCCAAAAATCCTACTTCTACAATTGGTAGGTCACCAGGTTATTCAAATAAGTCGTGTTTTCTGTGCTTTTCCCATGTTACAACTTCCGTACCAATTCGATCGATCCGGAATGGATCGGTTAAACATTCTATTAGGGAGCCCGGTCTTGACTCTTCTGTGTGGTATTCATTCTCGTTCGGCTCTTGGAATCACATCCAGCAGTGGTTGGAACAGCTCACAAAATCCAACCACTTCACCTACTTTATTGCCCCCAACCGTTTCCCGTACCTCTATAGAAACAGAAGGGTTTCATGTTCTTTCATCGATTGGGTATTCCTCTCCTTTTGTATCTCTTTATCCAATTTCGGTCTCGATTAGTTCACAAGATTGAATGGCCATAGCCATAGAAGAAGCTTCTCCTCCGGGGCGGGGGGACCGCCTGACAATTACAAAGAAACCTTTCAAAAGTGGATTTTGTGCTCTGAATATAAGGATTTCCCTGGTTTAAGGTGCAAGATAGACTCACTTCTTTCATTCCTGGAACCTGGGGAGATCCTATTCATGGTACGCACGTTCCCCCGGGACTTTTCTCTGCTCGATATCTTGGAGCCCAAGGATATCCGAAATATCATTTCTCACTCGCACAAGCAGTGGAAGCCACCCAAAAGGGGGGGCTAGTAATTAATTAGTTTTTTTGGTAGGTTTGTATTGTTTCTCGAATTGGTAGGTTTCTCGAAGTAGTTTTAGTAGGTTTCTCAGGAAATAGAAATGCCGAGGCCCCTACTTACCTTATGGGTAGGTAGGGGGAAGGAAGAGTGGGTCAGAGGGCTTCCTTCACAGTGCATACCTCTCTTTCTCTTTTTAGTTTTTCTGGCGGACCGGTCGCGCAAGATCTTTGGTCTTCCCCCGGAACCGATGAAAAAGCGGGTCGCTTCTTATGGACTCGCTCAGAATGATTCTTTTATGTCTAAGGAAAGAGGATGAAATTATCGCCATTGATTGAATTCGTACGTCTATCGCTATCCCGGGCCGAGGAGAGGGGGTTTCGGAAGCCGTGCCCTTGTTGGTAAAGGAAGTAGGTTTTGCTTTTGAAGGTAGGTATTTCTGGAAGCAAGGAAAATAAAGAAGGAAGCAGGTACCGGTCTAGGGGTTGCCGAGGATACGGATAGTTGAAAAGATAGGATTGCAAAACTGGAAAGACCCGGAAGCAAGGATAAGAAAACAAGGAAGGTGGTTCTCGGTTGGTTGGCAAGCAAAGGGGGAAAGCTGGTTAAACAAAACTAGGGATAGCTAGCAGGTATTTTCTAAAGGTTCAAAAAGAAGGTATTTCAAAAGGGCTTTGGCAAAGGAGGTTCACCTTGCCTGCTTTCCTTGTCCTCCGTTCATCGATATCCTATACTGGATACCTTTGCCTTTTCCGAGTGGAGGCAGTAGGCTATTCTCGTTCTTAGCTTTATACGCCGAAACATGCCATTGCTTCGCCTTTGCCGAAACTGTTCCGTTGACATCCTTTGCCGTAGAACTTATCTTCTTGGAAAACGGAGGATATTACCTTTGATTTTGTTAGAGGAGGTAGGAAGCCGAGCATTGGGAACTAGCCGTTATAGGGTTTCGGAAAAAAGGGTTGATAACTCCCTTTGCTTTGTCAATTAAGAAAAATAGAATGTGCTTACCTTCATGATATTCCCTTTTCTTTGATCCTTTCGGTTTTGAACTGCGCTTTGCCCGTACTAGGTCTTGAAACTTAGCTTCAACCTCTCTGTAGGAATGAAGGTTCTTGTCATGCAATTTATCGTATGATAATGAATCGAGTTTCGAAACACGGTTGTTGTAGGGAGTTATTTCTTTCTTAAAGGAAGGCTCTCTGCTCCATTGGGTGACGATTCAATGGTTCTATTCATCCTATTCCTAGGTCGATCCGTTAACTTGGGTTTTGTTTACCAGTTGGTTAGGTCAACTTGTGGCATAGCTGTATTGGACGCGATACGGTGAACGAGTCCCTTTTTGCTTTCCGATACTTTCTTGAAGGAATAGCATCTGAGTACAACAGTGTAGAGTTCCCCGCACTAAACATTGCAAAGAGTCTAAAAGAGGTGAAAGAGCTATAAAGAACTAAGGAAGAAGCCATTTGTAGCACTAAGAGGAAGATGTCTCACAACCAGCCTACGGATAATACATGCCGATATAGGAATGAAGCATGCATAAACTCGTAAGTCAATAGTGAATTTGGTTGCATCGAAGGCGGATAAATTCAATAATGAGGGCCGCCCGCAGATGATAGCAATTCGTCTTCACTAAGAGCTAACGACTAGAAATCTAGCAAATAGGACGCTTTGTCAATTGAATTAGTAAGTTATCCTGGTCTAGAGGGTGTTCTTCCTCCCCACTCTAGAGGCTAAACCAGTTAGAAAAGCGTCCCCCGGGAGTTTCGCAGTAGTAGATGACGTTCCTGGTACTAGTAGTCCATAGAACTAAGATTTGCATGCATGGTGGGTAACAGCATTGTATCTATCTTTTGCAGTCTGTAAATACGTATCCCAAAGTTGTAGATTCTGCTTCTTAAGGGCTGGGTGTCAAAGTCCTCAGTAGGTGGTTTGGTCCTTCAAATGCCTATCTGTTGTAGTAGTCCCCAAAGGCGGAGCTTTATTAGTTGTAGGTGGACGGACCTCAAGTCCTTTCCTTTCTCTAACGCTAATACCGCGGCCTGTCATGATTGCTGTCAAAGATGAAGGCCATACTGTAGTCATAAGATTGCGTGTCGTGTCATTATTCTGTATCGTGTACAGATTCTCATATGTGTTGTCATTCCAGTACAGCTAATCCGTGAATAGCTAACCATCGTACTGTCAAAATGGGATAGGTTCGATCTATGGTCATGGAAGGCCTCCTAAAAAGATCTACTAAATTCATCGAGTTGTTCCAAAGAATCAAAGCGCCCAGTTATTAAGAAAATCCCTTGTCGGCTTTCCGTGAAATATTCGTTTGGCCGAGGACTTCCATAGCTGTTCCTATTTCAACTAGGTAGGCCTTCGGTATTCATGCTTCCTTCTATCAAGAGCATTGTGGCAGTACGAAATCCTTCCTCAGCCTTGTTTATAATTTTCACCGGGCATATCCGATTTTTGGACACTTGCTGCATCCCTTTTCTTGCTGCATTAGCTTAACCGTTCGCTTCTTTCCATTGCTTCAACGCTTGTTTCAAGCAATAGTCCAGAGTTACTAAAGTAGTTTGTCCTATTCAAAGCTATAATCAGTGACTAATATGCACACAACAATAAAGACTGTTGTTTTTTCTAGTGAGAAATCGAGTACTGTTTTTACACAGCTATAGCGTCTGAGAATTTTACAGAAAAGCAAGGTTCAAAGCCCACGGAGCGGTAGGTCGACATTCCTTCTTCTTTCCAAGCTTTTGGTGGTATCTATACCTTTCGAGACCAAGCCCTGCTACAATTCATTGCTGGAAGAGACTGCTAGATTTCTTTTTCATAGTTCGCTTCAGGGTTGTAGATAATGCTCTATCAAAGAGCGCCAGCGTACGTGCTCGAAAGCGTTAGTCAACTAGCTACTTGTCCTTGCTTTTCTCTAGTGTGCCCCTTCATTCAATCTCTAACTCAATGTCTACCCACATACCTTTCCTTTCTGAATCAGGAATAGCCAACTCAGGGTAAATGCTTTTCCCAGCTCAAAGGCGATGACTAGTAGATCCGGGGGTACCTAGAAAGCGAACAAATGTTCCCATGGTCATGATTGTTGACTAAACAGCCCTTTCTCTGATTCCCCTTGCCGACTTTGAACGAACTCATGCTTGAATGAGAACAAGCGATTTGCAACTTTGGTCCATGAATTATAAGATCATGAACAACCGATTATGCGACATCTCTCTTAGCTTATAGAAAGAGCGGAAATACTACAACCGATATTGCGACATCTAATCCAAACAGCGTATCAGCGACAACCCTATTCTTTCTTTCCTTCCTTGCTTATTTATTCTATTATTCAGCTTGCTGTTGCAAATAAGTAAAGTAGTTTGAAGTTCTCTCATATGCATTTGCATTTCATTTAGTGTTTAATATCCAAGAAAAATGAAGGCTGGCAACGCGCCCTCCCTTCTGCTACCAATCAAAGCGTGGAACTAAATCTCCTATTTTTCCAAGTGAAAGCCGGGCTGACGAATAACCAACCCGCAATGAATAAGGAAGGTATAGTAATGCTATGAATAACCCAGTATCGAATACTGGTAATAATATAAGCAGAAGAGCGTTCTCCCGTGCTTCCAGACATGCTGAGCTCTACCAATTTTTGTACATTCAAAAAGGGGAATTGATTCCTTCTCTAGATAGGGCGGGAAAACTAGACTATATAAGAGTTGATACATAAACGCACATATAGTAAGTATTTTGATCTTCCTGCGAGACTGTTCTTTTTGCTGGAGAAAGAGAACACTTCTTTTCACAGGATTTCTGTAAGAATCAATAGGGGCCGCGTATTGGTTACCAGCTATCGGAACACAGTATACGCCTTTGTCTCGCTTTCCTTCGAAAGTTCTTTATTATCCCTTAGCTACTAACCCCTTTCACTCTGCTTTTGGTAACGAACTTACGAACAGTCTTTGCTTGAGCAACTTCTTTTGTGGACAGCCTTTCTTAAAGTGGTCTCTCTCTTCTTTTCACAGGCAGAGGTACCAACCTATCTTTCTAAGGAAGACGGAGGGTAGGGCTAGTCACCCGCCGCTCTCTTACTCGTTACTGGCTTTTTGGTTGTCCATCTTTTGTACTCTTAGGTAGGTCGTCTTGAACTTGGGTTGGGGAGAACAATCTTTAGGAGGACTTACTTTCCGAACGAACAGTGTGAGTGCAGTGGCTAACAAAAATACTATTTACTATCTTCTGCTGGTACCGGCCTACTCTTCATTGATACAGGCTTCTGCACTTTTTCATGAAGACAAGCAAGAGCTATCATCTGTCTTGGAGTTCTACCATGAAGAAAGAGGATCTAATAGCTAAGAAATATTTGCAGCAGCTAATGAGCTGACAGAGCAAATAGGAAGGTACACAGAGATTAAAGACATTCATGTTATTACAAAAGTATGTTTCCAATACTGGGAGAATGATTATGCTGGTATGAAGAACCTCATGTCTTTGGTTGCCAGTATTAGCAGGATAGCCGCGCGTATTCAGCAGCCAGTTATATTGTCCAATAAATACTGGGTTACAAGCCAAGACTATTTTGTCAAGGATCCTGTTAGAGTAACATTGTGGTATAAGCCAATTACCTCGGAGTATTTGCCTTTCTTTACCTATTTTATTATAGATTTATTGCTTTCACATGCCATGAGATTTCTTCCTTTCTTATCGATTACGGCTAGAAAGAGAGGTTGGTGTGGTCCATACATCACTATCATAGATCCACTATGTACTGGTAACGTTAGCCTATTCATAAATCCTCAGTACTGTACGTACTCGAGAGAAGTTGCTCCCTTCCATGACAAAGACTAGTTAAGTTTCACTATCTCCTTTCTCAACTCACTATATCCCAGCTGCACAAGAGTAGTCAATAAAATCATAAAAGTAAGAAGGAAGCAAAGCAAAGGATCGGATGTGGCGGGATACGAAGTGCACCGCTAAGCCAATACGAATGTATACATACGAACCCACGCCAATACTAGTAGTAGGGGTATTGAACTCAATTAAAGGTTAGGGCTCGGTTTCCGGTTGACTTTTCGAATCCTATCCTCTATTTCTGGTTAAACCAATTAAATAGGAGTATCCACCCAACTTTCATATGCTGTAGTTCCTATACGCTAACGGGTTCATCTTTGCCCTGCTTCCTTGGCATTGAGGCTCACACCTCTCCTTAGTCAAATCTAGTTGTAGTAAAGTATAGAGATTTGAAAGTAGCTGGATGCCAAGAGCACTCTTATTCCTCGTCCATTCCATATGGATTCTCAACCTTGGCCTACAAGCGGAACAAACTATGCCAGCTCAAGCTAGAACTCACTTAGAAGGTCAGGAAAGAGCGACTCAACAGGGGAAAGCCGGAGCGCCTTAGCAGCGCTTCATTGGCTCGCGTCAAGTCTTCCGCTCATTTGGTAAACATGCACATCCTAACCCCGCGAAATGCCTTGCAGGGAACATCCTCCTTTATCCTCTTAGACTTCCCCGGGCATGGAATTTAGAATCCTGGAGATCCTATCACTTACTTCGCCCGGCTGATCCATTCTCTGGCTTATCCCAAGGAGAGCCTGATTCGATCCTAAGGTCAAGTACCCTATTTATAAGTCGGACCCGGAGCTAAAAGATAACCTCTTTCTTCTTATGAATGGAAGGAAACATAAAAACTACGCTAAAACCGAGTGAATGTATGTCTTTTTATCCCTTTCTTTAATCGAGACTTTCATACAGTAGCAACAACTCTCCTTTCAAGTGAGCTAGAAGGGTATGTCAGAGCAGGTTGACAAGTAGGCTGGAACCTTAGGAGGTATAGGTAGGCTTAATGAATTGGTAATCGATCGGGCAATTCGTTAAACGATATCTGTATTATGAGTACCTCTTCTGAACCATACCGCTCTTCTGGTAAACGGTCAGAATCAGTAAAAAAATGAGTTCCTTCTTCAAATCCATCAGTCACATCCGCCTTGCGAACTGTATCGGTCAACTATAGGAAACTGGCTTGGTAAAGGTCAACGGTCCTGTTCAAGCATTGGCGCATAACGGGAGGCTAGCTCAGTAGATTAGTTCTTTAGTTTAGGAGTGAATGCTTTGCTTTCTTTTCTTTGATCTACTCGTTCATGAATTCCATAAAAATAGTAAATAGAAAGAATTTCAAATCACAAATCATACATAATAAGCAATTCTTGTGAACGAAAGAGATATCCGATTTGAGAGTAAGGACCTTCAAGCTGATTATGGTTAATCCGGTGATAAGACTGGCAAAGCTTCTTTGCTCTAGGTAGAGGCGGCTGTGCTTTTCATTTTCTTTGATCTTTCCGCGAGGGCCTCTGCTTTCCTCGAACGATGACTGAGGAAACACATCCAACCTCGAATGCTGAGACAAGACCGGGCACACTTCTATAATATAATTAAAGTAATATAAGAAAAGGGCCGAGAACTTTGATACCAGTGGAGTGCGATGACATGATGACAAGGCCTAATCGACCTTCTAGAGCAGATTCTCGACCTTAAAGAGCAGATTCTATACTAGACTTGTGGCTTCAGGAGATGAAAAGCTTGATGAACCCCGACCCACTAGACCAAGTGAGTGATGTTGCATTTCGAGCACAGGCACCTTTGACCTAGCTTTCGACAGAGAGAGAAAAATGGGAATGCCAGGCACAACTCTTTGCTTTGAAGCATGAGAGAACGAGAACATTTCCACTGCTTTAGTTGCTAGAACCCCCGCCTGGAAGACAGCACTCATCCCTTCCTTAATTAAGTAGTACTAATCCCATTCCTTTAGAAACCTGTCCTTTCCAGTGGAATAGCTTGCAGAGTAGAGTGATTTCCTTGCTTCATAGGTTTCAGGTTCAGAAGACTCTCTTCCCCGTATACTGTATTTACTAGTCAGGCCCGGTGGAGCAATCTCGAATTCTCGTATATCAATGCTACATGAATGATTCACATAAGGGAATTCCAAGTGGGTCGAATAGGACTAGGGAGCTCACTTCCATCTACTAAAAGTTCTCTACGGGTGGGGACAAGGTTGGTTTACAGTACAGACAGTTTCCTAGCTGGCACTTGAGAAGTGCTCGTCTAGTTTAGTGATTCCTAGCATAGAACCCTTCTGTGTTGGAATAGTTTCCAGATTATGACCTTCTCTTTTGATTGAGTGAATAGCCATGCCATGGATTCTCTTTTCTGGGCTAGCTCTATACCATTTCCATAGTAATACTGCCTTGGTGAATCCCTTTTCTTGTTTGCAGCATCATTCTCGATCCCCTTATTCCCTTCCCAAGAAGGAATCATATCCTACGGCTAACTCATCCTTATATGGCTCCCGAATCCTTAAAGAGAATCAAAGGCTATCTCGAGGGATGGTCAGAGAATCGGTTTATCTTCACGGCACTAGACGGCACCTTTATGAGTGCGTATAAGCTTGCTTTAGAGCTAGAGCGTGCATCTAAAATAGTTTCATATCCCTTTCCATCGATCTTTCTTGGTGCTGTAGTACCCATTCCTGCTAGCTTGATCTGGTGGCCTTCTCTTGGCCAGGACTATATATAATAGTTTATTGAGTGCTTCTTGGGTTGGTTCTCTTGAAGTGCATAGCCCGGCCCCTTTTCTCTTTCTTCCAACGGAAAGGGTTCTCTTCTCTTCTGGTATGGAGTTCGACTAGAGCCTGCCGCTTTTCCAGGTTTGGGTGTGGGTGGATCTCATACCTTAGAGGACAGGGCGGGGCTTATTCCCAAGGTCAGGTCCCATGCCGGTGGACTTGAAATACGAAGATCTTAAGATAAGCTACGGGGCCGGGAATATACTCCAGGTTGGGAGATCTGTCCTGCCATCGGGCATGCAAGAAGCTATGTGCGCAGGGCATCAGAGGCTTACTCAAATGGAACATACGAATCCAACCTTGCTTGACTCTCTTTTTCATACTTGCCCTCGGGATCAGTGGTAGATTCGTAACGTTATTACTTTAGTCCGGGCATTGATAAGGAGCTTACTATTCAAGGGCAAATCAAGTAGAATTGTGTATATAGATTCATAATTCCAGACAGAGTCAGTAGACCTTACTTTAGTCCGGACATTGCAGGCTTAGCATCTATTTTTCGTATATCGCTCCACCACACCGAGAAGAGGTATGTGTACCTCCAGCAATAACAAGAATGGAACCATAGGCTCCTATGCTGGGAGCATTTCGGGGTATAGGTCTAACCACCTCAACTCCCCGTTTCTGGCATGCTATAGTTCTTTTAGTCTCTCGACGACGGGAATGGGAGATGACCGGTAAGCCAGATGCTTCGCGAACCACTGGTACATTTCGTTGCACTTAAATCACCCTCGTTAAGAGGCGCACTCCGATACCATTGATGTCCAATAGCTCTGATAGTAATGGCTGGATCTACTAATACCCCGTCCATTGAGTATAACAGAGCAAATGATGGTATAGCAATGAACAAAAGAATGACACTTGGAAATATGGTCCGAATAATTTCGATAGTAGTTCCATGAACAATCCTTTGTGGGATTGGATTAGTTTGCTCGTTGAAATGCCATAAAGCGCGAACCAACATCCGTGATACGAAAACCAAAATAAGAATGAGGAAGAAAAAGACATCGTGATGTAAGTCAATGATTCCTTGCATCATAGGTGTTGCTGCGTCTTGAGATCCTAATTGCCATGGTTCCGCAGCATCACAAAGAGCGATTGTGAGGAATCGACATGATAATGAACGAAGAATCATTGGAATTTCCCATCTTTTTCAGCTCTGCTCCCGAAAAGAGAAAGGAAAGGAGACTGATCTTGACGTCGGCGTGGGTTCTACCAACGAAACGAATCCGTTTTGGATTGAGATTTCACATAAGCATTGCACAATGATCTGCATTAGGCGGGGAGCAGCAATGATACCGCTGGCCGGGAATAAGTACCTATCCCTCTACTACTTACGATGTTTTTCGTTCTATTGAAATCCTGCATCGAGCCGATGTTTCATTGATCGATACCGGGCACATCCATCACATCAACTATTTCACTTTTCATATGCATTTATTGACGGACCGGTAAACTAGACCCGAAAAACTCCTATTTTTAAAATGAAAGACCCATCACAAAATTATGGCGCAACGCTATGACGAGCGTTCTCACAGGCCGGCACCTCGATGCATCCGTCTCAAGAGTTGTACACCTTACATGTGCTTCACGCCACAATCTCTCACTTTCTGCTCCTCCATCTGTCTCCATCATATAATCGATCTCACCTCTCATGTCTGAGTGAAAAAACCATATTTGTTAGTATATATCAAGGCCGAGAGGACACGTTCCTCTCATGTCGAGATTAGTATTAGGGACCCTTAGTATTATTAACCGGTTACTATACGTACATGCAGTGAGACAATCAATCTATGCTCTCATTCACATTTCATTCTAGCACTGACGACTCCAGCCCTATCTATCCCTAGAAGCAAATGGACCCTAGAAGCAAATGGAGTAAGTCCGATGGAACACTCGGATTGGAAAAGATAATTATACTTATAGGCATGGATGAAAAAAAACTAGAAGTCTTGGCTGTATGACAAATGCTCAAATAATTGAGCTGCGTATTCAGATCCAAACGATCAAGAAAGGATCCCAGACTGCTCAAGATTATTTGCGCAGGATCAAATTCCAGTCTGATCAACTTGCAGCAGCAGGAGAACCTGTGACAGACAAAGATCTTGTCTTGTACACACTTGGTGGATTAGGCAGAGACAGCCACTGATCAGATTCAGCTGACCTCAGAGGGGACTGAGATGGTGGAGAATAGCCACCAAGGAGAGTGGCAGAAGACATCATATCCAAGGACCAAGAGAGCAGCAAATAAGATGAAATGTAAGTCACCAGTCAAAGCCATGAGGAAGAGCTCAAGGATTCAGGACACTGGGCTGACCATCCAGGAGAAGGCGACACAGAGGGTATCACAAAAGAATCTGGAAGGTAATCCCTCTTGCTCCAAAAAAGCTTTTGCTATCCTAAATGCTGTCCCTAATACATATTATTATGAGATTGCTTCCAAAAAGTAATATGAAACTAAAAGGATCCAATGAAGAACCGGGGAATAGCTTATATCCAGTCCTTCTCTATGACTTGCCGAATAGACTTATTCGCAGCCATACACTGTCTTATTTAAAAGAGTCCCCTGTCTCGTGAACGATCGAACTTGGTAAACTTTGAAATAATCGTTTAGATAGCATTAGCCGCTTTTCTTCCTTTTCTCTGCCAGTCTTTCAAGTTCTCACCCTCCCAGAAAAGAAGGGAAAGTCTTCTTACTAGCTAGCTTTTATATCTCGCGAATAGGGAGTTAAGGAGTGTAACTATAACCTATTTGTCACAAAGTTCAATACTCTCTAGAGGAGGTAAATCAATGGATACGGGTACGCCTGGTTGAAGCAGCCCCTACACTTCTATGGGTTGTTCCAGCCTCTGCTAGTGGGTGGTTTTTCATTTCTACAACAGGTGCTTGGTTCAAAAAAAGCCTATGAGTTGAGTTCGTCCTCAGCTACGGATTGGGGGCAGCATTCTCAGATTACTTGACTTGCTGCTAGCTTAGAGGAGAGAAAAAAAATCCCGCTTTCATTTACCTTTAAGTCTGACAGAAGGCTTTTTCTTTCTATTAAAAGATCACAAATCAGAGGGGTGATCAGTCCTCTTTCAATCCTTCATCTTCTTATGAGTAGCCGCCACAGGGGGTCCTCAGTCTGAATCCTCCACTAGCATTGGAACAACAGTCAGTCTAGCTCTCGCTCTTATCCAATTTCCTTATCCTTTCAGGGCAAGGTCGGAGTAGTAGGAAAATACAATTTCTTTTGTTGCATGTGGACCCAGTTGTGAGACTGAAGAAATTGAAGCTAAATGACAATCTTAACCTACTTGCTTACAGGATCCTTAAGAAACTGTGGACTTTTGCACCTTTCTGTCTAGCTTGAGTTATCTTTTAGTTCTCTCCCCTCGGCAAAGTGGATAGGAAAGAGTCTTGCTTCCATTCCACTAGACAAGAATAAGGAGAGTGACTTTCTCTTTTGAACCTCTTAAGCTGACTTGAAAAAAAAGTGGTACACCCCTCAGAGATATAGGGACCGCCATGCTCGTCCACTTTCTTGATACACGACTCGATGCATTTTCTCTTCCTTGCCGCTGAGACTGAGACATATCAAAAAGATCTATTACTAAAAGGAGATTGGGATCATCCTGTGGTTACCGGATGATGGGAATAACTAAGCATAAATTTGGAAATGAGCACGAAATGTCTATAAATGAATTTTCTCATTATTCGTTATTTCCGGGTCTTTTCGTTGCATTCACTTACAACAAGAAACAACCACCAGCGTTTGGTGCAGCACTTGCATTTTGGTGCATTCTTCTTCCTTTCCTTGGTCTTTCGTTCCGTCATATTCCAAATAACTTATCTAATTACAACGTATTAACCGCTAATGCACCTTTTTTTTATCAAATCTCAGGGACATGGTCTAATCATGAGGGTAGTATTTTATCATGGTGTTGGATCCCAAGTTTTTATGGATTCCTTTTTTGTTACCGGGGTCGACCCCAAAGCCATAATGTCTCAAAACGAAGAGGCTATAGAGAAACTTTGATTTTTTCCTTTGTCTCAAACTTCGTGAAGAACTCCATTCTATCTCTCCAACAAAAAAGTCGGGCTGCGCCCCAGTTGTACACTCCCTTCGTTCGGAGAACCCTTGTTGATTCTGAACTTCGTTCGCAAAGGAAGCGTCCTTTTAACGGGCCAGCCCTTTTTAATGCGCCGCTTGACCCTGTTTTGAAAATGAGCTTTGCTCTTCTGGGCGCTGGGCGCTCCCGTGGTTCGCGGGAAGGAAAAAGGACTAATCTTTTGTTACATCTGGCACGAGATGAAAAAGAGAGAGCTTCGTCTATCGATGAACAACAGATTGACGGAGCTCTTGGCATTGCTTTGTTTTTCTCTCCTTTCCTATCAGCGAGTTCCGATCCTTTTGTTCGAAATTTCTTCGTTCGTACCGAACCGCTTGCAGAATCAAATCCAGTTCCACAAGATCCTATATCAGCTATACATCCTCCTTGCATTTATGCCGGAGATGTCGCCAGTGCTATGGGCTTTGGGTTATGTAGATCAAAAATGATGAATGGGATTGTGGCACTCCACTCGCCGCCAATGCGGAAGGATGCCGCCGAAAAGAATGGAACGCTGCTTCGCTCTGCTGGATGCGTCGGATCCCATATAAGAAGCTCGCTCTTTACCCGATCATTCAAACATTTTGTGGGCGGCGCGCCTGCTCTATTGTTGCGTAGCAATAGAAGCCTGCTCATGCTGCTTCGGCGGCGCTTTTTCGCCTTCTCTTCGCTCTGGACAGGAGGGCTAATGGACACGGGGAGGGAGCAGACGAAGCATGTCATTCGTAATGGAAAGAAAGACACCACTACTTCGCCTCTTTGTTGGACCGCCGGCGCGAACACGGTGGTCTCTGACCAGGACCAGGAACCAATTCGAATTTGGATCTTGACATGTCGGTTGTTTTTAACCGTAGGCATCTCGGCAGGAAGTTGGTGGGCTCATCATGAATTAGGTCGGGGTGGCTGGTGGTTTCGGGATCCCGTAGAAAATGCGTCTTTTATGCCTCGGGTATTAGCCACAGCTCGTATTCATTCAGTAATTCTACCCCTTCTTCATTCTTGGACCTCGCTTCTGAATATTTTGACTCTTCCATGCTGTGTCTTAGGAACCTTTTCAATACGGTCCGGATTGCTAGCTCCCGTTCATAGTTCCGCTACAGACGATACACGAGGAAGATTTTTATGGCGGTTCTTCCTTCTAATTATAGGCATATCTATGACTCTTTTTTACCAGATGAAGCAGGAGGCATCGGTCCGTAGAACCTATAAAAAAGAGATGGTTGTGGCGCGAAGTACTCTTGTGCACCTACGTCACTCGGCTCGCGCGCAACCCCGCCCCGTTATGTTATGTTATGGAAGAATTTAGCTTCTTGCTGGGCTGGTTATTCAGAGCCAGCAACTGGCTGCCGGATTTCGTCCCGTCCGTAGCGCTTCGGAAGTCACTCTGGCGTGGCGCTGCTGGATACTTCTGATCAATAGGAATAGGAGGAAAAAAAAGCTTATGATGAGCATCTATTGGAGTCGATCATTTCCAAGATCTAATTCTAGTTTCTTATTATGTAGTGGAAACGCCTCACAATCTTCAGTTTTACGCTTACGCTTAAGGGAAGAAATGTTCTTGGTGGATGCAGGCCCTGGTACCCCCAAAATTTGTATGCAAGATGAGCTTACAGGACTGCCAATCAAGCGAGCCACCAGGTTTGAGAATAAGGTGGGATCCAAGAATGTAGTGGCTGGTGAATCACTGATCAAAAAGCGGATTTTTGAGAGATTCTTCATCGATCTAGTGGCCGGTGAATCACTGATCAAAGAGCGAGCAGCCGTCAGGTTTAATGATTTTATGGGATCCCTGGATGTAGCGGCTGGCGAACCGCTTCTTCTTCCACAAAGATTCAGACAAAACCGAGCTTGGATAGAACTGAAGAAGATTTGGCGAACGAAGAAAAAGGTAAAAGGGTTTATTATAAAAAAATCAAAGGAGGTTATTCAGTAGCCATCGCGGGTTTCATTACTTTTCTTCCATTCAAAAAAGCTCTTCTAAAAAAAAGGATAGCGAATGATCGATTCACCATTGATAGCATTAACCCTAAAAGGAGGGATATTGTGATAATAGCGGCAAATCAAACAAGAACTTGATGAAAAGATAGAAAAAAATTATGAAAAATCCGAAGCCCACCTTAATCCATTTTGTTGAGGATCTTGCACTTATTCTGGCCCTATATTTACATAGCCAAGAAAGGCTCTGGCGATCATGCGTGACTGGCGGAGCGCCTATCGCCCTGGCACGGCACTCTAAAATGCATGTTGGGTTGGGCCAGCAAGAAGACTTCGACTAGGGAGACGAAGAATGGAATTGAAGAAGGCAGCATAGTCTAAGATAACAGAATGGAACACCAACCAACAAGTAAGTGGTGGATTTGGATGGAGTCTCGCAGAAGAAGAGTACGCGCGCTAGCGCGCCCCAAGACGTCAGTCCTTTTTCTGCTTGCTGGCCAAGGTCAGTTTACTGAATCCCCCTTCCAAACACCAACCCAATCTCCATTCCTTGATGAGAAATGAGCAAGACCATATGTTTCTCAAAAATATAGCCCCTATATAAACCTAGCCCTTACTACCCGAACTTCTTACCTTCAAATAGGACTAACTGCCCGAACCCGCTTGCTTATCTTCTACGATCTAATTAAGTTAAGCAGTGGTTATTTTTTTAAGTGACTAGAACTTCTATCAACTACTATTCTAGCACCCAGCTGTGCCATGTGTTTATTCTATTCTATTCTATTCTTCAGGTATTCCTTTGAATAACTCATCTTTTCAGGTAAGACAATTTGAAGATCTTCTTAGTCAGCCTATCTGTATTCTTATCCTCTAGTGCGGATCCAATCAGATTTTATAAAGCCAAGGCCTGACATCCATTGTGGGGATCATCTTTTATCGGGAGACATGGCCTGGTGGTTTCTGATCGAGATTCCTAATGAATAGGGCGAAGAGCTCTTCACATGATCTGGTCCTACCTTTTGTCTACGCTATTTTTTTTGTCCCTTCTCAGCTGCTGTCCTTACTCCAGATAAATTAGAACACATTGATTCCGTTCGTTCCTGCCCTTCGCTTCAGGCCATAGTGCTTCTAAATTATTTCTATACCCCTTTGATGATGCAGCCTCTGACTCTCGTGGGTAAACTCCTACTTGATTAGTTAGAACTTCTCTGTCTCAACTCGTGGACCTATCTATCTTCTTCTTTTTAAGAGATAGGGGTTTGCTATTCTCACGGATTGCTCATATTTATTTACCCCATTGAATAGTTTTTGCCTTGTTTCAGCCCTTCCTTCATCTGAACCTTCCAAGTACTAATCTATCTTTATGGGGAAGACCCTTCATCTGACCTCCGGGCTACCCTGTCAATTGTAAAAAGTAGTTGAGTCATGTCTCGCAGGAGCAAAAAGAGTGAAATGAGGACGTAAGCCCCCTAGGTCTTCCTCTTCCTTCTAAACTAATTGCTTTCGCTTGACTCTTCCAGTAAAAAAGTATACTGAGTGGTTGACGGAAAGCGAAAAGGAATGGCTTTTTCATGTACCAGATCCGGTGAGCCAGACATCAAGCAAAAATGGACATACAATCAAAGAGTAAGGAGCAGTTATTTGCAATGACGGGTGGATTGGTCAGAGCTGCAAGGAGAGACTCGGTTATGGCGCGATAAAGAGCTTGCTTCAATGCTCGGATTCAGGTAGAAAGTAAGAGCAGTAGCATATTCATAGGAGAGCTTTGTACTTGAAATCAGTAGTCCCGGTAGTTGGAAAAAAGCTCTGAATACAGATTCAAAGCATCAAGATAGGTAGTCCTATCATTAGTTGGCCAGTCATAGCAATTTAAGTAGAAAGCTTGCTTCGGGATCAGATCATTCAACTAAAGCTGTCAGGCCGGGTAGGCTTTGAGGAACATTGGGGGTTCCTTATGTTGTGACTGAGCAGATATGTCTATTGTGCCCGGCAAAAACAGATTTGCAAGGAGTTTGCCAAAGGCTTTCTCATTCGGAAAAAAACAATTTCAAGTATATTTCCCTTCTCCATTCTCTGCTCGGATGATTGCCGCTTGTGTGAATTTCATTGCTGTGGGTCTTGTGTGTGCTCGAATAAGATTGTTTTAGGATTCTATTTAGTTGAATTTCTTGACTCCGCGGTGCTGGTTATCGAGTTTATGGCGCCGCCGACCATCCAAAAAGTCAAAGATGGCGTCGGCATTTACTTATTATGCTCTCTTCTAATAGTGGTCCCTTGGTATTCAGGTTGTAAAATCCTGATAGGAAAGTCGACTGTTATACCTTGTTTTTGTAATGGCCTATCTTCTTTAAAAAGCCGAAAGATAAGGATTTCGCAAAACTTTTGCGTTCCTTTTTCTTTGAAAAGAAAACCTTACCATTTTTGGGCCGCTGTTACGATTTCCATTTCCTGAACCTAAACCTAACTAATACTTAGTTGTTTCCATTTCCTCATCTGGTGATAGATCCTCATCTTCTTCTGGCCCAAATCCCTTTTTCATATCCAGGGCAGGCTTTAGGTACGCTTTAGTTTGAAATCATTAAAGATATGCTCGACCTCGTTTATGTCCATGGTATCATCGTACGTACCTTCTACTATCAACCAGATGAGATAGGGCTTTGAAAGGTCAGAGTCAGTCTCCTCTTTTTCTTTTAGGTCGTTTAGCAGTTCCCCAACCAGCTTTCTCCCCGAGAAAGCCTTCCTGAGATTCAAAGAAAAAGGTTTGAAGGTTGATCTCTGGGATCAGTGATAGTTCGGAACCAGCAAAGGGAGGCTGAAAAGCCGTAGTGCTAACGCACGCCCTGTAGTTTTGAAGCTAAAAAGACAGCAGCGAGCTCCGCGTCGAAAAGTGAAGCGAGCCGCGCTAGCGCGCTACTCTTCCTTTATGAGCGAGACTCTATCCAGATCTACTGATCTAAGAACTCCGCGAGCGAACTGAGCGAGCCATGAGGCGCCTATTGACAAGGCTTGGAAAAGCCTTAAGTTTAGGCTCCCTTCCTTCACTGAACTGATTCACCCGGGTCCAAACCTGCTGAGCTAGCTAATTTTTCCTTTACGAGATCTCAGCTCTTTGAAATGATTGGAGAGAGCCCCGCCTCCTCTTGGTTGGTGCCGGGCCCGAGAGTGATGGGACTACTTCCTTAAAGAGCCTTTCGTTCGGGCCGGCAGGAGGGGCCCTGATCTATCAATTGAGGGAGAAAAAACAGGCTTTGCTCCCCCTTTTTTAAATGAAGAAAGAAAGAAGGGTCGAAGTTTAGACCGCTCACAGTAGTTCTACCCATAGAAAAGATCATGAAAGAGGCGATCAGAATGGTACCCGAATCCATTTACGATCCCGAGTTTCCAGACACATCGCACTTCCGCTCGGGTCGAGGCTGCCACTCGGCCCTCAGACGGATCAAAGAAGAGTGGGGAACCTCTCGCTGGTTTTTGGAATTCGACATCAGGAAGTGTTTTCACACCATCGACCGACATCGATTCATCTCAATCTTGAAGGAAGAGATCGAAGATTCCAAGTTCTTTTACCCCACTCAGAAAAAGTTTTCCGCCGGACGACTCGTAGGGGGTGAGAAGGGCCCTGACTCCATCCCAAACAGTGTACTACTATCGGCCCTACCAGGCAATATCTACCTACACAAGCTCGATCAGGAGATAGGGAGGATCCGGCAGAAGCACGAAATTCCTCTTGTAGTGAAAATAAGATCGGTTCTATTAAGAATAGGTCGTCGTATTGATGACCAAGAAAAGTATGGAAAAGAAGCAAGCTTCAATGCTCCCCAAGACAACAGAGCCCTCAAAGTGGGGAGGGTAAAGAGCATCCAACGCAAAGCGACCTTTCATTCCCTTGTTTCTTCGTGGCACCCCCCCACAAGCACCCCCAGGCGAAGGGGAGACCAGAAAACGCCTTTCGTTTTCCCCCCTTCAGCGGCCCTAGCCGCCTTCCTTAACAAGCCCTCGAGCCTCCTTTGCGCCGCCTTCCTCATAGAAGCCGCTGGGTTGACCCCGAAGGCCGAATTCAATGGTAGAGAAGGCTTTAATAAGAATTTGGCCATGAGAGACCTTCTTAAGTATTGCAAAAGAAGGGGCCTGCTGATAGAGCTGGGCGGGGAGGCGATACTAGTTATCAGGTCAAAGAGAGGCCTGGCCCGTAAGCTGGCCCCCTTTAAAAGCCATTCCTTATTAATAAGGATTTGTTACGCGCGATATGCCGACGACTTACTACTGGGAATCGTGGGTGCCGTATTTCTTCTCATAGAAATACAAAAACGTATCACCCACTTCCTACCATCCGGTCTGAACCTTTGGGTAGGCTCCGCAGGATCAACAACCATAGCTGCACGGAGTACGGTAGAATTCCCCGGTACGGTCATTCGGGAAGTCCCCCCGAGGACGACTCCCATACAATTCTTGCGAGAGCTGGAGAAGCGTCTACGGGTAAAGCACCATATCCATATAACTGCCTGCCACCTACGCTCCGCCATCCATTCCAAGTTTAGGGACCTAGGTTATAGTATCCCTATCAAAGAGCTGACGAAGGGGATGAGCGGAAGAGGTCGTCTACTGGACGCGGTTCAACTAGCGGAGACTCTTGGAAAAGATGGACTAAAAGTCCCCAAGTTAGCGTATTATGGGGGACCGTCAAGCACATCCGACAAAGATCGAGGGGGATCTCGTTGTTGCATAGCTCAGGTCAGAGCAAGGTGCCATCAGGCGTTCAACAGGCAGTCTCACGATCGGGCATGAGTGTCCTGAAGAAGAAATTGTATACTCCCTTTGGTCGGAAGGCGGCGGGGGAAGGAAGGGGACACTAGGCGGGATCTTTCAGCAGCGAATTCCCCATACAGATAGAGGCGCCTATCAAAAAGATACTCCGAAGGCTTCGGGATCAAGGTCTCATTAGCCGAAGAAGACCCAGGCCAATCCACGTGGCCTCTTTGACCAACGTCAGCGACAGAGACATAGTAAATTGGTCCGCGGGCATCGCGATAAGTCCTTTGTCCTACTACAGGTGCTGCGACAACCTTTACCAAGTCCGAACGATTGTCAACTACCAGATCCGCTGGTCCGCTATATTCACCCTAGACCACAAGCACAAATCTTCGGCGTGGAATATAATCCTAAAGTACCCCAAAGACTCAAATATAGTCAATCAAGAAGGTGGTAAGACCCTTGCTGAGTTCCCAAACAGCATAGAGCTTGGGAAGCTCGGACTCGGTTAAGATCCGAACAACGACGGAGCACTCAACTACATGTTTAATAAGTAGTTGTCTTTTTCTATTTGGATTTTAGCGAACAGGCGTTTACAGGAGATTAGTTGAGTAGGCTTGCCTTATCTGCTATAAGATAGCTAGTTGTGGGGCTTTCGAAAAAAAGGCTGAAGGCTTCGCTATCGCTCATGGCTTGTATTGTAGTCGTAGTCTTGTAGTCGGCCCTCCATGCCTCTTTAGTCTTTCTAATCCTGAGGCCTTTTTCCTTCATTCATTTTGCGGTAGCTTACGCGTCAGAAAAATAGAACCTTTCCGGCCCGGAAGATCGCTGCTTCGCTTCTGGCGACTAGCTTCTAACCACAATGGCTAAAGCAACCTTGAATCAATCAATGAATGAATGATTCATAACCCCCATGGGTTCGAGGACCCGTTGGTCAAAGGAAAAGGGGGTCCAGATTCCAGGACGGAGCCGTATGAGGCGAGAGTCTCACGTACGGTTCCTTTGAGAAGGGTGTGATACCACCACCTATCAGGCCCGACGAGCGGTCCACGGAGCTGCATCCCTACTCACCCGGTCTATGCACATCGCTCTTTCCAGGAGGTTGGCTGCCTATCCTAGATCTTCCCATTTCCAAGAAGATCCCTTGTTCGATCTGGTTTAGTATCAAGGTTCTTCTTTTTCTGTTTCTATATATATGGGTCCGTGCAGCATTTCCACGATATCGTTATGATCAATTAATGGGACTTGGCCGGAAAGTGTTCTTGCCTCTATCATTAGCTCGGGTAGTCCCCGTTTCAGGTGTTTTAGTCACCTTTCGATGGCTCCCTTAATGTATGTGCCAGGAAGTTTCTTCTGAAGGGGGCTACTCCCCGAAAATGCCCCGCCCCTTGTTCGTTTGTCGTTGGGGATTCATTGCTCGTTCTGCGGTTATAATTAACGTAGCCAGCCTAATTTCTAGAATAGGGCTGCGGGCAGGAGGGCTTTGTTTGTGCAATCTTGCTCGCAACACCCTCTCCTCCGGCGAACCTGCGATCGCCGCCTCTAACTGAATGCTCAACTGAGGTCGTGTACAACAACCTTAACCGCACAAGCCTGGGCTGGGCCTACCCCCATCCCTAGAGGAGCCGTATGAGGCGGAAGCTCCACGTACGGTTTTGAAGCCGAGGCTTTCCAGCAATGGGGCCTAGGGACCGATATGATAATTGGTTTAGGTAGGGCGGCCAGCCTACTATGGGCACCTGTAGGGATTAGTGCGTGAGACCGCGATCCACAAACTGACGCATGGGACTCACCCTTGACTTGAGAATGGAAGAAGGGAAACATAGCATGTCACAAGAGGGAGGCGAGGGGGCTCCGCCCTACAGCGAGAGGGACGCCTCGCGAGCCGGGCTTCGGAGATGAGACCTTTTGGCGAAGCCAAGTCAATTTCGGGCCACCAAACCCTGCAACTGAGGAAAAGGCCCTATGGAGTAAAGGGAAGCGTGTACGTTGTCACACTCCCCGCCCTCCAAAGGTGCCTAGAGGACGGGCCAGACGCAGCAGAGCGACGCCCCAGGAGCGGATTCCCCACGAGCAGGGGGACAGGAGACGGCCATCTCGAGGCACATCACGACCTACAGGCAACACCGGCGAGACCCAGGAAGGTAACCCGATTGGGAGTCAGAGGATCCATAGTACCCGCAGCCTCCCGGACTTCATATTCATCATTTTCTAAAGAAAGGGTAAGGGATCTCTTTTCTGCAACGGAAAAAAATAAGCTCCGCTGATTTGACTCGGCACAACCTAACGATACATCCAATACCAATGATCTGTGCCTACCGATACGATACTCCTCCAAAACATTGACTATATAAAGAGCTAGTGTCAATAAAAAGGCTAATGACAGAGAAGAGTCAATCTCCTTTACTCCTCCCGACACCTCAAGATGAGAAAATCCCTTCATCTAGGCGGGCGCCCATGCCTACTCAGGGAGCAACTTCTACCACGGCTGACACATTATCTCCCACAAAGACCAACGACCCATCCCGAAGAGAAGTTGACTGACGGGGATGTCTCGAGAAGAAATTCCAGAATTGGTAGCCTCCCAAATCAAACATACATTGACAGGGGTTGCCAACAAAAAGAGAGGAAAGAGGCCCTTGTGAATTTGATATGGTACCGTACCCCAAGGAAGGGGTATACTATACTGCGCCAAAATGCAAAATGTTGAATGGGGTAGGGAACCCTGAACAACACCTCGCCCTTTTCAAAGCTACATGCGGGAATACTGGGGGCAATGAAGCCCTTCTTCTCCTATTCTATACTAAATAAACAATCTAATTCTAGGAAGAGTTTCGAATACTGAAACTTAAAGGAAGGGCGGTTAGAACAAAGCAAGGGATGGCACTTTCAATGCGCGAAATCCGTTTCGAGTTAGAGTGCGAAACTTCTTGCTGCAGCCGTTTTATTCGCTGCTTGCTACTTTCTAAAATGGAAGATAAGATGAATGAATGAATAGATTGCATTTTTTTCTAGTTCAATCTATAGTCTAGATTCCATTCCCTCGATCCACTCTCATTTAAATGATGGGATTGGGCCATACCAACCTTCACTTAGTCTTAATAAAATATTGCTTCATATCTTCAAGGATTGGGAGGAGGTGGCGTAAAAAGGAAGGAAAAAGGAATTCGAAATCCGTCCCTTCCCACAGAATCATCGGGCTTGAATTTCCTTACTTTCCCAACCCCGCTACTGTAAAAAGAACTCTTTTGTTTTGAGACTAGCTAGTCGCTATGGTTTGCGGGAAAACTCTTCTCTCTCTGGTCTCACTTCGAGTCCTTCTAGAAGTAAATAAAGGAAATGCTTATTCAACTACGGCACTGTCGGACAACCGACCGGATTCAAGCCCTAGCCCCTCAACTCGGACGGACTTGTGGAAATCCTCGAAAACAAGTATTGCTCAACTCACCTATCTATAACATAGAAATGTTGCATCCAACCTTGGAACGAGAGGTAAAGAATAGGCTACCATACGAGATGAGACGACTTCATTCTTGGCTTTCATCCCTACGCTTAAGAAAGATAAGGGATTGGATTTCATACCTTTTATTTAGAGCTCCGTCGTTCCGACTGGAAAATGTAACCTTCCACCATACGTAAACCAAACCTCTTTGCTTTCTGGCTTTTCCTTCCAACAAACATCAGGGTGCGAATCTGAGTAGTTCCTTGCTCAAGACCACGAAGCAAGAGCAAAGCAGAACCGGTTTTCAATTCATCGAAACTCTTGAAAAGTTCCTTTGCTTTTACAGCGAAAGCACCTGCCAACAAATTGGAACCATAATCCCCTCCATCTGCCTCTCTCTCTATCTGGTAGTATATGCTCTGATCGAGGCCCTATTCTTATTATGATGATTTGGATATTGAATTGCCTTTGACTGATTCATCTTACCATTTTACTAGAGTTTTTTCCAGTAAGTTTAACATGAGCGAAATTGGTGTAATTGACCAGTAGTGAACTCTCAGTTGTGTTCGATAGTCGGTTACGAGTTCCCATATCTTACGCAACCTTACCTTTTCTTACTATGGGCCAAATTGCGGAGGAAAGCAGAATCACTGTTTTTCGTAGAACTCACTTTTGCTACTGGAGAGTACCTTCCACCAGGTCAGAGCCATGGATCCAAAGCCTACTAGTTAGCTTTGAAGGTTTAGGCTTGAGAGAAATCTTGAACAGAACACCGCACTCCCTCCTATCAACTTATTCAGATTTGCTTATTTCTTTCTCTTTCGTTTTTGTAGATATAGGCTTTGGCGGATTCTCTCAAGGCTTGAGTGAAGTGACAAGCACATATTACCGGAAGCTAGTGATCCTGCCCGGCCAGCTCAGCATGCTTTAGAGCTCCTTGATTGGTACGAGGTAGTGATAGCAAGAGGCAACTCTCAATTGTTGTAATATAGAGACCTCTTTCAATGATTATAGATCCAAAGGATCGTTATTGATAGGAAACTGCCAGTAGCCCTTGACTTTGACTTGAAGAATTGAATCCGCCTTCTTCTTCTTATTCTTCTGAAAGTCTCCTAGGCGTGGTATCATCGGATCCACAAGGTCAATTTGTATCCATTTGTTCGGAAACCGGAAATGCCAACTACACACTTCTTGCTGAGGATGAAGGTGCCATGGGTGATAGCGCCAGCCATTCCCTCATTGAAAAGAAAGCGCCAACCCTACTACTAAAGCTAAGGCCAAGCGCAGCCCAGTGAAATGAAATGCGTATGAAAAATAACATAGATTAATCTTGATGCGATCGATGCAGACACACTTCTTTTCTTATAGGCTACAGTCAGAAACAACAACTTCGCAAATCACCCTAAGAGTTCCATACGAAAAAACAAAAGCAACTGTGGGTATAGACCAATTTCCTGCCCCAGAAGAGGCTCAGCCTACCAAACCCTTCTCTTTGCCTGCTTACCGAGCTCTCCTCATACCGAGTATCTAGGCATTTCTTCTCACAGACCGGTTGGGAGAAAGTTGGCATTCTTTAATATGTCACTGGGGACCCGTACTTACTTGATGGAATGGATGGGATGATGTGTTTCAGTCCAGCCAGTAGTGGAGGTTTCCTCGGCCTAGTCGCGTAAGAGCCCCCTTCTTTTTCTAGTTAGTTGAAAGAAAAGCAATGGGGAAGGTTGGCTTACCAGTTAATTGGTCTGTATCATATCTTGCTATGGTGGGACATCCTCTTCAGTTTAGGTATCCGGGCTGGCTGTTAGCTTTAGTCGTTCGGCACTCTTCCTTCATTCTCATTCAACAAGGAGAAGTGTCTAATCAAAATCATTGGTTGAGCCTCGCGTATATTATATGATGTCGTCCTGGAATTGAACTAGCGTTTAAGGTCGATCAAGTTCAAACAATTCGGCTCTGCAAGATCAATCAGATATCAAGTAAGAGATAGGCGCTTCCTATTAGTTATAGACTGCTTCTGTGACAAGTGGATCCCTTTAGGTTTAGTTGTTAATTGTACTATTCTCTTCAATAATTAGGTCTTTCGTATTCCTATTGGGGTCAGTGGTCTTCACCACTCACTAAGTCTGGATTTGTTTCATGGGTATTATTTGATGAGTGATCATCAATCTCTTCCATTGCTCCTATGTGCTGCTATACATACAAGGTACATGGGCCATGGGGCCTAACACACACTATACAGCCCAGCCCAATACTCAACACTCCCCCGGCTAAAGATATCTAACATGCCTATCTTGTTACAAATTGCTAAACCCTCACAAGGACCTACTCGTTTAGTAAAACAATCAGCTACCTGTTCACTATACTTAATGTTACCCCCTTCTTCGACCGAACAATCTCAATCCGAAGGAAGTATCAAAGAGGTCCAAGATCCTTTACCTCAAATGCTTCTCCCAGTCTTGCCTTCAAACATTTGATTTCTTCAACATCGTCTCCAGTAATCACAATATCATCCACATACACCGCCAAAATGGTGATATGGATTCGTCTATGCCGGTACTGTATGATCTCCATTACACTGAGAGTAGCCCATACCACAAACAACTCTCCTGAACCCGTCCACGCCCGTGGCGACTGTTTCAAGCCATACAAAGATTTCTTGAGCCTACACACCTTCCCATCAGTCTGTTTGTTCCAAAACCTGGAGGAATGTCCATATGGATCTCTTCTTGTAAATAACCACCATGAAGAAAAGCATTCTTCACATCTAGCTGATGTAAAGGCCACCCAAAGTAAGTTGACTGTGCATGAGATTAAGGTTCTCACTGTGTCCATCTTCGCCACTGGTGCTTTGGTCTCATCATAGTCTATCTCCCGTCTTCCTATAACCTTTTGCAATTAGCCTTGCCTTCTATCTATCCACCTTACCCTGTTTTACGGTGAACACCCATTTGCATCCAGCTGCTCTTTTTCCTGTTGGGAGTGGAAGAAGATCCCACGTCTTGTTCTTCTGAAGTGCACCAAGCTCCTCCTTCATTGTGTCTTTCTTTCCACCGGGGATCCAGCTTTGCAGCCTTCCAATCCTTTGGAATAGACACTGATTGTAGAGATGCAATGAATGCTTTGTGTGCGGGTGAGACATAAGAGTCTGAAACTCAATTTGCAATGTCATGCTCATAGCCATATCGGACCGGAGGCTTTCCAGCATTAGTCCTAGTCTCTCTGCGTAGTGCAAGCGGCAATTCCAAAGAAGTATTACCACCTGTCTCATTTTTAACCTCGATCTTGCTCTTGTGGCTCCTCCTCGACTACCTCAGGTTGCTCTTGTGGTTCTTCATCCAAGACCACTAGCGGTACAAGAAGAAGGGGTCTCGGCTCGGGGGCGGGGGTATCTTACTTCTTTTCCTCTGCGTTCGTGACAAGCTAGTAGGCACTCTTGTGTGGGTTGGCTCATTCCCCTGGAAAACGAATATTAAGAAGATAGATACCATTCCGTCGATACTAGATTCATTCTTTTTGCTCAAAAAGAACAAAGCCTCTATTGTGGGAAAAGTCTTTGAAACCCGAAGTTCTAAAATAGAAAATGGAATGAAGAAGGGGTGTGACCTTATGGCCAACTATACTAGCTCCCTAGAGGGATAATATAGCTCCTAAAGGATGATTGTTTATGGTATATTACCGTAATTGGAGAATTTGACCTGGTGCTGACTTGCTGCTGTTCTGAGAAGGGGACCTTGCAAAGCTTGACAAGTTTTTTTATATTTATCGATCCAATCTGTCTACAGATAGGCGCCTGCTGTGGCAGCAATTAATTAATCTCCGCCTTAGCATACAAGGACCATGGCTCGCAGCGGGTAGTTACGGTGGTTTTGAGGAGACCCGCTCAAGGTCGCTGGTTCAGAGCTATTCCGAGATCTCAAGGAGCGCCAAGCTCAATACGTGCAAGAAGAAAGAAAGGCTTCCACCTACAACTGCAGCTGCTGGTACTTTATCTCTGTCGCTTTCAACTCCCACTCCTTCTCCCTTTGGTTTCTAGAGGAAGTGAGAAAGAATAATATATCTTGTGTAACTAATCTTTCTTATCGAAAGGTTATAGTTCGTAGATCATTTCTATAAGGACTATTTGAGCCATATCCGGTGCTTTGGACCTCTTTTAGCTGCTAGGTATCTACTGGGTTCAATCCCCACTTCCGCTTGAAATGAGTAAGTCAATCCTCTTGCTCGGCTGTGATACGAATACTATTCATACGCAGACCCGGATCCAAGATATGGGGCATAGACAGATAAGAATGGCTTCTGAGTTGCATTCATTGCACTCTGGAATGTGGGGCTCCTTAGCTGATGTGATGGAGCGGTATCAGCAGATACTTGCAAAGATCAAATCAAGCAGAAGAAACAAGGAAGTTAACTCAGCGCCATCGGCCACCTTAACACGAACAGCTTGGGACAGAGGTGTAATGCCTGACAGAGAATCAGCAATAGAATGCATTTTGCATGCATTTTTCATCGAGTGAAACTACTTGAATAAACTGGAAGTTTTAAACCAAGTACTCTTGAAATCGCTACCCCCTGGGATGGAAAAAGAGGCTCAGGTTTTAGCCCTCCGTTTTACCCCGGAAGTCGTTGTTCGTCTTTCGATATGAGAGGATGGCAAGTGTCTGCAATGACTTAGCGACTTAGCCAATTGGTTACAGATTCTAGACTGATCGATCAGATCACATCATCTCGAGCAAAGAGCTGAGAGCAGAGAAGCGACATCGCTTCGACACTCCTTCCTATTTTCATTATGAAACCAATATCAAGCAAGATATGAAGAAGAGGGCGGCTCCCTGGATTGAACACATAAAGTAGTGCCAAGATCTCCTCTATGCGAGAGAGAAGTTCTCAGAAATGATGAAGCTGTTGGTTTCGGTCATTGTACGCTTGGTTGCTAAACCGCACCCTTTACGGCGTCTGTAGGAAGAATTCATTCTGGTCCCAAAACTTATAAGAGATCTCGGTAGTGAATATGCAATGCTGAATTCCAATAAGTTGGTACTTCGCACAAG
This sequence comes from Triticum monococcum, assembly GCA_034509565.1. Classification (NCBI taxonomy): domain Eukaryota; kingdom Viridiplantae; phylum Streptophyta; class Magnoliopsida; order Poales; family Poaceae; genus Triticum; species Triticum monococcum. The sequence goes on along the minus strand of CM067841.1, from coordinate 603,205,265 downwards.
GAAGAAGCTCGTGTTAAAGATAGTTTCATCCAGACCGAACCCTACCTTAGCGTCTCATCCCCACCCACCAAGTCTTTATCCGCGGTGAAAGGAGTGGTTTAATTTGATGCAAGGTGCAAACGAGCTTTTCCAAAGATGGAGTCCTTTCAGAAATACATGTGCCAGAAGAAAGCAGATTCTTTTTCTATCATAAAATGAATCTGCTTTCTAATGGCCATTTCGGTCCGTTGTGGGACCACGGCTTGCAAAGAAGGTATTTAGCGCAAAGAACTTCTTCCGCTTTTGGGGATTCCACTAATTGATAGAAGGAAGTGGATGCGGCAGGATTGGCCCTAATTGAATCACTAGTAGAAGAGATCCACGTGCAGAGACTGTTAGGGAGATGCAGATGGAGGGACGTTTGGATTGCTGCTAGAAGGGCTTACGACGAATAGATTGTTGGAATGGCTTTAAGTGAAAGGGAATCCGGCAGCTTATGTGAAAACTTCCCTTGTGGTTTAAAGTTCAAATAGATCAGGTGCCTATGTTGTTGATACACCGAAAGATACTAACGCTATGCTCCAATGCGGGATGAGGGCCAACGATTGTGATGAGTGGGGACCTTAGAGCTGAAAACCTACATACAGTGACCCTTATGGGCAGCGCCCTGGGCTGGCTATGTACGAGACATCAAACCGTCTCCCGGGTCCAAAGTTTCCATTTCCAGGCCTGATAGTCTTCAACTGAAAAAAGTAGGGCGGAGAACTAGTAAGAATTGTGCCTGACATTCAATTCGTGACGTGGATGATCCGCTGACGGAATCGATTAGGTGAAACGGCTCTGCAAAGTTTGTTTGTTCATAAAGGCTGCATGCAGCCATGCAATTCGTACTGCATGGCGATATTACTCTACCACTCTATAAATGGTATATAGATATCTTCACTTCATCACAAAGAAATTGAGTACTAGCACGCATTGCTATGGATGCTGCAACCGCAAACAGGCTTTCTGCAATTGCTACCGAAACGGAGCAACTGAAAGTGAGATTGAAGGGCACCGTAGAGTGCTAAACAACCAGTTGAGAAGTGTTAGAACAATGGATCCTGCAAGGAAAGAAGCGCGCATTCGCGCTACCAGAGAGCACATAGAGGGTTTGGAGGAGAGGCAGGAAGCGCTGCGGGTGGAGCAGCAAGTGCTCTTTATTCGTCTAGCATCTCGCTAGAATAGAAGAGTCCGTAGACTCTTTTTAGTTTTCTAAGGTTGGTTTAAATTCAATAAGTGTCTGGAGACATTTGTTTTCATGTCAGGTGTTCTTTGTCTTAGTTTGATTCCGATCTACTCCTATGCTAAGTGTCTTTGTTTGGTTTGATTTCTTGTGTTTGCATGTATGGGCTAGCCGTCAGTGTTCAATGCTTATGTTAATATAATAACGCCAAAATGTGCTGCAAATTCATGTTCAAGTTGAAATAAGGCCGAAGGGCTAAGTGTACTACTGGAGATTATATATTCCAGCTCTGAAGTTTCCTTTTGAGCCCCCGTTCTACTATGGTTTGGATTCTAGTTGAAGCGTGCGACCATCTATTCAGATGAGGAGACCGAGTAAGAAACCACTAAGCGGAGAGCAAACAGATCAATCTCTATCTACGAGTTTCTCAACGAAGATCCACTATTCAACCAAGACCCGCTAACTAATACTTTTACGCGAGCTTAGTTATTGGAAGTTGCAGCCGAGGAACTCTTATCCCTAGCCACAGTTGTTGCAGCACAAGGCTTTGTCGCGATTGGGTCATATGTCAGTACTCTCACATTCCCCGTGGTCTCCCTAGTATGCTGAGCTGAACTGAAGTGAAGTGAAGCCGCGGGCGATGATGGACTGATCCCATGCTATTCAGGCGCCTGACAACGCTGGCTCCGACGGTGATGAGTCTGACGGTGGCTCAGATGTTTCTCTTCCTGATCCTTCAAGGTCCCCCGTTCCTGACATCGTCCAAAGGCCGTTGGCGCTCTCCCATCTGACAGTGCGGGCTCTGCGTGTCGCCTATGGCAACACTACCCGAGTGGTCTATTGCATAGTGGATCCACGGGTACCCCGTCGCTGCTTCGTTTTTATCAACATCCGGTAAGCAGAACGGACAGAGAACTGTCCCGATTTCTCGTAATGCCAGGCCCAAAAGTCCTCCATCCACATAGCAGCAAAAGTAGGCATTTCTTTGATACTTACTCACCTGTGGCTAGATTTACCACCATTCGAGTACTAGTATCATGGGCTGCCTCGCACGGTCTTCTCGTTCATCAGATGGGCAGACGGCTTTCCTTAATGGGGAGTTGGATGAGGAAATTTACATGGAGCAGCCAGATCAAGAGTACCCGCGCATTCGCCTAACCCTGGGTTTTTTCGATCAAAATGAAGGTTTTTTAGAAAATAAGCCCAAAAAGCATCTGACCTTGAAAAGAATCACCAGTTACTTGATCCATCCCTGCGGTAAGTGGGAACGAATGTGACAGCCGATGGTAGTAGGATTTCCACAGGTTGAGCTCCTTATCTTTTGACTTTTCCGCGTAGTGGATCGACCTCATCTATATACACAATTCTACTTGATTTGCCCTTGAATAGTAAGCCCCGGAATTACTAAATTGTATGGTTGTTTTCCGCGTGGTGAGCAGGATCCAACCCATCGAGCGGTGGCCCTATCCAACGGTTGGTTCTTGTTATAATGGTTGGGGAGACCTTTGATTGTGAATACCAAGTGGAACAAGCGAGTAAAGAGGGAAGGCAGTCTAAGTTTCCAATCCAGTGTCCTAAGCGCCCTGCTTTCGTCTTGATTTATTGCATAGGTAGTGTGCAGCTGCTGCCCGTTTCAAACTTGTACTCCTCTGGTAGTGTAGTAAAGCCCATTAGAAGTGAGATTCGTTGATTCTATCAATAATCTTAAACTTAAACCTCGTGAAGCCCTACCCTAGGTAAAGGGCTTCTGCTACCAGACGTATTGAGTGAGGAAACGTATGCACGGCTTCACTATTTAGTAAGGGCAGCGGCTTTAGAGTAGGAAAGGGTGTGGCCATAGTTTCCTGCACACCGAAGCTATTAGTGACCCGCTTTGGAGACTCATCCCAGGGAAAAGGTAGGAGCGCCAAAAGCATCTGTTGGTGGGTAATCAACGGAGCAGCTTCTTTACACGCCGAAGTAGATATGTATGGTCAGGGGAAACCGACAAAGGAACCATAAGCTAGAATACTGGTATCAAGAGATGACAGGTACAACCCCATCTTCTATTCTGAAAGGAAAAAAGAAGAGGTGCACACGGCTAACTAATCTAAATAATGAGTGAGAAAAGACCTTCCTTCGTGGGCATTGACCGCTAAAGATGCCACTGCTTCTCAATCCGAGACAACAACTAACGCTTCTTTTGGTGTTACTACCCCAAACCCCAATCATTCTGTTCGCTCATACCACGTCTCAATAATCACTCAAATCTGACACCTGCGCCATGTTTCTCGATCAAAAATGAATGAACTTCTGGTTCAGAAACCAATCATGTGGATACGTGGACACAATGGGATTATTCCTGCGAGTAAGAAGCGTTCACAATCGGGTAATTCGTACCTCCAGCTGTCTTTAAATAAATATCACAGTTGGTAGGAAGATCCACTCAGCCATACCTCCAAGTTGTTGATCGGAATTAGATGTGCCGGGTTGGTTGCCCGAAGATCCACTGCGTAAGCCGTAGCGCGCATACTCTTCTTTACTGAGCGAGAAAGACTCTATCCAGATCTATGGATCTCCCCAGCGTCCAAGCGAGACCCCATCCAAACCAAATCCGCCACTCGTTCGGCGAGGCCTTGCTTTCTATGAACACCTCACCACTGAATGAGAAACTTAGCCTCCGACCCGACCAAGAGAGAAGACAGGGTCAAGCTGACGCCGCCCTTCCTCACCTGCCTGAATGGAATGAATATCTCCTTCGTCTAGTCGAGAAGGGAAAAAGCCCGGCGGGGAACAGGACCGTGACTCTTCTAAACCATTACATGACGGAGAAGTCCATTCTCGTCATGATCGATCCACGTCCTACCATAGTGCCCGGAGAACCTTCTTCTAGAAGATTCTATAGTGATCCACTGGAATCGGCCTCGAGTGACGCCTCCCTAGTCATCGAAAGATTTCATCCCTCGCTCGGTCGTTAAGGTGGGGTGAAAACTGCAACTTGGAGGTATGCCGGAATTGTTTCTAGTGGTCATAATTCGCAGGAACATTCTATAGTCTTAGTCAGAGGAGGTAGAGTGAAAGATTCGCCAGGTGTGAAATCCCATCGTATTCGAGGAGTCAAGGATTTGCTGGGAATTCCGGATCGTAGAAAGGGAAGATCTAAATATGGTGCAGAAAGACCTAAATTGAAATGAATGGAAGATGCCTCTAGAACTTTTTGGTTCTTTTTTGGGGGCCATATGGAAGCAGCTAGCTCCCTTTCCCTTATTACGTTACCATTTCTCTCCGCTATTCTTCGTAGAAGGGCTTGAGAACGAAATAAAAGTCAATCCTCTCACCAATGAAGCGCATAGGGATAGGATGCTCAAGCTCCTTGATGAGATTATTATCGATCCGAACGATCCACAGAATGCAGGGGTAATCCTTGCTTCCAGGATACGCGTCGAGATTAATAAAATCGTGGACGATATCGATCCGTATTGGCTAACCGACCTTTCCTCTAATATAAGCGCGCTTTCTGAAGCAGTGCATGGAGGGGTGGAATGGGATCATCGGATCGAATATCGCCGTCAGGCTTTGGCGGATTTGCAAGAATTTGGTGCAAATGGTTTGGTCTTTAAAAGGGCTGTGAGGGACGTGTGGCCTTCGTCGATGGGAAATCCATCGTATGCGTTACAAATCCACTAGCAATTTGTTCGTGAAAGAATGTTCTTGTTTTTCGTTGGAAAAACCAACGCCGATCTAAAACTAAGTCTCCCTTTCTCTTTTGTTTGGGAGCAGAGCTGAAAAAGATGGGAAATTCCAATGATTCTTCGTGCATTATTTCTATACTATCTTAGGGGTGTCCTTAACCCTGTATGCCTCTTCTTTTTAAAATTTCTTATTTCTTTCGCCTTCACCTGTACACTTATTTATGTATTCAAGGGGGGGGGGGTTCGTGGCTATGGCTGCTACAAACGGAGCCTCTTCTTCCTTTCTGGAGAGCTCAGGTGAAATAGATGCACTTTTACAAACAACAACAAGAACGCCCGAAAACCCGGATTTCGAAGATGATAATACTTCTGTAAATCAAGAATTCAGCGAAGAGGGCCAGAGAGTCCGTCAGGCAAAACTGCGGGAGTTAGAAAGACTAATTCTCCAGCAATATCAGAATTTCATCCGAAAGAAATACCCTTGGATACCAGAGGGCGACATCCTTCTCCCGAGCATGAAGGGCGGGGTTGTCGAGAACGTAATGGACCAATTTGAATTTCATTCATATTCCAGTAGCGACTTGACTGATTGGATCAACCATTTACGCCATAATCCTAAAACTTTCTATTTTATTTTTAAGGATTATGTCGCGTGAGTGGAGCAATATATTTAATCACCCGTGTAGTGATCTCAGTTCATGGAGATCACGAGGCCCACCAACCTACTACTTGTTGGTTTGGTGGGGAAAGAGGAGTGAGTATGAGGGCTTCTTTCACTGTTTCCCTAAGTTCAAAAGTGAATGTGGAAACGCTGTCTATGGTCTGGTTATAGCATCCCCTTTCTCAATTCCTTTCTGGTCAATAAGGATGGTTATAGCCAGCTTAGAAGGGAATTCTAAATGTAAGAAGTTGCTGGATGGTTTGCTCCAATGGAGAGGTACACCTAGGTAGGAGGGAGGGAGCACTTCGTTAGATTAGGAGAACTAGACCATGAGCGGGAGACTGGAGCGTTTGTACCATCGACGAGGGCCAATGAGACTAGACTATTCTACGAGTTTTCTGAGGAGCAACAACGGAAGGTGAACCTGGATACTACTAAAGAGGAAGACACAGACTAACAAGAAACAGCCTTGACTTATTCCTATCTACACCCACACAATCTCGATTTGACAATTTAATAAATGGAAGAATTGACTGTTTTATACAATGAGACCGTTCATCTTACTATAGCAGAGAGGCTACCAGGACACGACCTTTCGCACAATTGAAATGGTACTACTGTGTCCCTAAGGGCCCCGTCTTCCTTTTCAGAGAGAACTGAATCTGAACATCTTTCTATATGATAATTCGAGAGTAAAAAGGGAACCGAAAACATTGATTTTTTGTGAGAGCAATGATGAGTCGAGTCGCATCACATCAACTATAGAACTTAACATACACGTTTTCTTGTTGCGTTGCATTCCATTGTTTCAACCCTTCTCGGATAAATGCAAGTATCCGCTGATACCGGATCGGATCACGAAGAAACGGGAACAGCTTTCGCACTAGCAGAATGGGTACCACCATCAGGATTGAGAGGCCAGTTCGTTCACGATGTCCATGGTCCTGAAGATTACCGGGATCTTACGTATGTGAATTCATGCGAGGATACTATCAAGCTTCACCGACTCTGGCGGGGAGACGACCTTGCCATAGCAAGGCACTAAAGCTTATGTTGCAAATTATTAATGGATCAGTAGACTTTGGCGCAGCCATCCCAATCCACTTCAGCAGCGCCAGCGGCATCTCCAGAAGAACGAGGACCCTCTGCCTACAGGTAGAGATACCTGGGGTGGATTTTAAAGTGAAGAGCTGTTTGTTCTCAAGCTTATCCGCATTTCCCATCTGAACTTATTAAATAGAGGAAGCACAAAGGCTATCGAGTAAGAAAGGACAACTCTGCCCTATTTAATAATTGGAGCAAGCCATTTTCGAGTAGGAAAGGCAACGGCTTTTGAGTATAAAAAGGGGAGAAAAAAGGATCCCAAACGAATGGATTTAGCTTGCCGAAATCATTCAATCGGTACAAAACAAATCCCAGGAATATTCTCCCAATGTTATCTTATTAAAAAGAAAGGAAATGTTTGTTCGGTAGATCGCCTTGCTTTTCTTTCACATTGGGGTTTAGTGGCAGCAAGAGGCAAGCAACTCTCTTCCGGCAGAAGCTAGCTTTGTTTACACGCTTACCTTTCTCTCCATGAATGTAATGAGCCCTATTTAGTAAGTGGGGCAAGTCAGGCAGTAGATAGCTAATATGAACGGATCTTGCAATGGATTATGCCAGAGTGAACTATTTCATCTTTTTATTGTAATTCAAAAAGCATTGGAAATATGCATCATCGATGTGAAAAGCCATTGCTGGGTGACTCGCACAAGTCCTTTCTTTTTGAATGAGGAAAAGAGGCGCATAATCGATTCCGGATTGCCCGGTGCCGACTTCCTTTCTTAAGCCAATGCACGCGGGACAGCTGCTAGAGCTCGAGGGCTTTCCCTTTCCTACTCCGACGATGCATCAACAGCGGGTACTTGCCTGTTTACATTCTGTGCTCCTTGAGTCGCAACTCATCCCTGCCGTCCTCATGCGCCGCACTCGCCGTCTTCAGCGCCTACTCATTTATTGATAACAGAGGGGACCCCAGGCACATTGAATGGAATTTCATTGATGGAAGCTCAGGATTTGCTTCCAAATCTGCCACTTTAGGAGTTTTCTTTTCCGTAAGCCAATATCGGCCTAGAAGATCGCACAATCAGTGGGGTAACAAAGATCGAACCCTGGGCTGCTGTTCCAGTACAAGTTTTTACCGTTATAATAGGAAAAGCCGGGTCAAGAGGGAAAAGGAACCGTGGCACTTCACGTAAAGAGAAGCTTTGTCTGAGCTGAGAAACGCTCTGGCTAAACACCTTCCTCCGAGCAAACGCAGACCTATTCATTCGCGTGGCTTAAGAAACAGGAAAAGCACGACCAATTGGGGTGGGGTAGGCACGGCAGCTTCTCTAAAGCACGGCAGCACTGAAGCACATTTATCGCGGGTTCACATATAATATTTGTAGGGTCACCAGACGTAACGAGTGGAGTCATGGTTCCGCTTGACCTGAAAGAATGGTTGAGAGCCCCTAGCCGAATGAAACAGATCGCGCATTCTTTTCCAACCGAAGGTGCACTTTTCGCTGTTAAAGTATCAATTCACCACTGGCCATATGAAAAACTTAACTATCTTGAGCTTGAGCTCGACAAAGACTATTTCTAGGAGATAGACGCTGTTTTGCCTCACTTTGATCCAGTTGGTTCCTGAACAGGAAGGGGGATAGGTAGGTGGAGGATGCAACGAAAGGTCTCACTGGCTGGCGCCAGGAGGAGATATTGAAGAAGTGGTGATTAGAGAAGAATGGCAATGGCGTAGATCATTCTTAATTCCATCTTTTCTCCCTTCCGCACCCCCTATTTAGTAAGTGGAGATAAATACGAATTTATATCCGGTAAGCGCTAAGAAAGTAAGAGCGACCTAAACCCTATCATTTATTTTTTAGAGTAAGAAACACCGGTTTTGAAAGAATCAATGGTTTCGCAATCCATTTCCGCTTAGGTCAAGTTTCCTCAACATTATGGGTGAGGTGGAAGACCAGCAGCATCAAGCTCGGTGACAATCAGGTAACAAACAGCTCGCAGTCATGTCTCTAAGCAGGGATCACCTTCTAGTATTATGAATATGGTACCTACCCCTATTTAATGTTGTCTACAGAGAGATCGGAGAAAGCTAGCACTAGAGCTGGTAGAAGAAAAGACTGGACTGCCGGGACTTGATTTCTCTCTCCATGTTTATCTATGTCAATTCGATAGCGCTTAGTACTGGATTAGAGGAAAAGGGGCTGCTGAGGCTGGTGGATAAGATCAAGCCTTGCCTTTTCCCTTTTTAAAGTGGGCATCCTCTTTTCTTTGGAAAGTAACTAGACAAGACCTGGCAAAAAAGAAGGGTTGGTTCGGTGAAGTTCGCTATTATAATTGTTCAGGCGAGAAAGTCTTTCGAAATCAAGTTATAGGAGTAGCTTACCAGCGCCCTCTTCTTCACTGCCTGTGTCAGACCCGCGTAAATGATCTGATGAGGGTGTGTTGAAAAACACTGTTAATAAGATAGTCCTATTCGTCTAATTCTTTCTTATTTTGGTTTTCGTATCACTGCTTCCGTTTTCTTTCAAGTCCTAGGCTTCGCCCTTTGTTTGGCTTCGATTCCGGAAGTACCCATTGTTTCAACAAACCCACCTTGTTTGTTTTTAGCAAGGGATGCTGAGTCAAGTTAGGTGTCCTACGCTAGGCGCAATCCTCGTTTCAGTACTACACTAGTGGTATGACCTTCGAAAGGCGGAGAAAGTGGGGTTCAGGGCTTTAGGGCATACAATGGGTTATGGGGTCCATGGTACACAGATGCGCTAACCAGCGAGAAAACGCCTAGCGCTTAACTCGTCCGGTGCGGGTCTATTTCTCCCTTCGGGTCCTGTACACCTGTAAAAAGGAAAGGAGATAAGTTGTTTCTCTTTAGAAAGCTAAGTAAGGCTAAAGCTCTGTTTCCATTCCTGTTTATAAAAAAGAATGCTAGCACGACTTTCAAATAACCAGAAAGGAGTGTAGGATTGATTCCTCACATGATACACATTTCCATCTAATCTAGTTGGGATTTAGGTTCCTGCTAGGCGAGATATTTATTTAAAGACAGCTGGAGGTACGAATTACCCGATTGTGAACGCTTCTTACTCGCAGGAATAATCCCATTGTGTCCACGTATCCACACGATTGGTTTCTGAACCAGAAGTTCATTCATTTTTGATCGAGAAACATGGCGCAGGTGTCAGATTGGAGTGATTATTGAGACGTGGTATGAGCGAACAGAATGATTGGGGTTTGGGGTAGTAACACCAAAAGAAGCGTTAGTTGTTGTCTCGGATTGAGAAGCAGTGGCATCTTTAGCGGTCAATGCCCACGAAGGAAGGTCTTTTCTCACTCATTATTTAGATTAGTTAGCCGTGTGCACCTCTTCTTTTTTCCTTTCAGAATAGAAGATGGGGTTGTACCTGTCATCTCTTGATACCAGTATTCTAGCTTATGGTTCCTTTGTCGGTTTCCCCTGACCATACATATCTACTTCGGCGTGTAAAGAAGCTGCTCCGCTGATTACCCACCAACAGATGCTTTTGGCGCTCCTACCTTTTCCCTGGGATGAGTCTCCAAAGCGGGTCACTAATAGCTTCGGTGTGCAGGAAACTATGGCCACACCCTTTCCTACTCTAAAGCCGCTGCCCTTACTAAATAGTGAAGCCGTGCATACGTTTCCTCACTCAATCCGTCTGGTAGCAGAAGCCCTTTACCTAGGGTAGGGCTTCACGAGGTTTAAGTTTAAGATTATTGATAGAATCAACGAATCTCACTTCTAATGGGCTTTACTACACTACCAGAGGAGTACAAGTTTGAAACGGGCAGCAGCTGCACACTACCTATGCAATAAATCAGGGCGCTTAGGACACTGGATTGGAAACTTAGACTGCCTTCCCTCTTTACTCGCTTGTTCCACTTGGTATTCACAATCAAAGGTCTCCCCAACCATTATAACAAGAACCAACCGTTGGATAGGGCCACCGCTCGATGGGTTGGATCCTGCTCACCACGCGGAAAACAACCATACAATTTAGTAATTCCGGGGCTTACTATTCAAGGGCAAATCAAGTAGAATTGCCCTCTCGATCCTCTGGCGCACAGCTCGACGTTCCACGCACCGTCGCGGCGTCAGTAGCGATCAAACCATCGAGTCCTCGTCGTCTACTTGCGCCTCTCTTGATGCGTGCGTCTGCCGTGGCCAAAACCATCAGTCTCCATTGCACTCGCCGGCACCCTGGCCTGACCTACCGGCAGACGCGCTCCGCGAAATCTCCGGCCGCCTGCGCGACGTCGCCGACTACGTCCGCTTCCACGCCGTCTGCAAGGCATGGCGCGACACAGCGCCCGACGCGACCCAGACGGCGAAGCAGCCCTCCTTTCTACCATGGCTCCTCGCGCCCAACATCAAGGACCTCAAGTTCAGATGCGTTTTCTCCTGGAAAACCTACCGCGCTGCGCCGCCATCCAGCCACCGGGACTTGGTGGCTAGCGTCGACGGCGCCGCCGTCTGGTATTTGGTCGACGATGGCCTGTGCCCTACTCTCCGTGACATCCTCACCGGAGCCGTCGTCAAGCATCTCCCCCCTTTCCCCAAGGAAATCAAAGAATGCATCAGCAAGGGGACCCGTAATTATACACTTGGGCATGGCCTCCACAGCATCGTCTACGGTGACGGCACCGCACTTCTCTACGGCCTGTACGAAACCGACGAGGAGGACGACGACCTTATTGCCAACTTCTGGGCAGCCCTCCTGCCTCCCGGAGAAGCCACGTGGACGGTCGTGGAGAGGACGCTTGAATGCCTGGACATTACCAACTTCTACGTCACGTATCACCGTGGAAACATATTGGTCACCGGCGGGCCTGACCTGTGGCACGCCGTGACACCGGACGATCACCAAGGCGTTCGAGATGTGGTGCTGCCGAGCCCCTGGATGCCAGGGGAGCGCCAGGACTACTTATACGGATACAACTACCTTCTCGAGTCCCACGGCGAGCTTCTCCGCAAAGATTACATGGATTATTGGCGGCGCCGCGGTGTGGCCTTTGTCTCTTGCCTGGTTGGCGCTCTCTCGGTGTCCATTCACGCTCTAGAGGGGGAGGCGCCGGAGAAAATGCGGTGGGTGAAGAAGGATGGCAAGAGCCTAACTAACCGCGTCCTATTCTCTTTGCCGTGGATGCCTCACGGCTAGGCGGTGATGCCGTGTCCGCCGGATGCGCATATTTTGTCTACAACATAGAGAACGGCATGCCGGGTCGTTCGTGTTATGTGCTTAGGTACAATCTCCTCAACGGCAAGACCAAATTCGTGGAGCAGTTGCCTCATGGATGGGACGATGATATGTGCATGTGGCTCTTCCCCCAGCCCGCTGTTGCTCTACGCAATCATATTTATCATTATAATATTGGTTAGATAAATGTAATAACCCTATGTTCCGCTATAAATTTGATTTTGCTGGATCAGGAAATCAGTGAAAGGTGTGAGAGTTCAAAATGATGGAAGAGGAAAAACCAACAGAGGACTACAACTCCAAAAGGCACTATTCACATGGAGAGGCCTCGGCAACAACAATACAAGTCTTTTTCATGGTGATGGTAAACAACCTGCCTCGCAGGGTGAATAACTCCCAGCTGCGCCGGTTCTTCGGCCAGCATGGTAAGGTGTCCCAAGCTAAGGTGAGATGTAAGAAGAAGACCAATATCTCAAAGGGATTCGGGCATGTGACCATGGAGATGGTCGAGGAACATGCTGATGCTCTTGCTACAATTGACGAACTGGTAAGTGCATACATATTATGGCTTAACTAGATGATACCCCACATATTACTTTGAGACTCAGTTGCAGTATACTTTCATGATATTTGATTATTTTGAATATGAATATTTGTATGAATAATATGAGAACTAAAACTAAAAACATATATGATTTACTATATTTAATTATTGATGAGGTGGGCCTTTTTCACATGCATGTTTGCATGAGGGATGATCTAGGTCTTTTGCATGCATGTGTAACTTGATGATGATGTGATGGGCCTTTTCCCATGCATGTTTGCATGATGAAGGTAGGTCTTGTGCATGCATATTTACATGATGAGGTGCTATGTGTGCATGTTCAGAGAAATATCTTAGTGGGCTAGCTATTTAGATATAGAAGATTAGGGGTGTTTTCAATTATCAAATTATGCATGTTCATCTTTGGTTGGTTTGTAGATGTGTAACAATCAATGGATGCCTTCTTTCTCTTGTTTCAGGTTTTGGGTGGATGCATCCTTGAAGTGAGCATCGTGAAGGTGATGTGGAAGCCAGAACAACATGTGAATTTTGTTGGATCGGGAGAGTATAGTCTTGACCATTATATATATACTGGCTTGGGGCTATTACTTTTTGCTTTTGTAGTGTTGTGGAAGATTATTTAGTTACGTGAATTGTACTCCTGGAACAGTATCACAGATGACTCGGTCAAAACTAGAGCCGCATTTTATTCCTTCATCTAAGATATCCCATATCCCCCACCCCATCTTGTCGTCCAGAATTGCGATGCCTTTCCTTAGATCTTTAGGAAGTTGTAAGAGTTATCTCACCAAAGACTCTGCTTTGTAGATGAAAGGAAACATTTTTCATTGCTTTTCGAGCCATCTACTGTTGTGTTTGTGTCGAATATTTTGTACTAGTTGGGTTACGCTTGGACTTGGTGGTGTAGTGTGGGTAGGATACTTGTAGTGTCGGAGTCGGACACGTTGTACCCTTGGCCTCTTATATATGATGAGGCACCCCACGTTGTAACCCATGACGACTAGATAGCGACAGGCTCGCAAGGGGGTGCTGGCGGCTTGTGCCGGCGCCCGGGTGGCCGGTGTTGCGGTATCTCGGGGAGGAGCGCCCGTAGTCATTGCCCCGGGGAGTAGGCGAGTTCGCCGAACCTCGTTAACAAATCTCGGTGTCGTCATTATCTGTGATTGCTTGTTCCTCGATGGATCGACCGTGTACCTCGGATTTGTTCTAACAAGTGGTATCATGAGCAAGGTTACGAAGAGGTTGTTGTGCGTTGATCCAGAGCTCGTTGCATATAGTGCTGTTCGACTTATTCGATGGGATCTCGCCAAGATTGGAAAGCATCACGCGGAGGCAGCAGCAGCGGCTCGGACCGGAAAGGCGTGCAGCCGTGCAGCGATGGAAGTCCAAAGCATAGACGCGCGTGAGATCAGTGGGGCTAGCCGAGCCGACCGAGTCGGGCGCGTGCGTACGGCCAAGGACTCCAAGACGTGCGCACGGGCTTGAGCCAGGCATGTAGCAGTCCATCGCGTTGCGTGCAGGGCACAAACTACCGAGATTGTTTTGGAAACAAAAGGGACCGAGTCCTGGAAGAAGTCGTCTTCGAGCCGGACAGCTGCACCCGTGCACGCACATGTTAAAAGCAGCAGCGGCTGGACGCAAAGAGGCAAGAGACAGATCGGCCAGAAACAAATCCATTGATGCATAGCAGTACATCGGAAAGCACAGGCTAGGTAAAGCAATAAGCTAGCGTTGGAGTTGTGCAAGGAGCACTTTCACGTGAATACCAACTGGTTCGTTTGCTAGTAGTACGCGGAGTTCGTGTACTTGGGGATCACGCGAAGACTGCTTGGTTATTTTTCACGGAGTCAGCCGTACAAAGAATCATGGCACCAACGGGTACCAGGTTTGAGGTGGAGAAGTTCAACGGAACTGGAAGCTTTGGATTATGGCAGACAAGGGTGAAAGATTTGTTGGCACAACAGGGATGCTTGAAGGCGTTGTTGCAGGAAGCCAAGCCAGCTAAGATGGAGGTGGATGACTGGGAGGAGTTACAGTTGAAAGCAGCCGGGACTATACGGTTGTGTCTGTCGGACCAGGTTATTTATCATGTGATGGATGAGAATTCGCCGAAGAAGATCTGGGAGAAGCTGGAAAGTCAGTTTATGTCCAAGACTGTGACGACCAAGGTGTATCTGAAGCAAAAGTTGTATGGGATGAGGATGCAGGAGGGGTCAGATCTTGTGGAGTATATGAACGCCTTTAATCAAGTCGTGACGGATCTAGCACGCTTGGGTGCGACGGTTGACGACGAGGATAGGGCAATTCTGCTTCTTTGTTCGTTGCCATCATCCTATGACCATTTAATCACTACTTTGACGCACGGCAAGGAGACCGTCAAGAATGAGGATATTACTGCGGCATTGCTATCTTATGATATAAGAAAGAAGAACGCGGTGGAAGTCTCTCATGGTGAAGGTTTGCTAGTCAAGGGTGAGCAGTGGCGGAAGGGATATGAGGCTGGGAAGAACAAGAAAAAGAAAAAGAATATACAGTGTCACAAGTGTAAGCAGTGGGGACATATGAGAAAGGACTGTCCAGAACTCAATGGTGGGGCCAGTGCTAATAAGGCAACTCATGGTGATGACTCAGACAGCAGTAGTGATGTTCTCATAGTATCAGACAGGCGGTCAACCAAAAGTGAAGCGTGGATGTTGGATTCAGCTTGCTCTTTCATGCGACACCCAACAGGGAGTGGTTCTCTTCGTACAAGTCTGGTGAGTTTGGTTTAGCCTATGTGGGCGATGACACAGGTTATCGTGTTGCTGGAGTAGGTGACATCAAAATCAAGATGTTTGACGGAGTTGAGCGGATGCTTCGGGGAGTCAGGCATGTGCCAGGGCTAAGGAGGAATCTAATTTCGCTTGGAGTTCTTCATGATGGTGGTATGGTATTCCGTTGTGATCGGGATAAGAAGACCATGAGAATCATGGAAGATGAGGTGACCGTGATGATTGGAGCGAGGACGGCTTCACATCTTTACAAGTTGCAAGGGAGCACTATTGCAGGTGGAGTCACGGAGACTGGAGTTGCGGGAGTAGCAGCGGGGTCACACTGCGGCGGCGGGTTTGGGGCAGACTCGTCGAGTAGCTCTCGGTAAGCTACGAAGAAGACAACACAAGTCCGGAGTACATGGAAGTTTGACGTATGGACAAATTCAAGGTGGCGGAGAATATTCGCCAAGGTGGAGTTTGTTGTGTTTGTGTCGAATATTTTGTACTAGTTGGGTTACGCTTGGACTTGGTGT
Source organism: Triticum monococcum (assembly GCA_034509565.1). Lineage (NCBI taxonomy): Eukaryota > Viridiplantae > Streptophyta > Magnoliopsida > Poales > Poaceae > Triticum > Triticum monococcum. Next base: position 603,189,624 of record CM067841.1, on the reverse strand, counting down.
TGTAGTGTGGGTAGGATACTTGTAGTGTCGGAGTCGGACACGTTGTACCCTTGGCCTCTTATATATGATGAGGCACCCCACGTTGTAACCCATGACGACTAGATAGCGACAGGCTCGCAAGGGGGTGCTGGCGGCTTGTGCCGGCGCCCGGGTGGCCGGTGTTGCGGTATCTCGGGGAGGAGCGCCCGTAGTCATTGCCCCGGGGAGTAGGCGAGTTCGCCGAACCTCGTTAACAAATCTCGGTGTCGTCATTATCTGTGATTGCTTGTTCCTCGATGGATCGACCGTGTACCTCGGATTTGTTCTAACATCTACGATGATGGTTTATGTATTATTAGCGAAGAATATGTAATAAGTTTTGGGGTAGGTGGTTGAATGGAAGCATTTTTTTTAATTTGTTCAGTCTTTTACTACAAAATAATGTATGGAAATTCTTACAACACTGGGTGGATGAATTGCACTACTGCTTTTGGTTTGGCTTAACTTTTACTTTGTGTTCAGGAACATCCTTTGTGTATTTGTAAAAGGTAATTCCTGATTTTTACATTTGGCAGTGTATTGCAAAGTTTGAATGCTTGCTTAAATTAGATTTATATATTACAAAACTGGCTTAATTTTGAATTGTGTGCAATATTTTGTTGCAAAATGAAAACATTGATGCACATTCTTCCCTCTTCTCAAGATATTTTGTCCATGACCTCTCTCTCTCTCACTCTCTCTGCACAAACACCCTCAAGCTCCTTGCTAGGACCATACCAAGCGCTTTCGATGGGATTGGACCCGTGCGAATTTTGTTCAAGGTAATGCTGCTGGTCAAAGAAATTTCACCAAGGCATCAGAACCTAATAAAAAGATATGTGCATGTGTATCTTCCCCCAGCCCGTCGTTGCTCCAAACCAGGTATATGTGATTATATTTGGACCTCTTTTTTTGTGAATTGCAATTACATTTAGACCTAACTCCACAAAAGTTATATCTCGTACCGAACATGACTATTTCACATTCTACTTAGGTATTGTCATTTCACAGTTGTGCGATCAAATCTTCTCTTCCATCTGTGATTCGACCAACAACCTTAGACCTTGGCATCAACTTAGAAGTGAGGAAGAGTTATTTTCTTGGAAATAGACAAACCCTTTTGGCCAGCACTGGGCGCCGGTGCGCCGGCCGAAAGTTTTGGCCGGTCTGCCCCCAGCCGCCCGATCTGGCCGCGCGGGACCGTCAGATCCAGCTCCTCTTCAACCTTTTTTTACCTTATCCTTGCCTCCAACACATATAGAGAGGAGCAAGCCAGTCGGGGCCGCCATGGCTGCGGGACCGCGAAGCACCGCCGGCTCGCACCGTCCGCCGCGCTGTCGCAACCGCACGCCTCGCCGTCGCCGCTCGCCGTCATCGCGCGCGAGGTTGCTGGCGTCGTGCCCGAGGTGGTCGTCGTGCCCAAGGTCGCCATTGCAGCTCCCCTGACCGCCCCGTGGTTGCAGCACCGCGGCACACCGTCGCATCTCCACCATCAGCCGCTGTTGCAGCTCTGCCATCACCGTCGTGCCCCCCGTCCCAGCAAATTGACTCCATGGACATGGCTTTCCATCTCGCCATCGCTGCTTGTAGCTCCTGCCATTGATGGTTGTAGCATCCACCGATGAAGGTTGTAGCATCGCCGGCGGCCGCTTCCAGCAAAAGAACACTAGGGGTTATTACTTCACGCCTAGACAGTTATAGCATCCCGGCTGCTGCTCGCAGCTTCTCGCACCGCCGGTTCCAGCATCTCCGGCGACCGGTTGTAGCATCCCCATCTGCCGCTCGTATCTCCTCGCATTGCCAGTTCCGCATCGCCGACGGACGGTTGTAGCAAAGAGCGACTCCGGTTGTAGCAAAAGGCGACTTGGTTGTAGCAAAAAATGCGACGCCGGTGGTCGTGGTTGCATCTTTTCAATCATGGTTGTAGCCGCCGCCAGCCACAAAACGCCGATTGTAGCAAAATTCCTCACCGGTCGAAGCAAAATCCGGCGATGAATGCAGCAAAACTTTGTTAGCAACGTCGCGGTTGTAGCTTCATCATGAAATCATTGTAGCAAAAAATCTTGCCGGTCGTAGCAAAATACGGCAAAGGATGTAGCAAAACTTTGTCACCGCCGTTGCAGTTGTAGCTTCGCCATGAAAAATCCTTGTAGCAAATTTTGAGTCGGTAGTAGCAAAACTGGATGACGGTTGTAGCAAAAAAATCATCACGATACACCCACTCTCCGCCGCCCCGCCGGTTGCGCCGCCCTCGCCGTTTGAAACATCCCCGGCCAGCGTCATGGCCACCATCTAGCACAAAGGGGGCAACTGTGTCGACGTCGATGTTGCGTCATGACGCAGCAATGTACAGAAGTCAGAAAAAGTGGGGAGGGGGTGCAGCACCACAACGGCAGGAGGGGGAAGGTGGGCACCGGCCATGGCCACCACATGGCGGAAAGGGGAGGAGATGGGCGTCGTCGGTGGTGCAGCCATGGCGGAGAAGTAGGTGATGGGGAAAAACAGAGGAAGGAGAGAGGAGATCTGTGTGTGGATGGATAAGGGAAAAGGGGTGGGTGGGATGAGCTGTGTGTGGCCCCGTGAGTGTCGCTCGGAAAGCGACCGGCCGAGCTTTCGGCCGGTGCGCCGAAGCGAAACGTTTTCCAACCCTTTTTTGCTAGTTCAGTGACCAACGCTATACTTTGTAAAAACCACATTTATACTGACAACACGCGTGCATCATGAGCATTATTCATTCAATGTAGCAGTTAGTAGTGTCATATTTTATTTGTTTTAATTTAACAATTATCATAGGATTATCCAATGGTTAAACTTTGTATTGCATCACTGTAGTATTGGTTAGATAAATGTACTAACCGTCTGTTCCGCTATAAATTTGATTTTGCTGGATCAGGAAATCAGTGAAAGGTGTGAGAGTTCAAAATGGTGGAAACGGAAAAACAAACAGACGACTATAACTCCAAAAGGCACTGTTCACATGGAGAGACCTCAGCAAAAACAATACAAGTCTTATTTCACGGTGATTGTAAATAACCTACCTCGCAGGGTGAATAACTCTCAGCTGCGTCGGTTCTTCGGCCAGCACGGTAAGGTGTCCCAAGCTAAGGTGAGATGTAAGAAGAAGACCAATATCTCGAAGGGATTCGGGCATGTGACCATGGAGATGGTCAAGGAACATGCTAATGCTCTTGCTACACTTGATGGACTGGTGAATGCATACATATTATGGCTTAACTAGATGATACCTCCCGTGTTGATGTGGGACTCAGTTGTAGTATACTTTCATGATATTTGATTATTGTGAATAATATGAGAACTAAAAGTAAAAAAATATGATTTATTGTATTTAATTATTGATGAGGTGGGCCTTTTTCTATGCATGTTTGCATGACCATGTGGGTCTTCTTGCATGCATGTGTATCTTGATGAGGTGATGGGCCTTGCCCCATGCATGTTTGCGTGATGAGGGTAGGTCTTGTACATGCATGTTTATATGATGAGCTGGCATGGGGGCATGTTCACATAAATATGTTAGTGGGCTAAGATATAGAAGATTAAGGGTGTTTTCAATAATCAAATTATGCATGACCATCTTTGGTTGGTTTATGGATGTGTAGCAATCAATGGATGCCTTCTTTCTCATGTTTCAGGTTTTGGGTGGATGCATCCTTGAAGTGAGCATCGTGAAGGTGATGTGGAAGCCAGAACAACATGTGAATTTTGTCGGATCGAGAGACTATAGTCTTGACCATGATATATATTTTGGTTTGACGCTATTACATTTTGCTCTAGTGGTGTTGTGGAAGATTATTTAGTTACGTGAATTGTACTCTTGGAACAGTATCACAAATGACTCGGTCAAAACCAGAGACGCATTTTATGTCTTCATCTAAGATATCCCATATCCCCCGCCCTATCTTGTTGTCCAGAATTATGATGCCTTTCCTTAGATCTTTAGGAAGTTGTATGAGTTATCCACCAAAGACTCTACTTTGTAGATGAAAGGAAACATTTTCTACTGCCTTTTGAGCCATCTACGATGATGGTTTATGTATTATCAGCGGATAATATATAATAAGTTTTCGGGTAGGTGGTTAAATTGAATTAAAGCATTTTTAAAATTTTGTTCAATCGCTTACTACAAAATAATGTATGGAAATTCTTACAACACTAGATGTATGAATTTCACTACTTGGTTTTGGTTTGGCTCAACTTTTACTTTGTCTTCACTAACATCGTTTTTGTATATTTGTAAAAGGTGATTTCTGATTTATACATTTGGCAGTGTATTGCAAAGTTTGAATACTAGCTTAAATTAAATTTGTAATTGTTTATTTATATTACAAAACCGCCTTAATTTTGAATTGTGTGCAATCTTTTGGTGCAAAATGAAAAATTGATGCATATTCTTCCCTCTTCTCAAGATATTTCGTCAATGACCTCTCTTTTACTCTCTCTCTCTCTGCAAAAACACTCTCAAGCTCCTTGGTAGGACCGTACCAAGCGCTTTCAATGGGATTGGATCCGTGCAAATTTTATTCGAGGTAATACTGCATGGTCAAAAAAATTCACCAAGACAGTCGACCCTAATAAAAAGATAATTCTTTGCACCAAACGATGGACGGTGACCCTCTCCCATCTATCCTCCAGTACCAGAGCAATGACATAGAGGAGGGGACAAGAGATTGGATATGGAGGCAAGGTGCCGGATACTGTAGTAGCATGATGCTTGAAACCTAATTAGTTCAGCTGTTTTATGGAACCTTATACTGCCATAGAGTGGGGGAGCAGTACACTAATTTCCCACCGTTGTTTTCCTGAGGTTAGTATAGTCATTTACTCATTTCCTATTATTAACGTAACAACAGTTCATGTTCGCCGTTGCTGCTGCCGTCATACCACGCGATTGGTTACCCCTATTCGTCGCCCTCAGAACAACTCCCTGGTCGCCAGCTCACCGGCGCCCTAGTCAAGTGTGGTCGTCTCTGACCCTGGTCCTCCAGTCACGACCTTTGCATCAGTACAAACTGCAACCTCTCCCATTTCTTTTGTCTTGGTCCCATGGTGGTTCTTGAGTCGGCTAGGCTACTTTGGAGGCCGAAACAGTGGTTGCGCTGCTATGACGACCCTGATGTAGAAGAGGATCATGTCGAATTCCAACACTTGCACGATGCCGACATGGAAAAGAGACGACTAAGGGCTGACACAGACAGCCGCATGTCGTTCTATGAGATCAGCTGTCGGGGATTCCTGAAGGAAAAGAGACGACTAAGGGTTGACACAACAGTGGTCATCACGTTAAACAACAACAACAACAACAACAACAACAACAACAACAACAACAACAACTTTCACATGGTGGTTGTTGTATACCTTATTTAGAAACAAGGCCAAGTCAAATGTCTCCAATCTGATGAACACTTAGTGAGTTAGTTAAGATACATGTGATACTTTAATGTTGATTTATCAATTGGAACAAATTTTAAGTGTTAGTGGTTGTTAGAAGAGTACTAATTACCTAGTGAACTTGCATGCCGAAGCTTACATATGTGCTCTATTTGCTTCTAATCTCCAAGGTCGCAGCGTATTGAAATTCTTAGGTTGGTTTTATGCAAAACACAGCTATGGCAGCACAAATGTTGCCGTACCCGCAAAAGTTTTAATTTGCATGCCTAAGCTTTCAGTGGCGGGTGCTTCAATCTGCCCGCCACTGCCACAACTATCAGTAGTGACGGGCACAGGTGTGTTGCCGGCCACTGCAGAGGCACTTAATGGCGGGCGCATGCCTGCCACTGATGCCATTTTAACAGTGGCGGGAGGTCAGTGGCGAGCGCCCCTGCGAGCCTTGCCCGCCGCTGCTTGGCGTTCTTGCAGTAGTTGGGTGACGACGCAAGAACATCGCCATCATCCGATCTAGAAAAGCCCAAATCTAGGGTTTCCCCCGAAGCACAGAAGGAACGAGAACCGCCCGCACAACACCTCCAATGAGGTAACGGCGCCTAGGGGTGCCGCTGTTGGCGGTTCCGACTGAGGCCGAATTAAGTTTTTGCTAGCATACTCACATTCAACAGGACCACCGGATCCATCTCCACTGTCTTCCGCCACACCCCAAGGGAACTTCCCCGCCGCCGGTAAATAGCCGCACACGGCCGGAACCACCACACTGTCGGTGTGGACTGTCGACCGCAGAAGAAGCCACATCGTTGCGTGGCCGATGCTGGCCTCGTACATGCCAGACTGGGACACCCGCCCGGAGATCCACCGCGATCATGCCCCAGAACCACGACATAGGAAGGCCCGCCTCCGTCATCATCCCGCACCCTAGAACCACGACAGAGGAAGCCTCCCTCCCCCCGCCATCATCCGCCATGCAGGCTTTGCCCAGCGTTGCTCCGACAACGGCAGGGACAGCGGTGCTCCATCATCCATTCATCTAAACCCGTCCTGAGGGTCCCTGTAATATGAAGTACCATTCAAGTTCACCACTAACCATTATGATTCATGCACCCTGACCCTATTGTGTTTTGCCATTGTTGCTTTGAATCTTTGTTGTCTACATAGCAACTTGCAGATTTTACTTATCCACTACCTAGCTTTCAAAATTGTGCAATGTAATCTTCCGGTTCTTAATATGCAAATTGATTTTTTACTTTATAACTACTCTTCAGCGGTTCTGGACTTCCTGGCTATGTTTTATATGAAATCTGTAAAACTAAATGAAAAAAACAGAGTCATAGACCACCTATTTGTCACAAGTTGACAGTTTGCAACCTTTTTTGAGAAATTAGACCACTTCACAGTTCACACTACATTAGCTTAGCGCTGGCAGGGAGCATTTATCACGGCATCTTTCCGACATTTCAATTCGGACTGGAGGTGCATACGAGAAGGATGTAATGGGAAAGCAGGGATCTTAAAATGAAACATGGTGACTTTATAATGTGGTGTGAAGTGATCAAAATTCTTAAAGGTGGTGCAAATTTTTAACTAGGAGATCATATGTTACTGTGATTCAATTCTTTCCTGAGAGAGAATATTCAGTGATAACTTGTCACACAATTTCAGCATGCTGATATAGTTTACCTTTTGAAACTTTGAGACTTCTGTGCGTGTGACCACAAAATCAAGCTGGTATTGACGTGTACCATAAATTTCTGAAACTAATTGCTATAGGAGTATGATTTATCTTCTATTCCATGTGGATTTCTGCGTTAGCTGTTCACTCTTCCCTGATTCCTTGTGTCAACAGTTTGAAAAGACAAGTTGGATCAACTCGAGGACACATGAAATAATTAAGTCCTACAGTAGTAACCATTCATATGCGAGTGTGCAAAGATGTTGCATTACCATGGTAACATATTGAAATTCTTGAAAAAATGGTAATATACTGAACAATTGTAAGAATTGGAACATGGATTTGATTACAGCACGAAATCACAAAGATTCAGAGCATCTAAGTTCCGGAACATGAATTCAGTTACAGAAAGCACAAATGATACATGTCATAACTGTTCGGCGTATGAGGCTCAATTTTTCTCTAGGATTGAGAGGCCATGGTTGGCCAGGGTGTGGACGAGCAAGATGGAGGGGAAAGTGCGGTTCTACCTATGGCTCTTGCTCCAGAACAGAAACTGGACTGCTGACCGCTTGCAAGCAAGAGGCTGGCCTCACAATGATCTCTGCAAGCTATGTGATCAGGAACCTGAAACTGCGAACCACCTCGCTCTGCACTGCTCTTTTGCCAAAGAGGTTTGGTTCCGGTTCCGAGACTCTCACAATGCAATGTTCGCTATGGCCGGCGAGGCGCAGACTGTGGGTGAGTGGTGGGAGAGGCTCTGCTCCGCCGGCGGATCGAAGGAGCAAAACAGGGTGAATATGACCGTGGCAGCCTACACTGTGTGGAACCTCTGGAAGGAGAGAAATCAACGAGTATTCGAGAATAAAGAGCTGACTGCTACTGCTCTAGCTGGGCTCATCAAGGATGACATCAAGTGCTTTGGGGAGGCAACTAGAGGGATTCACTTTGTAGGGCCGTAATTTTTTCTGTCTCCTAAACTTCACGTTGTAATGTGGGATGCGACCTCCTCTCGTTGGTCCATCCGTTTCTGTATGTCTTCTCTTCTATAATGCAAAGGCAGAGCTCCTGCTATTCCCGTCATTTTATACATGTCATAACTGAATAGCATGATGCTTATGCTTGGGCAGGGAACATGAGTGTGAACAAAATTATTGTGCCAAGTGGCTGCATTTGCATGACCTATTGACAAATTGTAAGTGCCAGTACCTAAATGAGTAGCACTGCAACATAATTTTGTCATAATAAGAGGGTGGTGTGCAACTGAATATTTTGAAGGAACTGCGGTTCGTCATCCTCCTCTTCCTCCTATATTTCTCCTGCTGCAAGTGGTCATGACAGGATACAGATAGAGCTGATTTTGGTAGGATTTCGGATGCTAATTACCAAGGCCTGATTGCTGTACTCCATCGACCAGGTGAGTGAAGAACGAGCTCCCTAATCCTGATGAAAGAGCCAAACTGTGCCTCGCTGTTAAATTCTATCATCCACCTCTGACAAAGAGGTTCTTTGTAGCAGCCATCTTGTAGAGCTCCGGCTCGAGGTCTTGACCACGCAGTATAGATACAGCGGAATTTTACAGAGAAAAAAAATGAAGTAACAAAAGCAAACGGAAAAAAAAACGTGAAGCGCCGTTGCCGGGGATCGAACCCGGGTCAGTTACAGCAAGAAAGCACAAATAATTCAGTTACAGCAAGTTCACCTAGGCATTGGTACATGATCACAACAAGAAAGCACAAATGGTCTTGACATGTTATAACTGAATAACATGATGCTTATGTTTAGTCAGATACTCCCTCCACTCCAAATTACTCGTCGCAGAAATGGATGTATCTAGATGTAAGAACTAAAATACATCTAGATACATCCATTTCTGCAACGATTAATTCGGAGTAACATTTAGAGATTTGATAGGCTTTTTGGGCGCTAATTACCATGGTTTGGGCGAAGATGCTGGTCGGTATTTTCTCGTCAGCTGTATTTGCTATGCATCTGTGTGAGTTCTGACGGATTCCTGAATACTTAGGCGAACGAAAAAAATATACAAAGTGCAAAAAAATGAGAAGAAAAAAAATGAATCGCCGTTGCCGGGTATCGAACCAGGGTCACCCGCGTAACAGGCGGGAATACTTACCACTATACTACAACGACCTCATTGAAAGCGTGATAAACAAGGATTCCTCGATGTGAGCCGTAATAGCTCAGAGATTTGCGCCCAGAATGGGGCTAGCTAAAACGGGAAACGAATGCCGCTGTTTCCGGCGAAAATATAGGCACGGCCGAAACCTTCAAAGTGCTTTCTCAGGCGAGGGCAATCCGGATGTCCCCTCGCCGGCGCCTCCAACCGACGCCCTCTTGGTGGCCGTCCACGCACGGGGACCCCTACTCCTGCCGCAGCATCATGTATGTGCTGTATATCCCAACACGTCACGGTTTTCGTCTTCTAGGACAAAATCCTTCTGGTTATTCAGAATTCACGGCTCCCTTTTGCAGAATCTCACAGTTGCACCAGCAAAGGTGGGACAATAGTACTTACCGTATCCGCTGCATCGGAGATAGTGGACCAGAGGCTTCATCGGCCGGCTGAGGCAGACGGTGCAACCGGCCATATTTCCCGAGGCGCTCGCCGAAATATGAGTCAAAATCTTGTTTTCGAGGAACTTCCACAGGTATAATCTTGTTTTCGAAGACTTATATTTAGAAACGGAGGGAGTAGCAAATAAGCAGTGCCACGCTATTTTGTAACTTTACCAAACAATTGTACATGAATGCATGATGCATCGAGCGACAAACTGCTCAAACCACTATGTTTCCATAAGAAATTCAGTGCTTCATGTATCACGCACACTGTAAATTTGCCAAAAAAACACTTGCATATTCTTGTCTCTGTTTATACACTGTCTTCATCCATTGCTGGCTAATCAGCCAACTACTACCTACAATCTAACTGTTGAAACTTGTCAACCCTGGTTCTGCAGGACATCGTACACCGTATACATTCGCTCTTGCCGGTGCAAGAAGCCGCGCGTGCTGCCTGCGCGTCTCGTGGGCTTCTACATTCCTGGAGATGCTACTCCAACCTCACACTCAACTGCGAAACACTTGGGTTGACTCACAAGAAGTTTGAGGAGAGAGAGACCTACATCATTGACAAGGTTGACAAAATTCTTAGAAACCATTATGGCAATGGGGTGAAGGTGAAGACACTTAAACTTCATCTTGCCCCTTGCAACAATATCAAAGCCGCATGCCTTGATGGGTGGCTCCAAGTCACCGTTAAGGCTGGGATCAAAGAGCTTGACTTGGCAATGCCTTTACTCATGAAGGAAAAATACAACTTCCCTTGTTCCGTCTTGTCTGACGAGGCAGCTGCAAGTTCGATTCAATCTCTTGGCCTTTGGGGTTGCTCTTTTCATCCCACGCCCACACTTGGCCTCTTGAGAAGATTGAAATGTTTACAGTTGACTCTTGTGGACATTAGCGAGGAAGGATTAGGCCTATTGCTCTCAAAATCTTCTTCCCTTGAGCAGCTGGTCCTCTTCTTTTGTAGCGGGATAACTTGCCTGCAAATACCTTGTACAATGCAACAACTCAATTTCCTTAGTATTACAGAATGCAAGAGTTTGAAGATGGTGGAGATCGATGCTCCAAATCTCTGCTCCTTTTATTGTGTTGGGACCCTGATAGAAATCTCCATTAGAAATTCTTTTCAGCTTAAGAATGTAAATTTGTCATGCATTCTTCTCTCTGATGCTCGCGCCAAGCTACCATCCATCCTAGGAACTGTCGAGAGCCTTACCCTGCGCTCTCGCACTGAGGTATTTGTTGATTTTAACACCTTCAAGATCATAGATGGACTGTTTAAGTATATAATGGATAGAGATATGCATGCCACACCTCTATGCTGGAAGAAACATATGATTAATCCTTGGATTTATCGTTCCTTAGAATGCCAAAGTTCCAACCCTGGCCTCCAAGCTCCCCTGCCTCAAGCACTTGGATATTGAACTCCTCGGACCAACAATGGCCTTCCCACCTTTTAGAAATATAACGGACTTCCCCAAGAGCTATGATGTCTTCTCTTTGGTTTCATTTCTTGATGCTTCTCCTACCTTGGATTCCTTCATCCTGCGCGTAAGTCACTATCCACGTCTCCTGGAGCTATTTGTGCCAATTACTATGTTAAACTTGTTTATCGGAACAACAACATTAATTTTGATCCTACATGCATGTGTAATGTATATGCAGGTAGAGCAGGGTGCCCTTAGATCCGACTTCGGTTTTGGAGATGACCATGAGTATCTGAGGCAGAGGCTAGAGGGCCGGCATAACTGCCTCAGGCAGGTGACAATCACGGGGTTCTGTCCATCCAAGAGCCTGGTCCAACTCCTAATCTACATCCTTGAGAGTGTGCCCTCGCTCGAGCGCCTGACGTTGGACACAACCTACCGCTACGACAGGAGGTCGGGTACCACTAGCAGATGGTCATCCTCAAGAAAGATTGGCCAATGCTCGCCGATGTGCAGAACGTATCTCCCCGGAGCTCGTAGAGCCGTGGAAGCTGCGTGTAGGTGCATCGCCGGAAGAGTCCCCCCAAATGTTGAATTTGAGGTCCTAGAGATGTGTAGTCGATGCCATGATACATGCCTCCATATATAGCAAGGATGGAACATACAATGTTCATTCATAGTATTGGTTACCAAGTAAAGCTTTGAACTAATTGCCATGATAAAGGGGAGGAGAGTGGTGGGGAGCTGAATGAACCATGGTGGGAAATCTTTCTTGATTTGAAGAAAACTGAACATGCCATGGAAAATATTATACAGCAAGAAAACATCATATGGTGTGCATAACTTAGATTCTTAAGAGAAAAGTAAAAGCTTTTAACAAAAATTTACACTGAATTAGTTATACTATATTTCCAAAATTACGCATGGATTATTACATTTTTTTAGGAAAAATCATCAAATCACGTTTCATGCCTGCTATTTTTGTTGGCAAATTTGTGTTTGCTAATGAAATCTGCATGCATTCTGATTATCCATTCTTGTTAATGTGTTTTACAAGGAATTCAAAAACAAAAGGATTGTTATCCAATACCAATTGATGATTTTTTTCCGGTCATACTTTTCCGAACGGGCGAGAACGGGAATTTAAATTTTGAATCCGTAGACCATCAAGTTGTGTTATTGTGCTACAATATCTTTAGTTCTTTACTACTTTCCCCATTCAAAATTATAAGGCTTAATTTGACTACTTGTAATTGACTTTTGACCGTAAATCCCTCATACAATATTTAGACAATGGTTACATATCATAATTATATGAAGTGTTTTTGAAGATGAATCTAGTGATGTCTATTTCCTGTAATTTCAAATAAATATTATTGAACTAAGTATTGGTCAACGTATGAATTTGAACAATGAAACAATGCATTATATTTTGGAACCAAGGGGAACCTTTTAGATAGAAGATGTGTGCCAGTGAGACACGGTTCATCTATATTTCCACCTATTGCATACTCTTCTTTTAGAAAGAAAATATAATATAGAGTTTAATTTAACTAACCAAAAAAGAAACCCTAAAAAACCTAACTGAAATACAACGAGGCTTCCCCCACAAGCTAACTTAACCAGCTTGTGAATGGCCTCCAACCAAAGTGGAGCATAACCTGGATCTTATATGCAAGTCGATGACCCGTGATGGAAGTTAACTGATTGTATTTTTAATTCATTAATTTGCAATTTTGTAAGACTTCAAATAGTAAATAGAGAAAGAAAAACATTTCACAGCGTTTGAAACTCTTCTATAGACGACTGACTGCAATTTTTCGTTCACCTACAATTTTTTTATTACCATACATTAGGGTCTTCACAACTATCTTTTTTTTACTTGTATGGATCTTAATATTCATATCATACTATTCTTTTTCCGCGAAAGATCAAACCGTTGGCAGCGTTGCCTTCGAAACATTTATTTCGACGCAAACCCATTTTCATCAAGATGACTACTATGAAACAATACTTAGATACGGCTATGAAATACAATCGCTTTTTGAGCCCTTTTGTGCTGACAACAAAAGGTAGATCACTGACGGCGTTGTTTATCATTCTCTATATTAAGAGAAATCCATCAATATACCATGTTTCGTTTAATAAAGTAGATAATTGTCCGTGCGTTGTAATGTTGTACTAGAATATTTATATCCTGTTGTAACGCACGGGCATATATAGAGCGGTTGGACGACGGAACGAGTGAAATGAGAAACTTATGTTCTTTATAAGTAGTACTAGAACAATGCTCGTGTGTTGCAACGGGATATAAATATCATTTGGCCGTGTACTTCTTCCGGCTGAAGACCATTGTCCCGTGTGGACTCGGCAACGACGACACTATGCGCCATGTTCCCTCTGGGCGTTGTCATGAAGCTTAGGTGTGCTATAGGTAGCGTGGATGTGTTTAGTTCTCCTAGTGTTCTTTGTCGGTAGCGTAGTCACGTGTGTTGTTTATCTCAGGATCGGTTTTGTAAGAGGGTTACCTCACCATCTTATATCATTTAGCCGTGTACTTCTTCCGATGTTGCTTTATTTATAAATAAAGCGGAGCTAAAGCGTGTTTCGAACAAATTGGATGCCAAGTTGGATTAACAAGTGTTGTAAGACCGGCTATGATTAGGACAAGTCCTGCTTCCACAGGTAAACTCACGTGCACGTCCGTGTTGGAGCTGAAACGAGAAACGCAACAGAGCCGCCGCCGTATCCGGCAAAAACTCAGCTATTCCTCGGTGCGTACGGCGAGTTCGATCGCGAATTGGCCATGTCCGGCTCCCCCCGCCGTCAGCGCCCGCCAGGTGCTTCTCCGTCCCGATCCACGGCGACCCACGACGGCAGCGCCCGTACGACGCTCCCCGCTCATCCGCCTGCAAGTACGTACTATGTGTCTCTCTCTCCAACGCATCCCGGATCCATGAACGCCGTCGAGCGCTAAACTGAACAATTTCAGCGAGCCAATTTCATAATTTCCATGCCGATTCCTTCGTAACCTAGCTATGTATAGCTTAGCTGTTTCGGTTCTCGCGCACCAAGTTCTTGATCTTTCCTTGTTCAAGCAGCTGCATTCACCAAAACTGAGAAATACCGACAAGCTCTTCCGGTGTTGGAGATAGTGGACCAGCCGAGGCTTCACCCCTCGAGAAAAAGGGCCAACAACTTTCTCAAGTTGCCCAGAACATGAGTCATGGCCGCGTCCTTGAGGATCTTCCACAGGTAGTATGTCGCTGCTTGCAACCCATCCCAATGCAATGCCTTGTAAACTATAACCGTGCATGTGTTAAATTGGCCAGCAAACAGCCTCGTTCCCACATTAATTAGAGCACATACTTAATTAGTTGTATCCATGCACCGTCTTCATCCATTAGTTGCATGCAGGTCTTTGATGCAAAGTACTCAGTTGAAACACAGGGTTTAGGGTTTTGCGTGGGTGGCTAACATCCAGCCTCACGTCTTAATATATAGATGACCAGAATACAATTACATACGTATACAAATACGTGTACATGTACAATATGCTAGACCCTATTTTACATGCCCCCTCAATCTGAACTACATACAAGATTCAGATTGGTTCTAAAACGGTCTAGCATCTGTCGAGTAGCGGGTTTAGTAAATACATCCGCTAACTGATTATCAGTTGATATAAACCCGACTTCCAGTTTAACAACAGCTACCCGTTCCCTCACAAAATGGAAATCAATCTCAATGTGTTTGGTACGAGCATGAAACACTGGATTCGCCGTCAGGTAAGTTGCCCCTAAGTTATCACACCACAATATGGGTGTGCGCTGCCGTGTGACTCCAAATTCTGTGAGAACTGTGTCTATCCAAATGGCTTCAGCCGCGCAATTTGCCAATGCCTTATACTCTGCCTCGGTGCTAGACCTCGAGACCGTAGGTTGCTTCTTGGAACTTCAAGATATAAGATTGGGTCCAACAAATACAGTAAAGCCACTAGTAGAACGCCGGTCATCAACACAACCTGCCCAGTCTGCGTCGGTGAATATACTGACTCCAGTAAATCTGGACTTACGAATCCGTAGTCCCGTGTCTAGCGTACCTTTGATATACCTCAGAATACCCTTAACTGCTTCCCAATGAACCTGGGTAGGCTGAGACAGGAACTGGCACACTTTGTTCACGACAAAGGAGATATCTGGACGGGTGAGTGTCAGATACTGCAGTGCTCCAACTACACTGCGGTACCTGAAAGAGTCATCGATACTCAGCAATGCTCCACTATGACGCGAGAGGCTCTCGGATGTAGCAAGTGGAGTGGAAGTGGACTTGCAGTTCTCCATGTTGACGCGATGAAGAAGATCAAGTGCATACTTCTTCTGTGTCAATGTCATGCCCCCGGAATGAAAGGACGCTTCAAATCCAAGAAAGTACTCCAGCCTGCCCAAGTCTTTGATGGGAAAACTCGCAGACAAGGACTGCACAAGGCGATCCACCACATGAGGTGTAGAACCGGCAATCACAATATCATCAACATACACCAGCATGTAGATCTGAATAGCACCATGTGAAAATATGAACAAGGACGCATCCGCCTTGGATGGAACAAAGCCAAGCTGTGAGAGACGCTGACTCAACCGAGCATACCAGGCACGCGGCGACTGTTTGAGCCCGTAGATGGACCTCTGGAGTTTGCAGACATGAGAGGGATGATGAGCATCCTCAAAACCAGGGGGCTGCTGCATGTAGACATCTTCGACCAAAAATCCGTGAAGAAAAGCATTACTCACATCAATCTGGCGAAGACACCACCCGCGGGAGACGGCAAGAGAGAGGACCAGGCGAACCGTGGTAGGCTTCACCACGGGGCTAAAAGTATCTCCATAGTCTATCCCTTGCTGTTGAGTAAAACCGCGAGCAACGAGGCGAGCTTTGTGCTTGTCAACAGAACCATCCGGACGATGTTTGGTCTTAAAGATCCACTTGCAACCCACAATATTAACACCAGGAGGCCGAGGCACCAACACCCATGTGTTTGTGTGACGAAGGGCAGCAAATTCCTCAGACATGGCGGCACGCCAAGCCGGTTCACCAAGAGCATCACGATGAGAGGTGGGTGCGGCGAAGAATGCACGCCGACGAGTGTCGTACCGCACCGTACCATCCGTGTATGTCTTGGCCTTACGCGTATGATCACGGTGACGGGTGACCATAGTGTGCCCGGTAGCTGCATCACCGGTAGAAGGGGGCGGCGATGAAGGAGACCCGGCCGGTGGTGTCGCGGCTGAACGATCGTCAGCAACAGGCGACACGGGCCGAGGGGACGCGTCGGACTGGGCCAAAACAGGCGACGAGGGTGATCCAGGCGGAGACGGCAGCCCAGAGGACGCGGCTGGCGACTCGACGACAACCGAAGTAGGCGAGGCGGGCTGGGCCGACCCAGGCGAGGCGGGGAACGCAGCGGGCAACCCAGTCGTGCCTGCGGTCGCGCCAGCAGGCGAGGCAGACGGGACCGCGGACGCGCCAGTGGACGAGGCCGACCAGGTTGCCTCGGGAGGCGTGACATGCACGTCGGGGCCATGCACGTCGATCGCGCCGGTGGATACAGGTGCGACGACGGGTTCCTGGGAAGAAATTAGAGCAGCATCTGTAGAAAACAAGTCAGGTGACAAATAGGATAGGTCATATTTCCGCACATGGACATTCGAAACCGGTTCATTAGATGGAAAAGTGAGAGCATGCTCAATGGAGGCAATGTCAACCGAGACACCTGGGCTGGAGTAAGGGAAAACTGACTCGTCAAAAACAACATCACGAGAGATGTAGATCCTACCCGAGGTGCGATCAAGACACTTATAGCCCTTATGCAGAGGGCTATAGCCAAGGAAGACACACATCTTCGAACGGAACTCCACCTTGTGAGCATTATACTTGCGGAGACTAGGCCAGCAAGCACACCCAAAAATCCTGAGAGAGGAATAATTGGGTTGAACATGAAACAGGCGGAACAAGGGCGTGTCTTTGTTGAGAACCGGAGTGGGCATACGGTTGATGAGATAACACGCCGTAAGAAAGGCCTCATCCCAAAACCGGAGTGGGAGAGATGAGTGTGCCAGTAAGGCAAGACCAGTCTCGGCCAAATGACGGTGTTTGCGCTCGGCAATACCGTTCTGCTGAGATGTATGTGGACACGACACACGGTGAGAGATGCCCATGCGTTGAAAATAACGATGGAGCTTGTGGTATTCACCACCCCAGTCGGACTGAGCAGCCTTGATTTTGCAATCCAAAAGGCGTTCGACATGAGCCTGAAAGTTATAGAAGACTTGCTCAACATCGGACTTATGTTTAAGCAAATAAATCCAAGTGAAGCGCGTGTAATCATCAACAAAACTGACATAATACTTGTACCCCCCCCCCCCCCCCCCCCCGAAGACGCAATAGCAGGACCCCAAACATCTGAATGTATTAATTCAAGAGGTACAGTAATGACATGATAAGACGTGGAATACGGTAGCTGATGACTCTTAGCACGCTGACATGCATCACACACTAATGGTGAAGTATTTGAACTAGAGCAGGGAAGATCATGACTCCGAATAATGGAGGTGACCACATTATTGGAGGGTGACCTAGACGTTGATGCCATTGCGACGACGAAACACGGACACTGGATGAAGCATGGCGAGATGACGAAGCACGAGTAAAGGGAATCGGATAGACCCCCCCCCCCTTGACTGCTACTTTGAAGAATGACGCGCCTGGTTGCTTTGTCCTTAACAAAGAAAAAACGACGGTGAAATTCAACAAACACGTCATTATCACAAACAAGGCGATAGACAGAAAGAAGATGCTCTCTGATGTGTGGAACATGAAGGATGTTGCGCAGTTTGAGAGATGAACCGGGTAAACGGGAATGACCAATGTGTGAAATAGACAAACCTGCACCATTAGCTACCTGAACCTGGTCCTTGCCATCATAGCGCTCATGAACCTGGAGGCGTTCAAGATCACTCGTCAGGTGATCCGTAGCCCCGGTGTCCAGCACCCAAGGATAGTCGACGGTGTTGGTGGAGGCCGAGTTGGCGGAGCGAGAGTTGTGGTCCTGGTCATAACGCTTGCGGCAATCATCGGCCTCATGCCCCCAGTTTTTGCAAATTTGACACCGGGGGCGCCAACGGTTGTTGCGACGGCCACCACCACCATTGTTGCTGCCGTTACCCCCGCCACCTTGCCGACCATTGCCGGCGTAGGAGGAGTTGCAGTCGCGGCCACCGTTGGGGCCGCCGTTGCCGCCTTGACGGCCTTGCTCGGGCTGGCCGGTGCCATCGGCCGGGTGACCCCCACCCTGGGAGGGGTAGGGCTCCGAGTAGGGAGCGCGTCCACCATGTCCAGAGGGGCCAGAGCGAGTCACGGCGTTAGCCGAGGAAGTCCACCCCTCCACCGCACTCTGTTGTGCCTGCAGCGCCTCGAAGGATAGAACCAATGAGTAAAAGATGGAGTAGGGCATGGGTGCATTACTCACACCCAAGGAGGCGGCGATGGAGTTGTAGGCGGAGCCGAGGCCGGTGAGGATGTGATCGATAAGCTCATCATCGCGGATCGGGGAGCCGGCAGCGGCCATAGTGTCGGCAAGCGCCTTCATCTTGTGCATGTATTCCGCGGCGGAGAGATCGTCCTTCCTCAGCGACTGAAGTTGCCGCCGGATGTGACAGACATTGGCGCGGCTCTGGGCGCCGAACATGGCGGCGACGGCTGTCCACACCGCATGCGCCGACTCGCAGCCAATGAGTTGGCATGCAATATCCTCATCCATGGAGGTGAGAAGGAGCCCCTTGACGCGCTGATCTTGAACCCACCATTGGTGGTACTCCGGGTTGTCGACGGCGGTAGCAGCGTCGCCGGTGCCGACAGCGAGTGTTTTGGCCGGTGCCGCCTTGGTGCCATCGAGGTGTTCGTGGAGGTTACCACCGGCAAGGACAGTGCTGGTGATGCCTCCCCAAAGCATGAAGTTGTGACGACTGAGGCGGACGGAGATCGTCAGGACGGTGAGCGCGGCGGGGATCGTGGCGACGAGGGACGAGACGAGGGCGCCGGCAGTTTGGCCGGTGGAGAGGGCGGAAGACGACATCGTTGCGGCGGCGTGGAGAAGAACGTCACGCGGCGGCGGCTGAGGCAATATGCGCCGGCGGCGGCGCGAAAGATGACACGCGCAGGAGCAGCGATCGGAATCGGCGCAGCGTACAGGCAAAGCTACTAGCTAGCAAGCAGCTGGATGGATTCCTCTGGCTGGATTAATCTCGTACGTGAAGCAGCAAGCGGAAGCGGCCGCTACGCGGAGAGAGGATCGGGCGGCGGCGCGAGGGACCTGCGGTGGCGGCGGCCTGACCTAGCTGATACCAAGTTGAAACACAGGGTTTAGGGTTTTGCGTGGGTGGCTAACATCCAGCCTCACGTCTCAATATATAGATGATCAAAATACAATTACATACGTATACAAATACGTGTACATGTACAATATGCTAGACCCTATTTTACATACTTTACTTAGTACATCACATACACTAATTAGTCAGCAAACAAAATTTATCCGATTCTGGTTCTGTTGTACTGCTTCATGCCAGCTAAGATCTAACTGTTGAAACTTGTCACACTTGCAATTGGTTCCGCAGGACATTCAACGCCATATACACTCCCTCTTGCCACTCCAAGACGCTGCCCGTGCTGCCTGCGTGTCCCGCGGATTTGTACAATTCTGGAGATGCTACTCCAAGCTCGTACTCAACCACCATACGCTTGGGTTGACCGACATGGAATTTGTGAGAAGAGAAATAAATTTCATGGACAAAGTTGACCAAATTCTTGAAAACCATCACAACAATGGGGTTCTGGTGGAGATACTTGAACTCGAATATCCCCCTTCCAGGAACACCAAGCCCTGCTACCTAGACAGGTGGCTCCAAATCACAGTTAAGCCTGGGATTAAAGAACTTGACTTCTCTATGTGTGTGACCGGTCGCGAGGAGGAAAACTACAGCTTCCCGTGTTCGGTTTTGTCCGATGAAGCAGCTGCAAGTTCAATTCAATCTCTTTCCCTCTCCGCTTGCAGCATTCATCCCACGTCGACACTTGGCCTCTTGAGAAAATTGACAAGTTTACATTTGGATCTTGTCCATACTACCGAGGAAGGATTAGGGAACTTGCTCTCGAAATCTTGCGCCCTAGAGCGGCTTGACCACTGGTTTTGCAGTGGGATAAATTGCTTGCGAATACCTTCTACGATGCAGAACCTCAAATTCCTCGATATTATAGAATGCCAAAGGTTGAAGGTGGTAGAGATCAATGCTTCAAATCTTTGCTTCCTTCGTTGTGTTGGTGCTGATAACCTGACAGAAATCTCGGCCAGAAATTCTTCTCAGCTGAAGAAAGTAATTTTGTCGCGGGTTCTTCTCTCATATGCTCATGCTTGGCTTCCATCTATCGCAAGAAATGCTGAGAGCCTTACCCTACGCTGTCCTACTGAGGTATTTTTTTGGCTTTAACACCATATAATGATAAGATAAGATGGGTTGTTTAATTATATAGTGAATATTGAATAGTGATATGTATGCAACACTTTTATGTTAAAATAAACACCTGAATAATCTTTGGATTCGTCATTCCTTAGAATGTCAACATTTCAAGCATGTCCTCCAATCTCCTACACCTCAAGAAGTTGGACATCGGACTCAGTCAACCAACAATGGCGGCCTTCTGTACGAGCTACGATGTCTTCTCTTTGCTTTCTTTCATTGATGCTTCTCCTGTCTTGGATTCCTTCTTCCTGAAGGCAAGTCATGGTCCACATATCTTGGAGCTCTCTACCAATTTGTTTGTTACACTTGTTTATCAGAATAACAACACTAATGATGAATGTTGATCATAAATTTATGTATATGCAGGTAGAGAAGAATGCCCTTAAGGATGATCTTGACATGGGAGATGAAAACAACAAGTATTTGGGGCGGAAGCTAGTGCGTCGGCATGTCTGCCTCCGGCGGGTGGATATCATGGGCTTTTGTGCATCCAAGGGCCTAGTCGAGCTCACGATCAACATTCTCGAGAACGCGCCATCACTCGAGCGCCTGACTTTGGACACAATCTATGGCTACAATAGATGTTTGGGTACATTTCACAAATGCACAACCTCAACAAAGACTATCCAATGCTCACCCTTGAGCAAGGCAGACCTTGCGGGAGCTCGTAGAGCCGTGGAGGTTGCGGGAAGGTATATCGTGGGAAGAGTTCCATCATATGTTCAGCTCGAGGTCCTAGATCCCTGTAATCGATGCAATACCGGCGAGTGGTAGATACCCCCCTGTAAACTAATACAAGAGTGTTTAGATCACTAAAGTAGTAATTTAAACGCTCTTATATTAGTTTACGGAGGGAGTACTATATACCAAGATAGTGTATCACATGTTTATTTTTGTAGTAGTGAACAATGCATTTTTGTTTTCTATTACACAAATGAAACAAATATTGCCCATTCATAGTATTTCCATCCAAATACAACTTTGAACAGTTCAAACTACTTTATCCTGGTTTGGCTTAACTAGATGAATTATTGCGGCACCACGTAAAAACCAGATGCAACGGGGAAGTTAGGTGACTATGAGTAAGTCCATTTTCATGAGTTATCCGAAAGTATGGTCCTGATTCATGACATGATAACTTATTACAACACAATGTTAGTATAATTTTATGGGAAACAATAAAGATTCAATTTTTATATATAGATATGTGAGGTTTAGAAACGGATGTGAAATTACTTATTTTGATCATCTACACTACGCAACCACATGTAACATAGAATTTCATATCAAAACGGAAACGGTGATCGATGTTCAGCCGACCGATTGCTAGCCATCTGGTTTCTCAAATTTCTTCACCTCGTCCTTTCCCATGACCACATTCCCGAGTTCATCCCCATTAAGTCCAGATGTTTCAACAACTCTTCCAAGCTCTCCACCTTTGTCTTCACTGATGCAGCGTCACTACTTCACCAGAACGTAGCCAGGAACCTTCCTCGCTCAGGGAAACAAGGCAGGGCAACGACAAAGAAAAAACTTTAGCCGGAGATTAGAACGCCGCCAGGTAAGGTAAACTCTAGCAGAGAGGGTGGGTTGCATGGTGGTGATCTCCTTCTTAACTGATGAATAGATTGTGTGCTTTGATGGAATGGATTCACAATGAAAAGGTCAACCAATCTCTTCGAATCTATGCAACTCATGGCGTAAATTGCACAAGATGATTTGAGCGTTATATAGTTCGTTCGGGCATGTCCTGTCGGGCAGTGGCGGACCTAGCCGACTGGGCCAGGGTGGGCCAACAGTATTCGGTACATATACATTTTTTCTTTCTTTTATTTTTAGCTTTTCTCCTATGGTAGAAATGCTATTTTCAAATCTCAAGGTGGGCCATGGCCCATCCTGGCCACCCTCTACCTCCGCCACTGCTGCCGGGGGTGGTAGTGTTATTAGACGAACCGTGTAAGCCAAGTTGGGCTCATAGGTGATAAAACAGCAAATTGGGCTGGGGCAACTAAGGCCTAAATGGGCTTCCAGCCCAAGAATAGGATTGGGAAAGATGGATGGACGACGGCTGCCGAACGGAACCATAGTCGGAACTGGACACGATATACAGTAGTTGGGAGTCGATGATTTTAGGAACCCTAACCAATGGAGTCATCTCTCTCTCTCTATTCGCTCTGGCGGCGGATTGGATCAACGATTCGAGGCCGACAGCACGAGCACGCGGCCGCCGCTTGGAATCGCCTCTCGCCGCCACGTAGAGTAATCGCCCTCGCCGCCGCCATTGGTAGCCAGCAAGGTCCATTCCTTCCTAACGAACCCCTTCTCTCCTTCATGCCGCTGCGTATATTCGCCACGTAGAGTTAATTACTTGTTTGGTAAGAACTTAATGGCTTACCAAAGAACTATTATTTTATTTTGGTAAGTTAACAAGACATGGGACAGTTGAGTCGATTTTAGGGGAAACCGGTGGAAGAAAAACGAAAGATGGAAGGGAAAAACAAAATTTAAGGTGGGAAAGGGCGCATATATAGAGCGGTTGGACAAAGGAACGAGTGAAATGGGAAACTGACGTTCTTTTTAAGTAGTACTAGGACGACAATGCCCGTGCGTTGCAAAAGGATATAAATATTCTAGTACGTTATCTTGTGATTTACATGTCAATAATAATGTGATTGTGTAAATAAATGTTCATCAAATTTTGACCATGAATTACCTTATATTTTGATTAGAAGTTTGGTAAGTAATTAAATTAAAATGGATTGGTTCAGTATATAAGTAAATCAAGGTGATTGATTATCATATACATGGAAGTTGGACGAAGGGGTGGTGGGAAAAAGGTGAATGGCAAACTTACTTTCTTTTTAAGTAGTATAGAGATAAATAAACAAATCACAACGATTTACCTATCATGTTACTGTTAAGAACTTATTTAGGAAGCTTTTGTGCATAATCACCATGATTACCTACCATCTTATTGTCACTCATTTGTTTGGTAAGAACTTGATGGATTACCAAAGAAATATTATTTTATTTTGGTAAGTTAATAAGGCGTGGGAGAGTTGAGTCAATTTTAGGAAAAATCGGTGGAAGAAAAACCAAAGATAGAAGAGAAAAGAAAGAGAAAAAAAGAAGTGAGGTTGGACGAATTAAAGAGTGGAATTGGAACCTTACATTTCGTAAGTAGTAGAGGTAACTCATCTATTTTTAGTGTGTACCATCATAATGTATAATCATAGTATTTCTTTTAGAAGAATATTATAATATTAGCTTTGGACAACATTTCTTCTCTGGTTGGCATGATACGATTATTACTGCTACAATTGCTATGATTGAATGTAAAAAGAACTGAACGCCGTTGCCGGGTGAGCGACATCTTGCCCCTAATGAGGGTTTGGTTTTAATGACATTATGGTTAGAAGACTACCTATGTTTTACAATGCTTACCCAATGCATATAAACATCCAGATGAACACATGTGAGTACACTATAGTACATATATAAAAAGGCATTAGAAACGGTCTCCGAAAATGGTTGTGCCCTAATAAATGAAACCACATGTAATGACTCACATGCTTTTCAAAGGCGGTTCAAAAAAGAAATGCAACCGCTTGTAGGAATAGTTGGAGGCGGTTATAAAACCACAACTCTGGCCTCTGGTTCATAAGCATTCAAGGAGGATCCGAGCGGAAACCATGTCGGGCCGAGCCAAAAAGTTCGCTCGAGCGTCCAGTCCTAGCTCTAGCCAATGCAACCAAAAGACCGATCTGATGGAAGAGACTAGGCAACACATTATACGTCAACACCCCCCCTCACGTGTGGCTCCCTCATGCCTAAACGTGGACCGAAAGTGGGCTGCAATTTAATTGCACCAGCCGGGTCTTGAATTCAAGACCTCTTGGTTCCGATACCATGTAGAAGTGCATGTTCTAGCCAATGCAACCAAAAGACCGATCTGATGGAAGAGACTAGGCAGCAAATTATACGTCAACAATATAGATATGCGAGGTTTAGGAAACGCATGTGAAATTAGTTATTTTGGTCATCTATGAGGGAGTCCTGGACTAAGGGGTCGTCAGGCGTTCGGCCCGTTAGCCATGGGCCGGACTGATGGGCTGTGAAGATACGAAGACCGAAGACTGCACCCGTGTCCGGACATGACTCTCCTTGGCATGGAAGGCAAGCTTGGCGACCAAATATGTAGATTCCTTTCTTTGTAACCGACCTTGTGTAACCCTAGATCCTTCCGGTGTCTATATAAACCGGAGGACTTAGTCCGGAGGGAGATACACATTGTCATAACCATACAATATAGGCCTCTCGGGTTTTAGCCATTACGATCTCGTGGTAGATCAACTATTGTAATACTCATATTCATGAAAATCAATAAAGAAGGACGTAGGGTATTACCTCCATAGAGAGGGCCTGAACCTGGGTAAAACATTGTGTCCGTTGTCTCCTGTTACCATCGACCTTAGATGCACAGTTCGGGACCCCCTACCCGAGATCCGCCGGGTTTGACACTGACATTGGTGCTTTCATTGAGAGTTCCACTGTGTTGTCGCCAAAAGGTTTGATGGCCCCTTCAATCGTTAATAATGATGTTTTCCAAGGAGAAACTTTCCTCCCCGGACAAATCTTTGTGTTCGGCGACTTCGCACAGCGGGCCAATTCGTTTGGCCATCTGGAGCAGATCGAAAACTACGCCCCTGGCCATTAGGTCAGGTTTGGGAGTTTGAACTACGTTGCGTACATCCGTGGAGACTTGATCTTCGCCGGATTCGAGACCATGGCTACCACTCCTGGTCACCCCGAGAGACATGGCCTAGATTTGTCGTCGGACTGCATCCAGGAGACAGCTCCCGTAACCGCTCTGGCCTTAGATCCGGAGCAGACTGCGCCATCCAAGGACGAGAAGCTCAACCCCGCCACGGAGGCCATAGATTCCCCGGCGTTGGAGCCGCACATAGACTTGATCTCACACGATACCTGTGCCACCGGAACTCCGGACTCGTCTCTGGCCGTAAGATCCGAACCATGTGAGCCCGCGGACGCCGAACTTGATCGTTTATGAATCTTCGAATTCAGCGCCACAGACCTCTTCCAGCACTCGCCTTTGGGCGACATGCTAAACTCATTAAAAAATCTGTCCTTGACGGAGGACTCACAGCCAAACTCTATCTGGTCCAAACTAGGGGCTGACTGAGGCAGTCCTGGATTAGGGGGTATCCGGACAGCCGCACAATATACTTTGGCCGGACTGTTGGACTATGAAGATACAAGATTGAAGACTTCGTCCCGTGTCCGGATGGGACTCTCCTTGGCGTGGAAGGCAAGCTTGGCAGTACGGATATCTAGATCTCCTTCCTTGTAACCGACTCTGTGTAACCCTAGCCCCCTCCGGTGTCTATATAAACCGAAGGGTTTAGTCCGTAGGACCAACAACAACAATCATACCATAGGCTAGCTTCTAGGGTTTAGCCTCTTCGATCTCGTGGTAGATCAACTCTTGTAATACTCATATCATCAAGATCAATCAAGCAGGAGTAGGGTTTTACCTCCATCAAGAGGGCCCGAACCTGGGTAAAAACATCGTGTCCCCCGTCTCCTGTTACCATCCGCCTAGACGCACAGTTCGGGACCCCCTACCCGAGATCCGCCAGTTTTGACACCGACATTGGTGCTTTCATTGAGAGTTCCTTTGTGTCGTCATCGTTAGGCCGGATGGCTCCTTTAATCATCGATAGCGATGCAGTCCGGGGTGAGACTTTTATCCTCGGACAGATCTTAGTATCCGGCGGCTCCGCACTGTGGGCCAACTCGCTTGGCCATCTGGAGCAGATCGAGAGTTACACCCCTGGCCACCAGGTTAGGTTTGGAAGCTTAAACTACACGGTCGACATCCGCGGAGACTTGATCTTCGGCGGATTCGAGCCCCTGCCAAGTACGCCGCACGGTCACGATGAGCATGATTTAGCTCTATCATCGGACAGTGTTCAGGAGACCGCACCGGCAACCGCTCCGACCTTCAATTCGGTCCCAATTGCGCCATCCATGGACGGGTGGATAGACCCCGCCACAGAGGCCGCATTCTCAGCGGCGATCGAGCCGAGTATCGACCTTACCCTTCACGGGAGCCGTGACGCCGAACTGCCGGATTCTTCCCCGGCCACAGACTCCGAACCGCCCGCGCCCGTGCCTATCGAATCCAACTGGGCGCCGATCATGGAGTTCACCTCCACGGATATCCTTCAGCACTCGCCCTTTGGCGACATACTGAACTCATTAAGGTCTCTCTCCTTGTCAGGAGAGTCCTGGCCGAACTATGGCCGGCCAGATCGGGATGCGGACGACGAAGAAATTCGCCGCCCACCCACCACCCACTTAGTAGCCACTGTCGATGATTTGACCGACATGCTCGCCTTCGAATCCGAAGACATCGACGGTATGGACGACGATGCAGGAGACGAACAGGAGCCACTACCCACAGGGCACTGGACGCCCACTTCATCATATGATGTATACATGGTGGACACACCCAAAGAAAACGACGACGAGGAACAGAAGGACGCAATGAAGGATCGTTCCCTCGAGAAGCAGTCAAAGCGGCGGCGTAAGCGCCGCTCCAAATCCCGCCTCGGCAGAAACAATGATCATATAGACCTAGCGATAGAGCAGGGTGAGCCAGCGGACAACAAACACGACATTGAACCACCGTCCGACCATGGCAACATGGAGAATCAAACCGAATAACCCGACTCCGGCGAAGATAACAGTCCGGATGACATCACACCGGACAGACACTCGGAGCAACAGAATACCCATCAAAGGCTTGTTCCCACTGCGAGGAGTCTGAAAATGCAGAAGCAAAGGCTCAGGGCTGCACAAGACACACTCAGAATTAGATGGAGTGAAGTACTCAACACTGCAGCAAAGTACGGCGGTAGTCGCTACACAAAGAGCTACCCGAAGCGAAAGCTGCTACCTGGATTCTATGAGGAGGCCTTAGATCCCCTGCAATCAAAAAACAAAACAGCCATCTGGTCGGATAGACGACCTCATGGACAACATAGAGCGGCAAACGACGTGGCACACAAGCCAGTACGCGATCCATATGAGGGTTCGCATCAAAAGGACGGCGCAACCAGATCCATCTACGGGCCAAGCAAGCGCGCTCCAGCACGCAATGCGACACAACAAAAATCCGAACACCACGGTACACCCAAATACATGGGTGCCGCACACCCCCTATGTTTCATCGATGAGGTGCTGGACCATGAATTTCCACAGGGATTCAAACCCGTAAACATAGAGGCGTACGACGGAACGACAGACCCTGGGGTCTGGATTGAGGACTACATCCTCCATATCCACATGGCTCGAGGATATGATCTCCACGCCATCAAGTACTTACTGATCAAGCTCAAAGGGCCAGCTCGGCACTGGCTTAAAAGCCTCCCCGAAAACTCCATTGGAAGCTGGGAAGAGCTCGAGGACGCTTTTCGGGCAAATTTTCAAGGGACCTATGTCCGACCACCGGATGCAGACGATTTAAGTCATATAACTCAACAGCCCGGAGAGTCAGCCCGAAATCTTTGGAACAGGTTTCTCACTAAAAAGAACCAAATAGTCGACTGTCCGGACACCGAAGCCTTTGCAGCTTTCAAGCACAGCGTTCGAGACAAATGGCTTGCCAGACACCTCGGCCAAGAAAAGCCGAGAACAATGGCAGCATTAACAAGCCTCATGACCCACTTTTGCGCGGGTGAGGACAGCTAGTTAGCCCGATGCAGCACCAGCGACCCAAGTACATCCTAAGTCAGGGACGGAAATGGGAAGCCACGACGCAGCGAAAACAAGCGCCGGAATAAAGAAGACAGCCCGAAGAGCACGGCGGTAAACGCCGGATTCAGAAGCTCTCGGCCAGGTCAACAAAAGCTTCCCTCCAAAGGCAATAGAGACGAACTGTCCAGCCTAAACAAGATTCTGGGAAAAAACTATGTCAGATCCACAGCACCCCCGATAAACCTGCAAATCATACCCATAGAGAATGTTGGGTCTTCAAGCAGTCCGGCAAACTGAACGCCGAACACAAGGGGCAGGATACACCAAGCGAAGACGAGGACGAGCCTCGCAAGCAAAGCACTGGGGAACAGAAGAAATTCCCACCAGAAGTCAAAACAGTAAACGTGTTACACGTGATGAAGGGGAGAAACAAAGCGGCACTCCTAGAGACACATGCCCCAGGGCCTATCACCGCGGTGTTCTGTCACTTGTCGTCCAAGCCGATCACCTTTGACCATCGGGATTACTCGGAAAGTATCCGGCATGCAGGATGGGCTGCCTTGGTGTTAGACTCGATAATTGACGGATACCACTTCACACGAGTCATGATGGACGGCGGCAGTAGTTTAAAACTGATATATCAGGACACGGTCCGCAAAATGGGGATAGATCCAACAAAAATCAGTCATAGCAATACTACCTTTAAAGGAGTAACGCCAGGCCTAGAAGCCCACTGTACGGGCTCCCTGCTACTAGAGGTTATATTCGGCTTTCCCGATAACTTCCGCAGCGAAAAGTTAACCTTCCACATCGCTTCGTTCCAAAGTGGCTATCAAGCACTACTCGGACGCGAAGCTTTCGCTCGCTTTAACGCAAGACCCGCATTACGCTTCTCTCATGCTTAAGATGCCCGGTCCACATGGCATCATTGCATTAAATGGAAATATTGAGCGCTCCTTGTGCGCGGAAGACCGTGCGGCTGCCTTGGCAGCCGCACACTAGACGGCCTCACCAACTAGAGCATCTGACAGGTCGTTAAGACCACGGACACGGTTAGACGAGTTCGGTGTAGCTATATATAATTGATACAGGTTTGATGGCTATACCCCTACAACAACACAAGGTGCTGAACGCGTGTGAACAAGTGACAATTAGGCTCAACTTTACTCATCTGGAACTATACATGGTTTATTTAGTATAACCTACCTTTTGCACGACAACTTTTCAACTATGTTCCTCTCTTTTTCAGATGACCATCATGCTACACCCGTCCAGGATACGGCACAACGGAGACACAGGCACAGACGTGCAGCAGGGACCCGTTCCAAGGATTCTTTTAAGATTAAGACCCTACATAAACCTTTTTTACTGTCTCATGTTGATACATATCCCCCGGATTCTCAGTACAACTGAGAAGGATGCTGACGTATTGGCATGTGGCCACGTCAGAATATTGCACGTACCCAGACACCAGGGGATTATTACAAAGGGCATTGTTTAGCTTGGTTTACATCATAAAGACCGAATACCTTAGGGAGTGTTCGGCGTCGCGAGTTTGGCCTTGTATGCATCAGCTCCGAATCATGTCTTTGGTC
Organism: Triticum monococcum; assembly: GCA_034509565.1. Lineage (NCBI taxonomy): Eukaryota > Viridiplantae > Streptophyta > Magnoliopsida > Poales > Poaceae > Triticum > Triticum monococcum. The sequence goes on along the minus strand of CM067841.1, from coordinate 603,159,569 downwards.
AAATGTTGGCTTTGCCTGGCTCCTGTGTTTTGCTGCCTTACGTTCTGCTCTATCGGCTAGGGCGGCACCAAGAGAACTACTGCGATTGTGCCCTGGTTCATCCGGACGAGCACCTCAGTAGAGAAAGCCGAAAACTGTCTATCATGATATAGCGTGAGACTGGTCAACCACTCAATGACCTAGCGGAATCTTCAGGATTCCTTCGCCTTAACGAAGGTTCATTTCCTGGCCAGGCATGTACGCGCCCCGAATTCAGATGAGCGTGGAGCCACCAGGGGCTATATAGTAGCCCCACTGTCAAACTCCTCTGGCTAAGTGAAAGTGTTAAAGCATTATAGTCTGATTGCCTAGTTCGCTGCGCTATCACCTCCTTAATGGACCAAGACGTTGGATCAAGTGTGAACATGCGTCTTCTGCGAGCACCCCCGCATTATATGCGTGGGGGCTGAAGCCGACGACTGCCATCTTTCAGGTTATACACATATATACATAAACGGCCGCACAGGAGGCATCATAGTACTTTCGGGCAAAAGTATAAAAACAGCCTTGATAAACTCAATAAAACATTGTTTTTCAATGGGAATACATGTCATTAGAACATAATATTCTTCAAGCACTGCGCTTCTATCGAACGAGCACCCTCAAGAACTTCTCGAAAGTAGTGCTCGGCAGGTACTCGGCTCTCGTCCGAATCTTGGGCTGCAATGGCGGTGGCCTCCATCTCCGCCCAGTATGTCTTCACACGGGCAAGGGCCATCCGCGCAGCCTCTACGGACGCCGACCTCTTCATCGCATTGATGTGCGGCACCGCACCAAGGAACTGCTGCACCAAACTAAAATAACTGTTCGGTTTGGCCTGTCCGGCCACAGATGATCCACAAAAGACCTCATGGCGAGTCCGGACAATCTATTCAGCTCGGCCCATTCGGCCAACCGATCAGTCAATGGAAGCAGACGCTCTGGAACGTTAAATTGTGACCAGAACAGCTTTTCCACTTCGCGATCTTTTCGATCTCGGAAGTATTCGGCCGCGTCGGCAGCACTCACTGCTAAGTCCAGATATGCGCCCGCGTAACTCCACAGCCGGTCCAAAGGGGCGTACCGAGGATCTCCAAACTTCATCCGCAATATAAAGGGCTTCCCAGCCGCGATATCCCCGGCTTGACGCAGCTCCTCCTTCATTGCTCTCATTGCAGAACGGGTGTCTTTGGTCGCCATCGTGGCCTTCTCTAGGTCTGTCCTCTTCGCTCGATCCTCCTTTTCAAGAAGCTCGTAACGGTCGGCGACGTTCTTCAATTCCACAGCCATCCTGGCTATTTCCTCCTTGCTTTAGCAGTGAGCAGCCTGTTCGGCTTTCAGCTCCTCGATTGCCTTTAGGGCAGCCGCATCGCTTTTCCTAGCTTGTTCTTTGGCTCGGGCAAGTTCCGCCCGAAGGTTCTCCACGGCCGCAACTTCATCTGCATTCACACACATGTTATAGATACTGGCATCATGCTCCTCTTCCCATGTGTCACCGGAGGAATCACATACCCCATGCCTCGTCAAGCCACTCGTTGACAAGTACGATGTCGGCGTCTGCCACGTCAAGCTGCTGCTTTAGCTCGGCAAACTCATCAGTCCGACTGGCCACCGGACACTCCGCCAGCTGCATATTAAGGCGGCACGATTATTCCTGGGACTATGATCCTCTGCGTGCTGTCGTCTTCGACAGCACCCAGAGTCTCAGGGGCTACTATCTACATAGGGCACATCTAAAAATGTGCGGTACTATAAAAAATGTACATCATTTCACGTACCTCAAAACCCGTCAGTAGACTCATAAAGGCTTCATGCAACCCACTTTCAGCGGACGAAATCCTTTCAATTACCGTACCCATCAACGTGCGGTGCTCTTCTGAGATAGCTGCTTGCTCTAGCAGATCCCTCAGTACGTCCGACCGTAGACCAGACGGTGCCGGACTCTTTCGATTGCCCTATTCAAGAGCCGGATAGTGAGGACTTCGGGTGGCCATAGGATTACCTTCTGGCCTTGCCGGATCAGGAGAAACCCTCCGCGACGACATCTCTGGAAGAAGATCCCCTAAAGACGAGCTCTGCTGAGAAGGGCTAAGATCCGAACTGCAAGATAAATGCTTCGGTTATTTTCCACAGAAGTAAGGCGAGATATTTTCATTATTGAGTACCCTTTTACTTACAGCTTGGTGGAGGGCTGATCCCCTTGAGGGCATAGTGCGGCCGGGGTATCCCCCAGGGCAGGACCCTCCGGCGAAGATTTCTTCCCCCGTTTGGAGATCGTGGTCTCCAGGTCCTCAGAGGCGTTCCTCTTCCTTCCCTGGGGAGAGGAAGTTTTAGTTCCTCCTCCCCGGTTAACCTCCTTCGCGGAGGCGCTGGCCTCCTTGTCCCCCCGTTTATCTTCTCCTAAGGGCGCTTGATAAGGCGCGATCTCCAGCATCCTGGTCAGTACGGGATTTGGTGATGTCTCAGGGAGGGGGGCCGGACACCTGATCAACTTTGCCTTCGCTATGCTATCCTGGTCAAAGAGCGGCTTTTTAGGGCGACGTTGCGATAAACAAACGGATAGTGTGTTCGTATGCGGGGCTACTTACTTGGGTATCCGGGTGATTGCAGCTCAGACCTACATCCTCAGTGATGTCCGGACACATTATTTGTGGTCCGAAGAACAATTTGTACATCTCCTCGGGTGTCATGCCAAGGAACTGTTGAATAGCTCGCGGTCCTTCCGGGTTGAATTCCCACATGCGAAGGGGCCGGCGTTCTCAAGGCTGGACTCGATGAACTAGCATAACTTGCACTACCATAACCAGACTGAAATCTCTCTCAAAGAGATCTCGGATACGGCTTTGCAGTATTGGCACGTCCTTGGCATGACCCCAGCTCAGCCCCTGCTGATCCATGACGTCAGTTGTGGTGGGGGGCCTGAGCGAAAGGTGGGGGCAGCCACCCACTTGGCACTTCGGGGAGCTGTGATGTAGAACCACTCCGCTGCCACAATCCGGGCACCTCTGGGAAGCTACCCTTAGGCCATGGAGCGTCAGTAATTTTGCTTATTAAAGCGCCTCCGCACGCTGCGTGCTGCCCCTTGATCATCTTCGGCTTCACATCAAAGGTCTGGAGCCACAGGCCGAACTGAGGGGTAATGCGGAGGAAGGCCTCACATACGATAATAAATGACGAAATGTGAAGAAGGGAATCCGGGGCCAGATTGTGAAAATCTAGCCCATAATAGAACATAAGACCCCTAACAAAGGGATCCGGAGCGAGGCCTAGTCCTCGGAGGAAGTGGGAGACAAACACGACGCTCTTGTTGGGTTCGGGAGTAGGGACGACCTGCCCTCGGGCGGGCAGCCGATGCGAAATTTCGGCCGTAAGATATCTGGCCTCTCTCAACCGCTTGATGTCCTCCTCCGTGACGGAGTAAGGCATCCATCGACCTTGAAGGTTGGATCCGGACATAGTTGAAGGTCCGAAGCACCTGACCTGAGTTTTGGGTGTTAGAACTCGAGGCGGGGGAAGGATTTGATTGAGCACGAGAGGGAAAAAAGAAAAAGCCTTGTCCCCTTTATAAAGAGGGTGAATATCAAGCGTCCTCCTCGTGGCCGTTTGGGACTTGCCTAAGATCTAGGAGTCCTACCAATAGGCACGGTTGGGTTACCCACGTCCATATTGATGAGAATCCCGTAATAAAGGGGACACGATATCTGCTTCGACAATATCTGCCAAGGAAACCGCCTCGCGAAACACGCTGAGATTGGTTATGAAAAACGATTCAAATAAAGACCTGGCTGTGGTGTGATATCACACTACGGGGTACGTCGGCAGATTACATTTGTGGAAATATTATTCTCTCTACGGTGGTATGTGGAACTTGTTTTGCAGAGCCGGACACGATCCTCGTGTTCAAAATCTTCTATGAAGTATTCGGAGGAGGAACCCGCCTTGCAATGCCGAAGACAATCTGCGCGCCGGACTCATCGTCATTGAAGCCTGATTCAGGGGCTACTGAGGGAGTCCTGGATTAGGGGGTATCCGGACAGCCGGACTATATCCTTTGGCCGGACTGTTGGACTATGAAGATACAAGATTGAAGACTTCGTCCCGTGTCCGGATGGGACTCTCCTTGGCGTGGAAGGCAAGCTTGGCAGTACGGATATGTAGATCTCCATCCTTGTAACCGACTTTGTGTAACCCTAGTCCCCTCCGGTGTCTATATAAACTGGAGGGTTTAGTCCGTAGGACCAACAACAACAATCATACCATAGTCTAGCTTCTAGGGTTTAGCCTTTTCGATCTCGTGGTAGATCAACTCTTGTAATACTCATATCATCAAGATCAATCAAGCAGGAGTAGGGTTTTACCTCCATCGAGAGGGCCCGAACCTGGGTAAAAACATCGTGTCCCCTGTCGGTGTCAAAACCGGCGGATCTCGGGTAGGGGGTCCCGAACTATGCGTCTAGGCCGGATGGTAACAGGAGGCAAGGGACATGAAGTTTTACCCAGGTTCGGGCCCTCTCGATGGAGGTAAAACCCTACGTCCTGCTTGATTAATATTGATGATATGGGTAGTACAAGAGTAGATCTACCACGAGATCAGAGAGGCTAAACCCTAGAAGCTAGCCTATGGTATGATTGTTGATGTGTATGTTGTCCTACGGACTAAAACCCTCCGGTTTATATAGACACGGATAGGGTTAGGGTTACATAGAGTCGGTTATAATGGTAGGAGATCTGAATATCCGTATCGCCAAGCTTGCCTTCCACGCCAAGGAAAGTCCCTTCCGGACACGGGACGAAGTATTCAATCTTGTATCTTCATAGTCCAGGAGTCCGGCTGAAGGTATAGTCCGGCCATCCGGACACCCCCTAATCCAGGACTCCCTCAGTAGCCCCTGAACCAGGCTTCAATGACGACGAATCCGGCGCGCAAATTGTCTTCGGCATTGCAAGGCGGGTTCCTCCTCGAAGTACTTCATAGAAGATTTTGAACAGAAAGGTAGTGTCCGGCTCTGCAAAATAAATTTCCACATATTGCCACAAAGAGAATAATATTTACACAAATCTAATCTGTTGACGTATTCTGTAGTGTGACATCACACCACGGCCAAGCTTTCATTCGAACCATTTTACTGTCCTATCTCAGCGCGTTATGTGAGGCGGTTTCCTTGGCACGTCTTGTTAAAGCAGAGATCATGCCCCCTTATTCCGGGATTCTCATCAATACGGGCATGGGTAACCCAACCGCACCTTTGATTACAGTGCTTGGGAGATAATCGGGTTTTACCAGGCTGGTGGGAACATGTAGTTGCGTCCACCCATATAAGGGGATAAGGATCCACCTTTTCACCTACGCCTTCTTCCTCCTTCGCCTATCCATTCTTGCGCACTCGAGCTCCAGCGCCCAAGTCCGCACTACCACCTCAACCTTCTCTAGTCATGTCCGGAGCGGGAGGCAAGTGGATGGTCTCCTCCGTCATGAAGGGACACATCAAAAAGCTGAGGAAGGCCGGATATCTGGCTAACGACATCGCGCACCGGCTTCCTGAAATGGGGCAGCTCATCCCCACTCCCATGCCCCATGAGAGGGTGATATTCCTCCCCCATTTCCTCCGCGGACTGGGCTTCCCTCTGCATCCATTTGTCTGGGGGCTCATGTTCTACTACGGCCTGGATTTCCACGATCTGGCCCCGAACTTTGTCCTCAACATCTCGGCGTTTATCATCGTGTGCGAGGCTTTCCTCCGCATCCGCCCCCATTTCGGCCTATGGCTCAAGACCTTCAACGTCAAGCCGAAGGTGGTGCGCGGCAACCAGGCAGAGTGCGGAGGAGCCATGGTGGGCAAGATGGCCAACGTCCTATGGCTCGAGGGCTCCTTTGTGGAGACCCTGAAGGGGTGGCAATCGGGGTGGTTCTACATCACCGAGCCGCGCGATGCCGAATGGGTCGCACCCCCTGAGTTCCGGTCCAGACCCCCAACGTGGCTCACGTCCTGGAAAGAGACGGGCCTATCGTGGGGTAAAAAAGGAGAGCTGAACGGACTCCAAACATGCATCAAAACCCTAGCGGACAGGAAGCTCAAGGATTGGCAGGTGACGTCCGGACAGATCAACTGTCCGGCTCCTTTACCCGAAGGCCCAGGGGACGCTCAATTGGCGAAGCTGCTGGTTCCGTCACCCTGTGGTGCCGGAGAAGAAGGCCAAGAAGAAGGCCACGGGGACTCGAAAGAGTGCCCGATGCTCGGAGGTGTCGGATCCATCATCCGATGGTTCCGAGGCGCATTCCTCCCATGAAGACGAGGAGGAGGAAGAAGAAACCCCTCCCCCTCCAGCGGGGGAAGAGAAGAAAAGGAAGGCCGCCCCAACTGGGGAGGCCGAAGGGTCCAAGAAGGTGAGAACCCCTCCTCCGGACTACTCCACCAACGCCGATGACGGTGAAGAGGAGTGGCCGCCCAGGGCCAAGCCCCTGGCGAAATCGTAAGTATCCGGATACCGGAGTGATTTCATAGTATTCATTTATTGCATAGCTTTCCCTTATGTCGAATATGTTTATGCAGCCCACCTAAAGACCGGCTCGACGCGTCGTCGAGTGGCGCACTTGACTCGTCGGACGTGAACTCGCTGCCGACGGCTTCCTCCCCCCGCACTACGGACGACACCGAAGTGTTGTCCCAACAGGTTCCAATTCGGGAGGAGGTGGTCCTGGAGGCGCCGCAAGGCGACCTCCCGGACTCCAGGAGTAAAGGGGACAAAACCCCCCAGGGCTCCAAGTCTGTCCCTAGGCCGGATACCGCTCCGGAACCTTCAAAGGTTCTAGAGTTCAGCGGGGGACCTCCTTCCAAGAGGAGCAAGCCCACCGCGCGGGCGACCTCCGTCCAACCGGAGGCGCCGGACAATCTGCTGGAGGCGCTCCAAGGCGCCTCCATCGACGAGGGGCACCACACTATTATGAGTGCGGTGGTCCAGAAGGTTCAGTCCGCCAAGAGCGGACTGACTGAAGCTTGTACAAGCCTTTTAACAGGCTTTGAGGTAAGTAAAGAATGTGTAAATAACTGCATAGACAGTAGCCCCTAATGCTCTGTTTGGCATTCGGAAAGAAAAGCTGAATAGAGGATCAAATAAAAATCGAAGGAGTCTAAAAAGAGTCAATATGCGTGTGCAGGCTTCCCTGTTGGCATCCGCCGCACTGACTGCGGAGGTGGACGTGCTAAAGCAGGACCTCGAGCGGTCCGAGCATGAGCTCGGACGTGCCAAGAAGCAGCTCGAGGACAATGAAGGTAAGAAATACCTTGTTTAAATTAAACATATATATATACAAAGGTGCAATTGCAAAAATGACAGGATTATCGTGGCTATTGTAGGGGCCATGTCTGAGGTGGCCACCCTGAAGCAAGCGCCGCTTCAGGCTGAGAAGAGGTCAGCCGTGGAGTGCACTGAGCGAGAAAAGTATGAGGCCGAGGTTGGCAAGGTGCGGCAAGAGCTCCGGGCTCTCATGGAAAAACATGAGAGTTTGGAGCGTGACTCAAGGACGCAAGCATCCGAGCTCGCGGCGGCTACTGAAAGTGCCAAGTCCACCAAGGCCGAATCCTAGAAGAACCTCCAGGAGTTGGATGAGGTGAAGAAGATAGCACCGGGTAAGGCATTCTTTATGCAAAGTAAACACATAAGCGTGAGTTACTTGTTACTTACCTGAATCCGGAGTTCTCCAGGCGCGTTCACATATCTTCCCCGGAGTATAGCTGATGCCGCTGCATTCTATTGAGCCGAGGAGGGAAGCTCGACGGAGAAGGTGTTCTGGTCTCAGTACGCTAAGGCCGGACACCCCGTGCCCCTAAGCGACCAGTTGAAGCAACTGGCCGAGCTCCACAAGGCGGCCGAACAGGCCATGAAGGGCCTCATAGTTCGGCTTTGGCCTGGGGAGGCTCAGCCTGGGAGCTACTTCAGGCTGGTGCGGCGGCTAGTGGAGGCCTGTCCAAGGCTCGAAGTCATCAAGCGCTCCGTCTGCATTGAAGGTGCCCGTAGGGCCCTTGCCCGTGTGAAGGTGCATTGGGGCAAGCTGGATGCTGAGAAGCTTGTGAAGGACGGGCCACCGCCGGGGAAAGAGCATCGCAAGCCCGAAAATTATTATAAGGATGTTCTGAAGGGTGCCCGCCTTGTGGCGGAGGAATGTTCTATGGATGTAATCTTTGAGTAAAACTCGCTCGTTTTGAACTGTGCGCTGAAAACTTGTTCATATGCGCTTAAGCAATGCTGTTTGAATTTAAAATCTTACCTTCTGTGCGGCTGTTTATCAATGAGAGATGGCGAGTCGTCGGCTTCTGCCCCCGTGCCACTAGTGCTGGGGTGTTCGGGGATAAACCCGAGGGCTCCTTTTCCCATGTTTGGGTCCTTCGAGGGAGGCGCTCAGCCCAACGAACAAGGCAATCAGACTATAATGCGTGAACACTCTCACTTAGCCATAGAATTCTATAATTTTAAATTTCGGCGAAGCCCCTGGTATTCGGAAGACCGAGTTCGGGGCTCTATCCACGCCTTGGCCGGATAGAGCTGGCTCCTCGCCCTAAGCGGCATATGTCTTTAAGGACTCGAAAAGACCTCTCGAACAGCGACCAGCTCTCGCCTTATCATGACGGTCAGTTTTAGCTTTCTCCACTGAGGTGCTCGACCCAGCTCAACCGGGGCACAATCGCAGTGGTTCTCCTAGTGCTACCTTAGCCGATATAGCAGAACGTAAGGCACCAAAACATAGGAGCTGGGCAAACCCAACTATTGACCCAAGACATGATTCGGAGCCGATGCATATAATGCTATAAGTTCGGGGTGCCGCACTTGTTAAAGTGTTCGGACTTCTCACACCATGTTGAGGGGTACTGAAGCCCCTGGCGTATTTTGGCCGTACCAAAGTGTACGGATGCAACATGTCGTTTTAAGGAACATATATAAAAAAAGGTAATGCAAAAATAGACAAAAGCGATGCATTATTTATTAAAGTGGGCTGCGATCAAAGCAGAACAATATAATTAATGCGATAAGCAAAAGGGTCGACTATTTAACATGTCCGCTCCAGGGGCAAGCTATGGAATAATATGCGAAACAGGTATACTGCTCGTGATAGAGACCACCTGGGAATACCATAATGCGGCGTGGCTTGTCTGCTTCCCTGGTTCTTGCATCGTTTGTGCGGCAATTGAACTGCCGAACAGGCCTTCCGAAGAGTGGAGTCTTGAAAGTAAGAGAAAATTAAAAAAATTGGCAGCCCCTGGTGCAGTTTAAGCCGTGTTTCGGGCGTGCCATGATGGTGCCCCTCCCCCTGTGCCCATGGTATCTCTAGAGCCTAGTTATGTACGCAAAGTACTGGCGTCGCCTTTTTGCGAGGGTTGGGGTTGGGGCCGCATTGCTATGCCTGCTCGGATCGTGCCAGGCGGTCTTGTTGTAGGTTACTCCGGGCGCGCTTGATGGTGTTCGGTCGTTTACTGGCCAGACTGGAGAACTGCCTGGAGAGGCTGCTTTGTACTTCCGCTGCAAGGGCCGCCGTGTGCTCCTCCGTTCGGAGGGAGCGTTCGGTGTTTCCATTGACCATAATTACTCCTCGAGAGCCTGGCATCTTGAGCTTAAGGTATGCGTAATGCGGTACCGCATTGAACTTAGCGAATGCGGTTCGCCCGAGCAGTGCGTGATAGCCACTGCGAAACGGGACTATGTCGAAGATTAACTCCTCGCTTCGGAAATTATCCGGAGATCCGAAGACCACTTCAAGTGTGACTGAGCCTATACAGTTGGCCTCTACACCTGGTATTACGCCTTTAAAGGTCGTTTTGGTGGGCTTAATCCTCGAGGGATCTATGCCCATTTTCCGCACTGTATCCTGGTAAAGCAGGTTCAGGCTGCTGCCGCCGTCCATAAGGACTCTAGTGAGATGAAATCCGTCAATAATTGGGTCTAGAACCAATGCGGCGAATCCGCCATGACGGGTGCTAGTGGGGTGGTCTCTTCGATCAAAGGTGATCGGGCAGGAGGACCATGGGTTGAACTTTGGGGTGACTGGCTCTATCGCGTATACGTCCCTTAACGCACGTTTCCGCTCCCTATTGGGGATGTGGGTTGCGTATATCATGTTCACCGTCCACACTTGTGGGGGAAAACCCTTCTGTCCACTGTTGTTCGGTGGCCGGGGCTCCTCGTCGTCATCGCTATGCAGCCCCTTGTCTTCGTTTTCGGCGTTTAACTTGCCCGCCTGCTTGAACACCCAACAATCCCTGTTGGTGTGATTGGCCAGCTTTTCGGGGGTGCCATGTATCTGGCATAAGCGGTCGAGTATTCGGTCCAAACTGGACGGCCCCCTAGGATTCCTTTTGAATGGCTTCTTCCGCTGACCGGATTTAGAGCTTCTGAATCCGGCATTAACTCCCGTATCTTCAGCATTGTCGCCGTTAATGCGGCGCTTTTGCTTGTTGCGACGCGACCTGCCACTAATGTCCCTGGTGTCCGAACTACCAGGGTTCTTGGTTATATTGTTGCTACGAGCAAGCCAGCTGTCTTCTCCCACGCAGAAGCGGGTCATGAGTGTCGTGAGAGCTTCCATAGATTTCGCCTTTTTCCTGTCCAAGGTGCCGGGCCAGCCACTCGTCATGGATATTGTGCTTGAAGGCTGCTAGGGCCTCAGCGTCCGGACAATCGACTATTTGATTTTTCTTTGTTAGGAACCGTGTCCAGAATTGCTTGGCCGATTCATCTGGCTGCTGAATTACGTGACTTAGGTCATCGGCGTCTGGGGGTCGCACATAAGTGCCTTGGAAATTGTCGAGGAATGCGGCTTCTAGGTCCTCCCAACAACTGATTGATCCTGTTGGCAAGCTGTTAAGCCAATGCCGAGCTGGTCCTTTAAGCTTGAGTGGGAGGTATTTGATGGCGTGGAAATCATCGCCGTGGGCCATGTGGATATGAAGGAGATAATCCTCAATCCATACCGCAGGATCTGTTGTGCCATCATATGATTCGATGTTTACGGGTTTGAAACCCTCGGGGATTTGATGATCCATTATTTCGTCTGTGAAGCAGAGTGGGTGTGCGGCGCCTCTGTACTGGGCTATATCATGACGTAGCTCTAGTGAGCCTTGTCTACTGAGTTCGGCCCTGCTGAATTTGTCGCCGGCGTGACGGATGCCGTCTCGAGCCGTGGGGCGCCCATGTGATCCGTAGATCGATCTTGTTTGTTTAGCCTTGTCCTCCAACATATCTCGTAAGCCCGGCACATATTCCCATGTCTTGGTACGGGGTGTGGCTTGAGTGGTGGGCCGAGAGGCCTCTCTGTCTCGGCCATGAGGTGGCCGGTCGGCCGCATCAAGTGCTTCCTCCTCTAATTGGGGTAGCAACTTGCACTTTGGTTAGCTCTTGGAGGGGCGTTCGAGTTTATGCCCTTCGGCCGCAAGGACTTTAGACCATCTGTCGACTAGCAAATCTTGATCAGCTCTATGCTGTTGCTGTTTTTTCTTGAGGCTTCTTGCCATGGCCATAAGCCTGCGTTGGAAATGCTTTTGCTCGACGGGATCCTCTGGCACGATGAATTCGTCGTCGTCGAGGCTTGCCTCGTCTTCGGAGGGAGGCATATAATTATCGTCCTCGACCTCTCTGTCTGCTGCTCTCTCATGAGGGCTGGTTTCTCCATCCTCATGTGCTAAATCTTGCTGGAGGGGGTTTTCTTCGACGCTTTCCGGAGTATTATTATCTCCCATACTAGAATCGCCGTGTTTGTTTTGGCGGGATTTTGAGCGGCGCCGCTGACGTTGGTGCTTAGGTTGTTTCTTGGAGGGGTCATCCTCCGCTGTTCCATCGCCATCTCCCTCTTTTGGGGTGTCCACCATGTATATGTCATACGACGAGGTGGCTTTCCAGGGCCTAATAGGCGCTGGTTCTTCATCATCTCCTTCATCGGCATCCATATTGTCGATGTCTTCGGAGTCGAAGTCGAGCATGTCGGTTAAGTCGTCGATAGTGGCTACAAAGTGGGTGGTGGGTGGGCTTTGAATTTCTTCATCGTCCGAATCCCAACCTTGCCGGCCGTAGTTCGGCCAGGGCTCTCCTGATAAAGAGAGAGACTTTAGTGTCTTCAGGATATCGCCAAAAGGCGAGTGCTGAAAGATGTCTGCGGCAGTGAACTCCATGATCGGCGCCCAATCGGATTCGATTGGCAGGGGCGCGGAGGGTTCGGAGTCCGGAGAGGAGTTCGGCTCCTTGGAGTCATGAGTCCCGCGGAGTACAGGGATGGTGTTCGGCTCAATCGCCATGGGGATCGCAGCCCCCGAGGCGGCGTCCAACCGCCCATCCTCGATCGGCGTAGTTGGCTCCGAATCAAGGATCAGAGCCGATGCGGGTGCGGCCTCCAGGGCACTGTTCGGCGGCAGAGCTAGATCATGCTCGTCGGGACGGTGCGGCACGCTCGACAGTGGCTCAAATCCGTTGAAGATCAAGTCCACGCGGATGTCAGCCGTGTAGTTTAAACTTCCGAATCTGACCTGATGGCCAGGGGCGTAGCTTTCGATCTGCTCCAGATGGCCAAGTGAATTGGCCGCAGTGCGAAGCCGCCGAAGACGAAGATCTGTCCGGGGAGGAAGGTCTCACCCTAGACTGCATCGCTGTTGAAGATCGTCGGAGCCATCGAGCCTGACAGCGACGACACAGAGGAACTCTCAATGAAAGCACCAATGTTGGTGTCAAAACTGGCGGATCTCGGGTAGGGGGTCCCGAACTGTGCGTCTAGGCCGGATGGTAACAGGAGGCAAGGGACACGAAGTTTTACCCAGGTTCGGGCCCTCTCGATGGAGGTAAAACCCTACGTCCTACTTGATTAATATTGATGATATGGGTAGTACAAGAGTAGATCTACCACGAGATCAGAGAGGCTAAACCCTAGAAGCTAGCCTATGGTATGATTGCTGATGTGTATGTTGTCCTACGGACTAAAACCCTCCGGTTTATATAGACACCGGCTAGGGTTAGGGTTACATAGAGTCGGTTACAATGGTAGGAGATCTGAATATCCATATCGCCAAGCTTGCCTTCCACGCCAAGGAAAGTCCCTTTCGGACACGGGACAAAGTATTCAATCTTGTATCTTCATAGTCCAGGAGTCCGGCTGAAGGTATAGTCCGGCCATCCGGACACCCCCTAATCCAGGACTCCCTCATCCCCCGTCTCCTGTTACCATCCGCCTAGACGCACAGTTCGGGACCCCCTACCCGAGATCCGCCGGTTTTGACACCGACACTGACGGTGGATAATTTTCCTTCCCACCCGCCACCCACTTCATAGCCATGGTCAAGGATTTGACCGACACACTTGATTACGACTCCGAGGACATCGACGGTATGGATGACAATGCCGGAGAAGAAGAGGCCTAGAACTCGCCGTTCACGGGACGCTGGACGGCCACTTTCTCGTATGATGTATACATGGTGGATGCACCAAAGGAGAACAGCGGCGATGACAAGGAAGATCCAGCTAAGGATAAACCTTCCGAAATACAATGCGCCGACGTCATCGGCGCCGCTCTAAGTCACGCTGCAGTGAAGACAGGAACACCGGCAAAGGAGAAGATAACACTCCAGAAGGTGCCGAAGACAACGAAGACCCCGTTGAAACAGCTAATGAACAAGATGAATGGGAAGATGGGCAGGTTAGCCCTGGTAAACAGGCCACGCACGAAGACTCAAAGGATGGAAGTTATCTTCCGCTCTCCGAGGATGAGGTGAGCCTCGGCACCGGTGATTTCATCGTGCCTGAGGAACCTCTTGAGTAGGAGCGCTTCAAATGCCAGCTAAAAGCCACTGCAAGGATCCTGAAAAAGAAGCAGCAGTAGCTTTAAGCTGACCTAGCGCCCAACCAAAAGCTACCCAAAGCACAAATTGCTACCTCACTTTGACGAGGAGGCACCGGAATACATACCACCATCATACAATGCGGCTGACCGACCATCACGTGGTTGGGACAAAACGACAACCCACACTGAACACCAGCCCGCCCCGCCTCATCGCACAGGTAGAAGTAAATTAGCCCACGACCATTCATATGACCTCTGACAAAACCTGAACAATAAAGCGGGACATACCAGATCAATCTACGAATCGTGAGGACGTGCCTCGACACGCGACGACGGCCACCTATTCGGACGTGACAAACTTAGTCATGCGCGGGCTGAAAACCGCAGACAGACTCCACCAGAGCTACGTCGCGATACGGCCCGATATAGAGGCGCCACACACCCTCATTGCTTCATTGATGAGTGTCGGTGTCAAAACCAGCGGATCTCAGGTAGGGGGTCCCGAACTGTGCGTCTAAGGCGGATGGTAACAGGAGGCAGGGGAAACGATGTTTTACCCAGGTTCGGGCCCTCTTGATGGAGGTAAGACCCTACGTCCTGCTTGATTAATATTGGTGATATGGGTAGTACAAGAGTGGATCTACCACGAGATCAAAGAGGCTAAACCCTAGAAGTTAGCCTATGGTATGATTGTATGTTCTTGTATCCTACGGACTAAAACCCTCCGGTTTATATAGACACCGGAGAGGGTTAGGGTTTACACAAGGTCGGTTACAAAGGAGGAGATATCCATACCCGTACTGCCTAGCTTGCCTTCCACGCCAAGTAGAGTCCCATCCGGACACGAGACGAAGTCTTCAATCTTGTATCTTCATAGTCCAACAGTCCGGCCAAAGGTTATAGTCTGGCTGTCCAGAGACCCCCTAATCCAGGAGTCCCTCAGTAGCCCCTGAACCAGGCTTCAATGACGATGAGTCCGGCGCGCAGTATTGTCTTCGACATTGCAAGGCGGGTTCCTCCTCCGAATACACCACGGAAGAATTTGAATACAAGGATAGTGTCCGACCCTGCAAAATAAGTTCCACATACCACCGTAGAGAGAATAATATTTCCACAAATCCAATTTGCTGACTTGTTTTGACAACACGACATTATGCCATGGCCCGGTGATTATTCGAAATGTTTCCTTTAACTAGCCCTGCACATAACGCGAGGCAGTTTTTTGACACGTGGGTAACCCAACCGCGCCATCGATTATGGCGCTTGGGGGATAAGCGAGTTTTACCAGGCAAGTGGTTACGCATAGTTTCGTCTGCCCATATAAAGGGATAAGGATTCACCTTTTCATCCACGCCTTCTTCCTCCTTTGCTCATCCATTTTCGCGCACTCGAGCTCCAGCACCCAAGTCCGCACTTCCCACCTCAACCTTCGCCAACCATGTCCGGAGCGGGAGGCAGGTGGATGGTCTCCTCCGTCACGGAGGGACACATCAAGAAGCTGAGGAGAGCCGGATACCTGCTCGATGACATCGCCGACCGGCTCTTAGATGAGGGGAAGCTCATCCCCACGCCTAGGCCCCATGAGGGGGTAGTGTTCCTTACCCATTTCCTCCGTGGACTGGGATTCCCTCTCCACCCATTCGTTCGGGGGCTCATGTTCTTGTTGGGGAACATAGCAGAAATTCAAAATTTTCCTACGTGTCACCAAGATCTATCTATGGAGAAACTAGCAATGAGGGGAAGGAGAGTGCATCTACATACCCTTGTAGATCGCTAAGCGGAAGCGTTCAAGAGAACGGGGTTGATGGAGTTGTACTCGTCGTGATCGAAACCACCGATGATCCCAGTCCCGAACGGACGGCACCTCCGTGTTCAACACACGTACAGCCCGGTGACGTCTCCCATGCCTTGATCTAGCAAGGAGAGAGGGAGAGGTTGAGGAAGACTCCATCCAGCAGCAGCACAACGGCGTGGTGGTGGTGGAGGAGCGTGGTACTCCAGCAGGGCTTCGCCAAGCACCGCAAGAGACGAGGAGGAGAGAGGTAGGGCTGCGCCAGGGAGAGATCAAATCGCGTGTGTTGGGCAGCCCAAAACCCCACTATTTATAGGAGGAGGGGAGGAGGGTGCGCCCCCTCTAGGGTTCCCACCCCTAGGGGGGGGGGGGCGGCAGCCCTAGATGGGAAAAAGGGGGGCGGCCAAGAGGGGGAGAGGGGGGCGCGCCCTAGGGTGGGACTTAGGCCCATCTGAGCCTAGGGTTTCCCCTTTCTCCTCCTAGCTGAGCCTTGGGCCTTGTGGGAGGCGCACCAGCCCACTCAGGGGCTGGTCCCTTACCACTCTTGGCCCATGCAAGCCTCCGGGGCTGGTGGCCCCACTTGGTGGAACCCCGGGACCCTCCCGATGGTCCCGGTACGTTACCGATAAAACCCGAAACTTTTCTGGTGACCAAAACAGGACTTCCCATATATAAATCTTTACCTCCGGACCATTCCGGAACTCCTCGTGACGTCCGGGATCTCATCCAGGACTCCGAACAACATTCGGTAACCACATACAAACTTCCTTTATAACCCTAGTGTCATCGAACCTTAAGTGTGTAGACCCTACGGGTTCGGGAACCATGCAGACATGACCGAGACGTTCTCCGGTCAATAACCAACAGCGGGATCTGGATACCCATGTTGGCTCCCACATGCTCCATGATGATCTCATCGGATGAACCACGATGTCAAGGACTTAATCAATCCCGTATACAATTCCCTTTGTCTATTGGTACGATACTTGCCCGAGATTCGATCGTCGGTATCCCGATACCTTGTTCAATCTCGTTACCGGCAAGTCTCTTTACTCGTTCCGTAACACATCATCTCGTGATCAACTCCTTGATCACATTGTGCACATTATGATGATGTCCTACCAAGTGGGCCCAGAGATACCTCTCTGTTTACACGGAGTGACAAATCCCAGTCTCGATTCGTGCCAACCCAACAGACATTTTCAGAGATACCTGTAGTGTACCTTTATAGCCACCCAGTTACATTGTGACGTTTGGCACACCCAAAGCACTCCTACGGTATCCGGGAGTTGCACAATCTCATGTTCTAAGGAAATGATACCTCGCATTAGAAAAGCTTTAGCATACGAACTACATGATCTTGTGCTAGGCTTAGGATTGGGTCTTGTCCATCACATCATTCTCCTAATGATGTGATCCAGTTATCAACGACATCCAATGTCCATGGTCAGGAAACCGTAACCATCTATTGATCAACGAGCTAGTCAACTAGAGGCTTACTAGGGACATGGTGTTGTCTATGTATCCACACATGTATCTGAGTTTCCTATCAATACAATTATAGCATGGATAATAAACGATTATCATGAACAAGTAAATATAATAATAACTAATTTATTATTGCCTCTAGGGCATATTTCCAACAGTCTCCCACTTGCACTAGAGTCAATAATCTAGTTCACATCGCTATGTGATTAACACTCAGGGTCACATCCCCATGTGACTAACACCCAAAGAGTTTACTAGAGTCAATAATCTAGTTCGCATTACCATGTGATTAACACTCAATGAGTTCTGGGTTTGATCATGTTATGCTTGTGAGTGATGTTATAGTCAATGGGTCTGAACCTTTCAGATCCCTATGTACTTCGCAAATTTCTATGTCATCTTGTAGATGCAACTACTACGCTACATTTGGAGCTATTCCAAATAACAGTTCTACTATATGAATCCATTTTACTACTCAGAATAATCTGGATTAGTGTCAAAGTTTGCATCGGCATAACCCTTTACGATGAACTCTTTTACCACCTCCATAATCGAGAAAATTCCTTAGTCCACTGGTTACTAAGGATAACTGTGACCGCTGTCCTGTGATCCATTCTTGGATCACTCTTGTACCCCTTGACTGACTCATGGCAAGGAAAACTTCAGGTGCGGTACACAGCATAGCATACTGTAGATCCTATGTCTTAAGCATAGGGGACGACCTTCGTCCTTTCTCTCTATTCTGCCGTGGTCGAGCTTTAAGTCTTAACTTCATACCTTACAACTCTGGCAAGAACTCCTTCTTTGACTGATCCATCTTGAACACCTTCAAGATCATGTCAAGGTATGTGCTCATTTGAAAGTACCATTAAGCGTTTTGATCTATCCTTATAGATCTTGATGCTCAATGTTCAAGTAGCTTAATCCAGGCTTTCCATTGAAAAACACTTTCCAAATAACCCTATATGCTTTCCAGAAATTCTACGTCATTTCTAATCTACGATATGTCAACAACATATATTCATCAGAAATTCTATAGTGCTCCCACTCACTTCTTTGGAAATACAAGTTTCTCATAAACTTTGTATACAACCAAAATCTTTGATCATCATCAAAGTGTATATTCCAACTCCGAGATGCTTACTCCAGTCCTTAGAAGGATTGCTGGAGCTTTGCATACTTATTAGCATCTTTCAGGATTGACAACACCTTCCGGTTGTATCACATACAACCTTTCCTCAAGAAAAACATCGAGGAAACAATGTTTTGATATCCTATCTGCAAGATTTCATAAATAATGCAGTAATCGCTAATATAGTTCCAACAGACTCTTAGCATCGCTACGAGTGAGAAAGTCTCATCGTAGTCAACTCCTTGAACTTGTCGAAAAACATCTTAATGACAAGTTGAGCTTTCTTAATGGTGATACTTACCATCATTGGCCGTCTTCCTTTTAAAATCCATATGTACCTAACAGCCTTACGACCATCAAGTAGTTCTTCCAAAGTCTACACTTTGTTTTCATATATGGATCCTCTCTCGGATTATATGGCCTCGAGCCATTTTGGAATCCAGGCCCACCATCGCTTCTCCATAGCTCATAGGTTCATTGTTGTCTAGCAACATGACTTCCAAGACAGGATTACGTACCACTCTAAAGTAGTACGCATCCTTGTCATCCTACGAGGTTTGTAGTGACTTGATCTGAAGTTTCATGATCACTATCATAAGCTTCCACTTCAATTGGTGTAGGTGCCACAGGAACAACTTCCTGTGCCCTTCCACACACTAGCTGAAGAGACGGTTCAATAACCTCATCAAGTCTCCACCATCCTCCCACTCAATTCTTTTGAGAGAAACATTTCGTCGAGAAAGGACCCGATTCCAGAAACAATCCCTTATTGCTTTCGGATCTGAGACAGGAGGTATACCCAACTGTTTTTGGGTGTCCTATGAAGATGCATTTATCCGCTTTGGGTTCGAGCTCATCATCCTGAAACTTTTTTCACATAAGCGTCACAGCCCCAAACTTTTAAGAAATATCAGCTTAGGTTTCTCTAAACCATAGTTCATACGATGTCATCTCATCGGAATTACGTGGTGCCCTATTTTAAAGTGAATGTGGTTGTCTCTAATGCCTAACCCATAAACTATCGTGGTAATTCGATAAGAGACATCATGGTATGCATCATATCCAATAGGGGGCAGTTATGATGTTCGAACACACCATCACACTATGGTGTTCCAGGCTGTATTGGTTGTGAAACAATTTCCACAATGTCTTAATTCTGTGCCAAACTCGTAATTCAGATATTCATCTCTATGATCATATCATAGATATTTTATCCTCTTGTCACGATGATCTTTCAACTTGACCCTGAAATTACTTGAACCTTTCAATAATTCAGACTCGTGATTCATCAAGTAAATATACTCATCATCTACTCAAATCATTTGTGAAGTAAGAACATAACGATATCCACTACACGCCTCTGCACTCATTGGACTGCACACATCAAAATGTATTACTTCCAACAAGTTGCTTTCTAGTTCCATTTTACTGAAAACGAGGCTTTCAGTCATCTTGCCCATGTGGTATGATTTGCATGTCTCAAGTGATTCAAAATCAAGTGAGTCCAAACGGTCCATTTGCATGGAGTTTCTTCATTCATATACACCAATAGACATGGTTCGCAGGTCTCAAACTTTTCAAAAATGAGTGAGTCCAAAGATCCATCAACACGGAGCTTCTTCATGCGTTTTATACCGATATGACTTAAGTGGCAGTGCCACAAGTAGGTGGTACTATCATTACTATCTTATATCTTTTGGCATGAACATGTGTATCACTACAATCGAGATTCAATAAACCATTCATTTTAGGTGCAAGACCATTGAAGGTATTATTCAAATAAACAGAGTAACCATTATTCTCCTTAAATGAATAACCGTATTGTGATAGACATAATCCAATCATGTCTATGCTCAACGCAAACACCAATCTCGATGGTAGAGGGAGCGTGCGATGCTTGATCACATCAAGCTTGGAAAAACTTCCAACACATATCGCCAGCTCACCTTTAGCTAGTCTCCGTTTACTCCGCATCCTTTTATTTCAAGTTTTCTAACACTTAGCAACCAAACCGGTATCTAATACCCTGGTGCTACTAGGAGTACTAGTAAAGTACACATTAACATAATGTATATCCAATATACTTCTATCGACCTTGCCAGCCTTCTCATCTACCAAGTATCTAGGGTAATTCTGCTCCGGTGGTTGTTCCCCTTATTACAAAATCACTTAGTCTCGGGTTTGGGTTCAACCTTGGGTTTCTTCACTAGAGCAGCAACTGATTTGCCGTTTCATGAAGTATCCCTTCTTGCCCTTGCCCTTCTTGAAACTAGTGGTTTCACCAACCATCAACAATTGATGCTGCTTCTTGATTTCTACTTTTGTGGAGTCAAACATCGCGAATATCTCAAGGATCATCATAAATGTCCCTGATATATTATAGTTCATTACGAAGCTCTAGCAGCTTGGTGGTAATGACTTCGGAGAAACATCACTATCTCATCTGGAAGATCAACTCCCACTCGATTCAAATGATTGTTGTACTCAGACAATCTGAGCACAAGCTCAACAATTGAGCTTTTCTCCCTTAGTTTGCAGGCTAAGAAAATCGTGGAGGTCTTATACCTCTTGACTTGGGCACGAGCCTGAAATCCCAATTTCAGCCCTCGAAACATCTCATATGTTTCGCGACGTTTTAAAACGTCTTCGGTGCCTCAACTCTAAACCGTTTAACTAAACTATCACGCAGTTATCAAAATGTGTATGTCAGATGTTCGCAACATCCACAGATGATGTTCAAGGTTCAGCACACTGAGCGGTGCATTAAGGACATAAGCCTTTTACTGTCTGCATAATTGCTACTATCAACTTTCAACTAGTTTTTCTCTAGGAACATATCTAAACAGTAGAACTAAAGTGCGAGCTACGACATAATTTGCAAAATCCTTTTGACAATGTTCAGGATAAACAAGTTCATCTTATGAACTCCCACTCAGATAGACATCCCTCTAGTCATCTAAGTGATTACATGATCCGAGTCAACTAGGCCGTGTCCGATCATCACGTGAGACGGACTAGTCAACATCGGTGAACATCTTCATGTTGATCGTATCTTCTATACAACTCATGCTTGACCTTTCGGTCTCTTGTGTTCCGAGGCCATGTCTGTACATGCTAGGCTCGTCAAGTCAACCTAAGTGTTTCGCGTGTGTAAATCTGGCTTACACCCGTTGTATGTGAACGTAAGAATCTATCACACACGATCATCACGTGGTGCTTCAAAACGACGAACTTTCACAACGGTGCACAGTTAGGGGGAACACTTTCTTGAAATTTTAATGAGGGATCATCTTATTTACTACCGTCGCTCTAAGCAAATAAGATGCAAAAACATGATAAACATCATATGCAATCAAAAGGTGACATGATATGGCCATCATCACTTTGCTCCTTTTGATCTCCATCTTCGGGGCTCCATGATCATCATCGTCACCGGCATGACACCATGATCTCCATCATCATGTTCTCCATCATTGTGTCTTCATGAAGTTGTCTCGCCAACTATTACTTCTACTACTACAGCTAACGGTTAGCAATAAAGTAAAGTAATTACATGGCGTTGTTCAATGACACGCAGGTCATATAATAAATAAAGACAACTCCTATGGCTCCTACCGGTTGTCATACTCATCGACATGCAAGTCGTGATTCCTATTACAAGAACATGATCAATCTCATACATCACATATCATTCATCACATTCTTCTTGGCCATATCACATCACATAGCATACCCTGCAAAAACAAGTTAGACATCCTCTAATTGTTGTTTGCATGTTTTACGTGGCTGCTATGGGTTTCTAGAAAGAACGTTTCTTACCTACGCAAAAACCACAACGTGATATGCCAATTGCTATTTACCCTTCATAAGGACCCTTTTCATCAAATCCGATCCGGTTAAAGTGGGAGAGACAGACACCCGCTAGCCACCTTATGCAACTAGTGCATGTCAGTCGGTGGAACCAGTCTCACATGTAAGGTCGGTCCGGGCCGCTTAATCCCACGATGCCGCCAAATCAAGATAAGACTAGTAACGGCAAGTAAATTGACAAAATCAACACCCACAACTACTTTGTGTTCTACTCGTGCATAGAATCTACGCAATAGACCTAGCTCATGATGCCACTGTTGGGGAACGTAGCAGAAATTCAAAATTTTCCTATGTGTCACCAAGATCTATCTATGGAGAAACCAGCAACGAGGGGAAGGAGAGTGCATCTACATACCCTTGTAGATCGCTAAGCGGAAGCGTTCAAGAGAACGGGGTTGATGGAGTCGTACTTGTCGTGATCCAAATCACCGATGATCCTAGTGTCGAACGGACGGCACCTCCGTGTTCAACACACGTACAGCCCGGTGACGTCTCCCATGCCTTGATCCAGCAAGGAGAGAGGGAGAGGTTGAGGAAGACTCCACCCAGCAGCAGCACAACGGCGTGGTGGTGGTGGAGGAGCGTGGTACTCCAGCAGGGCTTCGCCAAGCACCGCAAGAGACGAGGAGGAGAGAGGTAGGGCTGCACCAGGGAGAGATCAAATCGCGTGTGTTGGGCAGCCCAAAACCCCACTATTTATAGGAGGACGGGAGGAGGGTGCGCCCCCTCTAGGGTTCCCACCCCTAGGGGGGGGGGGGCAGCCCTAGATGGGAAAAAGGGGGGCAGCCAAGAGGGGGAGAGGGGGGCGTGCCCTAGGGTGGGACTTAGGCCCATCTGAGCCTAGGGTTTCCCCTTTCTCCTCCTAGCTGAGCTTTGGGCCTTGTGGGAGGCGCACCAGCCCACTCAGGGGCTGGTCCCTTACCACTCTTGGCCCATGCAAGCCTCCGGGGCTGGTGGCCCCACTTGGTGGACCCCCGGGACCCTCCCGATGGTCCCGGTACGTTACCGATAAAACCCGAAACTTTTCTGGTGAACCAAACTGGACTTCCCATATATAAATCTTTACCTCCGGACCCTTCCAGAACTCCTCGTGACGTCCGGGATCTCATCCAGGACTCCGAACAACATTCGGTAACCACATACAAACTTCCTTTATAACCCTAGCGTCATCGAACCTTAAGTGTGTAGACCCTACGGGTTCGGGAACCATGCGGACATGACCGAGACGTTCTCCGGTCAATAACCAACAGCGGGATCTGGATACCCATGTTGGCTCCCACATGCTCCATGATGATCTCATCGGATGAACCACGATGTCAAGGACTTAATCAATCCCGTATACAATTCCCTTTGTCTATTGGTACGATACTTGCCCGAGATTCGATCATCGGTATCCCGATACCTTGTTCAATCTCGTTACCGGCAAGTCTGTTTACTCGTTCTGTAACACATCATCTCGTGATCAACTCCTTGATCACATTGTGCACATTATGATGATGTCCTACCGAGTGGGCCCAGAGATACCTCTCCATTTACACGGAGTGACAAATCCCAGTCTCGATTCGTGCCAACCCAACAGACACTTTCAGAGATACCTGTAGTGTACCTTTATAGGCACCCAGTTACGTTGTGACGTTTGGCACACCCAAAGCACTCCTACGGTATCCGGGAGTTGCACAATCTCATGGTCTAAGGAAATGATACCTGACATTAGAAAAGCTTTAGCATACGAACTACATGATCTTGTGCTAGCCTTAGGATTGGGTCTTGTCCATCACATCATTCTCCTAATGATGTGATCCAGTTATCAACGACATCCAATGTCCATGGTCAGGAAACCGTAACCATCTATTGATCAACGAGCTAGTCAACTAGAGGCTTACTAGGGACATGGTGTTGTCTATGTATCCACACATGTATCTGAGTTTCCTATCAATACAATTATAGCATGGATAATAATCGATTATCATGAACAAGGAAATATAATAATAACTAATTTATTATTGCCTCTAGGGCATATTTCCAACAGTCTCCCACTTGCACTAGAGTCAATAATCTAGTTCACATCGCTATGTGATTAACACTCAGGGTCACATCACCATGTGACTAACACCCAAAGAGTTTACTAGAGTCAATAATCTAGTTCACATTACCATGTGATTAACACTCAATGAGTTCTGGGTTTGATCATGTTATGCTTGTGAGTGATGTTATAGTCAATGGGTCTGAACCTTTCAGATCCGTATGTACTTCGCAAATTTCTATGTCTTCTTGTAGATGCAACTACTACGCTACATTTGGAGCTATTCCAAATAACAGTTCTACTATATGAATCCATTTTACTACTCAGAATAATCTGGATTAGTGTCAAAGTTTGCATCGGCGTAACCCTTTACGATGAACTCTTTTACCACCTCCATAATCGAGAAAATTCCTTAGTCCACTAGTTACTAAGGATAACTGTGACCGCTGTCCTGTGATCCATTCTTGGATCACTCTTGTACCCCTTGACTGACTCATGGCAAGGCACACTTCAGGTGCAGTACACAGCATAGCATACTGTAGATCCTATGTCTTAAGCATAGGGGACGACCTTCGTCCTTTCTCTCTATTCTGCCGTGGTCGAGCTTTAAGTCTTAACTTCATACCTTACAACTCTGGCAAGAACTCCTTCTTTGACTGATCCATCTTGAACACCTTCAAGATCATGTCAAGGTATGTGCTCATTTGAAAGTACCATTAAGCGTTTTGATCTATCCTTATAGATCTTGATGCTCAATGTTCAAGTAGCTTAATCCAGGCTTTCCATTGAAAAACACTTTCCAAATAACCCTATATGCTTTCCAGAAATTCTACGTCATTTTTGATCTACGATATGTCAACAACATATATTCATCAGAAATTCTATAGTGCTCCCACTCACTTCTTTGGAAATACAAGTTTCTCATAAACTTTGTATACAACCAAAATCTTTGATCATCATCAAAGTGTATATTCCAACTCCGAGATGCTTACTCCAGTCCTTAGAAAGATTGCTGGAGCTTTGCATACTTATTAGCATCTTTCAGGATTGACAACACCTTCCGGTTGTATCACATACAACCTTTCCTCAAGAAAAACGTCGAGGAAACAATGTTTTGATATCCTATCTGCAAGATTTCATAAATAATGCACTAATCGCTAATATAGTTCCAACAGACTCTTAGCATCGCTACCAGTGAGAAAGTCTCATCGTAGTCAACTCCTTGAACTTGTCAAAAAACATCTTAACGACAAGTTGAGCTTTCTTAATGGTGATACTTACCATCATTGGCCGTCTTCCTTTTAAAATCCATATGTACCCAACAGCCTTATGACCATCAAGTAGTTCTTCCAAAGTCTACACTTTGTTTTCATATATGGATCCTCTCTCGGATTATATGGCCTCGAGCCATTTTGGAATCCAGGCCCACCATCGCTTCTCCATAGCTCATAGGTTCATTGTTGTCTAGCAACATGACTTCCAAGACAGGATTACGTACCACTCTAAAGTAGTACGCATCCTTGTCATCCTACGAGGTTTGGTAGTGACTTGATCTGAAGTTTCATGATCACTATCATAAGCTTCCACTTCAATTGGTGTAGGTGCCACAGGAACAACTTCCTGTGCCCTTCCACACACTAGCTGAAGAGACGGTTCAATAACCTCATCAAGTCTCCACCATCCTCCCACTCAATTCTTTTGAGAGAAACATTTCCTCGAGAAAGGACCCGATTCCAGAAACAATCCCTTATTGCTTTCGGATCTGAGACAGGAGGTATACCCAACTGTTTTTGGGTGTCCTATGAAGATGCATTTATCCGCTTTGGGTTCGAGCTCATCAGCCTGGAACTTTTTTCACATAAGCGTCGCAGCCCCAAACTTTTAAGAAATGTCAGCTTAGGTTTCTCTAAACCATAGTTCATACGGTGTCATCTCATCGGAATTACGTGGTGCCCTATTTTAAAGTGAATGTGGTTGTCTCTAATGCCTAACCCATAAACTATCGTGCTAATTCGATAAGAGACATCATGGTATGCATCATATCCAATAGGGTGCAGTTATGATGTTTGAACACACCATCACACTATGGTGTTCCAGGCTGTATTGGTTGTGAAACAATTTCCACAATGTCTTAATTCTGTGCCAAACTCGTAATTCAGATATTCATCTCTATGATCATATCATAGATATTTTATCCTCTTGTCACGACGATCTTTCAACTTGACCCTGAAATTACTTGAACCTTTCAATAATTCAGACTCGTGATTCATCAAGTAAATATACTCATCATCTACTCAAATCATCTGTGAAGTAAGAACATAACGATATCCACTACACGCCTCTGCACTCATTGGACTGCACACATCAAAATGTATTACTTCCAACAAGTTGCTTTCTAGTTCCATTTTACTGAAAACGAGGCTTTCAGTCATCTTGCCCATGTGGTATGATTTGCATGTCTCAAGTGATTCAAAATCAAGTGAGTCCAAACGGTCCATTTGCATGGAGTTTCTTCATTCATATACACCAATAGACATGGTTCGCATGTCTCAAACTTTTCAAAAACGAGTGAGTCCAAAGATCCATCAACATGGAGCTTCTTCATGCGTTTTATACCGATATGACTTAAGTGGCAGTGCCACAAGTAGGTGGTACTATCATTACTATCTTATATCTTTTGGCATGAACATGTGTATCACTACAATCGAGATTCAATAAACCATTCATTTTAGGTGCAAGACCATTGAAGGTATTATTCAAATAAACAGAGTAACCATTATTCTCCTTAAATGAATAACCGTATTGTGATAGACATAATCCAATCATGTCTATGCTCAACGCAAACACCAATCTCGATGGTAGAGGGAGCGTGCGATGCTTGATCACATCAAGCTTGGAAAAACTTCCAACACATATCGCCAGCTCACCTTTAGCTAGTCTCCGTTTACTCCGCATCCTTTTATTTCGAGTTTACTAACACTTAGCAACCGAACCGGTATCTAATACCCTGGTGCTACTAGGAGTACTAGTAAAGTACACATTAACATAATGTATATCCAATATACTTCTATCGACCTTGCCAGCCTTCTCATCTACCAAGTATCTAGGGTAATTCTGCTCCAGTGGCTGTTCCCCTTATTACAAAAGCACTTAGTCTCGGGTTTGGGTTCAACCTTGGGTTTCTTCACTAGAGCAGCAGCTGATTTGCCGTTTCATGAAGTATCCCTTCTTGCCCTTGCCCTTCTTGAAACTAGTGGTTTCACCAACCATCAACAATTGATGCTGCTTCTTGATTTCTACTTTTGTGGAGTCAAACATCGCGAATATCTCAAGGATCATCATAAATGTCCCTGATATATTATAGTTCATTACGAAGCTCTAGCAGCTTGGTGGTAATGACTACGGAGAAACATCACTATCTCATCTGGAAGATCAACTCCCACTCGATTCAAATGATTGTTGTACTCAGACAATCTGAGCACAAGCTCAACAATTGAGCTTTTCTCCGTTAGTTTGCAGGCTAAGAAAATCGTCGGAGGTCTTATACCTCTTGACGTGGGCACGAGCCTGAAATCCCAATTTCAGCCCTCGAAACATCTCATATGTTTCGCGACGTTTTAAAACGTCTTCGGTGCCTCAACTCTAAACCGTTTAACTAAACTATCACGCAGTTATCAAAATGTGTATGTCAGATGTTCGCAACCTCCACAGATGACGTTCAAGGTTTAGCACACTGAGCGGTGCATTAAGGACATAAGCCTTTTACTGTCTGCATAATTGCTACTATCAACTTTCAACTAATTTTTCTCTAGGAACATATCTAAACAGTAGAACTAAAGTGCGAGCTACGACATAATTTGCAAAATCCTTTTGACAATGTTCAGGATAAACAAGTTCATCTTATGAACTCCCACTCAGATAGACATCCCTCTAGTCATCTAAGTGATTACATGATCCGAGTCAACTAGGCCGTGTCCGATCATCACGTGAGACGGACTAGTCAACATCGGTGAACATCTTCATGTTGATCGTATCTTCTATACGACTCATGCTCGACCTTTTGGTCTCTTGTGTTCCGAGGCCATGTCTGTACATGCTAGGCTCGTCAAGTCAACCTAATTGTTTTGCGTGTGTAAATCTGGCTTACACCCATTGTATGTGAACGTAAGAATCTATCACACCCGATCATCACGTGGTGCTTCGAAACGACGAACTTTCGCAACGGTGCACAGTTAGGGGGAACACTTTCTTGAAATTTTAATGAGGGATCATCTTATTTACTACCGTCGCTCTAAGCAAATAAGATGCAAAAACATGATAAACATCACATGCAATCAAAAGGTGACATGATATGGCCATCATCACTTTGCTCCTTTTGATCTCCATCTTCAGGGCTCCATGATCATCATCGTCACCGGCATGACACCATGATCTCCATCATCATGATCTCCATCATTGTGTCTTCATGAAGTTGTCTTGCCAACTATTACTTCTACTACTACAACTAACGGTTAGCAATAAAGTAAAGTAATTACATGGCGTTGTTCAATGACACACAGGTCATATAATAAATAAACACAACTCCTATGGCTCCTGCCGGTTGTCATACTCATCGACATGCAAGTCGTGATTCCTATTACAAGAACATGATCAATCTCATACATCACATATCATTCATCACATTCTTCTTGGCCATATCACATCACATAGCATACCCTGCAAAAACAAGTTAGACATCCTCTAATTGTTGTTTGCATGTTTTACGTGGCTGCTATGGGTTTCTAGCAAGAACGTTTCTTACCCACGCAAAAACCACAACGTGATATGCCAATTGCTATTTACCCTTCATAAGGACCCTTTTCATCAAATCCGATCCAATTAAAGTGGGAGAGACAGACACCCGCTAGCCACCTTATGCAACTAGTGCATGTTAGTCGGTGGAACCAGTCTCACGTGTAAGGTCGGTCCGGGCCGCTTAATCCCACGATGCCGCCGAATCAAGATAAGACTAGTAACGGCAAGTAAATTGACAAAATCAACACCCACAACTACTTTGTGTTCTACTCGTGCATAGAATCTACGCAATAGACCTAGCTCATGATGCCACTGTTGGGGAACGTAGCAGAAATTCAAAATTTTCCTACTTGTCACCAAGATCTATCTATGGAGAAACCAGCAACGAGGGGAAGGAGAGTGCATCTACATACCCTTGTAGATCGCTAAGCGGAACCGTTCAAGAGAACGGGGTTGATGGAGTCGTACTCGTCGTGATCCAAATCATCGATGACCCTAGTGTCGAACGGACGGCACCTCCGTGTTCAACACACGTACAGCCCGGTGACGTCTCCCATGCCTTGATCCAGCAAGGAGAGAGGGAGAGGTTGAGGAAGACTCCATCTAGCAGCAGCACAACGGCGTGGTGGTGGTGGAGGAGCGTGGTACTCCAGCAGGGCTTCGCCAAGCACCGCAAGAGACGAGGAGGAGAGAGGTAGGGCTACGCCAGGGAGAGATCAAATCGCGTGTGTTGGGCAGCCCAAAACCCCACTATTTATATGAGGACGGTAGGAGGGTGCGCCCCCTCTAGGGTTCCCACCCCTAGGGGGGGCGGCAGCCCTAGATGGGAAAAAGGGGGGCGGCCAAGAGGGGGAGAGGGGGGCCGCCCTAGGGTGGGCCTTAGGCCCATCTGAGCCTAGGGTTTCCCCTTTCTCCTCCTAGCTGAGCCTTGGGCCTTGTGGGAGGCGCACCAGCCCACTCAGGGGCTGGTCCCTTACCACTCTTGGCCCATGCAAGCCTCCGGGGCTGGTGGCCCCACTTGGTGGACCCCCGGGACCCTCCCGGTGGTCCCGGTACGTTACCGATAAAACCCGAAACTTTTCCGGTGACCAAAACAGGACTTCCCATATATAAATCTTTACCTCCGGACCATTCCGGAACCCCTCGTGACGTCCGGGATCTCATCCGGGGCTCCGAGCAACATTCGGTAACCACATACAAACTTCCTTTATAACCCTAGCGTCATCGAACCTTAAGTGTGTAGACCCTACGGGTTCGGGAACCATGCAGACATGACCGAGACATTCTCCGGTCAATAACCAACAGCAGGATCTGGATACCCATGTTGGCTCCCACATGCTCCACGATGATCTCATCGGATGAACCACAATGTCAAGGACTTAATCAATCCCGTATACAATTCCCTTTGTCTATTGGTACGATACTTGCCCGAGATTCGATCGTCGGTATCCCGATACCTTGTTCAATCTCATTACCGGCAAGTCTCTTTACTCGTTCCGTAACACATCATCCCGTGATCAACTCCTTGATCACATTGTGCACATTATGATGATGTCCTACCGAGTGGGCCCAGAGATACCTCTCCGTTTACACGGAGTGACAAATCCCAGTCTCGATTCATGCCAACCGAACAGACACTTTCAGAGATACCTGTAGTGTATCTTTATAGCCACCCAGTTATGTTGTGACGTTTGGCACACCCAAAGCACTCCTACGGTATCCGGGAGTTGCACAATCTCATGGTCTAAGGAAATGATACCTGACATTAGAAAATCTTTAGCATACGAACTACATGATCTTGTGCTAGGCTTAGGATTGGGTCTTGTCCATCACATCATTCTCCTAATGATGTGATCCCGTTATCAACGACATCCAATGTCCATGGTCAGGAAACCGTAACCATCTATCGATCATCGAGCTAGTCAACTAGAGGCTTACTAGGGACATGGTGTTGTCTATGTATCCACACATGTATCCGAGTTTCCTATCAATACAATTATAGCATGGATAATAAACGATTATCATGAACAAGGAAATATAATAATAACTAATTTATTATTGCCTCTAGGGCATATTTCCAACAGTTCTACTACGGCCTGGATTTCCACGATCTGGCCCCGAACTTCAGCCTCAACATCTCGGTGTTTATCGTCGTGTGCGAGGCCTTCCTCCGCATCAAGCCCCACTTCGGCTTATGGCTGAAGACCTTCAATGTCAATCCGAAGGTAGTGAGCGGCCGCCAGGCGGAGTGCGGAGGTGCCATGGTGGGCAAGATGCCCAACGTCACATGGCTCGAGGGCTCCTTCGTGGAGACCGTAAAGGGGGTGGCAATCGGGGTGGTTCTACATCACCGAGCCGCGTGACCCTAAATGGGCAGCGGCCCCCGAGTTTCGATCTAGCATCCCCACGCGGCTCACCTCCTGGCAAGAGAAGGGCCTGTCCTGGGGTAGTTCGGGAGAGCTGACCGGACTCCAAACATGTGTTCGAAACATGGTGAACAAGAAGCTCAAACTCGTCAATGTAGTCCAGGTCATGCTCATCCGCCGGATCCTCCCGTGCGAACAACGGGCTTTCAACTTGTGGGAGTTCGACCCGGCCCAACACCGTACTCTGAACAGGCTCTTCGACACAACTCACAAGGATGCCTGGAAGGTGCTATTCAAGGGTGCCGAGGTTCCCCCTCCCACTACCGAGGATCGCGGATTTAGCGCGAAGCGCCAAGCCAGCGCGGTAAGTTGTTTCACCTCTCACAGGATACTTGTTTTTCATAGTTTGACTCTATGCGGGATCTAGGCTCCCGTACCTTTGACAGGACTGGCAGGAGATGGCTGGACAGATCGACTGTCCGGCTCCTTTGCCCGAAGGCCCAGCAGACGCTCTCCTGACGAAGATGCTATCTCCGGCTCCTTACAAGGTGCCGGAGAAGATCAAGAAGGTCAAGGGAACCCAAAAGAGTTCCCGACGCCAGGCGTCATCGGACTCATCGTCCGATAACTCTGCGACACACTCCTCCCCCGAAGACGAGGAGGAAGAAGAAGATGCTCCCCCTTTAGATGGGGGAGAGAAGAAAAGGAAGGCCGCCCCAACTGGGGAGGTCGAGGGTTCCAAGAAGGGAAGGACTCTCCTTCCGGACAGTTCCACCACCGCCACCGAAAGCAAAGACGACTAGCTGCTCAGGGCCAAGCCCCTGGCGAAGTCGTAAGTATTCGGATAACAGAGTAACTCATAGCATTCCTTTGTCGCACTACTTCCCCTAACGCCGAATATGATTATGTAGGCCACCACGAGCCCGTATCGATGTAACGTCGGACAGCTCCCTGGGCTTGTCGGATATGAATAGCGATGCCGAGGTATTGTCTCTAGAGGCACCGGGTCGAGGGGAGACAGTCCCGGAGGCGCCTCAAGGCGGCCTTCCGGACTCCAAGAGCAGAGGGGACAAGGCCCCTGAGGGCTCTGAGTTCGGCACTCAGCCGAACACCGCGCCGGAACCTCCAGTGTTTCCGAACCCGGGCCGGCGGCCTCCTTCCAAGAGGGGAAAGACGCCTGTGCCGGTGACCTCTGTCCATCTAGAGGTGTCGGACAATCTGCTGGGAGCGCTCCGCAGCGCTTCCATCGACAAGGAGCACCGTACTATTATGAGTGCGGTGGTCCAGAAGGTTCAGTCCGCCAAAAGCGGATTGACTGAAGCCTGTGCCAGCCTTCTAACAGGCTTTGAGGTAAGTTTTTAAAATATAGGAAAAATATTACCGCATAGACAGTAGCCCCTGATGCTCTGTTCGGTGTTCACAAAGAAAAGCCGAACAGAGGATCAAACAATATCGCAAGAGTCTAATATAAGTATGTCAATATGCGTATGCAGGCTTTGCTGCTGGCATCTGCTGCACTGACTGCGGAGGTCGCCGCACTGAAGCAGGACCTTAAAGGGTCCAAGGATGAGCTCGGCCTTGCCAAGAGGCAGTTCGAGGAGAACAAAGGTAAGTAGTACCTAGTCTATGGATATGTATAAAAAGAATGCGATTGCCAAATGACAGGATCATCATGAATTTGCCAGGGGCCACAACCGAAGTGGCGACCCTAAAGCAAGCGCTGTCCGAGGCCGAAGATAAAGCGACCAAGGAGCGCACCGAGCGGGAAAGGCAAGAGGCTCGGGTGGGCGAGGTGCAGCAAGAGCTCCAGGCTCTCGTGACGAAGCACGAGGCATTGGAGCTTGACTCAAAGACGCGAGAGTCTGAGCTTGCCGCGGCCCTCGAGAGCGCAAAGAGTGCCAAGGCCGAAGCCCAAAAGGCCCTCCATAAGATTGATGCGATGAAGAAAATAGCGGCGGGTAAGGCATTCTATATGCAAAGCAAGCATGTGAAAGTAAATTACCTATTACTTACCCGAATCCGGAGCTCTCCAGGAGCATTCGCAGATTTGCCCTACAGCGTGTCGGATGCGGCACAGTTTTATCAGGCCGAGGAGGGAAGCTCAACGGAGAAGCTGTTCTGTTCTCAGTATACTAGGACCGAACACCCAGTGCCTATGAGCGACCAGCTGAAACAGCTGGTTGAGCTACACAAGGCGGCCGAACAGGCCATGAAGGGCTTTATAGTCCAGTTGTGGCCTGTCGACGCCCTTCCGAACAGCTACTTCGGCCTGGTGAGGCGGCTTGTGGATGCCTGCCCACGGCTGGAAGTCGTCAAGCGGTCCGTCTACATCGAAGGTGCATGCCGGGCTTTCACCCATGTGAAGGTGCAATGGGCCAAGCTAGGCGCCGTGAAGCTGATCAAGGAAGGACCGCCGCAGGGCAAGGAGCATCGCACCCCCGAAATTTATTATGAGGGTGTCCTGAAGGGTGCCCGTCTTGTAGCGGACGAATGTCCAAAGGATGTAATATTTGAGTAGACTTGCTCGTGTGATCCTGTATGATGAAAACTTGTTTCATATGAAATATGCAACGCTTGTTTGAATTTAAAATATTACCTTCTGTTTGGCTGTTTATCCAATCTGAGAGATGGCTAGTCCTCGGCTTCTGCCCCCATGCCGCGAGTGCTGGGGTGTTCGGGATAAACCTGAGCACTCTTGTTCCCATTTTTGGGTCCTTCGAGGGAGGTGCTCAGCACAACGAACAAGGCAACTGGACTTATAATGCTTTATCACTCTCACTTAGCCATAGAATTCTATAATTTTAAATTTCAGCGAAGCCCCTGGTATTCGGAAGGCCGAATTCGGGGCGCGATACACGCCTTTAAGCCGGACAGGACCGGCTCCTTGCTCTAAGCGGCATAAGTCTTTAGGGACTCGAAACCTCGCCGAGCAGCGACCAGTCTCTCGCCTTATCATGACAGTCAGTTTTAGCTTTCTCTACTGAGGTGCTTAGCCCCGCAGAACCGGGGCACAATCGCAGTAGTTCTCCTAGTGCTACCTTAGCTGATAGAGCGGAACGTAAGGTACCAAAACATAGGAGCCGGGCAAACCCAACATTTGACCAAAGACATGATTCGGAGCTGATGCATATAATGCTATAAGTTCGGGGTGCCGCACTTGTGAAAGTGTTCGGACTTCTCACACCATAATGTGGGGTACTTAAGCCCCTGGTGTATTGGCCGTACCAAAGTGTACGGTTGCAAGGCGTCATTACGACTATCATTGCACCTTGGAAAGGATGATGCAGCAGAGTAGCATAAGTATTTCCCTCCGTTTTTGAGAACCAAGGTATCAATCCAGTAGGAGGCCACGCTCAAGTCCCTCGTACCTGCACACATTGTTGAGGAAATAGTTAACTGGTAGCTGCTCGGTTGACTAGGGAGTAGGGGATTAATAGGCTAATCGGCAAGTTAATCATCCATTTAATCAATTACTCGGGTGATTGATCAGTTAATCGGCTACTCGGTGACCCTACGAGTAGGGATTAATCGGCAAGTTAACTGGTTAATCAAATGAATTCTTGAGCAGGGCCTGCACAAAACGATAGCTACTCGCAACCAACGCGATTAGGGGTTGTCAATCCCTTCACGGTCACTTACGAGAGTGAGATCTGATAGATATAATATTTTTGGTATTTTTGGTATAGAGATGCAAAGTGAAAAGTAAAAGTAAAGGTAAAAAGCAAAGCAACATTAAAGTGATGGAGATTGATATGATGAGAATAGACCCGGGGGCCATAGGTTTCACTAGTGGCTTCTCTCAAGAGAATAAGTATTCTACGGTGGGTGAACAAACTACTGTTGAGCAATTGACAGAATTGAGCATAGTTATGAGAATATCTAGGCATGATCATGTATATAGGCATCACGTCCGTGATAAGTAGACCGAAACAATTCTGCATCTACTACTATTACTCCACTCATCGACCGCTATCCAGCATGCATCTAGAGTATTAAGTTAAAAACAGAGTAACGCTTTAAGCAAGATGACATGATGTAGAGAGATAAATTCATGCAATATGAAATAAACCCCATCTTGTTATCCTCGATGGCAACGATGCAATGCGTGCCTTGCTGCCCCTTCTGTCACTAGGAAAGGACACCGCAAGATCGAACCCAAAGCTAAGCACTTCTCCCATGGCAAGAACTACCAATCTAGTTGGCCAAACCAAACGGATAATTCAAAGAGACTTACGAAGATAACCAATCATACATAAAAGAATTCAGATAATATTCAAATATTATTCATAGATAGTCTTGATCATAAACCCACAATTCATCGGTCTCAACAAACAGACTACAAAAAGAAGAAGATTACATCGAATAGATCTCCACGAGAGAGGGGGAGAACATTGTACTGAGATACAAAAAGAGAGAAGAAGCCATCTAGCTAATAACTATGGACCCGACGGTCTGAGGTAAACTACTCACACTTCATCAGAGAGGCTATGATGATGTAGAAGCCCTCCGTGATGACGACCCTCTCCGGCAAAGCTTCGGAACAGGCCCCAAGATGGGATCTCGTGGATACAGAAAGTTGGGGCGGTGGAATTAGGTTTTTTGGCTCCGTCTCTGTTCGTTTGGGGGTACGTAGGTATATATAGGAGGAAGAAGTACGTTGGTGGAGCTTCGGTGGGCCCACGAGGGTGGGGGGCGCGCCTGGGGGTATAGGGCGCGCCCCCTGTAACATCCCAAAATTTCAATTTGGAATGTTATACACTAGATCATCATGCATATCATATTTTCTTGCATTTTGTCGATCCTAGAAATTTCACGCAACTCAAGGACCCTCAGAGAGAGTTGGAGATTTCGTCATTTTCATATTTGAGCTTTCTCAAATTTTGAAAAGAGGATCATTGGATTTGTCGGAGTTTCATTTGCCTTTTATTTGGATAGGGAAAAATGCGCGTTTTCAAAATTTGCATTCTAGGTCCCGAGAAAAGTTCATTTTGTTCGACTCAATTTTAGGAGTCGGGGAAAATTTACTTTAGAAGTTTTGGAGTTCGTTTAGTTCTCTTTTCTTTTGTTTTTTTCTGCGCGCGTAACCGATTTAAAAAAAATTCCGCAGCGCCCCTGGGCCAAGGCCCAGCAGCCGGTCGGGCCAGGCTCCCGCGCTGCGCCAAGGCCAACCGCCGCCGCCGCCCTAGAGTCCTTCTAGGACTCCATCTCATCTTTCCTCTCCTCTCCTCTTTTCTTGCCCCTCCCCCAAGCAATCCCCCTTCCCACCTATATAAATACCAACACCCCCCTCCAAACCCACACCAAACCAAGCCCGCGCCCCAAGCGCCTCACCCCGCGCCGCGCCGCCCTTGTGCCACCGCCGCCGCCCTATAGTGCCGCCGCCTCTGCCCCTTGCTAGCGCCGCCGCCGCCTAGCATCACCGCCGCCTTACGCCGCCGTTCGCCGGAGCCCCGTTCGCCGGAGCCTCGGTTTTTATCGAAACCCTAGATCGGTTCCGTTTTCTTTTTCGTTTTAGTTACCTAGAGACCGTTCGCCGGACCGTTCGTCCTAACGAACGTGATCACCGGATTATTCCCCGGTTAACGAACGTCCGTTCGTTTAACCGTTCTTCTTTTTCTTTTCGTCGGATTTATTCCGCGATCGCGATCTCAGATCCGATCTTCGTTCTAGTTTATCTTCTCGCTCGTCTATCGGAATCAGGTAATTCAAGCGCCTGGAGTTTCGTTTCGAAACCGCCGCTCCGACTAATCAACTTAAACAAGTTTTTGCTACGGTAAAATTTGACCTAGTTTCAACTTGCTAGAACCGAGTTGTTTTCTTCCGCCGTTTGTTTTTGGTTTCTTTGTTCGGTTCTTTCTCTCTTTGCAACCGGAGTTCTTAAGTTGAACTTTCTGGTTCGATCTCTTGTTCAAGTTTTACCTGTGCATTAGATGAGTACTTATTGTATGCTTGTTGTTTGTCTACGATAGATTACCCGGATTGCGCCGCCTGTTACTTCGAATCTCTAGGACTCGCGGATCATCAGCAAGGCAAGTAACACTTTGACCATACCTTTTCTACAACCCGGTTTTATTGCATTAGATCAATCCCCACACATTGCATGATTAGGATCTAATTAAATTGTGGGATGGGAAGTAGATGAGGTAGTACCTATTACCTGTTTATTATGAAACCTTTGGGAGTTACTTCTACGTTTGCTTATTATGCCATGCTATGCTAGTAGACGTGGATTGGGTGAGTGATATCCATGACAGATGTGAGATTGATAATTTTAATGGTTTATCTAAGGTGGCAACTTGAACACACATCTGGGTGGATTGAGGCACCTGATGTGTATCAGGACTTGCCTGTTTTATTTTGGACCGCCACCCAGGCTCAAAGGGATCATAAGATCTTTCATGCTAGAAACTTACGTGTGCAGCCACAAGCCATTATGGGCTCTGGCATAGTTGACTAAGTCGTGCAAACTCTTACAGGGTAGACTAGCAGATGTAGGGGAAAGTAGGTGTACCGGTCTATCCATCGTAAGGTGCTAGCGCTTCTGAAAGACTGCGTCTCGGTCATCCGTTTCTCAAACACTAGTAGTGCGAGAAATCCAATGGAGGCGATCGAGTCTTGTGGGAAAAAGTGCGCAAACCTCTGCAGAGTGTAATAAACTAATCATGATTAGCCGTGTCCCCAGTTATGGACATCTTGAGTATCTAGTACTTGAATATCATGTGAATCTCAACATGTTACTTCTAAATTAATTTTGTTGGGTTATTGATGACTACTTTTAATTGGGATTGAGAATGCTGTCAACCATTCTCAATGTTTAACAACCACCATGATAGGTAAATAAATTTATTCCTTTGCAGTAGGGAAAAATTGGCTTTACGCAAAACAGTAACCATAGAGCTTTCCACCAGCCAAATATGCATATAGTATAGATGTTGCATTCCATTACTCTCTATGTGTTACTTTGCCAGCATATTCCATGTGCTGACCCATTTTCGGGTTGCAATGTTAATGTTGCATACTTTTCAAACAACGATTAAGGTGCTTTTAGGTCGTGGTTCTATACTCAGTGATGCCGTTGGAGTTGATGGACCCATTTACCTTCCAAGTCTTCCACTGTTATCGATATTAGATGGCCTTAAGCCATATTATTGTAATAAGTTCTCTTTGAGACATCGATGTAATAAGTATGTGATTGCCACTCTGCTATAAATCCTTCGAAGTACTGTGTGGTGTCAGCATTACTGATCCAGGGATGACACCGGAGCACAGTAGACTTGATCCATTCGGGTCGGGTCGCTACAGAGCACACGCTGACTGTAGGACACGACCACTAAGTTAAAGCCATAGATCACTATTCTCTCCTCATTTTCTAACTGCTCATCTTTTCTACTCTTTAGGATGAAGGACGCGAAGATTAAGTACGCTCAACCGGATGAAGGCACACCTTTTGGATTTCACTTGAAGGAAGTCACCAAGTACCTAAACATTGGATTACCAAGTTTCACAGGAACCTTCAACGCCACTCTGCCTGAAGAGGAGTGCTGGAAGATTCAAGCTCACGTTCCGGGAAGGACATTCGCGCCAATCACAAAGCCCATAGATAGTGTTTTCAATGCACCAACCTAGAGTCTAGGAAAGAGCACGGAAGCCCATATCACCATAGGACGCATTGGAGAAGTTTATCAAGAAGACCTCAAGGACACTATCTACCAGATTTGCAGACGCCGAGATGAACAAATGGGAGTTAGTCAGCACCAAGAAGGATAGATCCATTGCAGGTTTCATCCAGGAGTTAAACCAGCACATTCGACGCCACGAGAACCAGATGTGCAATGATATGATAGAGTTGAATAATGCGAAGGCAAGGATCATCGAGCTAGAAGGAGAACTGAAGGCTACACGCAAGGACTACATGGACGAGATAGTAGCTCTAGCAAGACACAACTGCGATCTTAAGCAAGAGATTGAAGAACTCAAGAGGGAGTTAGCATCCAGGAAGGAAGACATGTACGTCGCTTGTCCGGACAACTACATCATCATCGACGACACCGATTCGGATCCAAGTGAACCCGACTTTGAAGACGAAGCTGGAGCGGACATCATGGAGTCTTCCACCGGTTCAAATTTTTAGATGACCACCAAATATTAGTAGTATTTCCCCCATGTAAACACTATAGTTCGAGCACCTTTGCGATAGCTAGATCGATTGTAAGCCCTTGTTTGATTGAATGAAGTGATTTTGTGTGAATTTGCTCATGTGCATTGGGGTAGTGTTTTCTCTTTAGACCTCACTCTATTCTTATATCTCTTCTTTTCTAAACCCTCAGATGCCTCCGAGACGTGACAATGGATTTCCACCAGAGCTCACTCAGTTGATCCAATAGCAGAATCAATTGATGCAAATGTTAGTTCAGAACCAGCAGAACAACAACAACAACAACCCACCACCACCACCACCACCACCCCCTGTTGACCACTTAGCCCGTTTCCTTAGGCTAAATCCACCGGTGTTTTCTAGTAGCATCGAGCCAATAGTAGCAGACGATTGGCTCCGCAAGATAGGAATGGAGTTGACCACTGCAGGATGCACAGATGGTGAGAAGGTGAGGTTTGCCGCACATCAGCTTGAAGGACCCGCGGCAGCATGGTGGGAGAATTTCACAGCCACCTTCCCAGTCGACACTGTCACATGGGATCAGTTCCAGCAAGCTTTCCGCACTGCACATGTTTCAGCAGGATCTATGGCCATGAAGAAGCGTGAGTTTCGCAACTTACGACAAGGAGAAAGGACAGTTGACCAGTATGTTGACGATTTCAGCAAGTTAGCATGTTATGCCCCAGATGACGTTGCTACAGACGCAACCAAGCAGGAGAAGTTCTTGGAAGGACTAAATGATGAGTTGAGTATGCAGTTGATGGTAGCAAGTTTCAACAACTACCAGGAGTTGGAAGATCGTGCCATCATGATTGAAGGGAAGCAACAGCAGATTGAGAACCGCAAGAGGAAGTATGGACAGGGGAAGTATAACTCTGGAGCCCAGCAGAAGCCCTGTTTTACCCCTAAATCGGGATTTCAGTTTCAGCATACCCATGGAGGAGGTAGTTCGCACAACCACAATGGCCACAAGAATGGTAATGGGAATGGAGGAAGCAACGGCCAGAACCGGACCACCCCATCAACCCCATCCAAGAGAGATCTGAGTCAAGTCACCTGTTTCAAGTGTTCCAAGACCGGACATTATGCCAATGAATGTCCTGAAGGCTAGAATGGAAATGGCAATGGAAGCTCAGGGAAGAAGCCGAACCCTTTCAATAGGGGACAGGTGAACCACGTTAACGTGGAGGAAGTTGATGATCAGCCTGATGCAGTAATCGGTAAGTTTTTGGTTAAGTCATTTACCGCATTCGTTCTTTTCGATACTGGTGCGTCACATTCATACATATCAAGGGGATTTGTGGAAAAATATAGCCTTCCTACTAGGACTCTTAAAACACCTATGCTAGTAAGCTCGCCAGGAGCAGAATACATGGCCAGTCAAGGATGCTTTCAAGTGCCATTAAGCATAGGAAGGCATGTTTTCCCAACAGATTTAATTATTCTGGAATCCCAAGGTCTGGATGTAATTCTCGGTATGGATTGGCTGTCGATGTATGGAGGAAACATCGATTGTGCTAGTAAGTCAATTTTGCTCACAACGCCAGAAGGAAGAAGGATCAAGTATGTATCCCGGCATGTGCCAAATAGGACACAAGTAAATTGCCTAACAGGAGTTCTGCAGGAGGAAGTACTAGTGGTAAAGGATTTTCCTAATGTATTTCCAGAAGAGTTGCCAGGCATGCCACCGGATAGAGACATTGAGTTTTTGATTGAGTTATTGCCAGGTACAGGCCCAATATCAAAGAGACCGTACCGGATGCCAGCAAAGGATTTGGAAGAAATTAAGAATCAGATTAAGGAGTTACTGGAGAAAGGTTACATATGCCCAAGTTCTTCGCCTTGGGGATAACCCGTACTTCTAGTGGAGAAGAAGGATGGATCACTAAGGATGGTTGTTGATTACCGTGGATTGAACGAAGTAACCATCAAGAACAAGTACCCACTGCCAATGATAAATGATCTGTTTGATCGTTTGCAAGGAGCTAAAGTGTTTTCCAAGATCGATTTGCGATCAGGGTACCACCAGTTGAAGATTCGAGAATAGGATATTCCCAAGACAGTGTTTACCACAAGATATGGACTGTATGAGTATACCGTTATGTCATTTGGATTGACTAACGCGCCTGCCTATTTTATGAACCTGATGAACAAAGTGTTTATGGAGTTTTTGGATAAGTTCGTCGTAGTGTTCATTGATGATTTCCTGGTTTATTCAAAGAAGGAAAAAGAGCATAAGGAACATTTGCATTTGGTTTTGGAGAAACTAAGGGAACATTAGTTATATGCCAAATTTAGCAAATGTGAGTTTTGGTTGAAGGAAGTAGGATTCCTCGGACACGTTATATCCGGAGAAGGGATAGCAGTTGACCCCGCCAAGGTTGAGACCGTAACCGAATGGGAAGCACCAACGACAGTTGGAGAGATTCGGAGTTCTCTTGGACTCGCAGGATACTACCGGAGATTCATTGAGAATTTTTCAAAGATTGCGAAGCCTATGACGGAGTTGTTGAAGAAGGATATCAAGTTCAATTGGACTGAGGAGTGTGAGGCTAGTTTCCAGGAGTTGAAGAAACGTTTGGTTACCTCACCAGTGTTTATTTTGCCAGATCAGACCAAGGATTATGAGGTATATTGCGACGCTTCACGTCGAGGACTTGGAGCAGTGCTTATGCAGGAAGGGAGAGTTGTTTTGTATGCTTCACGACAACTGAAACCTCATGAGTTGAATTATGCCACACATGATTTGGAGTTAGCAGCCGTAGTGCATGCATTGAAGACATGGAGACATTTCCTCATTGGAAACCATTGTGAGGTGTACACGGATCACAAGAGTTTGAAGTACATTTTCACATAGAAGGAGTTGAATCTCAGACAAAGGAGATGGTTGGAGCTCATCAACGATTATGATATGAGATTGCATTACCATCCCGGTAAAGCTACTATAGTAGCTGACGCATTGAGCCGCAAGAGCCACGTAAACACGTTAATGACGGAGGAAATACCCAAGGAGTTAGCACAAACCCTTCGTGAGCTATGTTTGGAGATAGTTCCGAAAGGCTATGTAGCAGCATTGGAGATTCAGTCAACATTGATGGATAAAATCAGAGAAGCTCAGAAATCTGACAAGGAGATTGCTTCTATAAAGGAGAAACTAAGTAAAGGAAAAGCAAAGGGATTTCGTGAGGATGAGCATGATACCCTATGGTTTGAGGACCGTGTTTACGTGCCAAATGACACGGAGATCAGGAAGTTGATTCTACAAGAGGCACATGATTCACCATATTCGATTCACCCAGGAAATAACAAAATGTATTTGGATTTGAAGGAGACATTCTGTTGGACCGGAATGAAGAAGGATATTGCAGCATATGTAGCAGTTTGTGACGTATGTCATAGAGTAAAGGCCGAACATCAGAAGCCAGCTGGATTGTTGCAACCATTGCCAATACCCGAATGGAAGTGGGATAAGATAGGCATGGATTTTATCACAGGACTACCCAGGATGAAAGAAGGATATGACTCGATATGGGTAGTAGTTGATCATTTGACGAAGGTAGCACATTTCATTCCAGTTAAGACCACTTACACTAGTGCTAAGTTGGCAAAGATATACATGACTAGGATCATTTGTTTGCATGGAGTTCCGAGGAGTATTGTATCAGACAGAGGAACCCAATTTACCTCAAAGTTTTGGAATCAGTTGCATGAAACTTTGGGAACCAGGCTAGAGTTCAGCACCGCTTTTCATCCACAGATAGATGGACAGACCGAGACAGTCAATCAGATTTTGGAAGATATGCTGAGAGCTTGTGCACTAGATTATGGATCTAGTTGGGACGATAACTTGCCGTATGCGGAGTTTTCTTATAACAACAGTTACCAAACCAGTTTGAAGATGGCACCTTTCGAAGCTTTATACGGAAGGAGGTGCAGGACACCGTTGTCATGGGACGAAGTTGGTGATCGTCAGTTGTTTGGACCAGATTTGATTAAGGAGTCTGAACGGAAAGTTATGTTGATACGCGATAGGCTCAAGGTAGCCCAGTCCAGGCAAAAGAGCTACGCAGCTTCTAAACGCAAGGAGACAGTTTACAAAACCGGAGACAAGGTGTATCTCCGAGTATCCCCACTACGAGGAGTTAAGCGCTTTGGAGTTAAGGGAAAATTAGCACCGCATTTCGTTGGACCGTATAAGATCTTGCAACGTATGGGAGAAGTCGCGTATAAGTTGGAATTACCCGAGGGACTGTCAGGAGTTCATGACGTATTCCATGTTTCTCAGCTGAATAAATGTCACGCCGAGATGGCCGAGGTACCACTAAGAGATACAGTGCCGCTTGAAGCAATTCAGTTGAAGGACGACCTGACGTATGAAGAGAAACCAGTCAAGATTCTCGATTATGCCAGCAGAGTTACCCGCAGCAAGATTATCAAGTTTTGCAAAGTTCAGTGGAACCACCACTCAGAAGATGAAGCCACCTGGGAGAGAGAAGAAGATTTGCTCAAGGACCACCCTCACCTATTTTCTAGCCAGCCCGAATCTCGAGGGCGAGATTCATCTTAAGGGGGGTAGGTTTGTAACATCCCAAATTTTCAATTTGGAATGTTATACACTAGATCATCATGCATATCATATTTTCTTGCATTTTGTCGATCCTAGAAATTTCACGCAACTCAAGGACCCTCGAAGAGAGTTGGAGATTTCGTCATTTTCATATTTGAGCTTTCTCAAATTTCGAAAAGAGGATCATTGGATTTGTCGGAGTTTCATTTGCCTTTTATCTGGATAGGGAAAAATGCGCGTTTTCAAAATTTGCATTCTAGGTCCCGAGAAAAGTTCATTTTGTTCGACTCAATTTTAGGAGTCGGGGGAAATTTACTTTAGAAGTTTTGGAGTTCGTTTAGTTCTCTTTTTTTTGTTTTTTTCTGCGCGCGTAACCGATTAAAAAAAATAAAAAAAAATCCGCAGCGCCCCTGGGCCAAGGCCCAGCAGCCGGCCGGGCCAGGCTCCCGCGCCGCGTGCCGCGCGCAGCCGCGCCAAGGCCAACCGCCGCCGCCGCCCTAGAGTCCTTCTAGGACTCCATCTCATCTTTCCTCTCCTCTCCTCTTTTCTTGCCCCCTCCCCCAAGCAATCCCCCTCCCCACCTATATAAATACCAACACCCCCCCCTCTAAACCCACAACAAAACCAAGCCCGCGCCCCAAGCCCCTCACCCCGCGCCGCGCCGCCCTTGTGCCGCCGCCCCTTGCTAGCGCCGCCACCGCCTAGCATCACCGCCGCCTTACGCCGCCGTTCGCCGGAGCCCCGTCGCCGGAGCCTCGTCGAGGTACCTACGCCGCGTCTCTCTTTTCCTCGGTCTAGTTTTCTTCT
This sequence comes from Triticum monococcum, assembly GCA_034509565.1. Lineage (NCBI taxonomy): Eukaryota > Viridiplantae > Streptophyta > Magnoliopsida > Poales > Poaceae > Triticum > Triticum monococcum. The sequence continues at coordinate 603,114,747 of CM067841.1, read as the reverse complement.
AAACCGTTTCGGTTCTTTTCTTTTCTTCCGATTCGTTTTCTTTTGGTTCTTTGTTTTGGTTTTTATCAAAACCCTAGATCGGTTCCGTTTTCTTTTCCGGTTTAGTTACCTAGAGACCGTTCGCCGGACCGTTCGTCCTAACGAACGTGATCACCGGATTATTCCCCGGTTAACGAACGTCCGTTCGTTTAACCGTTCTTCTTTTTCTTTTCGTCGGATTTGTTCCGCGATCGCGATCTCAGATCCGATCTTCGTTCTAGTTTATCTTCTCGCTCGTCTATCGGAATCAGGTGATTCAAGCGCCTGGAGTTTCGTTTCGAAACCGCCGCTCCGACTAATCAACTTAAACAAGTTTTTGCTACGGTAAAATTTGACCTAGTTTCAACTTGCTAGAACCGAGTTGTTTTCTTCCGCCGTTTGTTTTCGGTTTCTTTGTTCGGTTCTTTCTCTCTTTGCAACCGGAGTTCTTAAGTTGAACTTTCTGGTTCGATCTCTTGTTCGAGTTTTACCTATGCATTAGATGAGTACTTATTGTATGCTTGTTGTTTGTCTGCGATAGATTACCCGGATTGCGCCGCCTGTTACTTCGAATCTCTAGGACTCGCGGATCATCAGCAAGGCAAGTAACACTTTGACCATACCTTTTCTACAACCCAGTTTTATTGCATTAGATCAATCCCCACACATTGCATGATTAGGATCTAATTAAATTGTGGGATGGGAAGTAGATGAGGTAGTACCTATTACCTGTTTATTATGAAACCTTTGGGAGTTACTTCTACGTTTGCTTATTATGCCATGCTATGCTAGTAGACGTGGATTGGGTGGGTGATATCCATGACAGATGTGAGATTGATAATTTTAATGGTTTATCTAAGGTGGCAACTTGAACACACATCTGGGTGGATTGAGGCACCTGATGTCTATCAGGACTTGCCTGTTTTATTTTGGACCGCCACCCAGGCTCAAAGGGATCATAAGATCTTTCATGCTAGAAACTTACGTGTGCAGCCACAAGCCATTATGGGCTCTGGCATAGTTGACTAAGTCATGCGAACTCTTACAGGGTAGACTAGCAGATGTAGGGCTGTGTCTCGGTCATCCGTTTGTCAAACACCAGTAGTGCGAGAAATCCAACGGAGGCGATCGAGTCTTGTGGGGAAAAGTGCGCAAACCTCTGCAGAGTGTAATAAACTAATCATGATTAGCCGTGTCCCCGGTTATGGACATCTTGAGTATCTAGTACTTGAATATCATGTGAATCTCAACATGTTACTTCTAAATTAATTTTGTTAGGTTATTGATGACTACTTTTAATTGGGATTGAGAATGCTGTCAACCATTCTCAATGTTTAACAACCACCATGATAGTTAAATAAATTTATTCCTTTGCAGTAGGGAAAAATTGGCTTTACGCAAAACAGTAACCATAGAGCTTTCCACCAGCCAAATATGCATATAGTATAGATGTTGCATTCCATTACTCTCTATGTGTTACTTTGCCAGCATATTCCATGTGCTGACCCATTTTCGGGCTGCAATGTTAATGTTGCAGACTTTTCAGACGACGATTAAGGTGCTTTTAGGTCGTGGTTCTATACTCAGTGATGCCGTTGGAGTTGATGGACCCATTTACCTTCCAAGTCTTCCGCTGTTATCGATATTAGATGGCCTTAAGCCATATTATGGTAATAAGTTCTCTTTGAGACATCGATGTAATAAGTGTGTGATTGCCACTCTGCTATACATCCTTCGAAGTACTGTGTGGTGTCAGCATTACTGATCCAGGGATGACACCGGAGCACGGTAGACTTGATCCATTCGGGTCGGGTCGCTACACCCCCCTACCTCGTGCCCACCCCGAAGCTTCCTTGGCATAGGGTCCAAGTCTCCTGGGTCATATTCGGGAAGAAAAACACGTTCCAGAAAGGTTTATTCTATTTGGACTCCGTTTGATATTCCGTTTCTTTGAAACACTGAAATAGGCAAAAAAACAGCAATTCTGGGCTGGGCCTCCGGTTAATAGGTTAGTCCCAAAATAATATAAAAGTGGAAAATAAAGCCCAATATAGTCCAAAACATTAGATAGTATAGCATGGAACAATCAAAAATTATAGATACGTTGGAGACGTATCAGGTATCCCCAAGCTTAATTCCTGCTCGTCCTCGAGTAGGTAAATGATAAAAAGAGAATTTTTGATGCGGAATGCTACTTGTCATAATTTCAATGCAAATCTTCTTAATTGTGCTATGAATATTCAGATTCGAAAGATTCAAGACAAAAGTTTATAGTGACATAAAAATTATAATACTTCAAGCATACTAACAAAGCAATTAGGTCTTCTCAAAAGAAAGATATCCCTACAAAATCATATAGTCTGGCTATGCTCTATCTTCACCATACAAAGTATTTAAATCATGCACAACCCCGATGACAAGCCAAGCAATTGTTTCATACTCTAACTTTTTCAATCTTCACGCAATACATGAGCGTGAGCCATGGATATAGCACTATATGTGGAATAGAATGGTGGTTGTGGAGAAGACAAAAAGAGGGGAAGATAGTCTCACATCAACTAGGCGTATCAACGGGCTATGGAGATGCCCATCAATAGATATCAATGTGAGTGAGTAGGGATTGACATGCAACTGATGCACTAGAGCTATAAGTATATGAAAGCTCATCAAAAGAAACTAAGTGAGTGTGCATCCAACTTGCTTTCTCACGAAGACCTAGGCGTTTTGAGGAAGCCCATCATTGGAATATACAAGCCAAGTTCTATAATGTAAAATTCCCACTAGTATATGAAAGTGACATAACGAGAGACTTTCTATCATGAAGATCATGGTGCTACTTTGAAGCACAAGTGTGGTAAAAAGATAGTAGCATTGTCCCTTCTCTCTTTTTCTCTCATTTTTTCATTTTTTATTTGGGCCTTTTCTCTTTTTTATGGCCTCTTTTCTTTCTCTTTTTTTGGGCTTCTTTGCCCTCTTTTATTTATTTTTTGTCCGGAGTCTCATCCCGACTTGTGGGGGAATCATAGTCTCCATCATCCTTTCCTCACTGGGACAATGCTCTAATAATGATGATCATCACACTTTTATTTTTCTTACAACTCAACAATTACAACTCGATACTTAGAACAAAATATGACTCTATATGAATGCCTCCGGCGGTGTACCGGGATAGGCAATATGACAATGATGGAGTGTGTCATAATAAACGAAACGGTGGAAAGTTGCATGGCAATATATCTCGGAATGGCTATGGAAATGCCATGATAGGTAGGTATGGTGGCTGTTTTGAGGAAGGTGTATGGTAGGTGTATGATACTGGCGAAAACCGCGCGGTATTAGAGAGGCTAGCAATGGTGGAAGGATGGGAAAAAGTGCATATAATCCATGGACTCAACATTAGTCATAAAGAACTCATATACTTATTGCAAAAATCTAGAAGTTATCAAAGCAAAGTATTACGCACATGCTCCTAGGGGGATAGATTGGTAGGAAAAGACCATCGCTCATCCCCAACCGCCGCTCATAAGGAAGACAATCAATCAATAAATCATGCCCCGACTTCATCACATAACGGTTCACCATACGTGCATGCTATGGGAATCACAAACTTTAACACAAGTATTCTTTAAATTCACAACTACTCAACTAGCATGACTCTAATATCATCATCTCCATATCTCAAAACAATTATCAAGTATCAAACTTCTCATAGTATTCAACACACTCAAAAGAAAGTTTCACAAATCTTGAATACCAAGCATATTATTATTAAGCAAATTACCATGATATTAAGAGACTGTCAAAATAATTTAAGTGAAGCATGAGAGATCAATAGTTTCTTTAAAACAAATCCACCACCATGCTCTTAAATATCTAAGTGAAGCACATAGAGCAAAACTATAGCGCTCAAAAGATATAAGTGAAGCACATAGAGCAAAACTACTTAGCTCAAAAAGATATAAGTGAAGCTCATAGAGTAAAACTACTTAGCTCAAAAAGATATAAGTGAAGCACATAGAGTATTCTATCAAATTCTAATTCATGTATGGCTCTCTCAAAAGGTGTATATAGCAAGGATGATTGTGCCACACTAACACACAAAGACACAAATAATGCAAGACGCTCCAAGCAAAACACTTATCATGTTGGTGAATAAAAATATAGCTCCAAGTAAATTACCGATGGAAGTGGACGAAAGAGGGGATGCCTTCCGGGGCATCCCCAAGCTTTGAATTTTTGGTGTCCTTGGATTATATTGGGGTGCCATGGGCACCCCCAAGCTTAGGCTCTTGCCACTCCTTGTTCCATAATCCATCAAAAGAATTCACCCAAAACTTGAAAACTTCACAACACAAAACTCAATAGAAATCTCGTGAGCTCCGTTAGAGAAAGAAAACAAAAGACCACTTCAAGGTACTGTAATTAACTAATTATTTATTTATATTGGTGTTAAACCTACTGTATTCAAACTTCTCTATGGATTATAAACTATTTTACTAGCCATAGATTCATCAAAATAAGCAAACAACACACGAAAAACAGAATCTGTCAAAAACAGAACAGTCTGTAGTAATATGTAGCTAGCGCAAGATCTGGAACCCCAAAAATTCTAAAATAAATTTTGGGACGTGAGGAATTTATCTATTAATAATCTGCAAAAAGAATTAACTAAATTGTAGTCTCCAAATAAAAATGACAGCAGTTCTCGTGAGCGCTAAAGTTTCTGTTTTTTTACAGCAAGTTCAACAAGACTTTCCCCAAGTCTTACCAACGGTTCTACTTGGCCCAAACACTAATTAAACACAAAAAACACAACCAAAACATAGGCTAAATAATTTATTTATTACTAAACAGGAGCAAAAGGCAAGGAATAAAAATAAAATTGGGTTGCCCCCCAACAAGCGCTATCGTTTAACGCCCCTAGCTAGGCATAAAAGCGAGGATAGATCTAGGTGTTGCCATCTTTGGTAGGCAATCCATAAGTGGCTCTCATGATAGTTTCATATGTCAATTTTATTTTATTTCTTGGAAAGTGTTCCATGCCCTTTTTAATGGAAATTGAAATCTAATATTCCCTTCCTTCATATCAATAATCGCACTAACCGTTCTAAGGAAAGGTCTACCAAGAATAATAGGGCACGAAGGATTGCAATCTATATCAAGAACAATGAAATATACGGGCACATAATTCCTATTTGCAACAATAAGAACATCATTAATCATTCCCATAGGTTTCTTAATAGTAGAATCCGCAAGATGCAAGTTTAGAGAGCAATCATCAAAATCGCGGAAATCTAGCAAATCACACAAAGTTTTGGGGATAGTGGAGACACTAGCACCCAAATCACACAAAGCATAAAACTCATGATCTTTAATTTTAATTTTAATAGTTGGTTCCCACTCATCATAGAGTTTTCTAGGGATAGAAACTTTTAACTCAAGTTTTTCTTCATAAGATTGCATCAAGGCATCAACAATATGTTCGTTAAAGGCTTTCTTTTGACTATAAGCATGTGGAGAATTTAGCACGGATTGCAACAAGGAAATACAATCAATTAAAGAGCAACTTTAATAATTAAATTCCTTGAAATCCAATATAGTGGGTTTAGCAACATCTATATTTTTATTTCTTTCAATCCCACTTTCATCAATTTCATCATAAAGATCTAAATACTCCGAATTTTTAGAACGCCTTCTAGGTAAAGGAAGATCATATTCAGTTTCATCAAGATTCATATTGCAAAGCAAAGATTTAATAGGAGACACATCAATAACTTTTAGATCTTCATCTTGATTTTCACAGGAATTGGAAGAACACGCTTTAATAAAGGCATCTTTGGAAGCACGCATCCTAGCGGTTCTTTCCTTGCACTCATCAATGGAAATTCTCATGGCTTTGAGAGACTCATTGATATCATGCTTAGGAGGAATAGATGTAAGCTTAAAAGAATCAACCCCAAGAGAAATTCTATCAACGTTCCTAGCCAAGTCATCAACTTTAAGCAATTTCTCTTCAAGCAAAGCATTAAAATTGTTTTGTGAATTCATAAACTCTTTAACACTATTCTCAAATTCAGAGGGCGTCTTATTATAATTTCCATAAGAGTTGTTGTAGGAATTCTCATAATTATTAGAAGGATTACTAGGATATGGCCTAGGATTAAAATTCCCTCTATAAGCGTTGTTACCAAAGTTATTCCTACCAACAAAATTCACATCCATAGATTCATTGTTATTCTCAATCAAAGTAGACAAAGGCATATCATTAGGATCAGAAGAAACACTCTTAGTAGCAAATAATTTCATAAGTTCATCCATCTTTCCACTCAAAACATTGATTTCTTCTATCTCATGCACTTTTTTATTAGAAGATCTTTCAGTATGCCATTGAGAATAATTAACCATAATATTATCTAGGAGTTTAGTAGCATCTCCTAAAGTGATTTCCATAAAAGTGCCTCCCGCGGCCGAATCTAAAAGATTTCTCGAAGCAAAATTCAATCCGGCATAAAATTTTTGTATAATCATCCACAAATTCAAACCATGAGTAGGGCAATTACGTATCATTAATTTCATTCTCTCCCAAGCTTGTGCAACATGTTCATGATCAAGTTGCTTAAAATTCATAATATCATTTCTAAGAGAGATGATCTTAGCGGGAGGGAAATACTTAGAGATAAAAGCATCTTTGCACTTGTTCCAAGAATCAATACTATTTTTAGGCAAAGACGAAAACCAAGCTTTAGCACGATATCTAAGCGAAAAAGGAAATAGCTTCAATTTAACGACATCATTATCGACATCTTTTTTCTTTTGCATATCACATAAATCAACGAAGCTATTCAGATGAGTAACGACATCTTTACTAGGAAGGCCGGTGAATTGATCATTCATAACAAGATTCAACAAAGCAGTATTGATTTCACAAGATTCAGTATTGGCAAGTGGAGCAATCGGAGTGCGAAGGAAATCATTATTATTGGTATTGGTGAAGTCACACAATTTGGTATTATCTTGAGCCATCGCGACAAACAAGCAATCCAACACACGAGCAAACAAAAGGCAAGCAAGAAAAGGCAAACAGAGAAAGAGAAGGGGAAGGAGATCGAGAAAGAGAGGGCGAATAAAAAGGCAAGGGTGATGTGGGGGAGAGGAAAACGAGAGGCAAAAGGAAAATAATGTAATGCGAGAGATAGGGATTGTGATGGGTACTTGGTATGTTGACTTTTTGTGTAGACTCCCAGGCAACGGCGCCAGAAATTCTTCTTGCTACCTCTTGAGCTTGCGTTGGATTTCCCCGAAGAGGAAAGGACGATGTAGCAGAGTAGTGTAAGTATTTCCCTCAGTTTTTGAGAACCAAGGTATCAATCCAGTAGGAGGCCACGCTCAAGTCCATCGTACCTGCACAAAACGATAACTACACGCAACCAACGCGATTAGGGGTTGTCAATACCTTCACGGTCACTTACGAGAGTGAGATTTGATAGATATAATATTTTTGGTATTTTTGGTATTTTTGGTATAGAGATGCAAAGTGAAAAGTAAAAGTAAAGGTAAAAAGCAAAGCAAGATTAATGTGATGGAGATTGATATGATGAGAATAGACCCGGGTGTCATGGTATTCTCACGAGGGGCTTGCGAGTCGACAGATGCCACAAGGGCTTAGTGTCAGGGTAAGACTGCTGCTGATAGGACCGGGAGCGGGTATGCGAGTAGCACGCGCTAGTTTACCCAGGTTCGGGGCTCTCTGGAGAGATAACACCCCTACTCCTGCATGTCTGAGTATATCTGGTATATCTGGTACAGAGTGCTCCTGGAGCTGTATCTGAGATCAGTGTCATGGGCATCTGACTCTGTGTATGTGTGCGTCCGGAGTGAGCATGCATGCTCTAGTGGCCAAGCATGGCCGTGGGGGAGTGTGTGGCCGTGGGAGTCCATCCTCCTGGATGGATGGATGAGGCCTCCTTTTACAGTGTGTAGCTAGCTTAATGTGTAAGCTAGCTAGTGGCATGGGTGGTAGTGGCTTTGGTTGTAAGCTACCTTGGGTAGCTTACAAGCCAAGCTATGTAGGCATAGCTCGTGGCATGGTGCATGCCATGCTTGTCCCCTTGGGTACTTTATAAATCAGTACCCAGGGGACACGGTACACTGTAGATGACGTCGCGGTACGGTCGTCCCGTCGGTGTCTTGTCGGTGATGGGTCAGGCTGCAGTCGGTAGCCGTTTGGTTGGCGCAGTCAGCAGCTAGCCGGGCAGAGCAGTCGGACTGGGAGCCAGCAGGAGCAGCTAGGCAGTCGAACTGAGGGGCTTTGCTAGCCCCGATGTCTTGAAATATTGTCTTGCCGTCTTCGGAGTACCCGCGGTCAATTACTCCATCACCGGGGGCCATATGTTTCAATAGTGGCTTCTCTCAAGAGCATAAGTATTCTATGGTGGGTGAACAAATTAATGTTGAGCAATTGACAAAATTGAGCATAGTTATGAGAATATCTAGGCATGATCATGTATATAGGCATCACGTCTGTGATAAGTAGACCGAAACGATTCTGCATCTACTACTATTACTCCACTCATCGACCGCTATCCAGCATGCATCTAGAGTATTAAGTTAAAAATAGAGTAATGCTTTAAGCAAGATGACATGATGTAGAGAGATAAATTCATGCAATATGAAATAAACCCCATCTTGTTATCCCTGATGGCTACGATGCAATGCGTGCCTTGCTGCCCCTTCTGTCACTGGGAAAGGACACCGCAAGATCGAACCCAAAGCTAAGCACTTCTCCCATGGCAAGAACTACCAATCTAGTTGGCCAAACCAAACGGATAATTCGAAGAGACTTGCAAAGATAACCAATCATACATAAAACAATTCAGAGAAGATTCAAATATTATTCGTAGATAGACTTGATCATAAACCCACAATTCATCGGTCTCAACAAACACACTGCAAAAAGAAGAAGATTACATCGAATAGATCTCCACGAGAGAGGGGGAGAACTTTGTATTGAGATCCAAAAAGAGAGAAGAAGCCATCTAGCTAATAACTATGGACCCGAAGGTCTGAGGTAAACTACTCACACTTCATCGTAGAGGCTATGATGATGTAGAAGCCCTCCGTCATGACGGCCCTCTCCGGCGGAGCTCCGGAACAGGCCCCAAGATGGGATCTCATGGATACAGAAAGTTGCGGCAGTGGAATTAGGATTTTGGCTCCGTCTCTGTTTGTTTTGGGGTACGTAGGTATATATAGGAGGAAGAAGTACGTCGGTGGAGCTTCGGTGGGCCCACGAGGGTGGGGGCGCGCCCCCCTACCTTGTGCCCACCTCGAAGCTTCCTTGGCGTAGGGTCCAAGTCTCCTGGGTCATATTCGGGAAGAAAATCACGTTCCAGAAAGGTTTATTCTATTTTGGACTCCGTTTGATATTCCGTTTCTTCGAAACACTGAAATAGGGAAAAACAACAATTCTGGGCTAGGCCTCCGGTTAATAGGTTAGTCCCAAAAATAATATAAAAGTGGAAAATAAAGCCCAATATAGTCCAAAACAGTAGATAATATAGCATGGAGCAATCAAAAATTATAGATACGTTGGAGACGTATCAGCGGTCTAGTTGTCGATTACTCCGAGCGCGCTTGAAGGTGTCCGGGTCTTGAAACGCCGAACTGGTGGATTGCCTTGAGAGGCTGCTTTGCACTTCTGCTGCGAGGGCCGCAGTGTGCTCCTCCGTGCGGAGAGAGCGCTCTGTGTTTCCATTAACTGTGATGACCCCCCGAGGTCCTGGCATCTTGAGGTTGAGGTATGCATAATGCGGTACCGCATTGAATCTCGCAAATGCGGTTCGCCCGAGCAGTGCATGATAGCCACTTCAGAACGGGACTATATCGAAGATTAATTCTTCACTTCGGAATTTATCCGTGGATCCGAAGGCCACTTCCAGTGTAATTGAGCATGTGCAATGGGCCTCTACACCTGGAATGACGCCTTTAAAGGTCGTTTCGTGGGTTTGGTCCTTGAGGGGTCTATACCCATTTTGCACACTGTGTCCTCGTAAAGCAGGTTCAGGCTGCCGCCGCCATCCATAAGGACTCGAGTGAGGTGAAATCCGTCGATGATTGGGTCTAGGACCAGTGCGGCGAATCCGCCATGACGGATACAAGTGGGGTGGTCCCTGCGAATGAAGGTTATCGGACAGGAGGACCATGGGTTGAACTTTGGGGCGACTGGCTCCAACGCATATACGTCCCTGAGCGCACGCTTCCGCTCCCTCTTGGGGATGTGGGTTGTGTATATCATGTTCACCATCCGCACTTGCGGGGGGAACCTCTTCTGTCCTCCGGTGTTCGGCTGCCGGGGCTCTTCCTCATCATCTCTATGTGGCCCCTTATCTTTGTTTTCGGCAATTAACTTGCCGGCCTGCTTGAATGCCCAACAATCCCTATTGGTGTGTTTGGCTGGCTTGTCGGGGGTGCCGTGTATTTGACATGAGCGATCGAGTATGCGGTCCAAACTAGACGGGCCCGGAGTGCTTCTTTTAAATGGCTTTTTCCGCTGACCGGGTTTAGAGCCTTTGAATCCGGCATTGACTGCCGTGTCATTGGTATTGTCGCTGTTAATGCGGCGCTTATGTTTGTTGCGACGTGACCTGCTATTGCCGTCCTTGGTGTCCGAAGTACCATGGTTCTTTGATATGTTATTGCTGCGAGCCAACCAGCTGTCTTCTCCCGCACAAAAGCGGGTCATGACTGTCGTGAGGGCTGCCATAGATTTCGGCTTTTCCTGACCAAGGTGCCGGGCTAGCCACTCGTCGCGGATGTTGTGTTTGAAAGCTTCTAGGGCCTCTGCATCCGGACAATCGACGATTTGATTTTTCTTTGTTAGGAACCGAGTCCAGAATTGCCTGGCCGATTCTTCTGGCTGCTGAATTATGTGGGTCAAGTCATGGGCATTTGGTGGCCGCACATAAGTGCCCTGAAAGTTGTCGAGGAATGCGGCCTCCAGATCTTACCAACAGCTAATGGACTCTGCTGGCAAGCTGTTAAGCCAATGCCGCGCTGGTCCTTTGAGCTTTAGTGGGAGGAATTTGATGGCGTGTAAGTCATCACCGCGGGCCATGTTGATGTGGAGGAGGAAATCCTCGATCCACACCGCAGGATCTATTGTGCCGTTGTATGATTCAATATTTACGGGTTTGAAACCCTCTGGGATTTGATGATCCATTACCTCGTCTATGAAGCATAGGGGGTGTGTGGCGCCTTTGTATTGGGCTATATCGCGACGCAGCTCGAATGGGTCTTGCCCGCTGTGTTCGGCCCAACCGGATTTACTTTTACTATATCCGGCGTGACGTTTATCGTCTCGCATAGTGGCGCGCCCTCGTGATCCGTAGATCGATCTTGCATGTTTTGCTTTGTCCTCCAATACGTCTCGTAGGTCTGGCGTATTTCCCCATGCCTTTTTAGCTGAATGGCGTCGGGGTGCAGGCTGAGTTTTTGGCTGGAATGCCTCTCTATCGCGGCCACGAGGTGGCCGATCAGCCGCGTCATATGCTTCTTCCTCCAGTCGAGGTAGCAACCTGCATTTTGGGTAACTCTTGGAGGGGCATTCGAGTTTATATTCCTCGGCCGCGAGGACTTCAGTCCATCTGTCAGCTAGCGGATCTTGATCAGCTTGAAGCTGCTGCTGCTTTTTCTTTAGGTTGTTTGTCGTGGCTATAAGCCGGCGCTTGAAGCGCTCTTGTTCGACGGGATCCTCTGACACGATGAATTCGGCATCGTCGAGGCTTGCCTCGTCTTCGAAGGGGGCATGTAATTATCATCCTCCGCCTCTCCATCTGCCGCTCTTTTTGGAGGGCTGGCCTTTCCATCCTCCTGTCCTAGATCATGTTGGAGGGGATTGTTGCCATCTTCGGCACTATCCGGAGTTGGCCCGCAATGCGAAGCCGCCGAACACAAATATTTGTCCGGGGAGAAAAGTCTCACCCTGGACTGCATCGCTATCGATGATAGAAGGAGCCATCAAGCCTAACGGCGACGACGCAGAGGAACTCTCAATGAAAGCACCAATGTCGGTGCCAAAACCGGCGGATCTCGGGTAGGGGGTCCCGAACTGTGTGTCTAAGGCGGATGGTAACAGTAGGCAGGGGACATGATGTTTTACTCAGGTTCGGGCCCTCTTGATGGAGGTAAAACCCTACGTCCTGCTTGATTAATATTGATGATATGGATAGTACAAGAGTGGATCTACCACGAGATCAAAGAGGCTAAACCCTAGAAGTTAGCCTATGGTATGATTGTATGTTCTTGTGTCCTATGGACTAAACCCTCCGGTTTATATAGACACCGGAGAGGGTTAGGGTTTACACAAGGTTGGTTACAAAGGAGGAGATATGCATATCCGTACTGCCTAGCTTGCCTTTCACGCCAAGTAGAGTCCCATCCGGACACGAGACGAAGTCTTCAATCTTGTATCTTCATAGTCCAACAGTCAGGCCAAAGGTTATAGTCCGGCTGTCCGGAGACCTCCTAATCCAGGACTCCCTCAATGAGGTTATGGTTCATGAATTCCCAGAAGGGTTCAAACCCGTGAATATAGAATCATACAATGGAACCACGGAGCCCGCGGTGTGGATCAAAGACTTCATTAATTCTCCACATTCATATGGCCCGCGGTAGTGACCTCCACGCCATCAAAGACCTCCCTTTAAAACTCAAAGGGCCAGCTCGGCATTGGCTCAATAGTCTGCCTGAAAATTCTATTGGCAGCTGGGAGGACTTTGAAGAGGCCTTCCTCGATAACTTCCAAGGTACATATGTTCGACCTCCAGACGCTGATGACTTAAGCCATATAGTTCAAAAGCCCGGAGAGTCCGCCAGGAATTATGGACAAGGTTCTTAACTAAAAAGAACCAAATCGTCGATTGTCCGGATGCAAAAGCCCTAGTACCCCTCAAATATAGCATCCGCGATGAATGGCTCGCTTGCCACCTCGGCCAAGAAAAGCCAACATCCATGGCGGCCCTCACGGCACTCATGACACACTTTTGTGCGGGCGAGGACAGTTGGTTGGCCCATAGCAAAAACAATGCAAGCGACGTCGGCACCCCTGCAGTTAAAAATAACAAAGACAAGTCTCGACGCAATAGATACAAGCGTCAAAACAAAAGTGACAACACCGAGGATACGGCTGTCAATGCCAGATTCAATGGCTCTAAATCCGGTCAGCGGAAGAAGCCGTTCCAAAAGAACAATTCAGGCTCATCCAGCTTGGACCGCATACTTGATCGTGCATGCCAGATTCATGGCACCCCGGACAAACCACCCAATCGTACAAACAGAGATTGTTGGGTTTTAAAACATGCCGTCAAATTAAACACCGAGAACAGGGAAAAGGGATCGCAAAGCGAGGACGATGACGAAGAGCCCCGGCAACGGAACACATGGGGACAGAAGAAGTTTCCCCCTCAGGTCAAAACGGTGGACATGATATACGCTACCCACATCCCCAGGAAGGAGCGCAAGCGTGCGCTCAAGGATGTCTACGCGATAGAGCTAGTCGCCCCAAAATTTAATCCATGGTCGTCATGCCCGATCACTTTTGATCGCCAGGATCATCCAACCAGTATCCGTCACGGTGGCTCACCCGCACTGGTCCTAGACCCAATAATTGATGGGTTCCACCTCACTCGCGTCCTTATGGATGGAGGTAGCAGCCTCAATCTGCTCTATCAGGATACAGCGCAAAAAATGGGCATTAACCCATCATGGATCAAGCCCAACAGGACTGCCTTCAAAGGAGTCATACCGGGTGTAGAGGCCCGCTGTACGGGCTCAATCACACTAGAGGTTGTCTTCGGATCTCCGGACAACTTCCGAAGCGAGGAAGCGAGGAGTTAATCTTCGATATCGTCCCCTTCCACAGCGGCTATCACGCACTACTCGGATGAACTACGTTTGCTCGATTCAACGCAGTACCACACTAAGCTTATATCAAGCTCAAGATGCCCGGTCCACATGGCGTCATAACGGTCAATGGAAATACGGAACGCTCCCTTCGTATAGAAGAGCACACAGCTGCCTTAGCAGCAAAAGTACAGAGCGGCCTTCTCAAGCAGAACCTTAATTCGGCTGCTGAGCCCACGAACACCGTTAAGAGGGTCCGAACTACTCTGCAGCAGGAGAGCTCGGCTCGTCAGGAGCTCGACTAGCAATCCGGCCTCAGTCTCAGTCCCGATAAAGTGGTGGCATTCGTGCCGAGCGTACATAACTACGCACTGAAAATCCCATGGGCATCGACGGAGGTATAGCTAGCTTGTGGTCCATAGTACGTCTCAACCAACATCAGACACACACATACTTTCACTTTTACTTGTTTCCTTTTCAGGTCTCAATCCCACAGGCCCCATCTGGTGGTCTGGTCATCGGTCCTCTCGAAGGATAAACACACCAAGACGGCAAGAAATGCAGACATATGGGGGACTTTTTAGGTGATTCCATTAACGATAACTCTACCTATTTTTCAGGACCCACCTGTAGCGCTCCTTTGGTTTCGGCATGTCAAATAGCATGTTGCTTATCGCACTACCTGTATCAATGTGCCTTGACATACTAATTAAATTACAATGAGAACAGTTTGCGGCTCGAGCTTTAGGACCCCAGCTTTTTACCTTTGCACCTTTTCTGTTTTCTTTCTCTTTTTTCTCTCAGCTCCCCTGTGGATAACCCTATCAGGTAGCACCCGTACACTTTGGTACGTTTGATGTTTGCCAAGGGCTTCATAGCACCCAACATTACGGCAACAAAAGTCCAAACACTTTTTATAATTATAGTTCAGCATCCCAAATTTAGCATTATATGCATTGACTCCGAATCATGTCTTTGGTCAATAGTTGGGTTGCCCGGCTCCTGTGCTTGCTACCTTACAGTCCGCTATATCGGCTAAGGTAGTAAAGGGTGAACTATTGCGATTTTGCCTTGGTTTGTCCGAAGGAGCACCTTAGTAGAGAAAGCCGAAAATAGACTGTCATGATGCGGCGAGAGCCGGTCAGGTGTTCGGAGGTTACAAATCGTTGGAGATGTCTTCCGCATTATGTGACGGATTGGTACTTCCCGACCAGACACTTATAGCACTCTAGTAAGGATACTAGGGGCTGCGCCCATGTTTTTATTGTCGAACTCCTATGGCTAAGTGAAGGCATTACAGCTGCATAGTCTGGTTGCCTGGTTCGTTGCGCTAAACAACTCCTTGAAGGACCATCTAATTGGATCAAGATTGTTTATATTCCATCTCGAACACCCCCGTACTATCTATGTGGGGGCAGAAGCCGACGACTGGTTAACCCTAAGATTTCATACAATGGCCACACAAGAAATATAAAAACATAACAAGCATTATATTGCACAATCACTTTGTTTTATCATACAAGGTAGAGGGAGCTCGAATACATTCATTCAAAGATAGTGTCTTTCGCACAATGATCCACAACAATGCGGGACCCCTCCAAGACATCGTCGAAGTATCGCTCGGCTGTGCGGTGCTCCTTGCCCTCCGGCGGCCCCTCAGTTGCTAATTTGGCAGCGTCCAGCTTCGCCCACCAGACCTTGCAATAGGAGAAGGTCAGACGTGCGCCCTCAATGCAGATAGACCGCTTGATGACGTCCAGCCGAGGACAGGCACCAACCAGTCGCTTCACGAGGCCGAAGTAACTGCCGGGTATAGCTTCGGCTGGCCACAACCGGATTATTAAATCCTTCATGGCCAGTTCGGCCACCCTATGCAGCTCGACCAGTTGTTTTAGCTGATCGCTGAAGGGCACCGGATGTTCTGGCGCAAGATATTGCAACTAGAACAGCTTCTCCGTGGAGCTCCCTTCTTCGGCTCAGAAGAACTTTGCGGTGTCAGCCACACTGCGTGGCAGATCAGTAAAAGCCCCTGGAAAACTTCGAATCCGGGTTAGTAAATGATATTTTATCTTCGCATTCTTTCTTTGCATATTGAATGCCTTACCCACCGTGATCTTCCTGGCCTCCTAGATCTCCTGGAGGGTGCCCTGGGCCTCATTCCGGGCTGCCTCCGCACTCTGACGAGCCTTGGCGAGTTTGGTCTCTTGAACTGACGCATCGCACTCCAAGGCCTCACACTTCTTCACCGCATCCTCGAGCTCCTGTTGGACCTCATTGACCCGGGCCTTGAGCTTCTTCCAAGCGGCCTGCTCCTTGACAGCCTTCTTTCGGCTTCAGCCAGGGCCTTTTTTAGGGCCTTGACCTCGGTCGTTGCCTCTGTACACATCATGGCATTTCGGTCACTGCATATCATTTTACGTTTTTTCAAATACATAACAGGTTATTACTTACCTTGTTTTCCTGGAGCTGCCTCTTCACCTGGCCCAGCTCCTCCTCGGCCTCCGCCAGTTTCTGCTTCAGTCCGGAGACTTCGGCAGTATGCGAGGCTGCAGCCAATATCGATGCCTGTGTTTACATTTCAGAAAAAATTAGTTAGTTTCCTGCAATAGGAGATTGATCCTCTGTCCGGCTTTTTCTTTCCGAACACCAGACAGTGCCTCAGGGGCTACTGTCTACATTGGGATTTTATCTTTTTTGCATCGCTTACCTCACAACCTGTCAGCAGGCTGCTGCAGGCTTTGGTTACTCCGCTCTTGGCGGATAGAACCCTTTCAATTGTCATGCCCATAAGGACATGGTGCTCATCCACAATGGAAGAACCTCGTGGCGCTTCCAGCAGATTGTCCGGTGCCCCTGGTTGGATAGGGGTCGCCGGCGGAATAGGCATCCCCCCTTGTTTCGAAGAAGGTTGTGTGCCGGATTCCGGAGCCGCATCGGTCTCCGGAATTGAGTTCGGCTGAGGGCCGAACTGAATATGGCCCTCCCCACCAGTCTCCATAGGGATTGATTCCCCCTGGTGTCCGACGATGGGGGTTTTGCCTTCTAGCGCCTCCTGAGCCTCTCCTCCACCTGGAACAGTCTTTCGGGACAGCACCTCCGCATCGTCCTTCGCCTTGGGAGAGTGAGCGGCCTGCGGTGAATCGCTGGCCATCGACATTGAGTCCAACGAACCTCGTGATGAGGATTGCTGGGAGCTATCGTGGGCTGGACTGTAATAGCGTAACTAATTATATCAATACAACGGAGAGGAAAGACTTGGTTTATGGGCGGATATGAGTTTTAGCACTTACGATGCGGCCCGAGGCTTAGTGCGGGGGTGTCTCTCTGGACTACTGTCGACGTCCCACGTGGAGTTATCCGCAAGGGAGCTCTTCCACTTCTTGGACGTCTCCGCCTCCAGATTTGTGGAAGCCGCCCTCTTCTTCCTCCCCTCATTAGGGGGAGGGTTGTTCTCCTCCTCCTCCTTGAAACAAGCAAGTAAATGATGCAGTAAAGATTTACCTTGCTGGCGGAGCGATTAACGCTGTACCCGCGGTCCAAGGTTGTGGCCGGCGGTGTCTCGTTGCCCTTGAAGAGCAACTTCCAGGCGTCTTCATGGCTTGTTTCGAAGAGCCTCTCTAGGGTTTGGTGCTTCTTCGGATTAAACTGCCATAGAGAGTGACTTCGGCTTTGGCAAGGGAGAATTCGGCGAACTAGCATCACCTGGATTACATCGACAAGTTTGACATCCTTGTCTACCATGCTTTGAATGTGTGTTTGCAGCGCTGTCAGCTCGTCTGACGAACGCCAGTTCGGGCTCTTCTCAACCCAGGAGGTGAGTCGCATGGGAGCTCCGGAGTTGAATTCGGCAACCGCGACCCAGGTGGCATCGCGGGGTTTGGTAATGTAGAACAATTGTTTCTGCCATTCCTTGACAGACTCCATGAAAGTGCCTTTTGGCCAGGAGACGTTGGCCAGCTTGCTCACCATGGCGCCTCCGCACTCCGCGTGTTGGCCATCCACCACCTTCGTCTTCACATTGAAGATTTTGAGCCATAGCCCAAAGTGGGGTTGGATGCGGAGGAAGGCTTCACACATGATGATGAACGCCGAGATAGTGAGAAAGGAGTTCGGGGATAGGTCGTGGAAGTCTATCCCATAGTAGAACATCAGCCTGCGGACGAAGGGGTGGAGTGGAAACCCTAACCCGCGGAGGAAATGAGGGATGAATACTACCCTCTCGTTGGGCTTCGGCGTGGGAACGATTTGTCCATGGGCTGGAAGGCGGTGTGCGATTCCCTTCACCAGATACCCGGCCGCCCGAAGCTCGGCGACGTCCTCCTCCTTGACGGAGGAGGCCATCCACTTGCCTTGACCTCCGGATCCGGACATGGTTGGGTGCTTGCTCGAGTGGGAAACAGATGAGAACTTGGGCACTCGAGCTCAAGAGTGGAAGGCCAGAGGAAGAGAGAAGGCATGGGTGAAGAAAAGGGATTCTTATCTCCTTATAAAGGCAGTGAATATTGAACGCCTGCCCACTAGCCTTGAAATTCGCCTACTCCCAAGGGCTATATAAACGGCACGGTTGGGTTACCCACGCCCGTATTGATGAGGATCCCGCAATAAGGGGACACAATCTCTGCTTTGACAAGACGTGCCAATGAAAATCGCATCCCGAAACACGGGATGGCGGAGAAAACGGTTCGATATAGTGACCGGGCAGATGTGATGTCATGTTGTAAAAAAGTTGTCAGCAGATTGGACTCGTCGAATATTATATTCTCTCTACGGTTGTGTGTGGTGTGTGTTACAGGTCCGGACACGTTCAATACATCCGAAGACTACCCTGGAGTTCGGAAGGAGGAACCCGCCTTGCAATGCCGAAGACAGATCTACGTGCCGGATACCTTGTCATTGAAGCCAGGTTCAGGGGCTACTGAGGGAGTCCTGGACTAAGGGGTCCTCGGGCGTCCGGCCTGTTAGACATGGGCCGGGCTGATGGGCTGTGAAGTTACAAAGACCGAAGACTGCACCCGTGTCCAAACAGGATTCTCCTTGACGTGGAAGGCAAGCTTTGCGACCAAATATGTGGATTCCTTTCGTTGTAACCGACCTTGTCTAACCCTAGATCCTCCTGGTGTCTATATAAACCGGAGGACTTAGTCCGGAGGGAGATACACATTATCATAACCATACAAGCTAGGCCTCTAGGGTTTTAGCCATTACTCTTGTAACACTCATATTCATCAATATCAATCAAGCAGGACGTAGGGTATTACCTCCATAGAGAGGGCCCGAACCTGGGTAAAACATTGTAGCCCTTGTCTCCTGTTACCATTGACTTTAGACGCACAATTCGGGACCCCCTATCCGAGATCCGCCGGTTTTGACACCGACAATCTACACTATGCAACCATATGTAACATAGAATTTCATATCAAAACGATGATCGATATTCAGCCGGTCGAATGCTAGCCATCTGTCTTCCTTCTCAAATTTCTTCACCTCCTCCTTTCCCACGACCACATCGCCGAGTTCATCCTCATTAAGTTCCATATGTTTTAATAACTCTTCCAAGTTCTCGACCTCTGGCTTCACTGATGCAGCAGGGGAAGTTGACGCCGCCATGCTCGTGACACTTCACCAGAACCTAGCCAGGAACCTTCCTCGCTCTGGGCAATGAGGGAGGGACAAAGATTAAAAAAACTCTAAGCCAGAGGTTAGATGGCCGCGAGAGTATCAAAACTCTAGCAGAGAGGGTGGGTTGCATGGTCGTGATCTTCTTGCTTACTGATGAATAGATTGTGCACTTTGATGGAATGGATACACAACGAAAAGGACAGGAACTCGTATAATGTAAGACATACTCCCTCCATCCCATAATGTAAGACGTTTTTTGATACTCGTGTAGTGTCAAAAAACGTCTTACATTATGGGACGAAGGGAGTATTTTAGAGTGTAGATTCACTCATTTTGCTCCGTATGTAGTCATTTGTTGAAATCTCTAGAAAGACAAATATTTAGGAACGGAGGGAGTATTTCATGGTGCATTTAATGAAACTAAATTTGGTGTGTTCTATTTATTTTTTGTCTATCCTTGTATTGTTGTATTGTAGGGAAAATCTACTACTCCAATCTTCAACCTTCAATATTCCACGTCTGTATTAGTGAGTACTTTGCATGTGTGCCCATGCGACCAATATTCCAATGGGATTTTTGCCTATATAGAGAAAGCACATGCATGTATGCAAAAAAAAATCCCACTTCATGTTGACATCATCACATTAATCCTGAATTTTTTTAAGGAATGATTAATCTGGTTAGCGATCAGTCATCACTGTTGAGTTTGTCTCAAGGAAGGCTTCGAAACAAGATCCCATGTTGACATGTTTTGATGATTTTTTGTTGTCGCCACGACCCATTGATAGATTATGTTACTGTAATTGTCATTTTAGTAGCAAAGGTCGTCATGATGATTTTGTACACCTAACAATACTTTTGTATAGTCTTATGTGTCATTCTTGCATGCAAGAGAGAGGGGAGGAAGCCACATCATGGGAAAACATCCATGTGGCTACCTAGTATTGTCCTTTATTGTTGTGTGTGTGTGTGCATGTGCATGCGTGTGTATGTGTTATGTATGACTTAATGATGATATTTTTGGCATGCTTTGTTGATATCATTCATCATTCATCCTTTCATCATCAGCAAGAAGTGTGCAACCTTTAATCATCAGCAAGAGATGGGCGCAACCTTTGAGCAACCGACCTTTACATGGACCTGTTTTGGGTGTTGTGCCAATACTACCTGATCCTTCGATTTCTGTACATGGACATGGTTTGGGTGAGTTGCTGCCAGAGCTGATCACTATTGAAACTGCTTATGTTCGTGTTGTCAACTCTCCTTTGATTTCTTTACATGGGCCTTGGTTGGGTGAGGTGTGATGACTGATTAGTGGGAGTCAAACTACTTTGATTGGGCGTTTGGTTGAGCAAGATAGGGTTGATTTGATCAGCAAATCTATCCCCCCAGAACCAGTTGAGACATGCAAATCGACTCTTATTGGCCAGATCCTTTTTGCAATTTTCTCTATCCACACCAATTTATGCATGATCAAGTCCATCATAGCGTATGATGATCATGGTGGAGTTCTCATCTACGAGTACAAGAATGGAGACGAGGAGCAGTTTATTAAAAGAAGAAACTTTTGGCTGTCAAAGCATATAGGAAAAAAACTTCTAGTTTTGTGGTATCGTGTTAATTCATTAATTGGATTATCTTTTTCTTTCAGTGATTGTGGAGACTTCTCAGTTGAGCCTTTTATAATATACATGCAGGATTCACTTGTTCTCGATGACTCCAGCCGTGCCATGTCCGCTTATGCGGGGTGCTGGATCATTGAAATGGATGTGCCAGTTGAATCTTCTTTGCTGCCTGAAAGCTTTGCAACCGATGAAATACCTGGGCAAGTATTCGATGCCACATTAGATTTGGATGATTGTTTCCTTGACAAACCCAGGAGCAGTTTGATTATATTTCACGTCTTTAGTTTTCACTAATGCAGTCCAATCTTCAATCAAATTTATACTCCATGCTTGCATGGAAGAAAATATCCAATTTCTTTAGTATGCTAAAGTGCAGGGAGAGCTTACATTAATTGTAGGAGATTTCCCCACTGGATACACTATTTTCAAAAACAAGGTTGAGGATGATGTTGTGGGTTTCATGACATGCAATACCTGCAGAGACGATTGTAGAGCGTTCGAGCTTCCCTTAACGCGGGTCATTCTTGCTTTACCCATTGGATCTCCTGTACATGTTACAGGGAATTTGACTGTGGGACATATGAGAATGGTTGTAGATCAGTATTTGGTGCTCGACAGGGATATTGTACGGGTTGAATGGGCAGTGGATCAGTTTTTCGATGCTGCTATATGCATCGAGTCAACTTCTTTTTTCTAGTCTACTCTGCACATCAAGCAAGAGCACATGCTATACTTTGAATGTTTTATAGTTTTCCATTGTAAAACTGCTGCTGAATGCAATTGCAATGTTGCTCTTTATAGTTGATTTGTCAAGAATCATCGGGTCATTGCTTCTGGGATTTTGCTTAGGGTTGGTCTTTATGGAAATGTGTGAATAATGCAAGTTTTAATAGTAGCATTATTCCCACAAATCCTATCAGTTATTTTGATGATGGCTAACCTATGGTGGCATTCTTCAGTGCCGAATTATTCGAAACAAATGACGTCCAGGAGCTTGGCTGAGACTGCAAATGGCAAACTGCCGGTGCTGTGCATCTGTAATGTCTGAAGGAAGTGTTGGTAAAGTTTTAAGAGCTGGAGCAGTGTGTAGTTTCTTTGTACTGTATTTTGGTGGTTTGTTCGAAAGAGTAGCTACTTCGGCTAGCTAGTTCGGTCTAGTTTAGCCAAGGTGTTGACGTTGTCATGCTCACTATGTTGGTCTTCTATAAGACAGAATGTAGTCCTTGAGGCTGGATGGGCCCAGATGCTAGTGGCAAGGTTGTGATCTCATCTGATGGTGCTGTTGCACGCCAGGTCAAAATTTCAGTGATGTTGGTGCCCCACCTATTTATCTCCTGTTTTATTGTCTTCAACGGGACAACATGGGTTGTCTGATTAGCCGGCAAAGTATTTGATTCATTCGTTCGTGGGCCTTCTCTCTCGCTCCCACCCGATCGGGCCTATAACTGACTCTTTTTTCACTACCAATTGGGCTATCGGCCCACTCCAATCCCAGCGAATGGGCCACAATGTGTCATTGACATGGTCTGCAGTCGGGAACATCGTACTAAGGAGAAGTTGTGTTTTTACTGAAAAAGTAGTGTTTTTACCGAAAAAGTTGTGTCACC